>CAXIVR010000009.1:42643383-43243383 GCA_964035755.1 Teleogryllus oceanicus
GCTCCACTTCTCTGATCTGTTGGGATCCCTGCCCTCAATTCTAGCCGCATGCCGGAGTAATAACTTAAGCAACAGGAAGCAGTACATGACTTCTGTCTACTCCTACTCACAGCACTGAGCTGATCCATTCCCTTATGACTTCTCCTCGATGATGACCCAATTGCAGCAGATTCGTTACTGTTTCACGACACCAGCAAAAAAATAGAAGAACGGTACAAGAAATGGCCGCAACTAAATTCAAACTTAATATGTACTCATTAAGCAGAAAACAAGTGCCCAAGAGTTAGAACAGAAGAATGCCCAAGAGTTAATACAGAACACTTCCTGAGGCTGCTACTCTCAAATAGTATCTTGGCGTACGCTTCAACAATCATTTGACATGGAAAACACTCAATTGAAAAACGGAGAAAAACAATTGAGAGAACGAAATCTATCATGGCTCCGAAAACCAAGGTCGCAGCCTTCTCTGTACAACGAAGTGCCTACAAATAAGTAAGTTTGTATACCCACTCTCACAGAATATGGGCGATGCCTTGTGCGGCCAAATCTGGCTTTTCCACAGCTTGGACAACCATCGCTAGACACTTGACCAATCCTGGCGTCGAGGCGTATCCGCTCTTATCATTGGCTTTGCCCAGGTTTCAGACCGTCCCCCTTCCTCCTCGAAGATTTTCCTCCTAGTTATCTCAAGGGGCGGAGCAATTTCTGAGGTCAGTGACGCTGCCTCGCTAACGTGAGCAGGGGTAACAGGAGAGGGAGGGTGAGGGGAAGTAGAGAGGTAACAGGAGAGGCACAGAAACGAAACGGATTGGTGCGCGCGGGCGGGGATCACTCTGCCAATTGCACTGGACGTTGCCCTGAACCCGTGGACGCTGACGAACCAGAAGCAGCGGTCACGGGATGGGGCTGTGACATTTTTATCGAGTTCTTTACCAGGAAAATTAACTCTAATTTATGGTATCTAATATTGTGAGAAATTTGTGGCAGATTAAATTAATAGTATTGAAAGTTTTGTTTCTTACAAACTATTTTAAAATGCTAATGGTTCTAAAGCAAGGAACACTAATTATTACATAATCATTTTCGGGAAACACACAATATAATACATTTACATAATATAGACATTTCCTAGGGTTAGTTCCTAAGGTTAGAACTCGGTAGAATGTAGGTATTGTAATGGCTTAAAGGCCTTCGGCCTAGCCACATTGGATCAAGTTTCTAATTTGTCTGTAATAATTACCTATTAAATAAATAAATAAAACATTTCCTATCAAGCAAATTGAAATTCATGTTCACGTATTTAAAAACTTGTATTTTGACATTATTACGCCTTTATTAAGGAAATGCAAGCAATACACACATTTTATTACGCATTATGAAAATGTAATCGCCCATTTTTCTATGAGAGGTGCATGCAGTGATTGTAATCAATTAAAATCACTGCCGGGTGTCCCAAGTAGATTATCATTGCAAAATTGCTATTGTTAATATTGTTTAGACTATTTGTAAAATTGATGCAATTTTATAGTGATAATCGGTGAAAAGGAAATAGGGAACCTCTCATTAGAAATATTTCAAAAATATAATTGTCTTATTCTTCATATATTTTTCAAATGTTACTATTTTCTATTACACTGCTGAGAAGATTATATCTATCCTTCCAGTGATATTTTTATTTATTTATTTAATTAAGGTAATATACAGGCAACAGTACAAATCTGATATGGCCTGAATAGGCGCTAACATAATTAATTATTTTCAACATATCACATTGCATATATTAATAGCAAAATTGTAATAATTGATATCTTTAATAAATAGCTAATAATATAAACAGAAATTTTTAATTCTTTTAATTTGTGAAATCTACAACAAGTTAAATATTTTCTTAAATATTTTTGAATAACCACGGAGTAAAAAGAATAAATTTGAAAACCTTAAAATGTTACGAATCAATGTATTTTTCTTAAAACGAGCTGTTAGAAAGAAACAAAACTTGTTTGAATAAACTTTAAAGAGATTGAGTATTTAGTTAAAAATTTCAATTCCGGACAATTTTCCAATTAAAATATTTAAGCGGAACACAGTGTTTCCGAATCGTATTATCTTTCCAATTTATGTTAGGTTTTTGTATGACCCCAGAAACAGTTTCTGGAGTGTTTAGTTCGATTCAAGAAGCTCTCTCGCAATTCAAACATCCGGAAACCTTGACACGGTTATCGATATTGAAGTAAGAAACGGTTTTTATTCACAGGAAACACACCGTCCTTGTTTTCTAATGATTAATTGTGAAATAATTTTAGCCATTGTAAGATATACGCATGACAAATAATTTGTGCTCATAAGATCCCAATACTTGAATGCATATCGAATCTGAAAATACATTTGGTTTTAGATCAACACGGAAAAACACAGAGATTCAATGAGATCAAAGTTCTCAAATCTGAAAACTAACTACAGTCTTTATTATTTTCATGAAATGAAACTTCATACCTTCTTTAATAATATAAAGAACTGTGTATTGTGCTCAACTATCTTGTCAATTACATAGTGCAATATTATTCGTAAATTTTCTGAAAATTAGTATAAAAGTCAGTTAAAATATTTTATATTAATTACAAGATTAAGAGTAAAAACAGTAAAAATGACTAATTTTAAAATGAAATAAATGACAAAGACAGTGATACATCAAAACTAAAATTAGTTATAAAAGGCATGTTAAAAATCATCTCCTTCACGCGTATTAGATTTATAAATCCATAGCTAAGAAAGTTTAAAGAGTTTGCGGAGGTCAGTAGCCAGCATCTCCTCTATAGTCGACAAGCTATGCCTTCTTCGGCTCTTTCATTATCAGTGCACAGGGCATGCTTACAGTAGTCTGTTCTTCATTTCTGGGATAGAGGGTGGTAACTGCACGAGATGTCCGTGCAGAAGTGCAGCCCGATCCGAAGGTGAATAACAATTCTTGCCTCGGGCTTAGAGCCACGGGATGACCACGACAAGGGTCTTACGATCCTTGTGAGTTTGAAAAGAGTTCTGCCACTCTGTTTGCACTCAAAATGCAACGTTGGATAAAATCTTAGTGTAAGAGTAGATATTACCATAAAGATGTCTTTCTGGCTTCCTCGAGGCCAACTTTACTACTAGTCAGAGGTTTCATTTCCACTTATCCCCGTGGCCAGGGACACAGGAAAAACGTAATTCAAATGATGGAGAATTAAGCGATATATTCGATGTATTTGATGTTGGATATATGATGTCAAAGGTTTACTAGGAGAGAAAGAGGAAATGGACGACAAGGCCGTAGCTTCCTGGGTTCGAAGGGCCGCGGGTTCCGCCTCGGACATAGATGTGTTCGTGATGTCCACGTATTCTCCCTACAAACCCAAACATAAAAATCACAGTGGTCGTTATATGACCTAGTAGTTAAAGAGACATTAAAATATATACAAAAAACAACAACTTCAATTGTCAAAGAAAATTTCCATATTTGAATTCGACTTTCAATAATCGTTGCCTAATAAAACCTAAGGACTTTATTTCCTGGCAAAATAGTATTATAAAACGGAAATTTATTTAATCAAAATGAAATTTTCATATATGGTCAGCTAATTCGATTATTATTTATAACTTAATATTCATCTCTCAGTGATTTCCTACAATTTTGCAATGATATTCATTGTAGCCAATACATTTTTTATTCACACTGTCTCTATTTCGTTGGTAAAATAAACATATTTATTAAACTGAGTACCACTGAATTTAATAATGTTCTTTCATTACAATATTTCCATAGTTTTTTAAGCTGAGGAACAGTGATGGAAAATAATTGGCCTAATATTGAGTTAAGACTTCATTAAATATTAACTATATTTTACATTCTCGAATGCGCAGCACACTACAGAAACAATGATATCAAGAAAAAATGGTATTTAGGGTTTTGAAGGAAAATTCGGTTTTGAAATCACGAACTCCAAAAAATTTTTCCCAAAGACTCTGCAACATGTATTTATTTTTAGACTCGTTGTAGGAAAAGGACCTGTGTACGCATGGTACCGAAAAAAATTAAAAATATTACTGACTTCTAAATCAATGTATTCTTTTCAAAATTGATATTATACTAGCAAGTTCATTGGGATTCTGAACCCAATGAGAATCCAATATTTCTGGAGGGTATGTTACATTATGCTCATATTGCATTATTGAAACTTTCTGAAAACGAACTCTTTCTTTTACTTTACACTCTCATTCGAATACACTATACCGTTATTACAAATACTGTAGTAAATGTCACCTTTTATTAATATCTCTGTTTTTTCAACGTTACAATTACTAATCTGTTTCAAATTTCTCATGAACTCTTTACTCTTCTTCTCGTGTATAACTAATTCTACAAATGAAGTGATAAAAAATTGTAGAAAGGTTTTCCAAATTGAGAAAATTGCTTTGCAGTGAAAGCATAAAACTTTTCCGTGAACGCATAATCAAAATTTTCTCATATATTGATCAATTGCACTTTCTTCTAAGAGTAGAAAAGTTACGTAATGCTACGCGAAAAAACGGCAAATTGTCTGCAGAAAAACGCATATTACACGGCCCTTGGGGACAAAAAAATGGATAAATCCACTTGCTAAATTTAGAAGAAAAAATCCTCCAAATCGTGGTGTAGCCAGAATCCATTTTTTGTGGGTGGTTGATAGCGAAAAATCGACTGACGGTAAATGTCTGTCCGTCCGTCCTGAACAACGCTAGCGCTAAACCGTTCAGCGTTTTTCACCAAAATTGATACTCCCAATCGATCTGGCTGATGTCGTAGCGCCTTTCAATTTGAAACCGATATTCAATTGGGGGGGTACTTTACATGAACCCCCTGGGACATTTTTCAAATGTTCAAACAAATGGCTCCATAATATTTTATTACATTTTATGGTTGGATAGTGGGAAGTGCATTTAAGAGAATATTGCAGTTCTCATGTTCGTTGAAACTGATTTTCGTAAGTATTTCTACAAGTAAAATATTGAAATTTGAGATTTTTCCCTTCATGAAACTTTTTCTTTAAAGATAAGATTTTTAAATAAGATCATGTGCAATTTTCGAAACTTTTAGTATTTTCAGCATACGTTTCCGTGAAAATACGGTGAGAAGTACGCTGTTTTAGCATCACTAGTATTCTTTCAAACTGTCCTACTTCTAGACATTAGGCTCTTCTCGAATAATTGCAAGCCCCTTTCCAGTTTTATTATGACATTGTGTTACTGAAGTACGCATGAGGAAAAGTAAAATATTGTACTTTCTTTCTATAGAGAAAAGTTCGCATTCTATTAAAATATAATTATATTATATTAATATATTTAATATTCCTTATATTATACATTTTTATATTATATTATATATCACAGTATATATTTAATCGTAAAAAGGATTGACCTCTGAAAACGAAAAAAATATATTGAAACGATTATGTTCTATTTAGCATAGGTTTTATTATATTTAACTACTTTTCAAGTGGCACTGAAACAGAACCCTTTAGCCGAGTGGTTAACGTCATAGGTACGCGTCAGCTTGCTAACGCTGTGAGTTTGAATTCAGAAGGTGATTTTTTCTTCTGTTATGGTGTGATTTCAGTAGTATATGTCCAATATTTTGTAATTAATATTAATTTTTGAAAAGACTTAGGGGCCGTAAAAAAGGGCCAGTTTTGTCGTCCATCAGTACGACGACCAGAAGCCTCCGATCTGTACTATCTGACCGAGGCGCTGGTCGACCTATTTTCAAAGAACTCTATATATTTTTGAAAATTGAAAAAAGGTTAATTTTTCAAAACTACAAAATTGAAAATAGAGATCTTACTGGTTGAAAACTCTTTTCCCAATTCATGTAATAGTATAATATTGCGGAGCAGTGACATTAGAGAAGAAGTATGTGCTGTTGTATACAACTACTTCGTTGTTTACATTATAAGCATTATAATTTCTTTAAAAGCAATCAATCAACTATTTGCAGATAATTAAAATATTGTTAGCATTATATCATTCAAGTTTAGGTTACAAGTTTTCATGAATAACAGATACAATTTTTCCGGGAAATTCTCTTAGTTGTCTTAATTGGTTTAAAAATCACATAGTTACTTCCTTAATACTACGCGGTTCTGTATTTCAGACTGGTGTTTCACGACGAGTTACAGTTCAGTCTTATCGCGTAATGTGGAGATCACCTTGAAGATATGGGAGGGCAAGATAGCAGTTCGCAGGATAGAAGCTACTTCATGAGCCCTACACAAAAGACATTCGAATCGAAATATTTCTAACTAGAATCAACTATAGAATATATCAGCTGATGATTCACATTCTTATCAAGAATGTGGAATCATCAGATCAATGTACCAAATGTTGTACATCATAAGAACAATAAATTTCAAGATAGAATTCATTCTACAACCCCCCTCATCGGTGCTGTAAGGTACCTCTGTGATAGCTCGTGGATTAAACGCGCAGTAGATAGAGGAATGGACGCCAGATCAAATCCTGCCGAATATGTATTTTCTTTTACCTGATGCCTGGAACACATTAATCACTATCATCACGAGAGAGACATTACAAAATTCTTGCAAGGAGGAACAAACTTGTTTTGTAAACGATAATGTGATTATATTAATCTTGTGTGCTGGTATCTTGTATTCAAGCAATGTGACGAAACGAAATTTGGAAGAGATAGCTAAAATATTAACAGTGTCTCAATTGCAATATCATTATCATATTTTTATGTAATCGTTAAAAATAATATGAAAAAGTCTGTAGCAAGTTGTATAATCACTAGTAATTTACATATTTAACAGTTCTAAAGATAATCAGAATCCTTAACAAGTCTGTAGGTTTATTATAAAATTTTGCAATAAGGTAATTTCTTCGTTCTTTTATTAATTGAGAAAGGAATATGTCTTTTTTACACGTTTAACAAAGTTCCTTAGAGACTATTACGAACTCATTAAAATTACCATTTTGTGTTTGTCCCTTTGTGATAAATGCTAACAGAACGCATCCCTTAATTATTTTTACAATTGATAATTTTATTTCTTTTATGGTCTTCTTAAAATTTTTAATGTAAGTCTTCGGTAGGTGGAGCCACATTTCAAAACGTATGAACTCCAAAACATAATAAAGTACGATTTGACGTGGTCATGTGAAAGAAATCAATATTTTTTTATTATTATCTCCATTTTTAAATAAACAATGTTTTGATACGGCTTATCTTTAGTGCGGGTAGACTGAGACTAAGTGGTGAGCATTCAATCAGTCCCAATTTTCAAAGAAAATAAGGAATTTTAAATATTTAGTTATATCCAATGATTATTCGACATGCTTGTGTAGGTGATCCAATGCACAAATCACCTGTCATTTAGTCTCAATATAGGAAAAAACAAGGAGGTGCGAATTTCGGATCCAAAATGTCTGGGATCCAGAAATTGTACTGCTTGAGAACGAATATGTTTAGAGAATATGATTTCTATTACGTCTTAAATGTTACTCTCAGAGAAAATGGAGAAATTACAGAACAAATATTTCGTATTCGTAGATACATTAAGGCTTTCAGATTACTGAAAGACCAATAACTCTCTCTGTAGCTGAAATCGTTTGACACCGGGTTTTTAAAACGGGTATTTGGATCGAGTTCTGTGCGATGCCTTTTCTTTTTTTCCGCGTTCTGTTTTACCTAAGTCTAAGAATTAAAGATAAGAATGTTTTGGAAAAATACGTAATTATTTATTGCTTATAAGATCTTTGCTGAACTTTTATACTATATAATGTAATTAGTTTGATACCGCTTTATTACAAATTTTATACAAATGTGTATTTATTTATATTTAGTTAGTAAAATTTAACCTAACCTCGCTTGGAATTAAGATAGTGAACGTTTTGACATACATTTTGCATTCACTTCCCAAAAAGTTTTTCACAACTCTGTCACTTTATGGGGAAAAGAAATATGAGGGAAATGTTTATTCCGTTCGTTAGTGATATCCATATTGTGACCTGATAACCGTATTAATTGAGTACTAAATATGTAATTCCTTCGGGCAGGGAAACAAACCCGCATCGTTCGATTTACGACCAGTTGCTCTGACCACTGAGCTTCCGAAAAAATGCGTTTTACAGTTGGGTTCTTGGGCTCGCGTATTCCCCACGCATTTGATATTTGTCACCGCTGTCATCATTTACGTACGTCTGTATGAGGGAAGGTTTGGACATTTAAGTAATTGATATCAAAGTTGTGACTTTTACACAACGTCGTGCCCAGATTGTGACAAATTACTCGTTTTTTCTTGATTACATAAATACATTCATATTTTGCAATATGAATCATTTATGTAAAAAATAAACTCACCTTGAAATGACAATCAGTAATGCAGAAAATTCTCAGTACTGTTTTTGTATCTCACCTTTTTGGGAAATGCTGTAACACGTTTAGATGGATTTTGAACTATGATAATTCGTTATCTCAGCACAAAACAAAACTTGTACTTCTCGTTTTTACTTTCTCGTATACGCACGAATATACGTAGTATACGTAGTATATACGTAGTATAGAGAAAGTTATGTAATACAGCGGAAAATCGATTTCGCGATTAAACGGTAATACACGTTTTGGAGTCGAAAAAGTGGTTTTATCCAAACCGTCCGTCCATCCGTCTGTGATCACTACGAACGCCTAAACCACACGTACGATCCTTCCAAATTGAAGAAACCCTGTTTTCTGGCTGTAGTTGAAGCTTGAAATTTTGGGAAAAATCTTTGAAATTTGGGGGTACTTTACATGAAGCCTTTCGGACATTTTCAAAATTTTCTCAAAAACGGCTCCTAATTTTCTGGTAAGAATAGAGTAAAATACACTTAGAAGGATGACATAGTTCCAATTTTCATGGTTAACTCTGAATTTTCGAAAATTTTAAAGTTTGAACATTTTGGGGCGTCTTCCTACAACTACAAAATTGAAAACACATTTGTCTTTCAAATGAAATTTGTTGTTCATAATTCGTTCTTGCATAACAATCATGTAGGCTTTCTTGAAATGATGGCATGTTTCGTGCAAAAGTGCAAGCAATATTTACAATTTTAAAGAATGGTTTGAAATGCAAAACTGCAATGAAACCGTTTTTCTTTTCTTACTATTAAAACGTTTCAAAACCGATTTTGCAAAATCGTACTTTTTACTGTTTCTTTCGTTGCAAGCAACATTCCTGTCTTCGCTAGCAAAACTCAACCAGTATCACTCGTCAACACATCCTAATATGTAAAACATTGTATAAGTGACTGCGGGAGTGACGTCCCTGTAGTTCAGGTGCTTGTTTGAAGAACTGGGAAAACTCGAGTTCACGTCCTGGCCTGTTCATGCAACTTTTTATTGTTGACAATGTGTAAGATTTTAATTAATACTTTTCCTTTTCAATAATTTAAGGTATGCATTTACGGTTGTCGTTTGGGAGTTTTCAAAAACGAATGAAGTGGTAATAGTGTAACATTTGTTATATATTAAGAAAACATTACCAATAACGAGAAAATAAGAGTTTATTTTTTTATAAATGTGAGTAGATGAACAAAAGATAATAACTGCGTAATGATAGGTGATTTTCTGAAGTCAATAAATGTTTCTTAGATTCTAATTACTTGCAGCAAATGAATTCTGAATGTCGGGCCGTGTCGAAACTTGTCTGCTAGCCCAACGTTATCACGTCTAATAATCACCTGGCAGAGGCGATAAGGGTTGAGCGTCAGGCTAGAACCGAAGCGCAAAAATTACATAGTACTGAACTGAAACATTCTTAAGTAGAATTAACTATTTTATAGTGCAGCGTAGATTTCTTTGCTTTCTTATTGTCTCTTAGAAGTAATTTATTTAATATTTTAAATTGCAGAAGTACGGAAAAGCAATGAGTTTGAAGACAAAATTCGTAAGATTCTTAATTGAGTAAGTTCCCCGGAAATGCTTACGTACGTCTGTGTTGGTAGCGCAATCGCAGGTGCGTGGCTTCACAATGAGGAACGCGTGTTCAAATCCCGTACGATATCAGCGGTTTTACTTGACGAGCAATGAAAATAAATTCCTAATAACGATGTCGAGAATGTTCTAAACATTCCCTTTTTTTTGCAAGAAGATACCATTACAAAACTGCGGAAAGAATTTGATGTACTTCGATTACTGGTCGTTTACAGATCATTCCTACTCCATATTTTCCTGTTCATAGGCCGTTTGGTTTTTACATTGGTACATTCGTTTCCTTCCAATTCCTAATACGAGTATTACGTCCTTTGTAATTAACTTTATTTATTTGTGTCTCACTGTTCTTTTGTCAAGTTTTCAGCTGAATTTTTTTTTTTTGCTTTAAAATTAAGAAATGCTTACACTTCCACTACCCAAAAAATGAAGAACTAGAGGTGCTACAGAATGGGACAGACTTTCTCGTAGCAAATGTTTATAATTTCCTTTGTGTGGACTGGTTTTAAGGTTCTTGCCGTTCTCTTGCCAGATGACATCTATCGCCGCACAAAATACATTTTTTGACATTTTCTCAACTTTTCGATTCAAAATAGCTCTTTTTCACAGGAATCTATTGAGTTTTGAAAAAATTCCTCTAAAGTCATTTGAAGCACTTCTACTCACAAGTTAAATAATCTATAAATCTATTCAAATGCTCATATTAACAGCGTGAGAAAGTATTTCAAAAAATTACATTTGTGTAATTTTAAAAACAATAGAATAGAACAATATCGTTTATGTCATCGGATAGGCTGCATTTGGCATTACCCCAACTAAAAATTTAAAGAAAAATTTGGAGCCGTTTTAGAAAATCTTGTTTATGTAAATTTTAAAATTGCAAATATTGCACGCCATATTGTGCGAAATCAACTAAACCTTTAAAAAAAAATTTCGTGCCTTATTAAAAAATCTAATTATAAGCAACACATTTCATTTAAGCAAAAATCTCTATCTTAATTTTGTAGTTGTAGTAAGACGCGCAAAATATTCAAATTTTAGCGATTTTTCAAAATTCGAGGTTAACCGTGAAAATTGGACATATTCTACCTTATAAGCGTATTTTACTTGAGTAAACAGTCCTTACAAGAAATTTACAGAAAAATTTGGGCCGTTTTGAAAAAAATTTATAATGTCCGGAAGGCTACAAATAGTCCCCCCAAAAATTAATGAATGTTTTTCAAAATCGCATAGCTTCAGCTCAGGCGAAAACGACAGGGGTTTCTTCAATTTGGAAAAAATCGTATGCATGGTTTAGGCGCTAGAGTTGTATCAGACGGACAGACGGACGTTTTGTTTCCAATTGGTTTTGTAGCATCACGGATCCACAAAACTGGAATTATGCTACACGCGTGTTAGAGGACTTTTTTCTCTTAATTTAGCAATTTTTTTTATTCAGTTTTTGGTCACCAGAGCGCGGCAATGATTTTTTTGCAGAAAATGCGCAGTTTTTTCGCGCAGCATTATATAACATTCTCTATACTACGTATATTACTCTGTATATACGTAATATAGAGAATGTAATATGAAGTGTTTGTTAACATGCGTCACGCAGATAAATTTTAAAGAATAAGTTGTGATGAAGTTGAAAAATAATTCTTGGTTTTAAAACCATGTATTTATATAATAAATATTCGATTATTAGTTGAAGTAAATATGTTTATCATGCCCATTTGCTAACATTCTGAAAGGCTACATTGTTGTGAATGATATTGATTAATAAACAAGTCCATTATTAAATATTCTTCTCAATCATTCATTCAAGAGTATGCTACAAGCTATTTTACTAAACCATCCCAACCGCGCATCCAAAATAAAAGACTCAGGGTCACGTGCCCTCTCTTCATCCTAGAAAAAATTCATTTCTCTCCATAATGAACTAGTGATAAACTAGTAATGAAGATGAAGATGAAGATCTTTATTTATATAATATTATTTCATCAGAAACAGTTCTTACCCCTTAACTTGACGTTGAAATACTTGTTACATTATTTTAGGAGACACCCAATAAGTCATGCAAGACTGGTAAAACAAAATGTTGAAAGATTTGATTAGTGCATAATCCAAATAACTAAAAAATGTTGGTGGATATCGTTTAAGACTTCGTGAACGGCTGCAAAACCTTTGAATTCATACATATCGATTTCCCGCTTTTGGAGTCACGTATCACTTGAAAAATAGGAAAAAATAATATTTTTTGTATCTATAACATTTAATCAGAAATTAATAAAAACATAAAAATGGAGACTCAAAATAAATAATGTTAAGTCAAGACACATGGTTGTAGGGAAATCTCGATATGATCTAGAACAGAAATAGGTATATTTCCAGTAGGAAAGGAATTTAAATATATCGGAGTGATTATTAGAGCAGGGGGATCTAATAATATTGACTTTATTAAAAAATAAGCTAGGGAAGGCCAATTATTAGTAGACTTATAATATTTTATAAAACAAAATTTTCGAAAGAAAACTAAGAGACAATATACAAGACAATGGTGGAGAGCTGTGTTACGTATGAATCAAATTAGAATTAAAAATGATGCAATAAACTCTCGGTTAAATGCTATGAAAATGAATTTGTGGAGACGATGTTGTCAGTATACTGTTTGATAGAATACTAAACGAAGAGATTAGGCAGATAATAATGATTGAGAGACAAGTGATCGAAAATGTAGAATCCAAACAACTCCAATGGTATGCTGCAGAATGCATGCTGACAGAATATCAAAAATTATCTTTGGTGAATCCTTTCGAAAGAAGAAAACGAGGAAGGCCAAAGAAATCTTGTAAGTACGTCATCGATTTGACAATGAAGGGCAGAAGAATAGAGGAAGATGCCTGACGGAATAAAAACATTGGTGTGTAGATTACGAAAACGGTCATTAGAACTGTAAAATACTCGCTTAAGAATGAATAATAATTACCTTAAACCCGAAGTGGAAGATACCGGATGAAGAAGCCTTGTTATTATGTGCTGGCACAAGTAAGTGGGGCAAGATCTGTTAAGATCTTGCCGGAATCTAAACCAAAGCAAAGTAACGTTCTTATTTGAAAAGATTAAATGAAAACAAAGAAAATTTGATTATTTTCTAGAGGGGAGTCCTTTAGATAACAAATATCAGATATTACTCTATTTGGTATTTATGATATTTGTAAACTTTGTCCATTTATCGGCATGATCGCTTTTTCAATGGGAACAACTATTCTTCCGAATTGACAGGTCGAAAAGTAAATATTGTATTTAGGTAAAAAAAAAGATGATTGAATTATGTTTTCGAAAAATTGACGGGACTGAAGTAAAAGAAAACTATCACAAATAGTAAATTACATTTCTTGTATGTTGCACCAATGAATAATTAATTCCACAATTAAAATCTATTTTCGATACCAATAACATATGTGGGTCTCTTTAACCTGGAAATATTTCGCTTTAACGGCGATAACATAATTCACCGGAAAGTGTTCGGCAGTTTATCGACGAATGACAGAAAATGTAATTACAATAGCCAGTAGGACTTCTGATACAGTATTCCACAAAGGCAGATTTTTTAAAACTCCAGACATTTGTTCATCATTTCTCTCATGGTATGCGACATGTATTCTCAAGTTAATGTTGAAATATCTAGTATCACTTTCGGAATCCTAAGACTTAAGTAAAAGGAACGCAATGGTGACCCTGAAGATTTGGTTACGAACCCAACAGCGATAGCCAGATTTCTCCTTCTTCCCGACCTTGCATTAAAGTGGTCGCCGAAGTGTGCGACCAAATGCCAATGAATTATAAATTTGAGGTTATTTCGTTATTATTTAGATTTTCTTTGTAAAATCGTCTCTGCGTGAGATATACTATATACGAACACAAACGATCAATCAGTGGGCAGTACATTTTAAAACGTTACATTGTAATATAGTAGCAATGCGTTTCAACAATAATAAATATTGTAGTTATAGTTTTAAAATTCAACCTTAATTCATATTATAGTACTTTAATTAAATTACTTTATAAATATTTATAACTTAAATGAAATTTTTTTCCCAAATAAAAAAAATTAATTGCTTATTTTGTTTACAATATTTATTAACAATCCATTAAAAATTATAAATATGCAATGCAATATTACTGAAGATGCGTTAGTGAACACATGTCTAATAAATTGGCAATTTTTGGAAAAAATGTAAAATGTATGAAAAAGAAAATTTTATTTTGCAACAATATTTTACAGAAGAGGATCCCTATTCATTTTCTAAGGATTATCGTGACACAGATTTCCGAAGTTTGACAAAATTTTGAAACATTATTAACAATTACAATTTTGAAATAATTTATGACAGGAGAATCTCTAGTGATTCTTAATGGATTAGCAAAAACAGTGTTTGCATAGGTCTGCTTATCTAGAAGAAGTGGGTGTAACATTCCGATGACGTGTAAAAAACTTTGTGTGCATTGCTCGTCTCTGAAAATAAAAATATCGTAATGTAATTAATTTCATTGCGTTGGATTGGAAATCATACATAAATTACATGTAAGTAATATATTGATATGAGTGTATGTGTGTGTGTGTGTGTGTGTGTGTGTGTTCCTCCAATGTTCACGCAATAGACAAAGCTGTTTTCTACATCAAACATTAAGATATTAAAATGTTTTATATGAGTCATATGTCGTTTTGATTCTCACAAAATCCTCAAAAACTAGGTATCACATATGATTTTTAATATTTGCAGTAAAGAACTCCATGTAAAATGCAATCAGCCTAACGTTAGATTGAAGAGGTAATTAATTGTGATCCCCAAAACAAAAGATCAAAAATCATTCATTTGCTTACAGCTGCACTTACCAATCATAATGTCTGCAGTAAAAACTTTCATTGTGACTAAATGAACTTAAATACTTTAAGTTTATTTAGTATTTTACATATCAAAACTATTTTATTACAATATTAATGTCCGCGACCATATAGTATTTTTTAATTGGGTCATCTGAGAAATTGATGAAGTATTTCACAACTGAAAGCTGCTATCTCGGAGACGTGTTTGTGAAACTGACTCTAAAACGTATTTCTTTAAGTTATTAATTTTTCTAATGAAATAACTAGGTTAGACAATGCATACAATGCAAATTATTTGCATTTTATATTAAATATTACAATAATAAACGACGAAATGTAGACATGGAGCTTAATAGTAGTTGTCCCGTGTTATTTTTGCAAAAAACCGTTTTATAACAGTTTTAAAATATGTTTTTACTGGGAAATTGCATGCCTTTATTTATGTAATTAAATGTATATACAAAAATTTATGTAAAACTGTTGGTTGATTAAATATTTATATTCAAATACTTACTATAATATAACTCGCCATCACCGCCATTTTGTAATGTTCAAGATGAATAGTCCCACTCCTGAAATGAAGCTAAAGCGGATTGGTCAGCTCGATCCCGCAGGGCGGGGCAGGGGTCGGAAAACTCTGGTAAAGTTCGGCTCAGGACATCGCCCATTTTTTGTGCAAGCGAGGGTACAAAACCGTCATTAAACTTACTTAGAACGCAGTACAGAATTTTAGCGCTGCACCAATCATTCAAACAAAGATTCATAGAGGTTCCGAAAACAAACCTTAGAAGTTTTCTTCGTTCTTTGTTAACAAAATAATTTATAAACACCTTAACATCTCTCCTCTGTTGCAGAAGTCATCACAAAAAGAAACCAGAAGTATATAAAGAGATAGTTTGATCATTCAAAGAATCTATCAATCAATCTACAGTGACATAACAAGTTCAAGTTTCCTCACCACCGTCATAACAAGTCTTACCTCATCTCCTTCCAATTTATACTTCCAGTCCTTATCACAGTTCTTTATTAATTTACAAGTAATTATTACGTATTAGTGAGTGCTCATTGCAGTTGTGACAACTGGTTCAGTATTCAATTCCACAATTGAAATGTAAGTTAATACACATTATTAACATTTCGCACTAACATTTTGAAACGTTCCTGCAATATCGCACCATCTGCATCTACGAAACGCAAAACACATTCAAGATTGTTACGAAATCCTGAACTTATGATGGACTGCTAACTCCCCATCGTCAGGACATTTCCTTTCCTTCGACCTTGCCCGTTTCTTTTTTGGTTGGAAGAGCCAGAACCTGGTTCGCGATACGACAACACTCGCGAGACCCACGTGTGAAAGTTGCGATCTTGAGTTATGATGCGAGAGAAATTTATTGGCTACGCTGAGT
Source organism: Teleogryllus oceanicus (assembly GCA_964035755.1). Taxonomy (NCBI): domain Eukaryota; kingdom Metazoa; phylum Arthropoda; class Insecta; order Orthoptera; family Gryllidae; genus Teleogryllus; species Teleogryllus oceanicus. The sequence goes on from CAXIVR010000009.1 coordinate 42,659,651, forward strand.
CAGCCGTGCTTATTTTCGGATCTTTCAAATAATCTGGCGGCGGCGTTAGCGTCTGGGAGGAAGTACGGGATTTCCACATTCCGGTTTTGAGCCTCACGAGAGCACCGCGGCGGCGACAGGGAAGCTCACGAGAAGCGATTGAAACGCAATTCGCCAGATTTAGTTTTGGTTGGAGATTGATGTCATTTTAGTAATAATTCATCTGACAAATAGGAACGTTCAGTCTCCAAATGTGAAAAAAAAGCAATCCTTAATATTGTGGATATATCTCATTTGTGTAAGAAGAAATACAAATCGGTCCGGTGGCCGAGATCGCTGAGGCAGTAGTGTCGACTACGACACTACTCGAACCCGCGACTCTTCGGTCCGAGATCACTAGATCTCGGACCGAAGAGTCGCGGGTTCGAGTCCCGACTCGGGCATGGTTGTATTTGTGTTCGTCCTTTCATCCCTTATCACCATCACTTCGTTTCTTCATAGTTACTATAATGGTAACTCCAATAGAGTTCGCTAATGACCGAGATGTTGATGCGACCTTAAATTTAAAAAAAAAAGTAAAGCGTCGAAATCAACTTTAACCATATCATTTTTGTGGGTGTATTACAGATGTGTACATTCATTTTATCAAAGCACTTTCTTTCCCAAATGTTCAGTTACGACTTTACATTCAATTTTCTCCTATTGCAAGCCTGTTGCATTGTTAGAATGCATAATCAGGCGAAATATTAATAAAAATGTCAGAGATATTTTCAATATTAGGAAGTACAATGTCTGTACTTTTTTTTAGTACCGTAGTGATTCTCGATGGAAGTGTGAAATCCTAGCATGTGAATGAGAAATTCCTTTTCTACTAACTCTGAATTGAAATGAAGTAAAATTTCTTCCTTTACAAACAAATATTACTTATAACTTTGTCATAGCATACCGAAATATTTATATCTTAAGCGATTCTTATAAATAGAAATCATGATTAACAACAACCTATTCAACCGTGTTCACAGTGTTCTCCAAACACATCTATTTCTGAGTCGATTAGGTCTGCAACGAGGCGCACCATGCACTCTGTTCTTTGTTGGTCATGATTTCGAAATCAAAGAAAATTCTCTGGCAGGACTTCAGTAGAAAGGAATTCAGTGAGTTGCAGCCCTAAGATATAATTTCGTATAAATTTAAAAAGTACTATGTTTTGTACAAGCGGTCATTTCCAGTTTTTGTATATTTCAATGTGTGGTTAATTGGAAGAGTGATTAGTAAATTAATTTTTTTCTTTAGTGTATTGTTTTCATTAGTGAGAGTCCCACTAACAATCACATTTAAATGGAAAATCGCAAGATAAATCCACTTGCGTTTCCACAGTTCATGAATTTATTACTATTGCCGAAGCTCCAGAATTGATTAAATAATTTACAGTCAAAAATGTAGGAGCGTACGTCACAGCTTGAGCTTCAGAAACAAATTTGCACTTGGGAATGAAAGTGTCTTTTCGAATTCTGCGTGAGAGAATCATCGCAACTGTCGCGAAAGATAATGACAGACAAAAACCCACAATTAGGTAACATATCACACATATCTTCATTCATTAACTCAAAAACTCACTTTTATGACCTCTAATCCTTGTAAAGGAATTAGAGATCTAGAATAATAATGCAATGAATAATAATAAGTACTGAGTGCGAACGGGGAAGTGATCACACTTGTGGTGAGCTTTTGTACTTCTCCTCAAGGGTCAACAATGATGAGTGGTTATGGATGGGCTGATGCTTGAGGTTAAATCCCACGCACGTCATCAGCAATTGGTGAAAACACTCATGGCTCACGCACACGACTCCGTTGACTCCGCAATACAAAGCAATTTTTGCGCAGTATGCACAGTACGCAGTACAGAACAGTTATGCGCCCCCTAGAGTAGGCAAGACACAATTTTTCATATGTAGGGGGCGGATTTTAATGACCTAAAACATCGCCAAAATGTTCAATAAAATGCTCTCAAAATGTTTTTAAAATGCTCAAAAAGCAAAGAAAAATGACGTAAAATTATTATCAAAACCTGTTCAGATGAACAACTTAAGCTGTTACATATGTTCCTGAAGCAACCGAGGCTTCTTCTATGCGTTCTGAGTTCCGCTTTCAAACTTTTCTTTTGGAATGTTCTTTACCAGAAAACTCTCTGTCTTTAGTTATCCCGAAATCGGCTGTACCTCCAATGACGCTCACAGACGTCACAGAAACTTAGATTACATACTCACAATGGCTGACATTACAACATCCGAATAGGCTATTGAGAAATTCTGTGGAGAACATTTGTTACATCTCGTAAATATTATTTGAAGCCAGTACCATTAAAATGACATTACAATCGATGAAATAAAAAAAAAAGTGAAAAAATACGACATATTAACCGAAATCGATAAAAAATGAAAAAAAAGCGTAAAAAATGGAACATTTACTTTTGCAAAATCTAAACTAAACGGCATTGTTTTAAAGTGAAAAGAAAAAAAAAGACATTTCATTAAAATCCGCCTACTCATATACAAAACGATCACAGCATCCATGCTAATAGTAATAGATCAAACTACGGCAACGTTTCCTTGTCCCTGCGGTCGTCGGCCCTCCCGCCGAAGCCCCGTGAGTGAGCGAGTGTGCGCTTGGCTGGCTGGCTGGCTGGGTTGGGCCGAGCCGGCTGCTGGGCCGCGCTCGACCCTCGAGGTCCCAGGGTGGAGCGCATCGCCGCTGCCACCCCTGCCTCCGCCCCCGCCTCGTGGCGTCTCGGGTTTCACGCCGCTCCGCTCCGCCGCCACCGCCGCCGCCGCTCCGAGTGCCCGGACGAGGGCGGCGGCAGCAGCAGCGGCAGCGATGGAGATGGCGGCGGCGGCGCTGGCGGCGGCGGCGGCGCGGGTCGGATTGGGGGAACAGGGTGGAAGCAGGGGCGGGACCGAGGAGGGGAGGGGAGCGCGGCGGGGTGGAGCGGGGCGGAGCTTAGTGGGGCAAGGCGAGGTGGAGCGGAGCGTGGTGGGGCAAGGCGGGGAGAAGCGGGGCGGGGCGGGGGGAGCGGGGCGGGGGGAGCGGGGCGGGCGGGGGGGCGGGCGGGGGGAGCGGGCGGAGCGGGCGGGGGGAGCGGGGGGGCGGGGGGGGGGCGGGGCGGAGCGTGGTGGGGCAAGGCGGGGTAGAGCGGGGTGGAGCGGGGCGGGGCGGAGCGGTGTGGGGCGCGGTGGTGCGGGGTGGAGCGGGGCGGGGTGGAGTGTGGCGGGGTCAGGAGACGTGAAGCATCCTCGCCTCGAGGCAGTCCTCGGGCGTCCTCTGCCGCCGACTCGTCAGGTCTTCATCTACAGAAGGGATACCTTCGCCGGATTTCTCAATTATTAAAGAAAGAAGAAAGAAAAAATTGACTCGCGAAATTCATCTCTCTTTTAAATGGGTGCAATCAGCTTATTTAAAAGAAACTGATACGTGGGATATTTGTAATAAATAACTTCCAAGGGGCAACAGTGTTCTCAGGCTCACTCCAAAATATTTCTTTAGTAAATTTTAAATGCCCACCTGGATGGCTGAGGTGGCAAAGAGCGTGTACAGACTCAGTGCTTCGGTCCGAACGGCCGCGGGTTCGAGTCCCGCCTTGGGTATGTTTGTTTGTCCCTTGCCTCTCGTGTATGTGTTGTCGCGGAGTGTTTCGCATTCTGCTGACACCAGATCGGAGGAGCCCGCAAGTGTGTTGGTGTCTAATGTAATGGACGAATATGCGTCCCATCGGGACGTAAAGCGTAACCGACTGTCGGCTGGAGAAAGCCCTAGAAAAAAGAAAAATATTCAAATTCTTCATCAAGAAATACCTTAAATTTACCTGTTTGAACCACTGTGAAATCTCCGTGTTTTCTCAGGTCGGTGATATCACAAGTCGCATTACAATAGGAAGTAACGTAACAAGTGCGCCAATCATCTTGCGCATGTTTCAAACACGGTGTGTTAAAAAAATTGTTTCGACAATCAGAGTCTCTAACAGCTTTTGGTAAGGGGCTGGTACATCATTCTGCCAGGGTGTTACAAAATGTAGATCGCAGTTCATTTCTCCACAGAATTATTGATCGACAGTCTAGTATTAGAGCCGAAAATGGCGACAGACGAACTCGATGATACAGTTTAATATTTTTTTGTTTTAGTTTGTAAGTATGTAATAAATGGATGAAGGCGTAGTAAGTCAAATACGAGTAATAAAATATTAATAGCACATGGAACTTTACGTTTTACAAGTGGTTTTCAAGAAAATGCCTATTTTCAAAAGTTCTTCGCGTTTTTCTTTCGATGAGTAAAAGTAAAATAAGATATCCGGCCACATTCTTTTAAATAATTACTATCAATCTAAATTTGACAGGCTGAATTATCTCAAGTGCCAGAGTTACCTATTTGTCTGCAGCGACTCTGAACAAGAGATCCTCCAGTTCGAGTCCCGACGTTGGCAATTGTCGACACTACATAGATAGAACGAATTCAGCGGCTGTCAGGAGAATTCGGCGGTCGGCTGCTTTGATCGGTAGTTTTCCGTGGTTTCTCATACTGTGAATGTCGAGAGCCGTACTGGCCACGGGCAGAGCACGAACTTTCCTTCCTCTTTCTGGTTCTAACCTCTCCCCTTACACACACACACACGCACGCGCGCACGCACACACACACACACACGCGCACACACACACACGCACACACACGCGCACACACGCGCGCGCACACACACATGCGCGCACACACGCGCGCACACACACGCACACGTGCGCACACACACATGCGCGCACACACACGCGCACACACACACGCACACGTGCGCACACACACCGCGCACACACACACACACACACACATTTACATGCCTACACTAACACACTTGTCGGAAGCTTAGTGATTGACGCGGTTGGGGCGGTGTTCTACTGGGCGAGATACCAGTAGAAACCTCTCTGCAAGCCAACGAATAGGTCGGCGCCTGTTCTCACAATCCAGGGGGAAAGGAACACCGCCGCCTTTTGGGATAAAACATTCACTACACTAACCGGCTAATGACCACAGCAGTTGACGTAGCTTGAAACATCAAACTATATTGACTTTCAAGTGATTAGAACTATGAATAGATTAATTAAAAATTATTTTACTCGTGTATTAAAAAACTATTTTTGAGATTTTGCATATCTAGTGAGACGATACTACACACAGGATTTTAAGCAGTTGGTTTCGGGGGAATATTTTAAATAGTACTTTGAAATTCGCGTGCTTACTTTCCATTACCCATTGCCACATATCATTTGAATGTTTATTTTTGTTGGGAAATAAACTAGTACCTTTGTTTCGCCGAACGGCTTTAATGTTCTCATTAGCCACGGAGGAGGCAAGTCTCGTAGAAGCCAAAGCTGGCTGGGGATCAAACGACGTTGAAGGTGAAGAAAGCGTTTCCTGGAGAGTGTTTCTGATTGAAGTGATCAAAAGATTCGGGAGGAAAAGTTTCATGCTTTTTGGACTCGTTGGAAGTTGGATTGGCGATCAGTTCCAGAAGTCTAGCTCCGTTTTATCTTCGTTTGAATTTTTCGATATAGAGAGAACATATTCTGCTCAGAGCATGTGAAACGCAAAATGGTATAAACAGTCACTGTCGAAATTGAGTCTTGTTAAAATAGTGTTTTGAAAAGCAACCGTAACTAGTAGTTCCAAGAATTTGCGGAAATCTTTCTAGCAAAGACTATTTCAGCTGAGGAAATCAGTCGTTATAAATGACAAATCGTCTTCTATCTAAATCGATCATACAGACTTACAACACAGGTTTTTAGTTGACGTCATAAAATTGATTTTAATTTCAAAATTTGCAATTAAATAAATGTCAATACATAGCTGTTTGTCTGGAGAGCGTTTTGTGGAGAGGTTTTTGTGGAGTTTGTTGTAGGCAGTTTTTGCAAATGTGAAAAAGGAATTATCTCGTTCGCATTTATATATTAAATGCGCAATTATTACACTAGTTAGTTTGTTTAATTTTTTTAAAATTGTTTTCCATTGATATTGAAAAAGCGACGTGAAGAGTACAGCGCACTAATACCTTCGTCGTATGTGTGTGTCAACCTAGGGTCTTTGATCCTTCAAATGCTTCAGCAGAACAGCTTTACGTTTTTGACGAAACTTGTATATTTCACTCTTTAATATCTCGCAAAACGTTTGTGATCGATTACTACACAAGATTTAAGTTGTTTAATTTAGTCAAAGCTTAAGGATCATTTTTTGTAACAAATTTTTAAAGAATTTACTTTGTCGTAATACCCTTAAATGACGTTTTAAAATTTCTTCAGAACGTTGTCTGCCACGTGGTGTCAACGCGACTTCACTCTTTAAACAGCACTGTGGACGCGTGAAGCCATCTCAGTCTCGCACAGCGTATGTCGATAGCAACCGTATGGAGAACATATCGATACTTGTAACAACAGTTGTTTTCCACGTGGATGTTGGTGCAAGATGTATCTATTGATATAGACCGCAAGTTTAGTTTGTCATTATTTTTTTTTCTAGAGCTTTTATCCAGCCAACAGCCGGTTGCCTTTACGTCCCGACGGGACGCGCATTCGACAATATACCTAGACCAACAAACTTGCGGGCTCCTCTGATCTGGGATCAGTAGAACGCGAGGCCCTCCGCGACAACACACACAAAGTCAAGGGACAAACAACCATGCCCAAGGCGGGACGCGAACCCGCGACCCTTCGGACCGAAGCGCTGAGTCGGCACTCGCTCTAAGCCACCTCGGCCACCCAGGTCGGCGCCATGTCATTAATTTTGATTTTCTTATTAGGTGAGAAACATTTAATGTGTTTTGGTACGAGGTGTTAATATTATTAACAATATAAGTTAACTTCTGCCAAATTCTGAGTGTTTCTTCGCGTGAAGTGCGGAAAGAATAATTAAATATTTAAACAGATTCAGAAACTAAAAGGAAAATACATTTTATTGCACAGGTCTTGATTTTTACATTGATAATTGTAAATAATAAAATGATGAAAATTAAAACTACTTATGAAATGTTAAATAATTTGACGTTATTTCTGAGGAAAAAAAAATATTGAAGATAAAATATCAAATGTCAAATAGTTGAATTGTATTTGCGTAATTTGTTCTTTGCAAGTCTTGATAAAAAGAAAATTCTTGTCTCTGAAATAAGGAACAAAAAATGAGAAATGTATTTTCTCTGTGTAAATATAATAGGTTTCGTAAAATACATTAACAGTATAAAGAATTCTAACAATGATCTCTCTAGAAGATAACCACTATTACTGAATGTCATATTGTCTTATAAGCTTATTGATTAAACCTACGATTTTATTTAAGTGCCTTTTTTTCATTTTGCATAATTTGGAATTTCGTAATTTATAAAAGTTATTTGAGCAATATCTCGTTCATAAATATAAGTAAAAATATTCTTAAAGACATATCTAGATTATTTATTGATCAGATAATTTAAAGTCATCATTCACATTCTTTTTTACGTTTAGTGCTGTTACTCTGGTTTATCTGAAATGTTTGTTTCACCTGCCATCTTTGCCATACGTTGACAGACCTAACTCAGTATTTTACTATAAACGGGAAAGACCCACATATTCACCAGTTAAAACCTCATATTCACCAAAAAAGTGATCTCACATGATCTAGGGACTCATAAGGACCTCATATTCACCAAATATAATTTCGTAAAAAAATTGATTTCTTAACTTTCATGAATTCTGAACTTCGGAGCAAACAATGAAGTGAGTCAAGAAACATTTTACGTGCGATTCGAAAATCTTACCTTTTCATAATGGTGGAGTAGTGCGAATGTACATTCATGTTTGTATCAACATTTTAGCTTTGACTCATCATTGCGACAACATTGGGCAACACGAAGCCGACCAAGACGGCCGATGCATTATTGTTGATCATCATCCCTCCTTTGGTTTTGTCTCGGGCGACGACTGGATTGGCCTGCAATGCAACGGGTCAGCCGTTGGAGAAAGACTCCTAACCCTATTAGCACACTAAGAAGCAAGGCCGGCTCGACACACTTGTGTAGAAGTTACAGCATTTAGTGAATTGATTAGTTCCACACACTAAACAGAAATATCATTTACATATTCAATTCAATTTGTATTTCGAATAATCTGTATTAATAACTATTTGATATACTTTTCTTATCTATTAATTTTCAAGCTTCTTCTTTATAAAATAAATTTAATTATTTTACCGAAGTAGGATCAATTAAATTATCCAGATCAATATGTCAATATGACCCAATTGGACATATTTAATAAAAAATGAATATCAATTCGGTAATTTTTCACTCAAGATAACACACGTATGACTGAAACGTACTTGAATTAAACTCCACCTAGTTTCAACCGTAACAACGTGAGCCGGCCCTGCCTGACAAAGTAATGTCTGTCGACGACAACCTAGAGGCATGTGGGCACACGTTGTCTTGACATTGGTTCAACCGCGGGTCGTCTTCACACGTCGCTTCGCACGGACTCACGGCGGCGGTATGCGTGCTCAAATGGTCGGTAAGCGGGCAGACGTTCTCCGCGCAAGGGACAACAACCTTTTTGCGCTTCGGGCACACGTTATCACGGCAGGGTCCTTTCGTGGCGAGTGGTGGTGGTGGGACAACCGTCTCTTCCTTCGGGGGCGCCGCGGCACTGCACGCGCCAACGCTCGCGGCGTCCGGGATTTGCGGAGCCACGCTCTCCTGGACTGGGCACACTTTGGGATCGACCGGGCAAACAATCCCGTCGGAGGGGAATTCCTCGGGGCGCCGAGGACACACCGTGTCAGCGCAGGGAACGGGCTCGATGATTTGCGGGATGACTTTCTCTTCGGGTAGACGACTTTGGACTCGTGTTGGCAAACTGCCTCGTCGCAGGGGGCTTGCTCGGTGCGGTGAGGACACACAGCGCCGGTGCACGGGGCAGCCTCGGCGGTGAGAGGTGGTGGCGGCTCTTCGACGTGGCTGATCTCGCTGCGATACGGGCACACACCTTCTGCACAGGGTGTGAAGTCTGTTGCTTCCGCGGGCACGCTCACTTCAACAGCCGGGGACGCCCCGTCGGGTGGCGGGCAAACGCCCACGTCACACGGCAGCTGGTCGGTGCGGTGTAGGCACACGGCGTCCGTGCAAGGGACGAGCTCGCTCTGTGCGCTTGCGATGTCCCCGCCCCAGCTCATCCCGTCGCCGTACGGACACACGCCCACCTCACACGGGCTCAGCTCGTCACAAGGTTTCTGCTCTGTGCCAGCGCCCTTGCTATGAGGACACACGCCCATCTCACACGTGCTCAGCTCATCGTAAGGTTTCTCTTCGTCAAACAGGGTCAGCTCTTCACCTGAGCCCGTCTTGTCACCGGAAGGACACACACCCTCGTCGCAAGGAGCCGTCTCGGGCCTTTGCTGGCACTCGCCACAGGGGAATAGTTCCGCGTCGTCTGGGCGCGCGACGTCTCCGAAAGGAACTGACTCAGCGCTGCGAACGCTGGGCTCTGTCATAAACGGGCACACACCTTCCGTGCAGCCGCTCTGTTCCAGGGGAGGTTCTTCCACTGCACGGGCTTCTTCTTCGGGTGCAGCCTCTTCAACTGCCTCGCCCTCCGGACTTACTTCTTCTTCGTCGGGTGCAGCCTCTTCAACGATGGTGACTTCATCTGGGCTAACCCCGCACACTTTCGGGCAAACGTCCTCTGCGCAGGGGCCCAACATGACCCCGTCCGTCAGCACCGTGTCCGTATCGGGGGGTTCGGTGTGCTCCGCCCACACGTCCAACTTCTTCGCTTTCTTCGCTGCTTCCGCCGCCTCATCCTTGTCCTTGTCCTTGTCCTCCGCCTCGTCCTCTTCCTTGTCCTTGTCCCCAGCCTCGTCCGACGACGCGTCCGATGCCTTGTCCTTGTCCACGGACCCTTCCAGGAGCTTGTCTGGAGCCTCGCCCGCTCCCTTGTCCATCGCTCGTCCAGCCGAGTCTTCCTCGTCGCATTCTTGCGATTGGAACGAGTAGTATATTTCCTACCGCACATCGTCACACTCAAGAACTGACAGCTGTGGTTGAGGGCTTATAGATACACCTAGGAAAACTTTGTTCTCAAACATTTATCCTTCCCGTTCACCCATCTGGATTGTCTATGTATCTCCAAGAAGAAAATATAGAACAAAACTTTCGATTAGAAATCGTTCAATTCGTTCAGCTCAAACGTTATACGTGCAACAATTCAGTCGGTCTTCTTTGCTGTCTGAACTTCTCTCATCGAAGACGAAAATGCTAATTTTTCGATATTAGGGCCCTGGTAGTTGTAGTTACATTAGATATTGTCAGGTTATATTTTACATAGAAATTATTATTTGAATTCAACGCGGGTCACACTACCGATATCTATAAAATAGCTGCAAAATATGATTTCAAATTTTCATTTTCCGTGTTAATATTTTTTTTTCGTTCTGATTCCTTTTTGGAAAAGATAAAATATCGATAAATACATCTAGTAAAGTAACTACAATATTGATCGGTCGCTCTCCGACATGGAGTACTCAGGCCGACTCAATCGACCAGAAATTTTACGAACGATTATATCAGTGATTTTCGAAAGAGAAATAATTTGATGGGGATATTAGTATCATCCTCTTGAATTGCTCCGAGGAGACGAACCGTACTGTCCCTGACCATACATCTGATTGTGCGGAGAAGGAACTTCAATAAATTTTTAATGGTATCAAATACATCTCTTTCGTATAACGTAATAGTGAACGTTGTCACCGACATCATCCCTTTCCAACCCTCATGTAAGTTCGAGAAATATGTCCCCCCACATTTCTTGATGGGTCAAAATGTCGTAAAATCCGATGTCTTTTCATTTTTCAGTGACCCCTTAAAGATTCTCAGGATAGCCGATACGTCAAGTATCTTGCCTTTGAAAGCGGAGTACGATAGACAGCAAAGAAAACACATTTTCTCCTTACAAACGTCATTATGTTCTAAAATGAAATGTAGCGAATTTTGAAGCACCAATTGAACAAATGTTTTTAGGAATCTTACATTTAATCTGATCATTATTAGTGAATATAGCTTTAAAAATACTGTATTAATAACACGACCAAAATTTTTAATAGAAAGCGTTTCTGTCACCCTGGTAGTTGTAATCAAGTGTCTATGTATTGAGCAATGCTGTTCCCTTAGAAGTTACGTTTTATAGAAGTTTACAACCTTTATATTTCGTATTTCCGGAGATTTGTAACATTTTGGCACAATGGTGTATTCCTGAATTTAGAAAATATAGCGTTTGGGATAATACTTCTAAAATTTGTTAGTAGTGGTTTTGAAATACCTTGTAAAATCCTATGTTACATATTAGAATTATAATATGCTAATTGGATTGTAACATTTAAAATGAATACAAACTATTTTCTCTCACAGCAAACTTCCAGCATTCGAAACGATTACTGTAAATTGCGGATGTCAAATTCTACGCGTAATGCAGGATTCACGCGTTTCATTATATTTTCAAATTTCAATGAACACATTCGTAAGTAAACAGGGACAACATAACCTTACACACACATTTGTAAACAAAGTCAACCACACAATCGAAAGTTGTGTGGACAGACTCAACTATGCGTTGAATTCAGTGTTGCAGTTCTCAGCTAGTATGTTAAATAAAGGTTTGTGGCATGTGTATACTATGTAATATTCTCCTTCCCACCATAGTAGGCTAAACTTACGGCACACGTATCAACTATCACATATGTTTCGCATATAATGACTAGTACTTTGCTCGTCATTCGTATTTTGAAGTAACGGAATAAGGTATTCAACACTACGTTTTATTACGTTTCACTAGGAATTCAACACTTTAAGTTTAAGGATTTACTATACATGTGTAACAAGTGTGTTAACAAATTGTTAAAATGTTATACCTTGATAGCAATTAACAGCATTGCTCCGAACATGGACAAACAGAACGCTTTTATAGCGTCATTGCGCTCACTCATAACGAGCGCAATGTGAAATCAATGATTTTCGGAACGTGATGAATTGCAGGGAAGGAACTTAGTACTGTCCTAAACACGCGACTTACTCGTAGAGTGCTTGTTATTCCACAGCCAGATGAAACGAAAAACATTGTTGACACCTTTGGTGATCCGCAAACCGTGGTTTCAGGAGGCATAATACGTCAATACACAGATCCATAGAACTCAACGTTTTGGCTCTAGAACAGGCGTGCTGAATAGCTGGGTCGAGTACCGACAAATTGTGTGTGATTAGTATCCTCTTCCTAAATACACATGCAGTCGTTCGAACTTTTTAGTGAACACTGATAAAATATATTGCGTAGCTAGTGCAGATTTAGTTGCTTTACGAGCTAAATTAATTTACCTAAGGGATATATATCAATTTTGAAGGGGTTATTGCGATATTGTCTAAATCGATTGCAATAAGTGTATTCTTACTAACGGGCTTGTTTTAACGGGTATTTAAAAAAACACAAACGCAAATTGATGTCTTCTTAGAAATACCATATTCTCATTTCTTCAGTTTCCTTTTTTAAATTTCTTCCTATGTTTAAAAAAGAAAGCACATCTTACACCAAACGTAAAATATGTATCGTAATATTAACAAAAGTGCAGTTTTAACTTATAGGTGTTACGTGATACACGGGGGAAATACTCTTAAATTAACTTCAAGAGTAGAAATTACATCAATATACATCGTAAAAATTAAGACCAATATCGTAGAACGCCAAAACTGTAAAGCAACATAAGTAACAACAGTGCCACATTTTTTAGGCTACTGTGGATACAACTGTTTGTAAGCGAGCTGCAATCTACGCATTCATTGCACTACAATGTTTCAGAAATGTTTCATTACCTTGACAGCCAGCATTAACATCGCTCCAACCATTGTAAAACAAAATGCTTGAATAGGCGTCATGGTGGCAAGACGAATACTTTTAGAAAAACGTTTACAATGGTATGTGGAGAAGGAATTCTTTACTATAAGAAAACATTCATTTTAGTTTTTGTTATTCCACGGCCAGATAAGATGCAAAATATTAAATGCAACAGTCTGTAAATAAACGATAATAGGAGGCACTGATGAAGTACGATATGAGTTTCTCAGAGATCACATTTAGAATGCGGGTAATTGTGGCAACTGAGTCAAGTTCAAAATAAAATAACACAAAATGATTTTTCACATTAAAATATGTGAGAAAATTTATGAACACCTTCCTTCTTACAAAAATTTCAAATTTATGTTTTCCATTCAATAAGTGAAAAGGATTATTTTAAGGCAATTGGCATAAACAGAAAGTAACTGCTCTCTCGTTCCTTCTCTATTAGGTGGTATCAGGATCTAACGCCGATACTTTACAGAATATTTTATCTGCTCACGGAAATACTACATAATATTCAAATAAAAATCAGTGCACCAGTAGTATTTGATTGATTTTTTTCGTGTTTCCGGGCGCGTCAACTGCTTTGGTCAGTAGTCCCGTGCGTGTAGTGTATGCTTTTTTTCTCGGGAGATGGCTGTGATCTTACCCCGCTGGATTGCGAGATCCGGCACCGACCTACAGTCGGCTAGTAGGGTTTCCCCCGAACCAGGACTCTCCCACCAGCGGGGCACCGCCCCAGCCGAGACAAGCTCTAAGTTCCCGACCGGTCTATGTCCGGTCCCGGAATATGTGATAGTGTGGTGCATGTTAGTGTATGTGTGTGTGTGTAAGAGGAGAGGATAGGACAAAGAAGAGGAAGGAAAGATCGCGCGCGGTCCGTGGCCCGTTTGTTAGAGTACTGCTCCGTCACTCGCCTGGTGTTGATCGGATAAACCACGGAAAACTACCGATCAGAGCAGCCGGCCGCTAGAATTCTCCTCCAGACAGCGACTGAATTCGACCTAGCTGAAAAGCTAGTGTCGCAAATCCTGCCGCCGTCAGGTCTCGAGCCTAGGACCTCCCGGTCAGAGGCGCTGCAGTGACATCAGTTGATGCACTGAGCTACCGCTACCGGTCAGTAGTATTTGTCAAGAACACTATTCCATGTCCAAGAAATGCATACAGCAAGTTCTGAAGAATCAAGTTCTTCCTAATGCGTCTCTAAACAAATATTACTGTATTAATTCATTCGTTCACTTCATTTCAACTTACCCATAATTACTCTTCAATTACGGAGATCCTTACTCTAAAAACTCGCAAATAAAAGTTATGTAAAAACGAGAGTAAGTAAGAAATGAAATACAATGCAGCATTTTAATGAGCCAAAATACAGGACTTATCTTTCCCCACCCTGCCTTCCCTCCCATCTAGCTTTGGCTTGAGCACTCTTCCCCATCATATCCAGTTCTTACCATCTCGAAAGACCTGCAAATGTGCAGCACTATTTCACGTTTGAAGTGTTCTATTTCCGGTCTTCTAGAGGAAGTAATTGAATTAACTGAATAATCTCACTGAATATCTTAATAAATTCTTTGAGATGTGAGCAAGCTAGAATTTTTTAAGCTTCAATTGAGCGAATTCCATGAAGGTGAGGAAAGAGCAAGGAAGAGGAAGGAAAGATCGCAATCGGTCCGCTGCCCGTTTATTAGGGTTCACTGGCATTAGTCTTTTATTGCTCGGAGAAACCAAGGAAAACTACCGATGAGAGGAACCGGCCGCTAGAATTATTCTCCAGACAGCGACAGTTGATAGATCTGCGAACGTGCAGAACTATTTTACGATTGAAGTTTTCTATTTCCATTCTCCTAATGAAAGTAATTTAATTAACCGAATAATCTCATTGATTATCTTAATAAATTCTTCGAGACGTGAGCAAGCTACAATTTTTTAAACCTCTATTGAACGAATCCCATTAAGGGGAGGATAGGACAAGGAATGGGAAGGAAAGATCGCGCGCAGTCTGTATTTGTTAGAGTACTGATGTGACATTCGCCTGGTATTTATCGTAAAAAGAAGGGAAACTACCGATCGGCCGCTAGAATTCTCCTCCAGACGACAATCAAAAGAATTTTTCTATTTCCCTTCTCCTATTGGAAGTAATTTAATTACCTGGATAATCTAATTGAATATCTCAATAAATTCTTCGAGACATGAGCAAGCCAGAATTTTTTAAACCAGAATTGAGCGAACCCCATTAATGGGTGCAACAAAAAACCTCGTCTCCCGGAGCCTGGCGCGGCGCGTCGCGTCGCGGCGCCGCCATCGCGACTTCGCTTGGAGCACGTGCGCGGGGAGTGGCGCGGCGGGGCCAGCGGAATGTTCGAGTGGACGCCATGACGCGCGCGGCGGCGTCCGTGCGAGACGCGGAGAGCACTTGCACGTGCACGTGCGCCGACTCGTCGCCGGGAGAGAGGCGGTCGCGAGCGGGAAAAAAAACCAACCACACGAATGCACACGTTCTCGAAGGGTGGCAGCGGACACTCAAGAGGTTGTTAACCTATTTCAGTCCACAGTTTTATACAACGAACGCTAATTCATTCTTATACAGTCGAGTCCGGATATAGCGAACTCGGACATAGTGGTTACGGTTATAGTGAACTCGAAGGGTGGAAGCGTTCACTCAAGAGATTGTTAACCTATTTCAGTTCACAGTTTTATACAATGAGCGCTAATTCATTTTTATACAGTGGACCCCGGTTATAGTGAACTCGGACATCGTTAACCCTCGGTTATAGTGAATCTAAGTCACACGCCCCGATTCACTTACATTACAAATAAGCATAAGAACATTCGGTTGTAGTGAATTCTCTTCCTCGGCTATAGTGCACGTAGGAAATACTTCCTGTGAAATACCTAATGGATCTCGTACTTATTTAGGCGAGTAAAAGGGTCTTCGGAGATTGCGACGCTGGTCCAACAGTGCAAGAGGCATTGATGGGTGTCAAGATTGCATTACGATACTTAGAGACAGAGGACAACGCAGAATCAATTATGAACAGAGCACGAACTCGAGGATGATCTAGAGAAATTACTACTGAAAAATGTACGAAACAAACAATTCAAAATAATTTATTTTTAAGGTCAAATAAAGATATTGAAATTTGTCAGTTTGTGCTGTTAAAGTATTATGGTATATCTCTATATTAATAAAATCCATCATTGTGGAAAAAAATTCTATTTAATTTTGACATCATCGGATATATATTTAAAAATGTTAGTCCCCAGAAGTTCACTACAACCGGAGTCGACTGTATTTTCATGCATTGTTTGCATATACTCTGCATATATTACCCGTCACAGATACATTCGCTCTATTAAGTCTCTGTAATGACGTCATTGGAGTGACGTTCAAGTTCCCATTTAGATTGGAACATTGGAAAATTGAATTGAATGGAACAGACTATTTAAACAAGGTCTGGAAATTCCGAGTGCTAAATACTGATTTCGTCAAGATGGCTAAAGTACTTGTCTGCTCCAGGTCTGAGCGTATTCATGACGGCGCGGCGATTCGAATCAAAAACCTTGCTGATTGCTATGTATCTGCGGATACGTCGGAGGGAGAGGGAGGGGTGAATCAAGCGGTGGTTGGTCCGCACCAAATCGGACGTGGCATCTAATATCCATGGTTTAACAGGGAAAACGGTTATCTTACAGGGGGGAAAATCCACTTACACGTAATTATTTGATTAGTTTTTTTACTTTATTTGTGCTGCCATATACCTCCCTAAAAAGCTGTTGTGACCAGGCGATGCCACGCTGGATGGGAGATACCTGGTTTGGGAGAGGGAAACCCTGTTAGCCGACGGTAGGTCGGCGCCGGAACTCATCATCCAGCGGGGGAAGATCATCGCCACTGCCAGCGATAAAAGCATGCACTACACTTATGGGAATATGCCCTTATCAGTTGACGCGCCCGGAATCAATAATTAACCAACCAACCAAACCAAATGTTTTCTGATTTGTAGCTTATGTTCTGCAGCGCCTCTGACCGGGAGGTCCTAGGTTTGTGTCCTGACGGCGGCGGCAGGATTTTCGACACTAGCTTTTCGGCTAGGTCGAATTCAGTCGTTGTCTGGAGGAGAATTCTAGCGAGCGGCTGCTCTGATCGGCAGTTTTCCGTGGTTTCTCCGATCAACACCAGGCAAATACCGGAGCAGTACCCTACCAAAATGGACCACGGACCGCGCGCGATCTGTCCTACCTCTTCCTTGTCCTATCCTCTTCCCCTTACACAAACTTACACTAACATGCACTACACTCTCACATATTCCGGGAGACCGGTCGGGAGCCTAGAGCTTGTCCCGGCTGGGGCGGTGCCCGGCTGGTGGGAGAGTCCTGGTTAGGGGGAAATCCCACTAGCTGACGGTAGGTCGGCGCCGGATCTCGCCATCCAGCGGAGTAAGACCACCACCATCATCCGAGAAAAACAGGCACTACACTAACGGGACTAATGACCGAAGCAGTTGACGCGCCCGGAAACACGAAAAAATCAATCAATGAAGCAGCTCATGGTAGTGTTCTTCGCGCGGTGTGGTGGCAGCCGTGGGCGCGTGTGGTGCGCGCCGCGCGGCCGCTGCTGCCGCTAGGCGTCGCTATTCCCGTCCGCCAGGCGCCTTCCGCGAACGCTAACAATAGAGCCACGCCCCCCGTGCGCCCTTTGTTTCCGCCCGACACCAAAGGATTCGCCTCCGCTCTTGAGTAACCCCATGCGCCCCGGTACGTATGATTACGTGTGCCGCGGTGGTACCATAGACTAAAGAGGTACTCTTTACTCTATGGTGATACCTCTCGCGTACAAGAGCCGGCGGTAGCGATTTCTGACAGCTGAAGAGCGTTTGGGTCGAAAGAGGCCGACTACGGCAACGGAGGAATTTGAAAGTCTGGATGATCGTATTATTTTGTCCGATATGTATGAATGGTCGCAATTCCTGAAGTTTGCTTGAATTTATGATGATTCAAGAATGACGGAAGAAGACATTCCGCAAAAGTTACGCACATTCTATAGAATCTTCTACAGAACTCGTCAAAGGTTCTGAGAAGGATCTTTCATTTCACTTAGAACATTACTCATAAAGCATTGATAATAATATTTATTAGTACGTATAAAATTAATATTCAATTACCACTACTATTAATAAAAAATAATAATAATAATAATAATAATAATAATAATAATGATAATGATGATACGCATATTTTGTGCCGACCCAGGTAACATCGGGCCAGAAGTCGGTAGTTCTATGACTTCATCCTCTCGGCGAGTCATTATTGAATTCAGCCTTCGATGAGGAATATTACGTGTGTATGTTTTTTACGACTATCTACTCTAGATGGTCTATATGAATATCCCCTATGTGAATAACAATTACAATGATGACCTAAACAATTCACTGAACTGAGGGGCTGGTATTCTCGTAGCTCTTTTAAATCAAGGCCCTAAACGAAACGCTTTGTTTTTTCTTAGTGGAGTCAATTGCGAAATCTATTTTCACAAACTTGAAGATGCAGATAAGTTGTTGTTCACTGAATATGGAAATACATTAATACCAGTCTGTACAAATGTATGTTCTCGTTCTTTAATCTAGCTCTTCATTTTCATAACGTCAACTTATTATCAATTGAGTCATGACGAGCTACAGTTTAATGTAACCAATAAAAATCCTAGATGATAAGACGATATATCCGAGTTTTATCTGGCATTATTAAAAAAAATCATGATCTTTGAAATCCTTCCACTTATGTTTCATGTCTCATACTTTCATCTCATTAAGGATGATACACTGAATAAAACTTTGTTAGAGATGGATTTCTCTGAATAACATGTTATGAGTTGGTATCCTGTACAACACCTTGCTTTATTTTCGGTAGAGCACACAAAACTGTATTAGTTCACATCTCAAACATGAACGACTAATATCACAAAAAATACGAAACCTGAAAGAATGGAGCTAAAAATATACTTTTACGTGCTAAAACCACTTTGTAAATGCCTACACGAAAAAGCAGCCGCTAATTGTAAGACATTTTTTCAAAAATATATGTCGTAATAAATGTCAAATATCTCGGCGGCATTTTTCACTTGCGTACCTGCCTCCGAACCCAATAATTGCATTCAGATGGCCCCAACCACCTAAACGCTTGATTAGGGAGGCGAGTTGCAGCTCTGGAGATGTTAAATGCATAAGCTGTGATTACGCGATAACTCACGGTGGCAAAGTTGCGTGACGGTGTGTCGTACATAAAAAAACTACTTTTTCTTTCTTAACAAGAACGGGCTAGTTGTTGCCATAATTGACGTCCTCCTAACGATCATTTACTCCGCCCTTGTAGGAGTAAAATGATACCGTGTGATCTGAATGCGATTAATCAAGAGTCGCAGAAGAAATCGATGAGGAAAACAAGATTACTCTTGCATTCTTTTTTGCGAACTGTTTCCGGGCTAGTCGGCCGAACAATGTGCTCATATATCGTGAAATGCGTGTGCAACAGCTGTAAGACGGTGAGTGCTGAAATGCCGTTTTGATAAAGTGCTGGAAATATTGTCTTGATTTCTATTGACACATACAGGAAGAAACCGACCTTCACATTAATTTCGTGGTAAAAACAAACGGGAGCGAAAACTACTATTTTCAAACGTTGCTGCTTGGTGGTAGTACCTTTATCTTTAACACAACTAGGTTTTGTAAAAGTGTGAGATACGGACTTTGCAACATGCATAATTTGATGTGCGCATATATAAGATATAGTGGTTTTTAAAAATGAAAATAAATAAATAAATAAAAATGATGTTAAAGTAGAAATTAAAACTATTCATTCGTTTGAATATCTCCGTGAGCAGTGGGGTTGTGATTCATGATAATTGAAGGTAAAATTCTAACAGACAATTCGACTGTCCTTGAAACATGTTTTCGAAGTCATGTCACGAAAATCATCAACTATTAAGAAATTTAGTTTTCTGGAGAGCTTTCAAACTATTCTTTAGAGGTTTGTGGTGTGAAATAGTGAACCTAAAATGAGAAATTAAAATTCTCTGAAATATTCGATTTAATTTAAATCTCGAATTTCTATATTTACTCAGTGGTTGTATTTCGGCTTTATTACTAATTCAATGTTTTCGTTTAGTGTGTGTGTGTGTGTGTGTGTGTGTGTGTGTTTGTGTGTGTTGTGTGTGTGTGTGTGTGTGTGTGTGTGTGTGTGTGTGTGTGTGTGTGTGTGTTTTCAATGAGAAGACAAACGTATTGGTTTCATTGCTCATGATATGAATTAAGAATATTTCTAACATTTTGCAGAAATATGAAGTGTATCACAAGATTTAAGACGAGATTGTCGCCTTTTATCTAAGTGCAAAGCTTCTTCTGCGCCATACTGAATGGCTTTTAAAATTAAATTACTTCTATATCTTATTACAATATTACGAGAACGAATAGTTTGCTGTTTTATACATTGGATTTTCAATAGACTATTTTCTTCGTTTTATCTTATCTACTTTTATTATTTACAAAATAACCTTAAAATCATTTAATAGGCCCAAATGACCACAACAATTAACGATCTCTTAAAAGTCAAATCAATCAATTAAAAATCAAGATGATTTTACGACATCCTGGATATTTCTTTCATTCTCAAAAACAAATTCTGTGTAATGAGAAAGGATGTATTTAAGGCCCTGCTATTAAACCCACTACTTCTTGCTTCATATCTTCATCTATTATTCCGAAAATCAATTAGGAAGATAAATCTTACTTTTATTCGCTGTTCATACTTAAAAAAAAAATACTTTCAATCATAATTCAATGGATTATTCGCTTCTGACAGTTATAATGATTACGATGATTTCCAGTGATGTTACATACAAGCTATCTTATTTTCGAAGCGTCCAAATGCGCCATCCACTCGAAATACAATCTAAACGCAGATGCCTCCAGGATCCGAGCATCGCCGCTTGGTAGAAGGATCGTAGTACCGTTGCCAACTACGACACAGGTAACCGATGCCAAAACATATCAGCTGCCAAAATATCCTGCCTCGGAACTCAAGAAAAGATGCTGTTGTGTTTCAGCTGCTCAGTCGCTTCACCATCCGGAGATATCATCAGCGAGTGGTGAACTTCTGAAGCTTTTCAACTTTAGGAATATAATCTGAACTCAGCCCATACTCAACCACCAATATTTAGAACTTAAAATTATCAATCCACACACCTACTGCACGAAAGCCACAACGTAATATATGCCCATATGCAAAAATTATACCTTTCCAGCATCTAATAAAAAATTGCCAATAATAAATCGGCTTTCACTTACAAGGCAGGGATAGGTTATTACGGGGTACGTCAATTTAGGCGAGTCCCCGCTCATGAGGAGTCCTCAATTTCTGGCCAATAAAGCACGTCACTTCCCACAGCGGCAGGGGAGCGGATAAAAAAGGAGACATTGGTGAACTACTGCGTCGACGTTCGTGTTTGCGTCGTGGATCACCGCCCCCGCTTGCCTCTCGCATCACAGCCGCCATCGCCACCAACGCCGCCTCTGCGTCACCATATCCGCGAGCGCCATCTCCGCTACCATAGTCGTTCCCACTGCTCCTGTCCTGCAATCTCCGTCGCTGCTATACATCGTCCCACCGCCGTATCACCGCTATTCTGCGGTTTCTACTTGGCTGCCGCTGACATTTGAGCAGCTGTTACGGTGTTGTCCAATCGGGACCTTGCACGTCCCTACAGTGACGTGATAATGGTGACGTTCAGCCTTCCGATTGGACATCGTAACAGGTGATATCGTTCAAACGCAGCTCTGTGAAAATCGCAGTATAACTTCGTTGTCGCCAACGCCTGCGCCCCGCCTCTTGATACAGTCGTCACATATCCGTGTCTGCCTCTGAACTCTCGACGTGTCCATCTTCACTGCAGTCAACTACATCTCCACCGCTTCTATTTCGCTACCATCACCTACACCACCGCCTTCTACATCTCTTACCGTTATCCACGGTCGTCAAAACCCTCCAGTAGAGCATTCACATTCTGTTGGCATCACCGTCCGTCCATGTCCGTCCTCCCCTTCATTGGGCACCATCGTCCCATCACGGTTGTTTGGTTGGTCGTTAGTGATTCCGGGCACGTCAACTAACGAGATCATTAGTCCTGTAAGAGTAGTGCATGTTGTTTCATCGGGAGGTGGCGGTGATCTTGCCCCACTGGATGGCGATATCCGGCGCCGACTTACCGTCGGCTGCGGGAATTCCCAAAACTAGGTATCTTCCACCAGCGGGACACCGCCCCATCCGGGGCAAGCTCTAAGTTTCAGACCGGACTACCGGGATATGTGGGATATGTTGTAGTGTAGTGTATGTGTGTGTGAGGGGAGAGGATAGGACTAGGAAGAGGAAGGAAAGATCGCGCGCGGACTGTGGTCCGTTTGTTCGGGTATAGCTCCGGCATTCGCCCAACATCACAGCTTCCTTCTCCTGACATCCCAATTGTCATCGTCTCTACTTACACCACTCCCATCAAGCAATCCCCACTACGTTTGCGTCCTCTCCTGATCCGCCGTCCAAATCTACACCCCCCGCAAACCCTTCTACACCCCAATCTGCACCACCTTTCTACCGCAGATATCGCTGCCACCTTCACTGTTATCATCGCCGAGACTGGCCTCTCTTGACACACCATAGCCTTTGCATCAACTTCCCCACAACTATCTCCATGCATAGCCGACATCTCCACCGCATTTTCCACCCTCTGCGACCCCTCCCGACCCGATGGCTCCGTTATCGTCTCAATATGCACCCCCCACCGCCCCTTTCTTCCGCAGATGTCGCCGCCACCTTCGCTCTTATCAACGCCAACCTGACCTCACCCTACGCACCATAGCCTTTGCATCACCTTCCCCACCACTATCTCCACCGCCTTCGCTACGCGGCGGTCCGTTCGGTTTCGTCAGGCAGGTGCGCGCAAGGCTGAAGATCAAATACCGCAGAACAAGCCTCACACCGTGTAATTTCCAGAGAAATCGGTGCCTCTAAACACCCAAGCACCTAAATCATCCAATTACTTTACGTAAGAACCCGAATCAATTATTGCTTATTTTCCCGTAATGGTTCATGCGATCCAAAAGAAAAACAAGTGACTGCAATCTCGGCGTCTTTTATTTCCCTCGAGAGCGCCAATTAGGCGCGTCGCTTTCTTAACGAGAGGTTGGCGGCCCTGCAGCGCGGCGCGGCGGTGCGGACACGTCCGCCAACCACCGCGATAAATCGCAGCTCCGGCCGGCGGGGAAGGGAGGCAGGCGCGTCGAAGATGAGTGAGAGATGCGAGAGGAATGACGGGGTGAGGAAGGTGAGGGATACGAAGAGGCGGAAGTACTATATTCTTCATTACGATCCTCAGACTCTCGCCGTTTTGGCCATCCGTGAGTTAGATGCTTTGACAGATGGGTGATTTGAATTGAATTGAATGTGCCTTATTTTACGTGGCGAGACTCAGGCCATGAGGCCTGCTCTTCCGCCTGACCACGCAAATTCCGCTACGCTCCTTTCACCAACCCTGGGAGAAAGAAGGTCTTACTTGGGCGACGAAACAGGCAATTTGAATTTAGCTCAGAGGCATCATTTAGGCTTGAGGATCTTTTACATGGTGGAGGAATGGCAGAATAAGAGGTAGGGAAAATGGGACAACCTGACTTATTCACCACACATTCTAGATGGACGAACCGGAATTTGAACCCGGTACCTCGAGGTTGAAGGTAAATGATCTGAAAACTGCACCGGCGATTGCTCCAGTGAAAATATGCTACGTAAATTTATATTCTCAGAGTTGCAAAGACAACCACTGGATTATTATTGGCAATTTTCGTATGTGATACTGAGTGTAGCCTATATTGTATAAATTATGCTGCTAAGAAAAAACATTTGAGACCATTTATTGTCAAGTTTTCTATCCTACAAGTAAAGCATTGTGAATCCGCATACAACAGATGAATCCGCATACAAGAGAGAAAATACACCCCTTTGATTAAGTAAGTTAAGTTAGTTTACGCAAACTTATTAGGAAATGGTGAGAATTGGAAATAATTATTCTCTAACATTCAACTGCAATTCAGCGATACTATTAAATCCTCATTAAATGGAAACATTCTGACCGAAAATAAATTGTCTACCCAAAACATTTAGAATATGTATTTCCCGCTTATGATAGGGTCAACCGTTATATCCAAAAGCCAAGGAAAATGTAAAAGCTTAAGTTGAAGACGTCTTAGCCATAATGGACTGCACTGCCAACTCAACGCGGAAGAAAATATTTTAAGCCAAAATATGTCTCTGTAACACTCACAGATTCTTGAATCAAAACAGAGTGACAAATTGTAAACAATTAAACTGAGAGTTTCCAAATTTCTTCCGTGACATTATTTTTAAACATGAACTTCAATCTTTCGCTCTTATACCTACATCTCCAAGTCAGAGAATTTCGTTGATTATTTGAAAACTGACGCACTGATGACGATTCGACCTGACCCCACAGAAGACACAGGATGATCGCAAAGTCATCGTCAGTATTATAAACAATAAATATATAATTGCTAAAATATTATTGCAGAAGTCACAGACATCTTTTCTCTTATTGTTCACTTAAAAATTTGTACATTTTCTCCCTATTGGGATTCTTTCCACTCTAACTTATCGAACATGGGTGAATTAAGAATAATTGGTAGCAACGCTTGTTACTGACATTTTATGACGTATACATGTCGATGTCCCCTTACAATAGAAATACTTGCATCGGGAAACGAAGTACAAATTTAATTTGATAGTGCTGCCACGGAAACAACACATGTGACACAGCAGACGACGCGACCACGAAGACTTTTTTTTTCTCTCGATTCCATCAGTAACGTATACAACACTTTGAGCGGTCATCTGAAGTGGTTCGACCAATTTTTACGTCATTTTTCGTTTTGATGGCATTTTAAAAACATTTTAAGGGCATTTTATTGATCATTTTTGGCAATGTTTCATGTCATCAAAATCTACCGCATAACCATTGCATATCTCTTTTGGCGGAGATTAAGTGTTGTCTTTCCTGCGAATGTCTTAATGAACGTGTGCATCTCGCAAGCGGACGCTTTGGCGGATCCCCTTGTGACTGCACATGACGTACAGCGCATGCGCGTCCCTCCCCTCTTCTCGCTCCCCCTCCCCTGCCCCGCGCGGCCCTCTGCGACCGAGCCGCCAAACTCAATCTGCTCGCCCATAATTAAAGGCGTCAGCGATCCCGCTGCGTTGTCGGTGCTAGCGGCTGCGGGGGGCAGGGGTGGGAATAAGCCAATTGACGCCACGCCCCCTTCTCCGCCGCGCCGCGCCGCGTGCTGGCTGCGGATTCCGCGTCGCTGCGCACCCTCCGTTTGCGCCGGAGGGGGAGAGGGACCCCCCACCCCCACTCTCTGCTACTGTCTTCGTCACTGCTTCTGTATCGGTAATTCACGTATTGTTCGATTTAAATGTAGAGACTTGTGACAGATCATTAGTTGTTAGTCGGTTATCCAGTCGAGAAAAATTAAAGTCGTAACAAAGGTTCTCATTGGATAACCGCGTTCTGCTCCTAATCTGTCACAAGTTACAATATTTAAATCGGACAGTAGTGGGTATAGTGCAATTTTTATAACTCATCCACTCAAGGTCTGTCACCACGGTGACACCGACTGTCTAGACGTGCATCTCCCCTTCCCTCTCCCCGCCCTTGAAAAATAAGGAGCTTCCGGTAATCGCGGCTAGCATGCGGTGCCTTCGCCTGCGCTAGCGACTTCTCTGGACATCATTAAGAACTGTTTGAAGCTTCTCACTCTACGCACTTCATAGCGCTTACGGACACTGACTGACTCTCGGCAGTAATACAATTATTTTTGCGCATCTGCTTTAAAGCTTTCAAAATCTCAATAACTTTTTAGATTATAAAACTTATGAAATATTTCTTATACACTTCGAATTACTAGGTATACCGGCGGTATACGCGTTGTATCGGAGAATTTGCCACTGAAAAGTAATGAACTCTATAAATTCCAATTCGTATCAAATCCATTTCCAAATCGTTTCTAGAAGGAAAGCATCTACGACCGCACTATATGGATATTAGAAAAACACGAGCGTAATGCAGCGCTTAGAAATGAAGATTCGGCGATGCGTCAGGGGAAACACGAGCAGCAAATTTCAATTCAAGAGACATGAGACGAATAAAACAGGTAAATGAACAATAATATTATATGACTGTCAACGGTAGCAGCAGCACGCGAAAAGTACGACCAACAACAGAATTCCAAAACTGATGTTGCTGTATCGACTCAAGTAACTTAGAGACCTGAAAATACCATTGGAAAGAGGGGAATAATTTTAAGACCGGACGAGGTGGAGGCTCCTAGTGCCGAAATTGAAGAAGAAATCTTGAAAAGCTTTTTAATTTCCACTACCTGTAAATTCCTGAGTCTTCCGAATCCTCCAAATATGAACTGATCCGTGCAATATTCATTTCTAAGCTTGTGCAAAGGAAACGGACTATGCCCTTTACTTTACACGTCATGATTTCTGGTGGTAGGGGGTTTTGCAACCCGTCGGCAGGATACTAAATCACAAGGTAATTTGCATTTGCCTTCCTACTTGTGATGGACGGTAGAGTGACGATGAGAGGCGAATGAGAATGGATTCATGATTACGACTGGAATGTGTTCAGTTAGGAAACGGAAGTGGAGAAAAAACCCACTACTCACTGCAGAAACCTACTACCCCCCGCATCTGCATCACCGAAGCTAGCCAACATTGACCTAGTTATGAGATATTGAGGGTTTGACTAAAGCTTTCATAATAAAATTCAATACATTTTTAAACTTTTAAACACAATACACTTGCACATAGGTCCATACTGGTTGTGAATAACATATTACCTAAAGAATAATTTATAATAATAAGTTATATTTAGTGCTAATAACTCAATTTTACAAAAAAATGTGATATAATCCCTTGTTTTACTGAGCCCTTCAATTATTTTGAACTTATTCTCTCGGTATGCTTTTATTTTTCAAGTCCTCTTTTTTTCCTAACGAATTGGCGTATTTCAGAGAAATCTTCATGAGTTAAACTCTTCCCGGAGAAATTACTGAATTTATCAAATTAAAAATATTCTTGGAACGCGAGCAATGTAATGACCATTACACAGTCCTAGGATAGTCTACGTGAGCAAAAAAACTTTTACGTTTACCGAAACTCATTCGCGTATTAATTAAAAATTTAAAAAAAATTAAAACATATAATAATAATGAAAAAACATTTCTTCCCATTCCTATCCTTTCCCTATCCCTATTCCCACCTCTTTCCCAACACCCAAAACCCCCACACATATAACAAACCCTTCATCATCCCCATCCTGCCTCCCAATCCCCGTCTCTGTACGGGGGAGTAGAGGTGGTAACAGCGGCAGGAGATGAGGAACATCAGCTGAAGAACCCCGTCCGGGGTAGGCAGCCGACCACCCACATCAGAAAGCGACTCATTCGCGTCTGTCCTGTCTGCGACCAGCACAGAACTCGTTCTCACTGTTCGTACCAATAGACAAACAAATTGTAAACGTCACGAAAGATTCTGTAGTGGGGACGACCTCTTTGGCTTTTGGAATAAGTGTAAATGAAGCACTAAATCAAAAACATACTTGGCTAGAGTGGCGGTCCATTCCAATCACAATTATCATCTTTCGAGACTAAAGGGTGTAAAAATGAGTATGTCACACGCCGAACATGCAATTTTCCTTCGATGGAAGGTAAGAAATCAATTTAACTCTATAATTGTGCCAACGATGAACCTTTTACCTGCGTGACATTAAGAAGAGGGAAAATTAAGGGTTTTTGTAAACTTAATGCACTATCATTATTGAGACCATAGTGATTCATATCTTTAAACTGAAGACTGGCCATTCTCAAATCTACTCATTTTCAGCTAACTGTAAATTAATTTAAATAGGTCGAAACCTTTCACCCTTCTAAATATTCCCTGATAGGCACCTGACGGGACTATCTAATAAAATCAGTGGAAGAATTATCTAAAAGAGGAAGGAAAGCTGTTGGTACCTATTACCGTGACCGGAATATTTATTGATGAGTAGGGAGAACCGCCTTTGTAATGAGTACAATCACAACTCATTATACTGTTGTTCTAGGAAATCGTTGGAGGCATTAAACTGCAAGACTAAGTAAACCAGGTAATTTCATTCCATTTCCAGTATACGTTTGTTCAAAAAACATCAGTGAGACGTTTCTTCAACGTTCCAATATTTAAATATTTGATTTAATCCTACAACAAGAAGGGCAATTCTATGGAAACAAATTAAAGACTCTTACACACGCTACGTATTAATAGCCTCTTCCGAAACTCAAATATGTTCGTAATTTTTTCATTTTATGAATAATGGAAACTGATTTAAGAAGAACGTGAAGAAAACACCACCATTTCTTTTAGTGTTAATTTGTTGTGTTTTGTTCCTTATTTTCAAGGTAAAAAGGCATTAATTAAAGCATTGGGCTTCCACAACAGAAATCAATAAATGTTGATATCACGTGCATATCGAGAACTTATTCGTTTTTTTAACTGCTGTATTTCTTAGCGATATATATTGTTTTCATCCCACTCAAAGCTACTCCATCAAAGAAAGCCCCACTTAACAACCCATTACAGTTATTAGATGTAATCGCTGAAACAAGAGTACTCAACTACGTAACTATGGCATTCCGGAACGCACTATAAATTTCCCTTTTCGTATTGAACGTGTTAATAACATCATTTGATTTGTTCTCAGGCAGCAGAACAAGAAAAGTCTTCACTTAACGATCGCCTCAGTTTCTTTGCGGCGAACCGAATCACCCGACGGGGTTAGTGAGCCGCCGGCGGGCGAATGGGCGATAGGGCGATTGGACGGGCGATGGAGCGCGCGTGCGGGTGGAAACGTTCCGCTTGTTCGCTGGGCGGTTGGTAGACTATCGTCCCAGCAGCAGTTCGATTTTAAATGTTACATATCGCATGGCTCATTTGGCTCGGGGTTGTTTGGTAATTTCCCTCATTCGTTTTACTGGGCGGCTTCAGTATTGATGTAAAAGGTTAGCGAATTCGCGTTTGAAAAATTGGAATCCGGGGGGCAAAATGATTTTTGTACCTTGTGACGTGCATTTCTACGCCCTCGGAAGCTGACTGACAGGCATATTCCTAAGTAGGCGCGTGATTTGGAGTATACTTTCAGAAATTACGTTAAATTTAATGTATAATTAATGTACGACTACATTAATTTTAATGTACATTGTATTTAAATTAAAATTTACATTAAAATCAATGTAAATTTAATGTACATTAAATTTATTTTTTTTACATTAAAAGTAGCGCAGTAATTTCTGACTACTGTGGTGAATGGTATGTCATGGTCCAAACGTTCCTCCGACAACGGCGGTGGCAATAGCGGTGGCGTAGTTCTGCGAGTATGACATCTTTCTCCGGTGATACGTTGTGTCTTTATTATCTCCCCGAGTCCTCCGCGTTTTTGGAAGTCGTTGCCCAAATGTATTAATCGTTGCTTGTCTCCCACCTAGGGGATTGTCCGAACATCGTGCGTTGTTGTAACGGAGGTTCACCACAGCCTTACTTCGGAAGGGAAGTGAAGCTCTTTGTTCCATGCGGAGATTTCTGTCACATATTGAAAAGAACCTCAAATCTGTATTACGCCTCGGTGCTCAATTCTAAAACTGTTCACCTTCTTCGTGATGCCTTCGTTTGTTTGTTTGTTTCTCGCAACTTGATAGTTGTTTTGCAACGACAGTCTCATCTCCTTGTCATGTGGTAATAATACCCTTAAAACGGTGTTACGAAAGTCAGGCTGTTAACTTTAAAAAATGCATCGATAGATTTTTCGGCGACAATTGGCTTATGCCTCATAAACATTGCCTAAAAAAACAAAAAACTTTTGATGAGTTACATCTTTAAAAATTAGTCTGTAGGGGAAGGAGGGCCTTTTGATAAAACATCACGTAACGTTGAATGTTAGGAGAACATATTATTATAATGTTTTGATCTTTCGAACCATACCTTACTTCTGTATTTCCTACCAATGGATAAGTCGAATAAACAGACCGACTCTAGAATCCTGCAAGAGATGAGAGACAAAAACCCATCATTATAGTTTTGTTTTTGGTTATGTAGAGATGAGCAGTCAATTTTTTGAACCGTCAAAATATGACTTCTCTGCTCTACAACTTGCAGGTATTTTACTTTTCTACTATCATTGCAATTACATGTGTTATTACAATAAATAGTACATTATTACATCACTTTCCTTACATTCGCTAAGCAGAGGCGTATCGACATAATCCGGTGTCCAAGGGCGATTCTCTCCGCCGGCGATGTCAAATCCACTCTCGAATTAGTAACATCGAATGTTTGCCAAGGACGTTGTAGGTAAATAACAAACAATAAAAATGAAAATTAAATGCGTTTTTCAATAATGCTTGCCCAATGCCGATTCCGGATTCTAAGGGTCTACTATTTTTTTTGCATTAGACAAGATTGCGAATTATACATTGTAATTCTGTAGAATTTGCGTGTCAGGACCACGGTTTATATACAAATTGGAAAGATTTCCACACGATACACGTTCCGCACTGAGCGAGTTTTGTGATATTTAACTCCTTTCCATTGACGATGCTCCCTACGCGGGTTGTCGGCAGCGTGTTTCGGAAAAGCCCAATGGACGGCCTTGAAAGTACATACTTCTTTTGGTACAGACTCGAAAACCATCTAAAGAGAGTTTGAGGCGAAGTTACCAAAAGGCTAAAAAAAGCCAGTATATTATTGTCTAGATGTATTAATCTACAATGCGAAAAGTCATAATTTAATATGCCGCTCTGGCAAAACACTCATTAAATGTCGATTAATCCTCCAATTTTATATATATTTTCTCTTGTTCGTATTTTTAGTACAAATGACATTTTGAAGCATCATTACTCACTAATCATCCGATATGAACGGAACGTTTCGCTGCTATGCACAAAGCTTTGTTTCACAACTAATGATCTTTAATTGCTTCCGGATCTGACAAAAATAAAAGCTTCATTCGATTGCGTCCCTACTTCATTCAGTGTATGGTTCACTCTACATAAAAGTGGAAACTTCAAAATTTGCTAGCAGTGGACACGGAATGAAAGATACGCAAAATATTACGCATGCTAGGAACCTTACCAAATGAATGTGGAATAAAGTACCTTGTGAAATGCATTAGAAAGTTTTTATTATCTAATTGAACGATAATCTAATTAGCAGCACAGTTGGCATAGAGATATTGCTAATTGGGTATTCAAGTTAATGTAAGTGGCCGTAAAGGGCACACACGCGTTATATTTGTATGAATTGTTTTACTGGTCAAAGTAAACCCACAAGTCTGTGACCCTAGGCCCTCCAGGAAAACTGTAATCTTACCCTCTCGAGAGGAACTGCCATGTCTCCCGCTCGAGAGAAACCGTCATGTTCTCCGCACATGTGAAACTGTCGTGTTGCCCGAACGGGTGAAACTGTCATATTGTCCGGACGGGTGAAACTGTCATGTTATCCGGACGGGTGAAACTGTCTTGTTTTCCGGACGGGTGAAACTGTCTTGTTTTCCGGACGGGTGAAACTGTCGTGTTGTTCCGGACGGGTGAAACTGTCTGTTGTGTTGTCTGGACGGGTGAAACTGTTGTGTTGTCTGGACGGGTGAAACTGTTGTGTTGCCCGGACGGGTGAAACTGTCATATTGTCCGGACGGGTGAAACTGTCGAATTTTCCGGACGGGTGAAATTGTTTTGTATCCTGAGCAGGAGAAGCTGTAAAGTATCTGGAGAAGTTTTTAATGTTATTTAATTTCTAGATACGAGGTAGATTCAAATGTCGTTTATCGGTCAAGTAACACAGTCACGTACACTATCTTGTATTCTGAACAAGCCCATGTGCTTCTTAAGATGTACACGTGAAACGAGCACAAGACACCACGCTCTTGTTTTACAACAACGGAACGTACGCCACGCGTCATTAAAAGGGACCACGGGCGAAGCATCACCAATTACATCGCTGATCCAATTTTCCAGCGCTTGTGGCGCACTCACCACGCGGTAGGTCCCCCGCCACTAAACTCCTCCCCGTCCGACAGCGAGTTACTAGTGCAAGGATAGTTACGAGCACAGTTCTAAGGGTAATTAATATTGTCCCGTGAAGCCAAAATTGAAATATACACGTCCGAAGAGAGTTTGTTATCCGGTCGTGCAGAAAACCCGGATTGGACAGGCTTTAGGGAACGCACGGTGGCGGTCGGAATGTTTCGACAGAGAGGACTCGTTACGCACGTCCACGTGATAGAATTTGATCCACTAATGGCCCATAAATTGAAACTAGTTTTTGTCACGCTGAGTATCTGTTTAGTGAAATCGTTTATGGAATCAGATTTCAAGGATATGGAGCCGCTCATGCGTCTCCGGTCGGGGACGCACGGAATCCGCATTTGTTTTGTGCGAGTGGAGCTGCTGGGCATTGGCAGGATGCGTTCATGGAAATTCGCATCGTACGTAAGGAATTCTGGATTGTTATGAGAATGGTGGAATGATTATGAGAATGCTTATGAGAATGTCGGAATCATTGGGGATGATTTCGAAGGAAGAAGAGCGATGGAGAGGAGAAGAAGATGAGGGAGAGGAGAAAGAAAATGAGGGAGAGGAGAAAGATGATGAAGGGGAGAGGAGAAAGATGATGAGGGAGAGGAGAAAGATGATGAGGGAGAGGAGAAAGATGATGAGGGAGAGGAGAAAGATGATGAGGGAGAGGAGAAGGATGATGAGGGAGAGGAGAAAGATGATGAGGGAGAGGAGAAAGATGATGAGGGAGAGGAGAAAGATGATGAGGGAGAGGAGAAAGATGATGAGGAGAGGAGAAAGATGATGAGGAAGGGGAGAAGAAAGATGAAGGGGAGAAGAAAGAGAAGGGGAGAGAAAGATGAGGGAGGGAGAAGGGCCTCCTCCTTGTGGCAGGCCGGGGGGCGCAGCTGCCCGCGCGGCCGTTGCGCGGGGGGCCGGAGAGCCGGAGGGGGCCGCGTGCGACCCGCTGTGCCCCTCCCTTGAGAGGGAAGATCCGCGACGATTGCGCGTGTGGCCGCCGGCCAAGGGTCGGTCGGACAGGGACATCATACGCAATAAGGGCGCCAGAAGGGTGGCACGGCATTTCAGCAAGGTCGATCTGCGTATTTCATTATACTGTGAAAATGACGCTCAAATAAGCAAGTAATTTCTTTCGTTAGTTTTCCTTGCGTGAAGGCAGTGTAACAGTGTTAGAGTTAGAAGGTAAATCATCCGAATTCAGGTAATACCTACGTTATAGGGAACTTTCGTTATAAACAAGTTCGTTACATGTGTTTATACTACATTTTAAAGTAAAATAAGAGTTTTTCTGCCGAAAATTCACCGTTTTCCCCCGAAACATTACTTTCTGTGTACTACATATGCAGAAGCGAGAAAGTAGAAAGAGAGGAACCGATTTGCACTGAGATTATACAATACTATTAAAACTTCTTATCAATATCGTGAAATGTGTTCACTTCTCACTTATTTTTTATTTAATATTTTAAGAAAATCGTAAAATGAATGTTTATATTGTTGAATAATGAAGAATTTCCTACTTAAATAAACTAGAATTTCCTAATATGCTTTTGATAAGGTGCCGTGACGTAATGGTAAAAAATTCGCGCCTTCATGCAGCTCTCCGCCCACTGTCTGCCGGCTGGCGTCCGCGCGGCGATCGAGTGCCGCTCCGATTCATTAGGCAGATAAAGGAACGAATCCTGCGCCCGGCGCGGCGGTCGGTTCTTTTGTTCCGAAGGCGTCTTCGGGTGTCAATTGGAATAACAAATTGCTTCCGATTAATGTGATTTGAATTTAATGGCGTTCATGCCGTGGCTACGGGGGGATTTAAGAGTTGATGTATAGTGTCTGCACTACATATTCGTGTTCTGCTCAGTAATTTGTGATGATAGCTTAAAACACATCAACTCTGTGAGTAAATCTTATTTATTTTCACTTCAGTGATCGTTGTATCTGTTTATGTATTCATATTAAAATCTAATTACTCACTCAGCGAAATAATTGGAGTGCTAGTAATTTGTTGCATTGGATATCTACGTAGCGTTTTAGCAGATGTAAGAAACGAACAAATCGATTTTAGTACTCTAGCAAGGAGCTCTGTTTTGATTCAACGACAGTTTTTGATTATGGCAAAGTTTTGTGTTTTTGAATGTGTATTCATTGCAATTCATTCTACTCCCAAAGGTGCATTGAAAGATATTTTTTATTAGGCACATGATTTTATTGATTGTTGTGATCTCTTAGCTTTTCTAGGGATTACGACAAAACCACTAGTGGATGAGAAGATCGCTGCGATCTAAAAAAATATTAAATTAAAGGTATCAAAATCTCTACAACAACTTCTTAAACGAAGAGGAAAGATAGTGAAATTCAAGAAAATCAATTCTGTTAGCGATCTTGACAGTAATACTTAGGTATCCATCTACTAATGATGAGTCTAATTAAGTAAGTGGCCTCAGGTTTCCGGAGGTTATTGACCGATTGTTGCTGATCATTCTTACAAGTTGCATGCAACGCCGAGAAGATTTATCCATTTTCAATCTCCATTTATATGCATGTATTCACTCACCACTACTGCTGAACGAAAGTGTGATATCCGAAAAATACAAACAGCAACTCACGAAAAAAAAAACGATTTTTTTAATAAAAAAATTAATTAAATAAAAAAAAGTTAATCTTCCAGTAAAATAAGGTAATTTAAAAAGTATTTACTCATAAAAACTTTTTGCGCTGCATCGTAGTAATTTATCATATTATTTTAGCACAGAAAACATCTTCAACATTGGACGAAACTTTAGTTATGGATAGTTTCTATTGTATATTTAATTCTTGTTCATTGGGTTGGGGTAAAAAATGTAGCACCAAGCAATAGATTATTGAGCGAAATATATTTGATAAAATCGCTTATAGATCCATGTCCTGCGCCCAAGCTCGCTTTGTCAGTGCCAGACTTTTCAAAATAGCAAAAAAGTTGCTTAGCCTTCTTCCCTTGCGGAAATATGTCGTACAGAATTCGAAAAATTATGCCAAAAAATATGTTTGCATCTGGGAAATAATTGTGAATCAAAAACTCTCCTCCACTATATTGTTTCATTTGTAATTTTTTAAATTAATTAGTTAAATAAGAAAGCAAAACATAGTTTTGAAGACAAGAAATAAAGTGTAGTAAGAACTTTAATTAAAAAAAAAAGATTGACGTTTAATTCGGTAAACAATTTGTTAATTTTCATTTGAATTTGTACAAAAACAATTATATTATCAACAGTTTCTTTTAACTGGAGGATTTTTCTTTGGGAGGGGTACCTACGGTGCCTAAATCCGGCCATGCGCTAGGCGGCGCGGCGCGGCGCTGCGTGGCAGTGGCCGGGGGGCGGGGCGCGCAACCCCCTAGCGCCCTCTGCCGCCAATCGCATTAGGGCGCGCGCGCGTCCTCATTATCCCCTGCGCCACCCCGCTGCCCCTGGCGGCTGCATTGTCCTCGCCCCGCGTCGCGTCGCGCCGCACCGCGCCGGCGCGCTGGCGGCTCCCGCTAGGACGCTCCCTGCTGGCGGCGGAGGGCAGCGAATGAGGGCGGAGGCGCACCGCTTCAGTGGCTGCATCGGCGCCAAGGAGGGCGTAATTTTGTTTTCTAAACTTATGGTTACCAAATGAAAGTATAGAACGTAATACATGTGTAAATTCACAAGAGAACGAAGAATTGAGTAATGTAATGGGCGAAATTTTATTTTCTAAACTTATTGCCATGAAATGAAAATACAGAACGTGGTACGAGTGTGTTAATTCATAAGAGAACGAAGAATTGAGTAATGATTATGGGAGTAATGTAATGGGCGGAATTTTATTTTCTAAACTTGTTACGAAATGAAAATACAGAACGTGGTACGAGTGTGTCAATTCAAAAGAGAACGAAGAAGAGTAATGGATTACTATGGCGGCAAGTTTGTTTTGAGAGAGTTTGGCTAGAGTTCGTAAGAGATGGACACCTGACGATTAAGTCGTGATATTTGAATTGAAAGTATTGTTAATAAACCCAATTAGTAGCGTCTTCAATAGACCAGAAAATTGGCGAAATCTTGGGGAAGGTGACAAATTGATCGGTGGTTCAAGAATACAGAACAAGATATCATCAGAAGCGGAGCGGGTAAAAGTTTGCAAATTGATTAGCCATCCAGGACTTAGGAATGAATTTTGTTTTTGTTGGAACGCGATGTGTTTTATCTGACATTACCCCAAGAGTGAGGTGAACGGATAGCGACGTTGCGTGATTGGTAAGTAGTGGCAGCTGGAATTATTGAAAAAAGACACATTCTAGGGCACCTACGGGAGTATATTGTGTTGAGAGACGAAAGTTTATTACATACATACCACTTAGTTTCATTAAAAATCAGTAAATGTTCTATATAACGTTTGGGAGAAGTATAACCTGCGCATGGTTTCGTGAGCTCCAGAATCTCATCGCCATTTTACTTTACATAGTTAAATTAAGAATAAAATTACCGACAAAGCGAGGTTAGCAACATTTGAAAATTTCAAGTTTTAATTTCAGAGTTATAGAAAACGTTTCTGCGTACACTTTTCAATCTTTCGGTACATGCTCAAAGGTCTACAGGTAGTTTTTATTTATTTTTCTCAATGAACTTTGTAAGGCGATGGTGATTCGTGTAGTGGCTAACGTATTTTCTTCAAAGATGGAATGGTAACAGTTAAAACTGAAAAGAGCACTAGAAGCTTACTTTCGAACTTCTTTTTCGTAAATCTGTTAACTTTAACAGTAATATTCATTTTTAAAACTAATCCTCTACTTGTAGACTAATACCAGTGGCCTGCTGCACGAAAATGCTACACACACGAAAAAGGTTTTCCAAGAAGTAGCACGCGCGCTGCCAAAACAACAAAACAGAAGTCTCAGATAACACTACAATAAATTGTTTTAACAAAAAACTTTTCACAAATATTACACTTACATTGCAAAGTGTAATTGTAAAACAATAGAATTGTTTTCCAAACCATCAAAAGAATTGCTGTTTCGTAACGTCATCAATGAACATTCTCTGTTTCAAATAACAAATATTAGTGGTCTGTATCAGCAAAAGTGTTGCTCAACAAATTACAAAACATGTGTTTTCCAAAAACTAGCACGCACACTGCACAAAAAACAACAAAATAAAATTCCCTCATACAACATCTGCAACAAATTAAATATTTTATCACAGTTTTCACGAATACTACTATAAAACAGAACTACAAGTACGGGTACACAGTACATACTTTCGCTAGGTGGGTCGCTAGATCTGTTGAAGTACATGTAAGAGGGAAAACAAGAAATGCGAGGGGGTGATCGTGATAGACTGGACCAGATATCTGAAAGCGAGTTTCGTGTACGGAAAACTTACTGAAAGCTTAGAAGATAAACAGAAGAGAATCAAAAAAATCAAACAAAAAAAGGATGAAGATAAATATGATAAATAATATGATGAACTAAAAAGATGAAAATCCGGAAAATTTAGATGAAAGAGAAAATGAAAAAAATAATTGACAAGAAATGAATAAGATGCACAAAAAAAAAAGGGAATAAATATGGAATGGAAAGAAATTATAGGTAGGAGAAGAAGACGGTGATCTGGTTTACAAGTTAAGTGCTAGTAATACATTTCTACTTTTCTGAACGAATTAGTATGATAGAGCGATCAGATTCCACGATTGAAACGCTCTCCAACAAAAAACCGAGACATGAAATAGCCTTATAATTTGAACAACTCTCTCTGAAAGACACGGACGGATCGCAGTTTTGATTTATCACACTCATCTAATAGGCAGGGAAAATAATGTATTCTATGATAGTGTAAATGGAATTAATTTTATTTACATCCTCTTTCCTCCTCGATATGCCCTGTTCGGCCACGCTTCCTTTGAGTGAGTTGCATACTTTTCTTTTATGTAGTCCAGATTAAGCAGCTTTTTACTGTCAACTTGGCATAAATGAGGTAACCAAACCTTTTACGGAAAACATCTAAACAATAGTTTAAGCCTAACTGAAATCCACTCGAAAGTTCTTGTGCTTTTAGAGAAACGCGAAACAGGGACTTTGTATCACAGCATACAAGGGCTTGGGGCAGAAACACGATAAGCCACGCCAGCCACAGCAAGTCCCCCTTCATATTTTGACTGAAATTGATGTATTAACTTATAAAAATAGCACCCATATTCTTATATGTTAATATATCAATTTCTGTTGAAACGTAAATTATCTTGTTACAGCCCCCAGCCCATGGTCAAGAAATGGAGAAAAGTAATTGACTGAGACAAAAATACATTTGCTGTCAGAAATTTTGACAATAAATTGTGTGCACAGGTTTTTTTAATGTTTAACAAACATGTTCTTAACATATTTGTTGTTAACATATTTGTTGTGAGACTTGTTGAAAATCAATTTTTAACCCTTCTTTCAATATCAGATCATATTTTGGCAGATGCGAATGTGTTGTTTTATCAGATAGTTAATGTCCATCTTTTCTTAAGTTTCTCATGAATGTAGTCCGACCTTTTACTTCAGTTTTCCTGCCGGGGCTATTGACTGACAATTGGGGCACAAACTGACCAGTGTCTTCATAACTTCCAACTTTCTTACCTATTGTGGCATGGACCAAACCACTCATTTGTTTGAAGAAACCATTCGTCATTTAGGATCTCTGGGTACTGGTCGTGCCTCATTATAGTTTAACTACGAAAACTTTCCCAGTGCCATTAACAGGCAGTACATTTCAAACCATTTCTTTTACCAAGTGCTTCCGAGGACATATTATAATCCTTTAAGTTAAGCAAAAATATTTAGTATAATAAATGGGCCACCTCGATCATCAGTGTAGTGATATTTGAAAACTTTTTCGATCCCTAAGAGTAGCTGCCCTCATCTTTCTCCGGCTCGTGGGGCGGGGCGTTCTTGTCAATAATCCTCGGATGCCGCGCCCGCATTCACTCGGCAATTAATCGCCGTTCATCGCCGCGGGCCGCGTCGACAGAAGCCGTTTCGAAATAGAGTTATTACGATCGGCTCGCGACTAACCATTCAGATCGGAGCCACTTCGATGAAGGTAACGACTGTTATGCAAAAGGCGGCCGGTTCTGGTGGGCGTCGCATTGAAATGGGATCCTGTCGCAAAAAAAATTGCGGTAGTCAAAGATCTCCTGCCACCACCATTTCAAAAGACGTTGCGTGGTTTCATGGCGCGGATCAAACTAATAGGGGCCGTCGCGTGTTGAATATTTATGAGTTTGTTACGCATATTTGAGTTTCTTGGCGATTTTCTTGCTAGTGTGAGCGATCTGATGGATTGAAGCCAACTGAAGTCTCTTCGAAGGTTCGCGGACGAATAATTATGCTCGGATATTCGACCGGTGATTATATGTTACGATTGCTATTTTAGGAAATAATGATTTGCAGTTAATTTTCGTGCATTGAAACAAATACTAGGAATTTGAACTTCCGTCAATCATATTTATACAATTCAGTTAATGGGATAAAATTATTAACAAGGGCACCATAAGTCTGCGAAATATTTCATAATTTATCATTAAAGTTTTTCTTTTTCGTCAGTCCCTAACACTTTCTGCAATACCTGAAATGAATTGTTTACTGAGATAGGTGATGATGATGGGACTTAATGTTGGAAAAATGAATGAATGAGTCAGGCAAAACGGGAGAAACGCGAGTAAAACCTGCCGCAAAATACACCTCGATCACCACAAATTCCACTTGGATCGGCCGAGATTTGACCCCTGATGCCAAACTGAAGCTATAGGGAAAGACAAGAAAACCTGAATGCGATGTACACGTTTCCAGGGCGGATTTAACGGGAATTGTGTGAAATAAAAGCCGTTTACGAACATCAAGAATACCAAAGAGGTTGGAAGGGGATGTATGCCCAAAAAAAATTAAAAATTTTAAAAGGGAAATATGCATACAAATTAACAATATTTCATTTCCTATATAAACCTTTCTTGATAAAATTCAGGAGAATCATACGAGAAAAATTTTTCATAATATAATCCACCTTACTTCGCGGGAGAAATAATCGCAGTATATATACACCTTAGTGAAGTACATTGTATGTCTGGTTGCATTTATTCAGCGTGGTATAAAACATATGATATCAAGAAATATCCTACATTTACACAAGTATTTTAGTATTTTTAGAAAAGAAAAAAATGTGACAAGTTAATTCTAATGAATGAACGCTTACAAATAAATTGCAGATTCTATGAAAAGATGAAACGTTTTAGAAATAAGTATCTATTTTAACGAAAGATGCAAAATATGCGCCTATAATTATACGAATATGCATCAACAGGAAAATTCGGCCAAATATGCACTAACATGATAGTCTATACAGCATTCAATATTAACCCAATATCAAGAAATTTCACCTAGCAGTACCCTGGAGCAACGGACGAAAATATGTAGGATCATAGAAATCCACTCCATATCATCTCGTTAATTTTTGGACATTCTGGAATGAGGGTCCCTCTGCATGAGCGTGGGAGCAGAGCTAGGGGCGCCGGGCGCTCTATTCAACTCCATTGTCTGCCACTTGCCGCCTTTGTGACAGTGATTGTTTCAGAAGCCCCACAGATTACTGTTGCTTATTTTGTCGGCCGCTGAAGGCGCTATTGTGCTGCGGTATCTTGCATTAGCAGAAGGCAGTTTCTAGGAACTACACAATACACCATGTTTGTCATAAGAGCGCTCCCTTCCATATGTTTCTTGCAGGTCGCATTTGAAGAGTGAGATATAGGCAGTATTTGTGTTTTAGAAGCAGCTATAAAACGCCGAACAGCTCCCATGATATTAAGAGATTTTCTCATTATGTTTCACTTTCATTTATGAAAATAACAACCCGAGCGGAGGAGTAATGATGTTTAAGAAGAAAAAAATAGTTTGGAAGATATAATTTAGTTTTCTTTTAGAAGAAATATGTATAGCGAGCACATCAAAAAGTAATATTTGAGACTGAAAACTTGCCCGATTTTGATAGAAATAAATGTTTTAATATTTCCGATCGATCAAACACTAACCATCGTGCAAGTGATGAGAGATGGAAAATATCATGTACTGTATTATTTCCATATTACACTTTCCTGATGTACCAAATGCTATGCAATACTCTTCCCTTCGATGTATATTTTGTGGGATCGATCGATGTAACATTTCCTTCAATAGAACAACACCTAAAAACAATTCAAATGCCGAGAGATCAAAATCAATTGCCTATCTTTGAAAATTATACTTTTCTGATACAAGGTGTTTGCAGACCTCATCGACGTGTCCTTACGGGACGAGCAAGAAGAAACCAATACAAACGACTGACAACGGACGAATATTCAACCATCTTCAACAGAACAAATCCTAAAGGGAATTCGATTGTCAAGGAACAAAAGATCATGTAGTCTTCTGAAACGAAATTAAAAGTTTCTAATTTATCGAAATGTTTTCGAAGACACTGTTTATCGATGCAAATGAGCGCAAACAAACCACCGGGAGCGGTAGCTCAGTGCAACAAATGATGCCTCTGACCGGGAGGTCCTAGGTTCGGGTCCTGACGGCGGCAGGATTTTGGACACTAGCTTTTCAGCTAGGTCGAATTCAGTCGCTGTCTGGAGGAGACTTCTAGCGGCCGGCTGCTATGAT
Organism: Teleogryllus oceanicus; assembly: GCA_964035755.1. Taxonomy (NCBI): domain Eukaryota; kingdom Metazoa; phylum Arthropoda; class Insecta; order Orthoptera; family Gryllidae; genus Teleogryllus; species Teleogryllus oceanicus. The sequence continues at coordinate 42,701,458 of CAXIVR010000009.1, forward strand.
CGGTAGTTTTTCGTGGTTTCTCCGATCAACACCAAGCGAATGCCGGAGCAGTACCCTACCAAACGAGCCACGGACCGCGCACGATCTGTCCTTCCCCTTCTTTGTCCTATCCTCTCTCCTTACACACTCACTTACACTAACATGCACTACACTACCACATATTCCGGGAGACCGGTCGGGAGCTTAGAGCTTGTCCCGGCTGGGGCGGTGCCCGCTGGTGGGAGAGTCCTGGTTAGGGAACCCACTAGCCGACGGTAGGTCGGTGCCGGATCTCGCCATCCAGCGAGGGGAAAATCACCGCCATCTCCCGAGAACATGCACTACACTAACGGGACTAATGACCGAAGCAGTTGACGCGCCCGGAAACACGAAAAAACCAATCAAACAAACAAACCCATGACAAGCGAATATTTCACTACACATCTTCATCAAAATTGCATTATTACATCTGAAGATCATTCGAACGCTGAGAGATCAAAATCAGTCGTCTATTCTTTTGAATTTACTTCCAATGTTTCCGATACATTCCAATCTTACGCAGATTTTCATAGATGTATTCTTATACAACTGACTAGTAGGAACGAACAAACGCTCCTGCCCCTTCAATATAACTTCAATAAAACAAAACTCAAAGACAATTCAAATACCCAGATGAAAACCCAACATCCATTCCCAAGTACACTTTTCTGATACATTTAAATGCTACCCAGACCTCTTCGGTATGTGCTTTTGTCAGACGGCGCGGCGAGGATAAATATTCTTCCCAGCACGCCGGCCGCGTTCATTTGCGAGGAATTCGAACATAAAGCCCCGATGACAGGCGTGTGTACACGGCCGTCTCCGCGTATTATGTTCCCCGGGCGAGGGGGGCCGTGGCTGGGCCGTTTGTTTGCGCATGCGCCGGCTGATGGAGGCGCCCGCATCGCTGGATGCAAGACCCGACTGCCCGGTCGCAGGCTAGCACAGAGGAGGGATGCGGACAAAACATCAAGGCTCCTAAACCACGATTTTCAAAATTAAAACATCGATGTTCATACAACATGGCCCCATAACCATCGATGTTTTTACTCGTAAAAGTGGATTATTAATCATTAGGGCTCGAATTCTGATGACCTAAAAATTCTTTGAATATGACCTGTAAAATTACTTGGAAAATCGGGAAATAGTGTAATTATTTAAAAAGTATCCAAAAATTGAATGAAAATGTTTATTTATTCCATGAATTTTAAATAAAAGTTTTTGATATAAAATTATATTTAATTGAGTCTTAACAAATGTAATCCTTAGCTCCAATCTTCTGTCAGTTTTTGAAAGGTCGAGGAAGTTACCGAAGATTCGTTTAATTTTGAGAGTTCCAAAAACAGAATCCACTGCAATAGTGAATTGCGACGTGAACTGCTGATGCAATAAACACTTTGCTTTAGTGTGTCACTCATTCATAAAACCTTCACTAATTGTAAGAAAAACACGAAAAGGAAACAAAATGCTTAAAAATGACAAAATTGACGCAAAGGTCCAAAAATGAACGAAATGGGAAAATGGATAAAAGTACAGAACATTACTCATTAACTACACATTTCTGTCAACTGAATGTTGTGATAAACATTCATTTACAACTTAGCAACGTCTAGAATGCAGCAATGAAAAGATGTAATGTCATCAGAATCCGAGCCCTGCTAATCATTAATGTTCACGTTGAGGTATTTCCTTTGAAAGTGGTCGTATTTCTTCAATTTCATTGGGATTTAACTGACAAATTTCATACAGGACAATCAACAAAGTTGGCTAATTAAAAAATAGTACAAACTTCATTTGTCGACGAAGAATCGATTTACTTTTCATCCTTGGTCACTTTGGTCTGAATAATATTCATTTTATGGATACATGGAAATTGGAAACGTGGACGTCAATGACGCATCACTAGTACGGAGGTGCGCTCTAGGCTGTGGAAACACGCGTTCAAAGCGGGCACAAATTGGAACAAATTTTAGTTTCCCGGGCAACGGATTTGAACGTTGCAGTCACAACAAAGGTCGGAATATTATTTATTGCGCACAGGAATGGGATACTTCAAATAAGGAACTATTAACTGTGTATTAACTATTTGTTACTAATTACTTATCGTAGGTAACATGAAGTAATAGACTCGTTACCTGGAGAAAAGAGAAAAACAACACGAACTCGAAACGTCTGGGTACGTCAAGCATGCTAGATTAGCGTCTTAAAAACTAATTGCAGGGTGCAGTTCACGTTCGCTATGTATGTTTAAGAGGTCGTTGAGGTACTGGGCGTCAGTAAAAATCGCGTTTAGGCAAAGCATTATACCCCATGCATTTTATGCCAAAATACTTTTTTGACGAAAAGTAGAAAATGAATTCTTAGAATTTAACTTAGAAACTGTACAGAAACCGAACAATTAAAGTTGAGGACCTCTACAAATCTTGGGGGATAGAGAGTAGATTCATAAGCTGAGTTATTTTGTTTCTAAAGAAAGAGCCTGAGATGACGAGAATTCTCGTCCGTGGTCCGCAATGTGCAAAGGGTCATTATTAAGGAGTGCATTTTAATGAAATATCATTTCTTTTTCTTCACTTTAGAACAGTACAGTTTAGTATAGAAATTAATTTTATGTAACAACAAAGGGAAATGCCTCATTTTATACATAATTTTTTGTTTAATTTTTCTTTGATTGCGACTGTCATTTTTTACGTTTTTTCTTTCATTTTTAATGAATTTCCGCTGATTTCATCGATTTTAATATAATTTTAATGGCACCTGCTTCAAATAATATTTACGAGATGCGACAAATGTTCTCCACAGAATTCCTGACTAGCCTATTCGATTTCCTTGCTCAGAAATCGTAATGTCAGCCGTTGTATGTACTCTTAAGGTTGTGATGCCTGTCAGCGGTATTGTCTGTTCAGCCGATTTCGGAACAACTAAACATAGAGATTTCCTGGTAAAGAACAGTCAAAATCAGAAGTTGGCAAGTTGAGTGCACTTGAACAGATAGAATAAGCCTGGTTTACTTCAGTTTCAGTAGTTTATCCGAATTGGTTTTGATAAACACTCGTTTTTCGCTGCTTTTAGGGCATTTAAAAACATTTTAAGAGTATTTTATTGTTCATTTTTGCAATGTTTTAGGTCATCAAAATCTGCCCTTGGTAATTATTAATTATTTTTGTGTATTTTCTACCCATTCTATTCGAACGCCAAAGGCTAGCTTTGTGTACTAGTTACGAAAATACGCTACGTGGAAGGTTCCTTCTTCTCCCCTCCTCGGTTCCGGCAGAGGCCGAGGGCGCAGGTCACAGGCAATCCCCCTGCCCAGGCGCATGCGCATGGCGCCCTCATCAGCCGCCGCGACCTCGCGAGCGTCAATCGGCGTAATGGGCGGCCGCGGCCAAACCGCCTCGCCCGCGCGATTAGCCCAAACTGCGGCGGCGGCGGCGCTTAGGCCCATAATTGCATTATTAAGCCCTTACCTCAGCCCAACCACCCCCGCATTACACGCCTGGCCCCCCCCCCCCCTTCCGCACCGCTCACAGCCCGCTCGCCTGCTCATCACCCAGTGGCCGTACCTCGACCAGTGCACCGCGCCCCAACGGGAGAAGCCTGGCACGCCGGCTCACCCGCTCAATCATCTACTCTCCACCCAATCCCGCCGGTCAATGGGTCGCGGCTCTCCACCCACCCGCACGCCGGCTCACCGCACGCTCTCTCTCTCTCTCTCTCTCTCTCTCTCTCTCTCTCTCTCTCTCTCTCTCTCTCTCTGCCTCTTCGCCTGCTTATCATCCGTCGGCGCATCCCTGCTCACTGCCTTCTGCCCGGTTCCGCGCCTCCCCTCCACTCACCCCCTCGCCTGCTCATCACCCAATGCTCGTACCCGCGCATTCCCTCACCAGCGCATCGCATCCCAACCACCCGCCGCATTACACGCGCCTGGCTTGCCGGCTCACCCGCCCCCTCACCTGGTCTCCATCCAACGCCAGCAGTGAACTCGCCCGGCAGCCCTCTCACCCACCCGCACGCTCACTTCCTGCTCGCCTGCGTGTCACCCAACGGTCCAAGCCCGCTCATCGTCCCCCGCCCAACTACCCTCTCCAACTCACCCGGCGACCCACTCGCATGCCATCTCACCGCTCACACTGTCTACTCGCCTGCTCATCATAGTTCATTCTCTGCCTTGTAGCCCATTCGCTCATCAGCACACCACACGCATCACCGCACCCCACGCATCAGCACACCGCGTGCATCAACTGATGTGCCTGCATCAACTGACTGCAGCGCCTCTGACCGGGAGGTCCTAGGTTCGAGTCCTGGGCGGCAGGATTTTCGACACTAGCTTTTCAGATAGGTCGAATTCAGTCGCTGCCTGGAGGAGAATTCTAGCGGCCGGCTGCTCTGATCGGTAGTTTTCCGTGGTTTCTCCGATCAACACCAGGCGAATGCCGGAGCAGTACCCTACCAAACGGGCCACGGACCGCGCGTCATCTTTCCTTCCTCTTCCTTGTCCTATCCTCTCCCCCTTATACACACACACTAACATGAACTACACAACCACATACTCCGGGAGACCGGTCGGGAGCATAGAGCTTGTCCCGGCTGGGGCGGTGCCCCGCTGGTGGGAGAGCCCTGGTTAGGGGGAAACCCCACTAGCCGACGGTAGGTCGGCGCCGGATCTCGCCATCCAGCGGGGGAAGATTACCACCATCTCCCGAGAATAAAGCATGCACTACACTAACGGGACTAATGGCCAAAGCAGTTGACGAGCCCGGAAACAGGAAAAACCAAACCAAACCAAACCCGCTCACTGCTTGCTCATCACCCATTGGTCAATTCCCGCTCACTGCCTTATTGCCCAATCGCTTATCAGCACAGCGCTCGCGCTCGCTCATTTCCTGCCCGACCATTCCCACCAGACAACCAGAGCGGCGGACCGCTCACCTACCCGGTCACGCGCGTGTTCCGTAGACCCAACACCAGCTCACCACTTGCTCGCTACGCAGTCTCTCCATAATATTCGCTTCAAAGTCGATTATTTGACAATTAAATTACGTAAATAGGATCGGTTTTGTACAGTATCACGTATCGAATACAACGCATTTCAAATGAGAGTGATGAACGTCTAGCCCAGATATCAATGAAAGCGAGTTATGAGGTTTGTGCCGAACAGATTGCTCGCCCGCCCGCCCGCCCGCCCGTCCGCCCGCCCGCCCGCCCCCTTTGAGTCCGATCGAAGTGAAATTCGTGGTGGGCGTAGCGAGTTCGCGGCGGGTCTTCTGGGGCTTCTGTCGTTTCCCCTCTCTCCCAATCTATTCTTTTCTTCAATTTTCCTGTATATTATTCACCTTCTCCTCGACATTAGTATCATTACATCCTGATACTAAAATGATACTAAAATTCTTCAAAGTAAATATTTGAATGAAGATACACTGTAAGTAAGTCGCATTTTTGCGTCGTCCGTATTGGTACCTTGAAAACTATACCACACTGCAGAGTCAATCATTCGCTGCCTCTGCAACGCGTTGCTAACTCAGCTCTAGTTTAACACGTTTGCCAACTCATGTGTTTTGATACAAAACTATTTTTGTAACTTTTACTTTACAATGACAAAAAAGGATTTAAATTCGAGAAACAGTGACCCATCTTTCAACCTACCCCTTGCTACCATCTCTTGGTCATGATAATCTATGTTGATTACCAGTGATTTCGAGTGCAACAACGGCTAAGGTCATTAGTGCCGTAAGTGTAGTGCATATTGTTTTGCTCGGGAGGTATCTATGATCTTGCTCGAGTGGATAGCAAGATCCGGCGCCGACCTACCGTCGGCTAGCGGAGTTTTCCCCAACGAGGTCCCTCCCTCCCCCAGCGGTGCACCGGCCCCACCCGCAGCCGAGACAAACTCTAAGCTCTCGACCGGTCTCTCCGAAGATGTGGTAGTGTAGTGCATGTTAGTGTAAGTGTGTGTGTGTAAGGGGAGAGGATAGGACAAGGAAGAGGAAGGACAGAGGGTATTGCTCCGCTTTAGCCTGGTATTGATCGAGAAACCATAGGTATCTACCGATCAGAGCAGCCGGCAGCTAAAATTTTCCTCCTAACTGTGGCTGAATTCGATGTAGCTGACAAGCTAGTGTCAAAAATCCTGTCACCGTCGGGACTCGAACCTAGGATTGGTTTGGTATTTTTTTTTCGTGTTTCTGGGCGCGTCAACTGCTTTTGTCATTAGTCCCGTTAGTGTAGTGCATACTTTTGAAGGGAGATGGCTGTGATCTTTCCCCGCTTGATGGCGAGATCTGGCGCCGACCTACCGTCAGTTGATGCACTGAGCTACCGTTCTCGGTTCGAACCTAGGACCACCCAGTCAGAGGCACGATAGTGAAATCAGTTGATGCCCTGAGTCACCTTCCCCGGTTTCCCGTTGATAATGATGAATCTTAGAGATTATGTCACGTCGTATCTACGCTTTTCTTGTTTATAATAAACACACAATCGATTGCGCGGTTGGCCTCGCGGTGCGTGTGCTGAGCGCATCTTGCTGGGCGGCGCGGCGTGGGTGAGCGACGGTGGGCGTCGGCGTGGGTGAGCGCGGTGACGCACGACGCCCGCGGCGACGCCGCTCCGCATCACGCGCTCTGGAGCGCTGCTGCTGTGCGCGCTATCGCGCCCCGGCGGCGGCAGGCGCCAAGGACACGGCGAGTCAGCACAGCACCATGCGGCGCAGGGCTGCCACCCCTTAGGATAATATCAACTAGGAAATGATATTTTGATGTGGATTTGATGGGCGATCAGAAGAGTACAAGTGATTTTTTTCTGGCAATAACGAGATATTATTTTTGTCATCAGCTCGATATCTATGTCTGGTGAAAATTGAATATTCCTGCTATAAAACATTGTTCATTTCTGCACATTGTAAATATTTCTAATACTGAAATTACGGACTGAAAATGTTCATCTGCTCTACTGTACAATAAAGTTTTTTGGCATTACTTTTATGATTGCCCATCAAAGTTATTTCCAAGAATGGAACTGTATGTTTTAGAAAATGAGCACAGAGCCCTCACAGAGGCCCATAGGTGCTTTCTCTATCGAGTTCTCTTCCCACAAACGTACAGCACGCTTTTGACACGTATATAATTTCTTTTTAATTGCAAATGTAATGGTTTATTTCGTTTTTAATTTAATGTATCTTCAATATTATTTTATGAAGAAAACATAATGTCAATCTCAGGGCTTCTTAAGGTATATATCAGGCTTATCGTGATACCCAGAGTTAGATGGCGATAGGTCGTAGTGTTACCACTACTTCACGTGTCAATTACTTTTAAAATTAGAGAATAAAATAGTATAGAAACGGAGTTTGGTGGAAATGTAACAGTTACTACTTCAAATAAGCTACTGCAGATTTCTCTGGATCGCGTTAAATTTTGGGAATGTTTTATTCATCATAATGTTCACTCCACGATACCACAATTTGTCTACAAGGCGGCGGCAACACTGGAATGGCGAAGGCAGGAGACACTGTTCTACACGCGTAGGCTTCTCCATTGTAGTGGCTTGTCACAAAAACTGAAAGTCCTAATCAGACAGTCAAATTAACAGGTTACTGTCTCGTAAATCAGCGAAATTGTCGTAATAAGTAGCGTAATAAGAGGTTCAAATAGTTTTACGCGAATCCACCGTCCGCAGCACTGGCGGCGAATTTTGTCATGTGATCGCCACATGTCATTCACGGATTCCCCGTGAACTGCCAAAAGGAACGAAAATTTACGATTCCAAAACCCAGTGAATCGCAGCCAATACCCGTTCTCCATCCAATGAGTGCTTTGTGCCCCCGAGCGAGTTTGAAACGAAAAGTCCAGGACAAGTGAGTGAATTCACTGTTTTCTTCTCCGTTTTCCTGTTTAAGATTGATTGCTTGGTTTGGATACTTCAAGATGTGGAATTAATGAATGAGGAACCAATGTACTTATGAATTGTATCACTGACAGCGACAAATGAATGTTTGTTTTCCAAGCAGAGGACACCTCTAGGAGGAGGAGGAGGAACCATCATCGGCATCTCCCAGCCAATACACAATACTGTAGCGTCGTGTCGCTAAAACAGCGTGGGCACGTGGCGCGGTGTGCACCGGATTCGTAGACAAAGGCAGAAGCAATTACGCGCGGGGTTTTTCTGACAGGGTGTTCGCATCGCTAGGACGGAGGCAATGGAGGCGGCGGGCAGCGTCGCGTGGGCTATTTAAGGGCCGTGAGAACAATAGGATCCTTCTTTGTGATCCTGGCAGCGGCAGCGTAGGTCATCCGTGAGAGGTGCGAGCGTGCACGCGGCGAAGAAGCCGGCAGTTATTGTCGTGACTAGTGAGACATGTAGTCGGTCTCAAGGCAGGCGGTACTACGCACGGCGAAACATTAGGTAGTATGTTGCGGTGTGGTAGCCGTTGTAAATATCTCTCCTAGCAGTGGGGTCTATTTAGTTAGTTAATTGTATACAGTGCATTGGTTATTTGTGACTACGGTCTAAATTGTGAATAAACCTGCTCTTATTACAACCCACTCTCGTCTGTGTACTGATTACACCCGTATGACGCCACACTACAAACTGAGGCATGACCCCTCGGGGTGACACCTATCCTCGGGGAGGGGGCAGTGTAGTCAATATGTGTTTATTCTACATACGATAAGCAGTCACTTTTGTGCTATCGAATCATGAAATGAAATCGTAATTCCTTTTCATTCTAATATCATCAGTTGTTTTATGAATACGGTTCTTTTGGTTTGTGTTGAAGCGTTACTATTAGTCTTCAAATTTCAATTAATGACTATATATCATGACTATTGTTTTCTATTGAAATTAAATTTTATTTGGCAACGTGTTATCTATAATGGTTTATGACTGTAAGACTTAATTATTACGCTTTGTATTTGGCTTATAGTGCTATCGATTCAGATGATTTCGTTTAAGTTAAACATGAGTGGACGTCAATGGCAGTCAGGCAGTGACTAAGTAATGGATATTGACTCAATAAAAATTTAGAACTCTTTCAAAACGAGACAGTTTTCAATAGAAGAGCAATAAAATTAAAGAACTCTTGAGAAAACGAGACACATCTTACGGCTTTCCTCCTCCCCTCCCCCCGCCCATTTCAAACTTTTGTTTCAGGGCTACTTAAATGCTTTAATCGTTTGGCATATTCCAATGATAAAAGCATACATATTAACTAGTTCCTTTCAAATTTTCATTAATTTTAATTTACTGACATTTGAACTGACATTTGACGAACTGAGGTTCTGTCACATTTCTCTTCTTAATGTTCACATTAATACTCATTTTGTTCTCCCAAATGAATACAAATTTTCAAATGATTATACATAAACTATTTTCACAAATTACTAACGTAGTAAGATTTGAAGCTCATCCATGCATTCTTCCAAAGAAAAAACTAATAAAAATAACTGTTTTATTTATACAATTATTGGAGTTAACACGTTGGTTGTGAATTTTGTCGAAAATAAACTACTATAATGTACTAGAAGACTCATTTTCTTGCAAAAAGTGAAATTGTGTTTGCAATTGCGTTGGCAGAACGTGAATATGGAACGTCCCAAAATGCTATTCACGCTTATGTCAAATATAAGCCAAAATGCTCATATATTAAGAACACTGACAGGTATCAATCATATTTTCTAAAGATAGGTTCTGTTTAAAATTCAGTACCCAGCGTTGCACATTCCAAAGTGCTGTTGTTCGTGGGGAGCATTGATGGTGAAATGGCATTGTGGTGGTGGCAGGATATGCATTACTATTCACCCTGCGGTTTTAACACGCCCCAAGTGAGGACGGAGGGGAGAAGAGCTGATGAAGGAAAGGACCTCCCTCCGACACGACGATAAGGGTCTGTCACTTTCAATTAGCATTTGAGTAGGGCCTGAGACATAGACCTGCATTATTTCCTACGCTCAAGGTAATATGACGCTCCGCAATGTGTAAAGTATTAAAGGTCATTTTTTGAGCTGTTAATTTCGCTTCCTTCCTTATATTTAACTACTGCCTCGTCTAAACAAACTACTTACAGAACTGAAATGCAAGGATTGTTCCCAAAAGATTTGCATTATTTTAGATTGTTATTTCTTGCTTTGGATATTTAAATCTATGGAAATCATAAATTAGGCAAATAATAGATATAAATAGTTTCACTTACAGGGACATATTAGAATTTTTTTCAGCAGGGAACATCGTACTCTCTAGGAAGACGAGGGGCAATCCTAGGCACCCCCAGCCAATTCGCATCCTAATTATATTTTACGTAGCAGGCATGAAAATATCAATCAGTAATATTTTTTTGAGATCCAAACACAACATTTTCGTATATTTTATTTCATATGGATAAACACGGAGTTAAAAAGATCTGGAAATCATACCTTATGTATCCGCGATAAAAAGATGAATGGAAAAATGAACATTATGATGATTATGATTATGACAATGATAATAACAATATGTAAATATTGAATATTGATAATACCGAAATGAATTGGAATGGTGTTTTAGGTAACATTGATTTATGGCAAATTTATGATAGATCAAAGTTTAATTACGGTGAAATTATTACTGTAAAACTTTGCGTACTACTAGGGCCATCGTTGGCCCCCACGTCGACATCCCTGGCTTTTGTACAGCGAAAGAGACATCCCTGTAGACAATGGAGTGTCAACGTGCGAGAGACGTTGGGGCGAGTCCCCCCCCCCCCAACAGCGGCGACAGAAACAAATGGCGTGAGGGAACCGAGAGACGGTGTCAGCCCAAGACGATCGCTACTAACCTTGTGTATTCTTTTCGTGATGTTTTGTTCTGTTTTCCTTTCGTCTTTCATCCCTTCCAACTCTTCGACACGACACCGAGAAGCTTCCACGTGCTACCGTAAATATTGCTTCCTGATCGGGTATTGTCAAATACAACACGGATAAGGGCCAAAATTGATTGCCTTTTTATCCTTGGAAATAATTTTATTACACGGGAGATTTTTTTTTTCAAATTTAAGTAGTATATGACAGTGTAGGGATCACAGAATTTTGAAAATGTGCACACAATTCACTTTTCCCCATAGCACGTCATACGCAGTTTTTAACTGCTTTTTTTTACGTAAAATAAATTAATAAATAAATACTATACCACAGCAATTGTGTTCAGGGATGGGTCGCTTAAGAATGTTTTTTAATGGGCAATTGAGATGTTCGCTCTTAAAGGGACCTAGATGTTCACTCTTTGAGAGTTTAAAATACCGACGACAGGAAGAATAGCCTGAAGGACGGCTTCGAATGATTTAAGGGGAAATTACCAACGCAATTTAATAACGAATGCAATAACATTCACTAGTCTGTTTTCTACTAGTTCAGCAGCGGCATTTTCAGTAGAAATGGTTGCTTCTACATTCGAACATAACACATTATATCACATTAATGTATTGTATATTTTTCATGTAATTTATAAAATATTATTCTGAGATAACGGGGAAGTTACGCAAATGGTGAATATATGAAAATACACTAAATAAAATATATATTATATATTTTATCCACATATATTATATAAAATATATATTACTATATCACTGAATATTCGCTAGCAACCCATCGAAGCATATAAATCATGTTGTGTAAGTCGATACCTGCATATTTTCCGAGCTACGGGTCGTCATGGCGGATACGGATACCATACCACCCGTGTTTTCCTGCATTCGATAGTTTTCAGTCTCATGTGATGAAACCGTTTGAAATATCCACGTCGCATTCCTTGTTCGTCACGGAGAACGAGTGCCTTCATCTGTTTTCTTCTGTCTTATCGCTCTGTTGATTGTTAGCTTATCCTGTACCCACGAAAACACACACAATCCTTAAGTTTATATACGTCCGTTTAAAAGCAGTATTTATATGCGTATGTCTGTCGATTGTTGTTCGGTGGCACCTGCCCGTCTTGTTGTCGCTCGGTACTCTTTGCTTCCATACACGTTTTCTTTAGTCTTTCAAACAACATTTAGTCATTTCTATTTATTACCTTAACGTACGTCTGTTCCTACTTGTGAGTGGGATTTAAAATAAAATGAAATAAACGAAGGCAGTGATAAATAAACTAATCTTTTAAAGTTCGTTACGCGTGATAGCTTTTGAAACAACTTTTATACGATATACATTCACAATTGTTGCTGAATGAAACAGTACGTCACTGTATGCCATTTAATATTGTTGAACTACCAACATTTTGAACGTATTACTATTTTGAGTAGTTTGTAAGTAATCAATCATTTGTCAGTTTCGTACCTGTCAACTCCAGTCGAATATTATTTAAGTTTACTAACGTGAACAGAAAAACTATACTCTTGGACAGTTATATTGTGATCAATAAGCGAAATGATTTGTATAGTTGTTTCTAAACCTTTTTTCGAAACAAGGATACGAAAACGGCTTTGATTCTTACTCTATTTCTGCATCTCTCGGCATAAAGTGTACATTAACATTTTAATTTGCAACTATATGCAATTTTTAAAAACATATTGTTAACTTGCGTGTATTTTCTCATACATCTGTAATGCAAAGGTATCATTTAAATGACAGATTCTTTCTAATCGTATCGTCTGTAATCCGTTCTTGGCTACTTATAATCGTTATGTGAGCAAGGGAAAATAATTAAATCTCTATTTTTAAAAACAAGTGTTCACCATTTTCTTATACTTGGTTGATATTTTTTTTCAATTCAGGTATGCGTTAGTGATATCGTTTACGTAAAAAAAAAAACAATTTGAAAAAGAAACCTATCAAAACAACAGTTTTCTGCCCATGTAACGTAAATGAACAATCTTTTTGAAGATGATAACATTTCTGCTTTTTTAATCTGATTGCGAGAAAATCAATCTTGGGTTAAAGTTATCGCGATGAAATTAATAAAATTTAGAAAAGACAGTTCAAAACCAATGTAAGCATTGCAGATGATTATTTATCCTCTTCGGGTTCTTTTTCTTCTCTTTCCCAAATCTTTAAATAAATACTGTATGTCCTTGTCACCTACATGATCTTAAGTACTCACGTTGCTCTATACCACTTGTAATACCTTACCATCATGTGTGAAATAGGTAATTTCATCACGCATTTATAATCTATTTTTTTGTATTTACTAGTCTTTGTTTGCTTTATATCTTCACCTAAGCATATCATTCACTATCCCAAGATGTTTTGGCAACGGTAACTTTCATGGAGGAAACCTTCCTAGATGGTTCCGAGGTTGAATAATCTCGCAAATCATGTTGACAATAATTTGTTGGGTAATAGTGAAGATACTAATCAAATTCACTGTCAATCTAGGTTATTACTTAATTGTAATTTTGTTTCTATTCTGGGATAATGCGTTGACCTTTCCCGGTTAAGCACACTGGTTGTCAACTCATTTACCCAGGTTGCTCTTATAAACTAAGAATAATGAATATTCTTAAAACAAGAAAATTGAGAATCGATCAGAAATCTAAATAAAACGTGACATATGTAAACTGTTCACTTGTAGTGATAAAATACTTTTAAAAAATGTCGCAACAGCTAAAATTAAATTGAAAGAGCATTCAAAAGTACGAAGTCTTCGGGATATACAAACTGCCTTGGGAAGGCACTGACATTCAGCAAGTTCATGCAACGTCTACAAGGCAGTAGACTACTAAACTATAGAAAAGACGAAAAATATATAGTATCACTCGAACTATTCTTTCGTAGTGCGAAATTTGGCTGTAATAGCCTGCTTGATAAAATCGGTTATGGAAACAACATGAGAAAGATACTTAAAAGGCAGAAACACAAGAGAAACATCTACTTATAGGGGTGGGGAAGATATTATGGAACTCAAGAAAGTGTGTGCATATTGTATTTCTCCTCCATTCGTAACATTCAGTTTCTGTTTTTAACGAACATCAATTAAATCGAATTAAATAGCAGACTGTTATAGTTTCACCATTCAGATATTAAAGGACGTTGAATGAATTACATTAATATGATTAATATTTGGCGCATTCTGAAACTGTATTGGACGTAATTTGGTTCGTGAAATAGCCCTTGCTATGGAAATTCTCTCGACGCTTTTTTAACATTTGATTATTATTATTATTTTATTACTATTATTAATGTTGTTTAAACTTTCATTCCTCTTTCAACTATCGTTAAAAGTTAAGATGGGATTCTGGTACGCAAGAAAACGTGCGCAGATAATCTCCCTCATACGTCATACACAGTTTTCACTGTTTTTTGATCAAATAAATGAAATTAAGACTCTTATGGAAAAGCTCAACTCACGTACGGGTTTACCTATTACTTTTTCACTCGTGAAATTAAAACTAATAGGGTTTAAATCTACATATAAATTGACCCCAGCAGGGCAGCGTATCTCAAAAAAAGTATTGGTTTTTCTATCCGATTTTTCTTATCGCTCTTCCCTACTGGCCAATAATAAGCTGCGACGCATGTATCTTAGGACGTGGTATGTACCGATCACTGTGTTGACGTGTAATAAACCACGTATGTACTATAATATAACGTCTTTGATTTTAACATGCTTCCAGTTATTCTGGAGCATGTCGAAAACCTGCAGCCTTTTCGATCTATTTTGGACATAATTCCATTCCTGGAGTAGCTCTATCACATACCACTTCGTGCTTTGGAAATTCTCAGATAAATCCCCTTCTCTCGTCGCAATTCGAGAATTTATCGAAAACGTCCAACTCAGTCATGGGCTTCCATATGATAAATATTAGGGGCCGGATTTTAATGAAAAGCATTTTGTTTCATTTCGCTTTGAAACAATGGCGTTTAGTATATATATTCATTTCATGTTATGACAAAAGGAAATGACCCATTTTTGTAGGTCATTATTTGGCATTTTTTGTCAGGTTCGACTAATAAGTCATTTTTTACCTTTTCCCGTCAATTTTAATCAATTTTTTAAAATTTCATTGATTTTAACGTCATATTAAATGGTAGTTGCTTCAAATAATATTTACGAGATGCAACAAATGTTCTTCACAAAATTACTTATCAGCCTATTCGATTTGTTCGCTTAAAAAATTGTTTTGCCAGCCGGTATGTATTTCTTGGGCCGTATCCTAGCGCCATTGTCAGTTCGGCCGATTTCGGGATAAAGACAGATTTTCTGGTAAAGAACAGTCCAAACCAAAAGTTTGCAACCTTTTGCACGAACCAATGGAAGGAGCCTCGATTACATCTGTAACGTAACGAACAGCTTGAGTTGTTCATACCGGGGGCGGTAGTTCAGTACATCAACCGATGTCACTGGAGTGGCTCTGACCGGGAGGTCGTAGGTTCGAGTCCCGACGGTGGCAGGATTTTCGACGCTAGCTTTTCAGCTAGGTCGAATTCATTCGTTGTCTGGAGGACAATTCTAGCGGCCGGCTTCTCTCATCGGTAGTTTTCCGTGGTTTCTCCGATCAGCACCAGGCGAATGCTTGAGCAGTACCCTACCAAACGGGCCACGGACCGCGCGCGATCTGTTCTTCCTTTTCCGTGTCCTATCCTCTCCTCTTCCACACATACACTTACACTAACATGCACTACACTACCACATATTCCGGGAGACCGGTCGGGGGCTTAGAGCTTGTTCCGGCTGGGGCGGTGCCCCGCTGGTGGGAGAGTCCTGGTTAGGGGGAAACCCCACTTGCCGACGATAGGTCGGCGCCGGATCTCGCCATCCAGTGGAGTAAGACCACCGCCATCTCCCGAGAAAAAAACATGCACTACACTCACGGGACTAATAACCAAAGCAGTTGACGCACCCGGAAACACGAAAATATCAATCAATCAATCAATCGAGTTCATCCGAACTGGTTTTCGTAAGATTTTGTACATTATTTTTCTTTGGTTTTAGGGTATTTTTAAAGCATTTTAAGAGCATTTTATGGATCATTTTTGGCGATGTTTTACGTCATTGAAATCCGCCCCCTGGTAATTGTAATTGTAGAAAGCTAGCTTTAATTGTTCTTCTGGAAGTCGTCATTTTTGCAATGGTCCCCGCAGATTCAATGCACCTCACGTCCGCAGCGCTCCCTCCGCCGTAGGCATGGCGGTGGCAACTCCGGGAGCCAAGAAGGCGACTTTTTCGGAGATGCGCTGTGGCCCAGCAGCATGTAAGTAGACACGTGGAGTGGAATAACATCCCCAACAACATATAAAAACTCTCCGACAAAATAGGAGGTTTTTGTATGTGTTTGGAAATTTATTTGAATTGATTGATTTTTTCGTGTTTCCGGGCGCGTCAACTGCTTTGGTCATTAGTCCCGTTAGTGTAGTGCATGTTTTCTTTCTCGGGAGATGGCGGTGATCTTCCCCCGCTGGATGGCGAGATCCGGCGCCGACCTACCGTCGGCTAGTGGGGTTTCCCCTAACCAGGACTCTCCCACCAGCGGGGCACCGCCCCAGCCGGGCCAAGCTCTAAGCTCCCGACCAGTCTCCCGGAATATGTGGTAGTGTAGTGCATGTTAGTGTAAGTGTGTGTGTGTAAGAGGAGAGGATAGGACAAGGAAGAGGAAGGATATTCCGGCCGGCATTCGCCTGGTGTTGATCGGAGAAACCACGGAAAACTACCGATCAGAGCAGCGGGCCACTGGAATTCTCCTCCAGACAGCGACTGAATTCGACCTAGCTGAAAAGCTAGTGTCGAAAATCCTGCCGCCGTCAGGACTCGAACCTAGGACCTCCCGGACAGAAGCGCTGCAGTGACAGTTGATGCACTGAGCTACCGCTCCCGGTTTATTTGAATTGTAATTAGTAGCATACCCGAAGTTCTCTACCCAGCCATCCTGTTCTCCAGCTCTAGATTATCCGAGCTGTTGAACGTCGTCTTCGTGAGGCTATCACCTCGTCCTCTGCCAACCCTTCTTCGCCTTGCCTTCCACCTTACCGAACATAGTGCACTTTTGCAGTGTGCCTGGACCCCTTATTTGCCCCAAACCTTTTAAACCAATTTTAATTTTTCGGTCCTTATTAACCCCAAAACTTGCCTTTTTCTCGTAGAGACGGAACATTTCATACTTCTCTGGTGTGTCTGGTCTCGTCACAAAGTCCAATGCTTTGCTTTTGCTTGTGGAAGCTGACTATCGAAATTATACGAAATTTTAGATGCTTAAAACGCGCTTTAGTTGCTCCATGATTTCAATGGAGGTGCTGCGTGGTTAGGTTTGCCAACCGTCATCCATTTGGGAGGACAGTCCTTTATTCTCATTAATTGTTATCTCATCCTCCTTTGTATTTTAAATGCCCTCCTTTTTGTAAATTTTGTACAGTTATCATTTCTTTTAAGATCACATGACTAACATCTGCTGCGTTGTATGGTTTATTGTTTAATTTAGAATAGAAAACATGAATATCCTTTTTCTGAACGCTGACACACGCCTGCATGATAATGTGTAGTGACTAAAATAAAAAGTCACTCAGACCACCTTGATCTACACTTTGTGACCGAATCTTTTCACAGGAATGGCAAATGGAGAAAAGAAATAAAGAGCTGATGAGAGTCTAATATTATATTTATCTATATCTTATATTTATAAAACGAAATGTGTTGATGCGCTTTGTTTGTTTTTTTCTGTCGTGTGTCCTTTCTTTTACATAAACATTGCTGGCAACTTTAAAAAAAAAATATTATTTCTTGTTCGGCATTTCTGCCTTTCAAGGGCGTTTACACATGATTTCAGTAACTATAGGATGAACCATCCTCAAGTCTAAATGTCAATATAGTACTAAGAAAAATGAGCTTGTGTGTGTGTGTGTGTGTGTGTGTGTATGAGAGAGAGAGTGAGAGGGGGGAGAGGGATATTATATTTTCTGATATTTAAGGAGGCTTGAAAATGCCTCTAGGATAGCGTGAGTGGATTCTCTGTGGTTGTCTCTAATTCCTATCAAGATAGTACGTTGCTGTAGCTGGAGATTCTAGTAGTATATCATAAAAGATTTTTGAAATTTTGATAAAATAGCCCTGAATTGATTCCATTTGAATTCTCCATGCAATTGCTCATCGCTTATAAACCACGGAGCTGAGGCCCGTATTTCGCATAATTTGCAGTTGTTCGCCGAGCGCGTCCGAAGGTCCGACTCGTCCAGGCGCGGGCGGCGTCGTGCCGCATCGCGTCGCGCGCACGAAGCGTCTGCGCTTAGGCCTAAAGCCGCCGCCGCCGCACGCACTTGCACCCAGTGATGGCGAATGAGACCAAAACATCGATACATCCATGTTTCCATACTTCGCTAAAGGGCCTTCCATGTCGATAAAAACATCGACGGGAAAATATCGATGTTTAGAACATCGATGTTTTAATTATAGACAAATAAATATGCTATTTTCCTGTCTGTTTTTAATTCTTTGATCTTTGTGAATAAGCTGGTAAGTCATAAAGTCTTTAATTTTACAGGAAGCAAAAAACGACTTCCAACTGAAGTAAATTAAGAATTAATGATATTCAAAGGAAGATGATATTAAAACTGAACTATTTTTGTGTTATCTGATATCATTAATCCTTGATTTACAACATTAGTTTAAAGTTGCTTTTTGCTCTGCTGTCAAATTAAGTATTTTAGACTTACCAGGTTATTCGCCGGGGTCAAAGAATTACAGAACGTTAAGGCGTTAATTTTATTGTTTGGTTACCAGCGTGTTAGTAGTATGTAAACATAATTATCAAATGTAAAGAATGAAATTAACAATAAAGAACATCGTGTTTTGCTATCGATTCAGTGTTTCACTGTCGATTCAGGCAATGACACACCTGGTGATATCATATATTCATAACACGAGCAGCTCCCAAACTTCCTCAAATTGCACAGGTGAAATGTGCAGCGTAATAAAGAGGATGACGCAACACAACGATATAGCTGTGGATTGCTGCTACTCTACAACGTGCTTAAACCCTTTTATTTTAAAAAATTAAAAAAGCATCGATGTTTTTTTGCAAGAAAATATGTGAAGAAAATGTCGAAAGAAAAATATCGATCTTAATATATCGATGTTTCTCGTGGAAAAACTGATGTTTTAAAAACATCGATTTTTTTGCCATCCCTACTTCCATGCCCATGTGCTCTCTATGACGTTGCGGACCCGGAGTTCAGGCCAGCGGGTGGTTCTTTCACAGGTTGTAAAACAGTTGAACATTCTCGATGACCGCGACTCCCCACGAAATTTTTTGTTCTGCAAGCCACATGGGTTGGGTAATACATTCAAAGTGTATGTTCAAGCAGGGTAATGCCAGGTAAGGGATAGATATCACGAGTGATTTACGATGTTAAAAATACCTCACTAAATATTGTATAATGGTGTTTGAATTGATACAAATTAGGTCGAAAAGCATGTGACAATATTAAAACGATTTCTGTGCTTAAGAAATTAGAACTGAAGTCATGCATGTCCATTATAAACGTACAGTCCACCATCTCCGGATATCAAAAAGCCCACGTCGACTTTTATGACGATTCCTATTAAAGTCTCAATCAACCTACTTTTACTCGAAGAATAATTCATTAAAATGTTATTTCTTTAAAAAATTAAGTTTTGAAGTGTACGTTTCTTCATTTCCTGCAAAATATTTGTATCCCTGCGAGCATAATTTGATTGACGGAATTATAAAACAACAGGGATTGCCACAATCCCAGCACAAGTTAACTGGTGTTCGTAAAATGAATCCTAATCGGAGAATTATTTCTGCATGTTACTCATTGTCAGTGACTTCGCCCCTGAATATTATTTGGCAGAAATGAGTGTCAAAATAATCGCTTAAGAGACTAAACAAAGTATAATATTGTTAAGTACGTTAAGTCATGTAACACCTCCTATAGATCTTTGCATCACATGCATGGCCTGCCTGTAGAAAACGAAACAGTGCTTCGAAGGAAACCAGTAATGTACAGAATTTTATAAGTGCAGAGGAAAATTAATAAATAGTTATTCATTATAATTGACCAAGGAAAACAAAGATTCCGATTTAACTTGAAGGTTCTGCATTCTGTTATTACGTAATTTGTTTATAACGCGGTCACGGCTAAACGCATTAGGTTTGTTTTCAAACTTGGCATAACTGTTCTTTGAACACATTCAGAACAATGTAAGTGTAGGGATTTTTATCTTGCGATTCTGTTTCAAGGTGGTAATTCTTTTCAATAGTTCCGATCTTGGGAAAGACAATACTGAAAGACAAATTAGTTATCATCTCCATAGATAATATTATTATAACAGTGTCCCCGTGGGGAGCAGACTTGGGATTTTGACAGTTAAGACCGCTGTTCACAAAGTACTAGTAAATCGATTCGTCCATTAAACATGATCGGCCATTGTAAATGGTCGAGTTTTTTTTAGAAAGCTATGACTTATTGTTTGTTTTTAAAGACAAGACTAAAACATTAGTGACAACTATAGAGTAAACAAGATTTTATTCGTACAATTCTTGATTCTTTTACATAATCGCTGAATAATGTCTCTCAAATTCTCCTTGGCTCAGAATTCACACCAGTAGAATGACTAATTAATGGTAGAAAGAGTGACATTTAGGAGATGTTTACTCAACAGCAAAGCCGTCGCCAACTTGTCCCAGCCAGACACAACCGTTGGCGTACACATCATTCTAAACACGTTTCCCTTGAAAATCTAGAATAGGAATTTTTGCGCAGTTAAATTTTTGTCTTATTTAACCCATTAATACAAATGAAGAAGTAAGTGTCTTTAGGAGAAATTTAAATTGTTAACAGGAAATCAAATTGTCATTAGTTCTAAGGATCACTCAAGATATTTTCAGGTGACTAGTGATTGTTTTCACTAGTTTCCATGGGAGGAGTTGTCCAGAATTCAAACTTCTTCGATCATACTTGACCTTCCTTGCTATATAGAGGGCGTTTTACAACTTAAGTATCAGCAACTGACAATATTAGAAATAAAATAATCTGTAAACGTAAGGTGTACCCTCATAATTTTTTGTCACATCCTTAATTAACAGCTTTTTATTGAAATAATTATTAATTTCATACATTTATGTGTCACATGTCGGTATCCGATTTTTTGTATATTCAAATACCAGTATGTCGATATCGGCGCAGAACTATTATCTAACGCTATTTTGAAAACCTTTCTCACCTCTGTAGGAGCCTGAGAGTCCGAGGGTGGTATCCATGAAGCATTCTCGATCTCGTCAGAAAACATACAGATTCCCGCATTCCGGTCTTTGAATATTCATCTTTATATATTGCAAATACGATAAGAGTTTTAATATTAGACTTTCAAAATATTCTCATTCTTCGATTCTACAGTCCGTCCCTTAATGAATTTGGAACAACAAGAAAGAACATTTGGAGTGTGATTTTAAATTAAAAATATTGAATTTACTGTATAATAATGTGAACGTGCCTGAAAACGGCACATAGTATATTCTCATATTGAACAATGTACTACGTTGTATACTCTTGAGTGATAGTGTAGAGCATTCTCCTTACTGTTCTACCTTTCGTAATGTAGATGTTTTTTTGTTATTTAATGTCGCATCAATATCTAGGTCATTAGCGACCACTATTGGATTCAACATTATGGTAACTGTAAAGATGAAATGATATAGTGATAAGGGGTGAAAGTACAGCCATGCCCGAGATGGGACGCGGGACTCGAACCCGCGATCCTTTGGTCCCAGATCGCGACGGCACTACTGCTTTAGCGATAGCGATCACCGGATCGGCAATGTAGTTGTTGATATTAGCGACCGGGAGCGGCAGCTCAGCGCAACTGATGCCACTGCAGCACCTCTGACCGGGAGGTCTTAGGTTCGAGTCCTGACGGCGGCAAGATTTTCGACACCAGCTTTTTAGCTAGGTCGAATTCAGTCGCTGTCTGGAGGAAAATTCTAGCGGCCGGCTGCTCTAATCGGTAGTTTTCCGTGGTTTCTGCAATCAACACCAGGCGAATGCCGGAGCAGTACCCTACAAAACGGGCCACAGACCGCGCGCGATCTGTCCTTCCCCTTCCTTGTCCTATCCTCTCCCCTAACACACTCACTTACACTAACATACACTACACAACCACATATTCCGGGAGACCGGTCGGGAGCTTAGAACTTGTCCCGACTGGGGCGGTGCCCCGCTGATGGGAGAGTCCTGGTTAGGGGGAAACCCCACTAGCCGACGGTAGGTCGGCGCCGGATCTCGCCATTCAGCGGGGAAAGATCACCGCGCATCTCCCGAGAAAAAACATGCACTACACTAACGGGACTAATGACCAAAGCAGTTGACGCGCCCCGAAACACGAAAAATCAATCAATCAATCAATCGAACAATCAAACAATTGATATTAGCCACTCCGCAGTATAACATAACCCTAGTGTCAATACCCGACAATAAACTCCATCGGACTATGTTGGCCCCAGACCCCCTTTAGTGGGTGGGATCGAGGAAAGGGTGTACATGAACATTTCGAAAAAAGTACCCGTCTCTCCACACGCGCGGCACCAACGGCTGCCGCGTCCGTCACTCACACGCGTTGGCGCCGTGCCGCCAGGTGGCGTCCGCCAGGAGCGCTGACTGACCTCCCGCGCGTCGTGTGTTTCTCCAATTCTCCTGGCAGCCGCCGCGCGTCACGTAACACAAAGAGATGGCGCTGTATAACGCCGGGAAGCGTTCAATTATATTTAATCGTGATATAATTACGATGTCATTCTTATCACGGGGAGAAACTTGGCAGGGCGCGGCGACATGGCGCCAATTTCTGGTTGCAAATTGAGGACCTGTCACAGCGTGTTTCATTGGGTTCGGCAGCTGTTTGTAAATTAGATTGACCGAGAGGGATAATCGGTTTAATGTTGCTTCTCATTAGAACTTCGATTTTGGTATTAGATAGGACGGGTGTAGGTGAGGCTCAAGGGGGAATGAGGGAATTCAATTCTGTGCTTGAAGTGACTGGGGGCAATCGTAAGAGGGCACACAGTCCTCACATAGAAGTTATGGATGTTATCTTGTTAAGCGGTCTCTGGATGACACGTTCTTTCTCACCTTGTAGGGTGAGTTGTTTAACACTTTTCTTTGTGATATATTTTAGTGGGAACCAACGGTGTGCTAAAATATCTCCATTTGTAATAATCAAAGAGGAGAAAAACAAAATCAGCGTTCGTGATTTTCTAAAACAAATGAACAAGACAGTTTTGCCTTACTAACAACCATAATGTTTATACAATAACATAGAACAAAGTTTCTTTTTTTAAATGTGTGGGTAACCTAATGTAACAAAAAACTTTTAAAGTAACCTAAAACTCAAACGATTTTTTTCCTATTTGGCCAAAATCTACAGCAGAATATACATTGCGGAAAGAATCATTGCACGATTTAGAAAATACGTGATGAAATTAGACGAACTGGCGAGAAAAAAAAAAGCAAAACAGCATCACCCTATCTTGTTTCGGATTTAAGACCTCCTCCTCCTCCGCAACAAAAATTTCTTTTTTGTTAAAATCTCGACATGCATTTCTTTGCAGTTACAATACTATGAGCTTGAAAAAAACTCAATGGAAAAATTGAAAGTAGTGTCTAAAAATAGCTATGATTAGGATAAGCAGAATGAAAAGAAGCAAGGTAGTACATAAAAACATCATTGCATCACAACGCAAACATGAGTATAAGGGATCTCTATTTCCATTTACGCTTTTTATGCGTAAATAAACATGCAGATTGTACAACACGATGTAACGAAAGCTCGGTTTCGATTCGGGGGACAAGCTTTTGGGTGCCAGGGTACAGCTACTGTGCGGTCGACACAATCGCGCATACAAATGCCCGTTCTTGCTGGGATATACGGGGAGGACAGGCTTTTAAATTTCCGGTTATGCGTGCTTGGAGAAACCAAATGGGCACATGCCCGCCCGTTCCGCACCCACCCACATGCGTACGTTCCTGAGATAATGCATACGTAAGAACCCAGAGCAGTGAGCAATCTCGAAAAGCTACGCTAACTTGCAGCTTACAAGACTCTGATACAACCAAAGCTAAAAATCCGCGTTGGTGTAATTAAAAATCGTTCAAGAAAACAAACGAAATATCTTAATTCAGAATGCATAATTTCGTGATAAAAGATATCATTTGCGAACTTTTCTCTCTAATTTTAACCGAAAGAAATGATGAAATGGGCTAGAGAAAAATGATAATGTTGATAAAATATACATTAACATAACATTAACTGATTCGTTCTCAACCACCACAACAACCGACTGCGGTAGCAACTGCTGTGATCCTGAGAGTAGGCCATTCTCATTTCGCCTTGCCAGTTGTTAAGCGATGTCGAATACAACCGCTGTCTGGAGGGGAATTCTAGCGGCTGGCTGCTCTGATCGGTAGTTTTCCGGTGTTTTTCCGATCAACACCAGGCGAATGTCGGTGCATTCGCGTGGTGTTGATTCAACAATCGAGCCACGGACCACGCGCGATCTTTCCTTCCTCTTCCTTGTTCTATCCTCACCCTTTACATACACACATCCACACCCACATACATCCACTACACTACCACACTTGAAGGGAGACCAGTCAGGAACTTAGAGCTTGTCCCGGCTGGTGCGCTGCCACGCTGGTGCGAGATACTTGATTGGGGAATATCCCCGGAAGCCGACGACGGTAGTTCGGCGCCGGATCTCGGCAGCCAATGGGGGAAGGTCATCGCCATCTCCCGCAATAAAACATGCTTACACGCAAAAATCACTTACGGGGATAATTGAATCACTAATCATCAGTCATCTCACTCTGCTATATGTGGCTCGGTGTAGACAAACTCCAAACACCGTGTATCCTATACTTTCTTGTTAGAGAAAAACCAACTGACTGCCAAATCAACGCAGAACCTGTTGGTGGAACTGGCGAGTATTTTGGAAAATGGATTCCTATTACATCTATGTACCCATTAGAACTGTTTTTAAAATTCAGTCTCTGAAGGTATAAAAGCGTATGTTTGTAACATGGCTGGTTTAATGCAATCCGCAATGCATCTAGGCTTTACGAATTGCTGGAAAGCGGGGCGGTCAGGAGAAAGGGGCGGGCCGGGGAAAAGGCAGTGGTGAGGAAACGCAAGACTGTGTGCAGCGGAATGAGTTATGGGGAAGCTGTAAATAAGTTCACTTCCACTTGCTTGGTTGTAATTAATGATATTTCCAATCTCATTAATCACAACCTCTAACTTTATTCATTCTTCATTACTATTGTGCATTCACTACAAGAATGGAAATGGAATGCAAAATAGTTCTTCGCGGAGCTTCTGGAATTCGTTTCTAGCGGATCGCAGAAGCCTTGCCAACTTACTTTTTGCGCAACATATTTTGTTCTTGTTACACATATTTTATTTGTAGATCACGTTTGATGACGAGAAACTGGTTAAAATGACGGGAGTTGTAAAGCTGAATGTGTATCGGCACCGAATCTCACCTTCCAGCGCTGAAGAAACAGCACCTCCTTTTATAATTAGAAATAATGGATAGCCCAACTAGAATTGCGCCTGTACTTAGTATACATATACATTTACATATACATTTATTTGAACTGCAATTGGGTATGACCCGGTGGCAGTTAATTAACAATAATTACAATAATAATAACACTTAACATTAATAATAACAACAATATTAATAATAATAACGATATTAATAATAATAACAATAATAATAAAGGATAATAATAAAGGAGTACAGTACAAGCCGAACATGCAATAATCATACTATCACTAATATTAAGTATTATAACAAATATTTCAACTCGTATGATATATAATAATTATAATTATATGTCGGTGATGCTAAAATTTAATACAAGCTACATAAATATTGGCTAAATTTATTGTTTTTAATTCATTGATCGCGTTCACTACAATTAACTGCACGACACTGCACTGCACAACACTACACTACACTACACTACACTACACTACACTACACTACACTACACTACACTGTTTTTGCTTTGAGTTACACTGACCAGCACTTCATCGCACTTCACCGCACTTCACAGCACTTCACCGCACTTCACCGCACTTCACAGCACTTACTCATTTAATGTCTATTACTATCATATTGTTCTAACTTATTTCTAAAACTTCGGACACTTAGAGGAAAGGCTTTGAAAATTGCTGCGGGTAAACTGTTCCAATCTTTAATTGTTCTGTTACAAAAGGAAAATTTCCCAAGATCTGAATTTTGTTTCCTTGTTCGAATTTTGTGAGTGTGATCGCTTCGGCCGAAATAATTTGGTTTTTCTAGTCTAACCTGAATTTCCTTCCAAGCTGTTTGACCTACGTATGATTTATAAAGAGCGCAAAGCCTCGCCCTTGTTCTTCTCATTTCTAGAGGTTCCATGCCTTTTTATCGCGTTTGCAGAGCTTTTCTTTAGAATTCGCATTACAAAATGCAAAGACTTCCACGTTTTCCTAACTACCTGATTTATATGCTTCTCCCACCCTAATTTACTATCTATATGAATGCCTAAATACTTGCATGATGAGACTCTTGGGATGATGACCTCACCTAAACGATAGTCTGGTTCCTCATAATTTCGTCCCCGCCCGAACGTTATTGTTTTGCTTTTAGATCCGTTAATTCCCATGTCATTTTTTCAGCCCAATCACGTAAATGTTCTAAATCCTGCTGTAATATTTGTTCGTCAGCGCTACTTTTGATTTTTCGGTATATAACACAATCGTCTGCAAATAAACGCACCTTTGATTGTATGTTAACGTGGAGATCATTTACGTACGCTAAGAAAAGTAATGGCCCTATGACACTTCCCCTGTGGAACCCCTGAAGTAACAATAACCGTAGTCGAAAACTGAGTGCCAATTCGAACTTTTTGTTTCCTGTCTCTAAGAAATTCGCTTACCCACTTCACAACTCTAGCATCAATTCCTGAAGTTAATAATTTCCTGATAAGTATGTTATGCGGTACTACGTCGAATGCTTTCGCAAAGTCGATTACGATTGCATCCACCCTCCCACCCGCGTCAACTTCGTCAGCTAGATCTTGCAAAAGAGAAACGATTTGGCTTTCGCACGAATATTTACTTCTAAACCCATGCTGTCCGTGAAAAATCCAGTTCGCTAGGATATTACATGCACTACACTTCCCTGGAAGTAGTTGACTTGCACGGAATGAATACTTACTCACTCACTGATGGCAAGAGTGAATTCTCAGCTTTTAAATATCCTGATAAAATAAATATATCCAACGGTTATCAATTTTAGATCTGTATTTTGCCGTTATTTATAGTATAGAATTTGACGGATTAAGAGCGAGAATCATTCCTTTTCCTGTCCAATACAAGATTGCGATAAGTGAATATCCAGTTGTCGTCAGGTAACATTATAGAAGGCATCGTTCATAAGTTTCACAGAAAATGTCTGCATTTTGTCTCCAACTGTTCGTTAGGAATGAGACACTACAAAGAGAACCGTTTCATTAAAAAGTGCACAGTAGTGTGAAAGTCAGCAATCGAAGGGTGGTCTCTGAGGCAGAAAGTTTATTCCCTGACACGTAATTGTTTCCTTTCTGAAACGACGAAAGCAATATATCTAAGATGCAACTCGCTACTGGTTCTTTAGTTACGTACGTCCATTAGAGAGGAGCAGTTAAAATGAGAACGAGCACAGATCATAGCGTCTGCACTTAACCACTTGCACTTATGTAGATGCCAAACATTAGGTACAATATTATAATTATTCGTTTTTATGGTCTATTATATTATACGATATTGGTCTATTACATTATTCCAAGAGTTTCAAAGCGCAGGGATACCGAAAGACGAACGTATAACGATTATACTTGCATTCTGATAAATCGCATAGTCTCTTCACCGTCATAAAACCTTAATGAAGACTTATTTTTCTTCCCAGGATGAACGAACGCTTTTTCCGCCTTTACTGTTTAGCTTCACACAACTAATTTGCGTTCACCATGAATATTATTACATAAGCGCAAATCATGATAAAAAAACGACTTCGCAATTGTGTATGACAAAAAGGGTAAAATATTATAATTACATTGAAGGCATAGGCTATCAGATACGGAGATAGAGTATCAAACGAATTGTTACTTCAAGCTTGCCACGTATCTTCCGAAATAAATTTCCCTGATTTTTCTCGGTTTTCCACAGCATTTTTTAAAAACATTTTACTGAGATGTAGAGAAACTCACACATTTTAAATAAAATACGAAAGGATGACTAGAACTAATTTTTTCAACTCTGATTTCGTCATAAAGTACAAATTAAATAAAAACTCTACAAGAAGAAATTGATAAAAAAATAATGCTGTACTATTTCTTTAGAAATAAAATCTAGTTTTATATCCATCTCAAATTTTTCCGTCTTCTAACAGTTCTTTCACAAATTCCCTGATTTCTCCTCGCTCTTCTCAGGGCAAGGAAATCCCCTGATTTTCCACGGATTTCCAGAAAGGGGCCTCCCTGTACTTTTGTGTTGCTTTGGAAATGTCCTGCATTGCCAGTGGAGAAAGAAGGCACCTTGGCTGCCCTTGCGATCGCAGCCTCGGCGCAGAGCACGTGGGAGTCAGGCATCGCCACGCAGAGGCAGAGGCAGAGGCCAGCGCGGCAGCAGAGGAGTACCGGAAGTGCGTCACGCACCGACACGGCGCCGGCGCTTCGCTGCAGCGAGCGCCAGCACGTCCACGCTGCACGTTGCACTGCTCGGACGTTGCTTCAACCAGACTGGTTGCGATTTTTCCTCGTTTGCCGGATAGTCGCCTTGACTGCTCGCGTGGAAGTCCCGTGCGCGCCGTGTGTATTAGTTAGTGCCTTATTTTACGTTAGTTAATGCCTTATTTTTCGTGGCGAGACTCGGGCCATCAGGCTCGCTCTTCCGTCTAACCACACAAATTTCGATACGCTCCTTTCACCACCTAGCGGAGAAAGGAGGTATTATCTCGGGCGACGAAACAGGCGGAACTCAATTTTGCTCAGAGGCTTCATTTAAGCTTGAGGATCTTTTACATGCAGTAAATCTACATGGGACAGTCGGCTTTACTTCCCATCCGAAGGAAGGCGTACGAAGGATTTTTTTGCCCTTAAAAATCCACGGCTTCGATCGGTCCTACAGTTCGGTACGCTGGCCGTTATACCACCGAATCCGCTATACCACCGAATGTATTCGTCGCGTTTGAGCGCGTCTTTTGTGTTGTAGAAAGATTTTCCTAAGGATGAGCCAAAGTGACAGTTCGCTAAACAAGTAAACATCACATGTAATTCAGAGAAGTATCCCTCCGCCGCGACAGCTGATCAGCCATGTCCCTTCGTAAAGTGATAATGGCTCCTGTGAAAATATCCCTATCCAGAAGTCTTAAGAGTTTCGCTGATGTATATGCACGTACGCGAGTCCGGGAAATATTTATGTTTAATTACGTATGTAGAAAATCTCTTAGCGTGCTCTCACAATCAGTAAAATAAAACTACCACGAATGTAAATAGAAAGAAAAATGATTTTAAGCCGTAAACACGTGCACCGGTACGAATCTCGGATTCAAGTCTCGGTTTTAAAATGAACATAATATTTATCACACAAAAAATAAATTTTAATGTAATGTTTATAGAGAAAAATATTTTTTACAGATGAGCACATAACACTGCACTTCCCAATTTCAATTATTTCTCGCAGCGCACTATATTTTTGTCGGACTAGGACATCACAAAAGAAAGCGTCGAAGCCATTTACAAGTTAGCCAACTGCAAACGAACGAATGCACGAAGGGAGTCTAATGAGCTCGAGGGCACAACTACCACAGAACCGTCAGCACTAGCTGTCACTTTGGCTCATCATTAGGAAAATCGTTCTATAACGGGGGAGACAAGACCTTTGCTCATTAGTCTCGTAGATGTGGTGCTGGTTGTATTCCGGCAGTGATTGAACTTCCTCTCTGGATTGTGAGATCCGGCATCGACTTTACGTCGGCTTGAGGCTGTTTCCTCCTTCTCCAGGTATCTCCCACCGCCACCCCTGCGAAAATAAACTCTACCCTCCCGACTGGTCTCCCGATCTCTAGTAGAGCTCCACGCTCGAGGATTTGTGGCAGTTTCAGCCACGCCTGTCAGTGTCTGTCGACACTCCATTGGAAATGTAGTCAGAACTATAAAATGCAAGGAGAAAGGTGCTAACATGGCCCGGTGTGGCTTGGCGTAACGTTTACCAACATCGCACAGTAAAAATTAGAATTGTTTGTGGGAAATTCAAAACACCAGTGAAACATTTATGGTAATGGTATACACATGAATGATCCATGGTTGTATAAAGCGAGAACATTTCCACAGGGCGCACCTACTAGTCAATCGAATTCACGCCCAGTCCACGCGCCATCTTCATAAAATTCGCAGCGGTTTATCCTTTAGTTGCTACCAGTTACTACGCTTACACTTGCTTACACTTCGATTAAGACGACGAATTATTATTATTATTATTATTATTATTATTATTATTATTATTATTATAACGAATTGACTTTTTTGATCTGCTGTTTTTTTCGCGATTTTCCAATCGGGACCTTCAATACGAAAAATTAAGTTGGAATGACACTCCCGATTGAATAACCGCGTCCCACTTGATCGCTGTCAATTTGGCGTACGATTTAATCGGAGTATACAAAAGGTGCCAGGGTAAAGCGCACTACTGTCCGTCGCCACGAGATAATGTGGGAGTTGAAACGCCCTGGTGTTCTCGCGCTTTCAGTTAACATACCCCATAAGCAGTGACGGCAAATTTTATCAAAACGTCGATACATCACCAACAGGTTTTCGATGTAAATGAAAACATCAAAAAATTGATGTTTGGAATATCGATGTTTTGAAATATGATAAAATAGATTGTATTTTCTCCTTCAGTTTCCATTTTTAATTAAAGTTTGTTAATGGAATAGATATATTTTATTGTTTGCTCACATATAAGTAATATATTAATTATGATGTTTATCGAATGTAGATAAGGAAATAAAAAAAAGGACATCGTGTTTTACTAGGCAGGCGTCTGGCTGCACTCTCGCCTCTCCGTCTCAGTCAAACTGGCTGCCATTGCCTGACGAGGGTGCCCTTTGACCGGGTGAGAGCGTGTCGGTACCTGACCAGTGGAGCAGGGTCACGATACAACAACCACGAAGACTACTGCTGTCCGATTTAAATGTAGTGACTCCTGACAGACCAGCTGGACGTGGTTATCCAATAGAGAGCTTCATTACATTAATTTTAGGTAACGAAGATCTGGAACAGCATCACTACTAATGATCTGTCGCAAGTCTCTATATTTAAATCGGCCAATGGCCTGAATACATTCAGGAGCCTGAGAATTTTGTGAGTGTCACTTTTACCCTCCGTTTTGAGATTGCACACACCCGAACGAATAACACAGAACGGGCAAACCTGTTCCGTGTCACAAATGAGTGTGGGACAATGCAATTGCAAGTCTGCAACTAAACCATGGTAGACAGGTAATAGATTTATCTCTCGAGAATGGGAGGAGTTTCAACAGTAACTAACCACCACATCTCTGGGCATGAACATTGTCTACCTCTGATCAGCCACTGTCGTTCTTTCCTTCAATCAACTCCATGCAGATGCTGGAGTAGTACTTTAAACAGGGTAAGGGTCGCATCCTCATACTCTTCCCACTTGGGATGACAAAAAACATCGATGTTTTTAAAACATCGATAATAAACATGGCTGTATGTTTTCGTGTTTATTATCATTTTCAACCATGTCTGTATGGAATATTGATTAGAAAATAAAAGTGACAGTGCTTTAAGAACTATCTTTTCTACTTGAAATTAGTATATAGATACACATAAATAATAAACAGGACGTTTTGCTTCGATGATTTATGAAAGAAAGTAAATGAAAGAAAAAAAAATAATAGCAAACCGGGTGTTCTTTGTTTCTTTATTTCCTTATTAACATTCGATAAATATTATTAACATATTACTTATACGTGACCAAACAATAATATACACAGGAATTTCAATTAAGTACTCTAATTAAAAATGAAAACAGTATGGGAAATGCCATCAGTTTTATCATATTTAAAACAATGATTTTGAAACATAGGTGTTTTTGTAATTTTTTTTCTACATCGAACCTTTTGGTGCTGTATCGAAATATCGATGTTTTGATAAAATTTACCATCACTATTTTCTATTACCATCCTTACGGAGACCGATGGGTTTGTCGCTTATACCTTATGATTTAGAAAGAGCACGCAAGCAACACGCAAGAGTACACCTAGGGGGTCAATGAGGTAGCAATGTCTGAGAACGTGATTCAGATGTGTAAACAACTTCAAATTTCTTAAAACATTTCAAGATTACAATAAAATTTTAAAAATCTGAAATAAGCTTAAAAAAACTAGAATTGTGCTGAGGTACCACGGTAGAGGGGTTAGAGAATTACGGAAGCATAATAAATTACAAATAAATTGAACTTATTAATGTTCTCAACTGATAAATAAAAAAGGAGATATCTTATTCTCCCTTTTCTAAATTATTTGATGCCACTTAGTTCATGATTCTTTTCATTTACTCTATTACTTTAAATGCTAGATGCACTTCCTATTTCTGCGTAATCCATCCACATACTACGAATCATGCAGTTTTAGTTGAAGAGAAATCGCACTTCAACTTCATATTTACATAGAATGAACTAATCACGTGGCTTGTTAAATCCAATAGCACAGTGAAAAGAAGTTGGGGAGGTGAAGCAGTGAATATTCTCTTTCACGTCCGTTCATTATCATTAGGTGAACTAGGAAACTGTAAAGTTCTGTAATACCACCAATTAGGTAATATTGCTAATAGAATCGTCTGTTATTGATGTTTCTCGTGACTTGCGGATTAATTTTGGCTGTTTATAAATGCGAATGGTTTCAGAGGTATTTAAAACATTTCGCGAAATTGCAAGAAGAAACGATAGAACTCGTGTATTCCGTACGTCTTCGGTATCGTTTTTAGCCGTCATTAAGCTTTCCAGAGGTATTTGGAAGATGTATGTGGGCGGGGTATCGCTCCAAGGCGTATGTATCGCTCCGAAAGTCACAAAAATTTAGCAAATGTATTCGCGTTGACGTAAAGGCCATTATATTTTTTTTACGTGTTTCTCGATCAGTACATCTCCATGTGGCGGATATGAAATGCTGGGTAGTTTATTTGCTGAATCAGCATTCTGTCAACTGTGAGCGCCCCTCTTAGCATTGAAGGTCATATATCTTTCAAACGCCCATCACGAGGCAAGTCGGTCCCCAGTCATCAATCTCATGATGATGGGACAGTATGTAGACGATATGTTACTAAAATATAGTCATCCTGAATACTTTAATTTAGTATTTGTTGAACAATACAACTATAAACACACAACACCAAATTTCTACAGTTTATTCCAGATATTTGTACATTCTCGAGGGTCAAAATCCATCAAAAATCTTCTGCCGTATAATAGAAGTATTACAGAATGTAAGTTCTTTGTTATTTTCCGTTATAATTTTATATCTGTTTCACTTTAGTGTAAGGTTGATGAAACGAAAAAGTCGTAAAATGTAAGCCGTTACCATATTTGTGAGAAATCTGACAAAATGGCAAGAATGGCGGGTCTGGTAAGTCAACATTAGGTTTTTGAAATTAGCACATGCAAATTGGTTTTCTCTGTATCATTTTCGTGTCATGTCTTCTAAGTTCTCATATTATAAAATATCTTTCTTTCGTTATTTCTTTCTGCCGTTAAATTAATAGAGCGTTAGTTGGAAGTGATGCAATTCTTTCCATTATTATTATTATTATTATTATTATTATTATTATTATTATTATTATTATTATTATTACACGTAGAAGTAGAAGAAAGTTTTAAAAAAACATATAGCATAATCGGTGTACCAAGCAGGATTTTCCTGGGGGAAAGGAAGTAACTTGATTTTATATTATAAAGAATTTTTCAGTCACAATTAAATACATTTAGTCAACCAGAATTATTTCAGTTTTTCTTAAATCAACGAAAATGTCCAAATTGCTTAAATTAGTGCTGTGTTATTAAAAATTCGTCTGCGGAAGATTAGTTCGTTTCACTTCGAATAATTCACTCGTGATCTGGGGGCTTTATTCTAATAATTTAAGTGAGCGGCAACAAGGTTTGGAGACTCGCGCGTCCGTATCTCGTCTCTCCCTCGGGGGCTACTCTCGCCTCACCATCTGCCTCGCGTCCTCCCCTAGCCCCGCGTCGCAGGGGGCAGATCAGCGGTGAACCTTCACGCCAGGGCGAGGAACGAGGCGGACGCGAAAGAGACCGACCAATGGGAGATTGCTAGAGATGGCAAAAAAAAAAAAAAACGATATTTCTTAATCATCGATGTTTTCCACCAGAAACATCGATGTATTGACATCAATATTTTGCTTTCGATGTTTTCTTCACATCCATATTTTCTTGCGAAAACATCGAGGTTTTCTTAATTTTTAATTTTTGTTTGTAAAGTTTGCGTAAGGATTACGCACGTTGTAGAGTAGCAGCATTCCACAGCAAATTCGTTGTTTTGCGTCATCCTCTTTATCACGCTGCACATTTCGCCTGTGCAATCTGAGTGGATTTTAGGTGGTTTTACTTCGATGGTGTATGAATGGAAGTGATTAAATGGTAATATAGCAAAACACGATCTTCTTTATTGTTAATTTTATTCTTTACATTCGATAATAATTTTTATTATCATACTACTAACATGCTGGTAACCAAACAAATAAAGTATATCCCTTTTACGTACTGTAATTAAAAATGGTTAGGAAAATAGCACGTTCATTAGTTTATAATTAAAATATTGATGTTTTAAACATCGATGATTCGTCGATGTTTTCATCGCCGTCGAAAAACCTTTAGTGTTGTATCGTTGTTTTGGTAAAATTTGCCATCGCTAGAGACTGTACAGGAGTAACGCAAGGGTACAATAGAGTACAGGCGTTCGGCCTTTGCCGGATTGGGACGCCTTCATTCGATTTGCTGAAAATCGATATTCTTTTAGAATTAAAATTGGATACTTGGGTTGAATTACACGAAAAATTGTGGAATTCTGTACTAAAGTTATGAAATACAAATAACATTTATTGTGCCAAACATTTTATATTTCCAAGGGGATTAACTTCTCTTGAGTGGGAGACCTGAACACATTGATAAATTAATTCATGAACTCCATCCAATTACGATATACTTTTGCTGTGCTTTCGATTTATCGATTAATGAAGATAAGATTCTTAATGCTGTTTGATATCATTTGAAAGTTTTAAGAAAAACGTTTTCTTGTTTTTACATAAAAATTTGTATTCGTGACCCAGAAACACTCTCTCCGGGTGAGAGTCCTTTTTTATACTAGTTCCATTAAATGTTTTGAAATACCTATTGATGTATGGAAGTTATTTGATACTTAACGATTGACTTTCCCCACTAGAAATGGCACAGAAAAAAATGATGTCAAAATGCATTTCTGAAGTAATTTGTTGAACTAAATGTTTGGATTGATTAAGAGTATTTTTAAATCAATTGGAGATGAATGCTTTAATATGATTAGTGCACCATATTCTCAAAATTCTGACAGTTCTATTCTATGCTGAACTGTTTTCATTTCATTTGGGACAGGTTCAATAATTAGCACCGAATTACTTTCCGCAGTCGGCACATGACTGCTGTTTCAATAGATTCTGTAGATACTTTTCCTCCTTCATAATTAAATCAAGCTGACGCAATTAGTTGTTTATTACCCCTTTCATTTCCCATCTACTTATTATGCTAATCAGTTTCAGAACACAAGGGGAACAATTTTCACCAAATTAATTAAGCAGCAATTGTGCAGAGGTAGCCACCGAGACCCCTGCTTTGTATTGCCAGAGCTACTTGTTTTGCTGATGAAAGCCAACCGGATGTGAAATGACTTGTATTGTAGACACAGTTTCTTGTCTCTTTATGCGACTGAGAGAGGTATTATGCAGTGTTTTTAGTGAGATCTAAATATGACTATCTTGGTAACAGTACTGACTGCGGAGCACTGCGGTATACGTAACTGTTTTTATGGAAATTGCTTCCAGTCATAGTCTAGAGTTCCGGCATTACGAGTATAATCTGAGATAAATTCCGTGAGTGATAGTAGAGGACGTCGTATTATACACTGACACTAATGGCGAGTGTCAAGTGGGATTTTTCCTGCAATTCTTTCACGCTTAAGTGGTTCTGTATTTGGCGAATACCGAGCGACCGCGCAGCGAATCTCAAGTCGCGAAGATGGGCTCCTTACTGTTTGCCGAGCGCCAAACATTCGGTATTCGCCCTTCCCACAATATGTCGGTCTTTTGGACAAGTCAAAGACGACGATCATTTGCCGACAATTCGAATAATCGAGATTGAGCGATAGTCGCTCGCTACTTGCGACCCACATATTCGTCTTTTGGACGTTCAAAGACGATTTGCCGCGTCTTTTGGACGTGTCAAAGACGACGATCATTTGCCGATCAATTCGAATAATCGAGATTGAGCGAGTAGTCGCTCGCTACTTGCGACCCACAATATGTCAGTCTTTTGGACGTGTCAAAGACGACGATCATTTGCCGATCAATTCGAATAATCGAGATTGAGCGAGTAGTCGCTCGCTACTTGCGACCCACAATATTCAGTCTTTTGGACGTGTCGACGACGATCATTTGCCGACCAATTCGAATAATCGAGATTGAGCGAGTAGTCACTCGCCACTTGCCGAGTGCCGAGTGTGTGGAGCCGCTTGTATTAACACGCTTGCAGGCTCCTCGGATAAAGGGTCAACTACGACAACGCGTACACACTGGCTAAATTTTGTTTCAAAAAGTTGAATTAAAAATTACCTCCGAAAGTTCCATTTTCGAAACATTTAGAGAGAATTATTCTGAATTTGTTCGTCTGTATGGTTTCTCTGATTCTTTTACAATGTTCATCAGAATATGGATTTTGCCTGATTTCGGAGTAATTGAAGAAAACGCCGATTGATGTATAAGAGAATATGGATGTGGATGTGTAAGGGACGTACACCGAAGAAAAAACGATTACACTGTTCCAAGATGCTTAATATGTCATATTTCGACACATTCATTCTGAATGTAGAAAAAAAATAACGATGAAATTATCCGAAATTTAGTCATTCTTTTAATATATTGGCACAGTGAAGTTTGTCTCGCAAGTTATGAATCTCTGAACAGGAGCCCGTAATGCATAATTTTCGCAGATTATGATCTGTTAACGTCAATGCTGTTGGATCAAGTGGCACCGAGTCATTCCCTTCAATCCCGACAAAAACGGTCAGACTTCGAAAGTCGAAAATGTTTTCGTTTGTCTCATTGTCAGTGTAGCAACGTCGAGTTCTCTCCTGTCTTTCTTTCAACTCCAGACACGGACAAAGCACGTACAGTTCCAAACCGATGGCTAATTAGTAGCCATCGGTTATTTACATTTACGAAAATTTGGGCTTTTAAAGTAGATATTAGAGATTAATTATGAACACTTTAATGACTTCACAAAATCAAAGGCCCGACCATATTTTTGGCACCTAAAATACCTTTTTTTAAATTTATTTCCACCTGTTCGGCATTTCTGCCTTTCAGGGATGTTAACTTTTTACAACATAATGATGTCATTCCTTCTCACGCTAATTGTCCTGATTGTTACAGGCTGTTTTCAGTGTATAATTTTGAAAATAGAGTATACTGATGGGGAATCGTCTCGTCTCATCGATGGGGACTCGTATCGTCTTTAAATAAAATATTTGTGATTTAATGTGTTACATTAATAGATGTTGGGAACTAATGCCGTTAAATATATAATACCTACTTCACGATTAAAGTTAAAATATTCCTATTTTCCCTGCTAAACACTTCTAAATGCCTGTTCTCTGGAATTAAAGCGGTGGAGAAGGAACTCGTCAGCGTTTCTGGGGTAGAAAACAGTTGAAATAAAACAAAAGTTTGAAAGACACTCTCTTCGTTGAGAGTACCGAACGTTTTGATAATTACAGAAGAATGCAATATGTTTTGTTCCAACATTAAATATGAATTGGTCACAAAGGGATCATTACTGTAATACCTATTATTTCAACATTAAAATATACCTGTCACAAATGTTGAAATAGAACATAATTACATATCAAGAGAATCTAATGTCTTAGCATTTACATTCCCATATTTCTATTTTTAGATAATAATAATATATCTATATTATTATTCCCATATTTGCTATTTTCCATATTTCGTTCTCAAATTTTTAATAAAACACTTCGAAGTAAAAAAAATTAAAGTCAATAAGTTATTGAAATCAATGTATTCTACTTAAGAAATTATCTACTTTTTAAGCCCGTATTTTAGGCGACTGAATACGATATTTTAAAACCTCAATATCTGATGTCTTCAACTAAAACCATCGCTCAGAAGAAAATCCCTTGGCTTTGGGGTTGGTACTGCTGGTGCTTCTGATTGCAGTTGGAGACCTGAGAACGGAGCAGGTCCCTTCGTTAAGAGACGAAGCGGAGAATCAGGCAGCAATGGAGGGTCGCGGTTAGGGTTGCCTATCGTCTACCATTTAGGAGGACAGTCCTGCATTCAAGTCAATAGTCCTCTCGCCCTCCTTTGCATTTTAAATCACCTCCTTTTAGTAATTTATTAACTATTGTTGTACTTTATTTTATCATATGACTAACATCTGCTACGTTGTATCGTTTATTGTTTAATTTAGAATATAAAACATAAATATCCTTTTTCTCAACGCTGTCACACTCGAGTATGAGTCGCTGTCTAGCGACTAAAATAAAAAGACGCTCACACCATCTTCATCTGCATTTTGTGAACGAATCTTTTCAATCGGATCGCAAATGTAGACTAGAAAGAAATAGGGCCGATGTTGGCCTAAATTAAATACTTATAAAAATATATGTGTTAATGCAATATATTTTTGTTGCTTGTCGAGTGTCCTCCCATTTACCTGAACATTGATGGCAACCCTAGTCGCGGTGCTACTCAATGAGATGAAGCGTGGCCCATTGCAGAGACGTGGCCCATTGCAGAGACACCGCCACTCAGGGATTCACAAAACATCGCTGCATGTTGTACCATTTGGTTGTGAACGACTTACATGAGAGTTTCCGAAAAAGAGGGGCAACATTTTGTGATTTTATTTCTTTTTATTGGCTGGCGCTGTAATTTGTAGGACATGGACCACGGGATCGGTCAATTAATGAAACACATTAGTTTGCCGATAATAAATGAATAATAAAAATAAAACCGGATACGCATGGTTCCGGCATGGAGTTGCTCAGCACGTGGTCCTGACAATTCACTGTTTTTTCATTCACTTACTTTCGGGCCGTGGCCCTGATCGGACTTGCAATGGACTTGTGATTCAGCAACTCTATATTGGAGTTGCGCTGTAGGCGAACATGAAGTTTGACCAGTTTGTGTATTAGTAAGGTGTGTACCGTTTATAACTACCGTGGCTTTATATATACATTATATTATTTATTTATTTATTTATTTATATTTCTTCACGTATGTTGATGCATGGCATATATTGTGTGATATCTAATGTTGTTGTTCAGACAAGCTGTCTTTATTCCACGTGATTGTTTATTGTAGCCCTGATGAAGGAATTAAATAATCCGAAACGTTGCCAAACTAATGTGTTTCATTAATAGACCGATCCCGTGATCCATATCCTACAACTTATTAACGGTCGTGAATTCTACAATGGCGCTGTAATGCTACTTTTAACAAAACAAAACAAAACAAAAAAACAAAAAAAAAAAAAAAAAAAAAAAAAAAAAAACTTCGGGCGCGTCACTCATCTACGCAGTGTGTTGTTTCTAACCGTGTTCGGTGAAATAGGACTGGGGTAATCGAAGCCACATCCTTCACAATCCTTGTTCCGTGGCTTCGAACACATGGCCTCACGTAGTCTCATACGTGACCTCAGAGAAAGAATTCTAGCTTGACTTCAGGGTGGCTAGAAAATACCAATCCACAGATCGGAATACGTTCCATCCGTCCTACAAAACACGTATGATGCTCTCTATTGGCTATTTTACTTGATTATTTAAACATATTTCTCGTACAAAAAAAATATCGTTGAATGCATTAAGTTTCTCTTAGAAGCCGATTGAGAATAATATTGTCTCTCAAAGATGCTTGTCCTGAAGTTGCAGCAAAAAGTAGTGCATTGTACGATAAAAATTTGTAGAAGATCAGCTATTTCAGGCGCTTGAGTTTAAGATCTCTCGATATTTAAAGCACCAGTTGCTGACTTTGCCACACCATTTGCTTATTTAGACTTGCAGGCAACAACATACGCTAATGTGCCGGTTGGCTTTGGTGGCTTCCAAGCTCATTTTTTCGATGATTCCTTGCTCGCAAATTAAAATAGAAGAACAGGAGCCGGAAGACGTAAAATTCAAAGAGAGTGGTGATTTATGAACCTCAGGTCGAAGCGTAGCAGATCCATGGATTTTAAATGCCTCTAATGAACATTTCGAAAATATATTGTAAGAATGTCTTAAAATTCAAATGCTTATTTTCAATAGTAAACAAAGACACTCCTGCGATTCACAAGAAAAGGGTTTTCATAACTTTTTTCTTCCTTGTGTACGAAAGTATGAAGACCATACCAAAAATACGAGAGACTTGTTTAACATGAGAACAAAAGCTTGTTCTCTACTAGTATGGTTCGACTTTGAATGACGCATTTAGTAAGGTACTATTTACTAAAAAGTGGTAGACAATAGTTATATTGTTTAAGAATCTGTCCTTCGGTTTTCTTATTTTTTCCTGTGTGGCTATTCCATTATTCCATTGAAAAAAAAATCGAATTCACATGTATTATCAACTACACGTTCTTTGATGAGAACATGATGAGTCTACGCTGTTTATTATATACAGTGTAGGAGTTTATATTCCAAGGGATGTTAAATTTCAAACATTTCATTGCAAAGGGAAAGTTACTTTCTTAATTACATTATAGTTCCTCAGCTTCTTCATCTTCAATAAAAGTAAAAATAACTTTTTATAGGATAATCTAACACTATTCAAAGATAGTTCTCAATATATGGAAGAAACTACTATAACTATGTGAACAAATACGCATATAACATTTTTATTTAAAGATTTTCCCAATCATTTTTTTAAGATGTGGATGAGTTCAAAAATGTATTTGACCTTCATGCATACTAACGGAATTCATTATTTACATATATCAGGTAAAAATCATATAATTAAAATTTCATTATTTTGCACGTGGCATGTTTTGTTATTGCATGCGTGTTTCAATATTACACACAACTTACTTTAACTCTTTTGTTGGCCGATTATACTTTAAATGCCTAAGACTCAGCTCGGCGCTATTCAAAGCACAGCTGTGTACTGTGCGGCCTAGCTCAAAGGGTTTTTCTGCATTACCGTCTTTCATGTGAACTATCTCACTACAAAAATACATTTCCTAATCATGGTTCTTTGCCTAGCTAAAAATGACGATTCATGAGATGTGCTACTTTTCTTGTGCACCGCTGATATATGAATATGATTTCATAATTGTAATCTTCAGCCCTTAACTCTTTCGGTCACATCTGCATAATCGGTTTCATTGGTGAGTGATGGTTGGTGATAACGATATGACTTAAATGTTGGAAGGAGAGTCAGGGAGAACCCCGACAGAATTTCCGTGCACGATTTCGTCCGCCTCAAAAGTAAATTCCAATCGATCGGAATTTGAACGTCAGTACCCAGAGGAGGAAAGTGAACACTCCGACCACTTCACCGTGGGTGTCCATTTGAATGGCTTCAACACAATGTAAATGGCATTTGCAATCGGACCCTTTATCCGCCATAAATTCCACATGAATGAATGGGAATTCCAACGTCGGTACCCATGGGTGGAATGTGAGTATTCTGACCACGTCACCATGAGTCGCTATGGGAATGGGGTGTGTAGCATATGGGCATTGGGCATTCCCCACTCACAAGGAGCGGTTCTCGTGGCTGTGCCTGCGCCTCACGACCCGGACGGGTCTCGGCTTAGAGCGTCTGTAATAGGTTGGAGAAATGGTAACTGAGGGACAGGGATACAGGAGAACCCCCAGAAAATCTACTACGAATCCACTTTATCGACCACAAATTCCACGGGGATCGTCGGGATTTGAACCACATTACTGCAGGGGTGGAATATGAGCATTTTGATCACCTGACCACGGGTCGCTATGTGAATGGGTGAAGCGCTGAGCAATGGGCATTGGGCACTGCCAACGCACGACTTGTGGTTTTCGTAACAGCACCTGTCATTCAGATAGCAGAGGAACTAAGCATCATGTGGCGGGATTTGAATGCCGATATCCTGAGGTGGAGGGTGAGTTTGACTTCATCACGAGTCGTAATGAGAACGGGCACAGTTTAGAGCAAAGGGTATTGAGCGTTAGAGACTTTTACACAGCGCGAAGCACCTTAGTGTATACAACTTCGGAGACTGCGCATGCGCAAACTCGTCTCGAAGTCGAAGTGATAGCGGAGACCACCAAACCGCTATTTACTGCACCAAAGATTATTAAATAATATATTTAAGTCATAATATAGCTTTATTTATACAGATCAGTTAATGGTGCATCTATAGTCAAACAGTTCCCCAAAAGTGACTTTGCCCACCCTAGTGTTTAAAAATGGACTACCACCTTTCGACCACTCTACACTGCTTTAGAGCCTTTGCACATGCGCAGGTCGAAATAAGAGGATCGCTGAGGTATGTTGTTGATTGCTGTAAGTCGATTCCATCGAACAGTCCCCCAAACACTCTTCTCGTCCTCCTCCGCTATTGATCACGAGATAGCTGTCGAATGCCGCATGCTACCCTGTGCAAAAAGGTCTCTTATCCGTAACTCGCGCCAGCTCCTGCGCCAGGGCTTCAGCGCAGAGCGTGGCGGCGGAGCGTAAGCGCGCGGAGCGTAAGCAATGCGGAGCGTGTGCGGCGCAGAGCGTGTGCGGCGCGAGCGTGTCGCGCGAGCGTGTGCGGCGCGGAGCGTGTGCGGCGCGGAGTATGCACTGCGCAGAGCGTGTGCGGCGCCGAGCGTAAGCAATGCGGAGCGTGTGCAGCGCAGAGCGTGTGCAGCACAGAGCGTGTCCAGCGCAGAGCGTATGCGGCGCGGAGCGTGTGCGGCACAGAGGTAAGCAAGCGGAGCGTGCGCAGGCCAGAGCGTGTGCGGAGCGTGTGCATTACGGAGCGTGTGCAGTGCAGTGCGGAGCGTGCGCGGCGCGGCGCGGCGGCGGGATGCTGCTGTCAGCGCCGGAGCCGCCGTCGCCGCTGCCGCTCGCAGCCAGGTGTAGGGTTCAAGGCGCGGCGTCAACTGGCCGCTGACGCCGACGCCGCCTCCGAAGCGGACGCCGGCGCCCTTGTTCTGTCACGGCGCCGTTGAGGGGACGGCTGGCGCGCGTACTGCCAGGCGAAGGGCGACGTGTACCCAGTAGGGATGTGACATCGCCAACAGAACATCGATGTTTCTAAACACCGATGCTCAGAATTCAAACATCGATGTTTCTAAACGTCGGTGCTCATAATTAAAACATCGATTTTTAAAACAGAAAATCATTATAAAATAAAACATTGAACTAACACCATCGATGTTATTAAACATTGATGTTTTTACTTTCTCGTCCTCACGAAGGGACTTTGTAAGAAGAGAAAGTTTTGTAATCGTGCGCCGGAAAACGGAGAATTTTCGGCAGAATAACTCTTTTGCCGGGCTCTGGTAACGAAACAGTGGTTAAATCTATTTGCTACATATACAAGAATATCCTCTAACACGTGGTATAGTAA
Source organism: Teleogryllus oceanicus (assembly GCA_964035755.1). Taxonomy (NCBI): domain Eukaryota; kingdom Metazoa; phylum Arthropoda; class Insecta; order Orthoptera; family Gryllidae; genus Teleogryllus; species Teleogryllus oceanicus. The sequence goes on from CAXIVR010000009.1 coordinate 42,745,347, forward strand.
GAATGAATGTTTTGTGAGTTCTTGATACCAGAAAATCAATTGATGGCAGAACTTCTATCTCTCCGTCTGTGATCAACTCTAGCACATTAAACGGTAAGCCGAATTTCCTCAAAATTGGTATTTCCCGATCGATCTGAACGAACTCGAGGCTTTGGAATTTTCAAACGGATATTTTTGATTTTGAGAGTACTTTACATGAAGCGAGAATTTACGTTTTTAAGCGTCAGTTGCGCCGAGTTTACTCCATGTGGCCACTCTGCGGCTTAGTGGTATGAGTGACAGCGAGTTAACTCTGAGTATTTGAGTTCGGGTCTCTCAAAGGAAAATTGTTTTTGTTAGTTCAAAATACTTTTCCAGATTTATGTGTTTTTCAGATTTATGTATGCAATATAGCTGAGCAGTTAGAAACAATTCGAGAAAGAATGTGTTATCGTAGCCTCACTAGTTAAAACTGTATAAGTAACCACTGAAGTTTGTGAGGAGGGGATTTAATTCGAAAGTTATCATTTCAAATTCATTTTGAACTTGTCATTAGTCGAATCTTCAGACTATTTGTGATATTTATAAAATAATTAAATAAGAAATAATCACCTATTACAAATATTTTGCTCATTAACTCGGTGCCGAAATTCTGACACAGGGAAATGTCAGAATGCAGTAAATATTTCGATCAATTACGGCCATCTCAGTCGAGATTTTTGTTCAATTTACATTGATTTACGGAATAAACGTTCATATGGTTTCTTGTTTTGGTTTAGGACCGTTAATGTAGCTTTTCTCCCTTTATAAAACTCATTTATTATGGTGTGTGACGTAAATAAGTACACATTAATACTTAACAATATAATATAATAAATTAACGAAACGCAGAAACACGAGTTTCATTTTCTGTTGGTCTGATTCTACGGAAGAGGAAACAATCGATTAACTAAAACATACAATAGAAACTGACTGATCTTAACAAGTAAAACGTAAACGTTGAAGAAACAATAAAAAACCCTCTCTGAAAAAAAAGCCGAAAAGTGAGTTGCTTGAAAGAAGTTTCTTGTGGGATGAACGCACGCGGAAAGAAATAAGACTTTCATTGCCCACATTGTTTTGCAATTTTTGATGCTCTGGGAAGCTGATAAACACCAAGACACTTCGCCATCAAATTATTGCTTGTGAACGCAAGCTCTTAGACATTGGATCACCTTTTTTGCCGTCTTCCTCTCCGCACTGTTTTATTGCCTGTATCTCACAGAGAAATTCTGTGTAGGATAAATACAACTCTGAATAAACTGAAACCCAGATTTTTCAACAGATGGAACAACTAAATGGAAAGCAACAAAAACGCATCTTAGTTTTATTTGTGTCGGACATTGAAGTGATCCGTGTTGGATATTTGCTTTACTTTAAATAAGTATCTCTAGATACGATTTCGCGATAAATCAAAATTACGCGATAAATACATATTTGCTTCAAACAATAAAGTAGAAATCACGTAATTGCCGGTTGGAAAATAAAAGTAAATACTGCAGTGCTAGAAAATCAGTTAACTTACAGGACTCCTGGAAAGTTTGATCATAAATGCTCCATCTAACAAGAGTTATCACGGTCGTGGAGTGTCAAGTTGTCATCCAAATTGACTCTTACCGGAGCAAGAAATGATACCAAACAAGAGTTTACGTATCTTAATATGAAGTACATTTTAATGCAGCTTTTGAAACGCGGGAATGGGATTTATCTTGTTAAGAAATTATTGGAGCTGACTAAGTCGTGTTATGGATTGAATCCACTGGTTGACTGTCTTGTCTGGAGGAGTTAGGAGTTTTTTTTCGCCAATTTGTGCAAATTATTGAAAACGCCACATTAAGGAACCAAGCGTATTCGCTGTTAGTTTGAGATCTTTATTTACATCCCCGACGACATTCAGTACTGAAAAGAAAAAAAAAATTTTTCTTGAATATTCCAAATTCACGGAAACGAGTAATCAACTAATTAATGTTATTACATTTTTAGAGTTCAAATTCTTTCTCGGAATCAGCGAATCACTCGTCTTCACACAAGTATTTACACGACGAATTTCTAGTTTAGTTTATAATAGTTCACATTTCAAATTTTCATTCCGTGTCGCCGTTTAAAATGACGGCACTTCAAATACGGAAGGAGAAGAGGGTATGTTTCTCAACATGAATTTAAAAGAAGTGTCATTTGATTAATAACGCACCATTTTAAAGTAATTTTTTATATCACATAAAATAACCAAATTAATTATAGTATCTTAGTAGCCTATCCGCTCACGTTTGGCTTTCTGAATAATGTTCGAAGAAAACGCAATGCATTTGTTGATAGTGTATTCATATTCATTTATATATTTGTACTTGATATTGATTTAAATATTTGCTCCATTAGTTTATATATTTCTCATTTATATATTTGTTATCTTTATTTTCTTTTATTTCTTTATTTAGTTGTATTTGACCTTTGCTATCTTTACTATTTCAGCTTAGTCATTTAGATGAAAACGTCCGTGCTATAATTTTGTTGCCTCAGAGAGTAACCTACATTTCCCAATCAAACATTTTTGGTGTACTTGTAACAAAGCTTGGAGGAAACAAGATGTATCAATCTAAAATTTGATCCGCACAGTTATGATGTGTTTACATACACGCACTTATAAATACTTAATTAAACACAACTTATTATGTTGTATTAGATATGGTCTTATGTCAAACACGTGTTTTCAGCTGCCGGTTGACCACATTTCATCTCCCAAAGAGTGTTATGATTTGGAACATGCTGGTAATACCACATTACTGTCACCAATCCATTTTAAAATCGTCAATTGAAGCGCGTAAAAGCGAATTTTAGTACGATATTAAATCCAGAACGTATCTATAAAAATCTGCATGGAAACGAAGGCAATCTGTACATCCTAAGAAAGATAAAATGATTTGTTTCAAAGACGGTAATCAGAGCAACCGAAGCATACTACCACAAGAGCCATGAAACACAATGACTGTTTCAATTACCTTCGCATTGCTTAACATTTAGTTAATTCTAAACACAATCAAACGACAATTTGTGATGGAAAGCTCGCTCGATGTTTGGAAATATCTTTTCGGGGATAAACTCTGCCTGGATACCAGCTATTCCAGAGGGCACTTGGGAATCAAAACTCTTCGGCTCGAAATATTCGCAATATGCTACGCTCCCGGAGTTGTGTTTACGTAAGGCTTCTCGGAAACGGGCGCCTTACGTAAGGCTGCTTGTAAACTTGCCCGCTGTCTTGGCAGAGGCGTCCGAAGCGATCCAGAAAGCGATGCATTGGCAGGCAGCGGCCGAGGCGCCGAGTGGGCCGGAGCTCAAAGCGAGACAAGGCGGCCTTTGCCTTCGCTCTCCCTTTTATGTTCTATCTCCTTTGCCTTCGCTCTCCCTTTTATGTTCTTCTCCTTTGCCTTCGCCTCCCTTTTCTGTTCTATCTCCTTTCCTTTTCCTTTTTTTTTTTTAAAATTTTCTGTTCTTTCTCCTTTTTGGTCTTCTTTATTTCTTATCCCTTCTGTTTTTCTTTAGATGAGATTGTTACAAAATATTTATTCTTCTCATTTTTCTGTTCATTCTTCTTCTCTTGCCACTTTTTTTTTTTCTCCTTACCTGCTGCTTTTATTTTTGCCTTCTCTACTTTTTCTTCTTAGATTACATCCCAACAAAATATTCTTTCTTTTTCTTCTTCTTCTTCTTCTTCTTCTTCTTCTTCTTCTATTGCATAATGTTTTCTTTTTTGTTTTTTTGGTCGTTTTTCCTGTAAAATTTTTTCTTCCTCTTTCAGTTTCTCCATTCTCTTCTCAACTTCAGGATTGATGAATGATTCATATATTTGTCAGGATTGCACGTGAGTTCGCGCCTGAGTACAATATTGAATATTCTTTTACCTCGCAATAGAACATCGGAATGCCACGATTTTCCTGGATTTGTACTCTAATTATGATTGGTTTTGGCTAGAATTTTGTTTTTATTTTTGTTTTGTTGTTTTTGCTCAAATGTAATATTTTGAGTAAAAATATATAATTGATCATTCTTGAAATTCAAAATACAATCTTTAAACTTTCTGTTCAAGATTTCTGAAGGTGTCAATCATTAATAAAAATTATTTCCGAGATTATTTTAATTTTTAAATATTTGCTATGATCAATGAAATGTGTTTTTTATAAAATCATCCGCAGTTAACCATAATTGAAAAACGTTTAATTTGGTTGAATATTTATTAGCTTCTTTTTGAACAAGGTAAAAACAAATCTATCAATGAAACTAATTTTCGTGTCACACCGGTAGATTTCAATATATTTCTTTCCCCACTATCCTCGGTTCCTCGTGCGAGAAGTTATTCTGAAAATAAATAACTTGTCAGAGCGGAGATGAAATTCCAAGATTTCTTCCAACGAAAATGAGGCAAATATTCCTAGGTCATATCTTGAAATTTAATTTTGTATTTAGTATAAATTCATTTTACCCAATGAATTCGTTTTGTACGATGTGATTACGATTCAAGATTATTTATAATACATTTTGTTCCCGAGGCTTCGGTTACAGTGAGGTACAAGTCGCAACGTTAGTTGACAATTTCTTAAATATCCGAATCATCAAAGTCAAAACTATTATAAAATGTGGTGACACAAATAAGTTGATCCTATCGCATCCACTTTAGGTTCAATAATTTAACACTTCAACATAAACATCGGAATTGGAAGTCAAAATAACAATATTGTAAACTATGATTTTCTTCGCGCAATATTCTACTTCATATGATAAAATAAAATGATGATAACCTGCCACCCTAGAGAGAAATAATGAATTTAATATTACACTTTGTCCTATCTTTATAATGATATCAATCATGATTTATATCTCTAATGTGATAAATAAAAACTGTTCTGTAAGGTTTTCATATGATGAATCTTTCATTCGTTTTAAAACACTTTCCTGCCTATAGATCCTATAGATTCAAAAGTAATGATGAGCGTTTTTGTTGAAGCTTTTATCACATGATATACAGAATTCAGAAACGTAACGAAATACGTTTTAGTACACAAAAGCATTTTTCAAATTGTTCCAGTATTCTTCGCTTAATACACCTGAATAAAAGATCATAAATAATAATCGCTCTAATTTAGATAACAAAACTATGCTGATCACCTGCAAGTTCGTGTATACTGCCGTGAATTACAAGCATAGAAGTACCAACGAAATTATTAGATGGCCACAATTTTCAAAGGCGGAGTTCTACACATCATTACATTGAGATCTCATGATGCGATTATGATAATTTTCATCACCTCCAAAATAGCACAGTACATTTACTTTATCAAGGCGTAGCATTAAAATTTCAGGGAACGTTGATCAAACTTCTGCGATAACACAATTCCACCCTTCGCATAGATTCATGTTTTGCAATAATTTCCATTGCTTTGGAGAGTCAGTATCATGATTGGAATAGTCAGTATCATGGTCGTTGAAACACGGCCCAGAAAGTAGAAATTTACCCTAAATATTTTCGCATTCATACGGGTCAACAAATTTACCTGTTACCTTAATAGCTTGCAAGAAATATTTATACCAATGTATCTTCACCGAATTAGTGTTATGACAAAAGACATCTAATATATCAATTACATTCAAATGCTTTAATATTGTATTTGAGATTTTGCAAGAACAGAACTCCAAAATGGTACAATTCTACGGATACAAATATGTATGGACGGGGATTATTGCGTTTATCTTCCAGAATTTTAAACTCTTTTTCATTTGAGACACTATCAAATTCTGTATTCCTGGACCCGAATAACGAAGTATATTCCAAGTAAGTGTATTTTGATTAATTTTACTCCAATGAAACAAGAATTTAGATAAAGGGGACGGAAATCCATTTTCTAAGACTCTTTTCTAAGAATGACAAATTTCGTTCGATGTAGTTGAAGAATAATATAACACAAGAGACGTTTCTGACAAACAATCACCATTCACAAGATTTCTCTCAACGATGATTCCACATAATACAAGACTCAAAAGATATTCTTGTCAAATCAAACACGCTATAAAAGAACTGAAACAATCTCACACACTACTATACACTAGTAATATGTTGTAAAGAACCAGATTCTCGATTGTGGCATACGTTCAATACTGAGGTTGTGTTAAGGTGATGTGCCGGATACAACCAGAAAAATGACAGTTTGCTATTCAATGAGCCAAAACGTGACGGATGATTTATAGGAGAGATGTGCAAATACATGAACAGATTTTCACTATCTTCACCAGTATTTCACATTATAGACACCGATAACTACTAGAGACACACGCACAAAGTCAAAGCCAGTTCTACGAGATTTACATGAATACACGATTGAAATCTAATCTCCTGGAACTTCTCTAAAACTGTAGTTGTAGATCTGCTATAAAACAACCTGATTTGAAATTTTACTGTACGCCGCAATGTTCGAAAGAGACAGTGAAACGCGAACTAGTACACATGTGAATATTTGATTGAAAGCAGAAGTAGTGAGCAATTTTAACGTATGAATCATAGCATCTGATGTGAGCAAAATAGTCATTTCAAGCACTACATTTAACTGGAAGCACTCGGAAAAACTACGTGCACTATTACGTTTCGTTCCCGGAAGGGTTGATTTTACATGAGATTAGACACGATTAAAAATTTAATTTATTGACAGCCATGGTGGACTACACTTGATATGTTGTGAGACAGCATGCGGTGAATATTTTGCTCGTATGACACACCGGTAACGGACAAGATGAATATGCAAACTACTACACATGAAGACCGGCTGGAATGCAGGAGGATGGGTAATTTTACGCACGACGGACAAAAGTAAAACATTGTCAACGCACCCAGAGCTACGTTGAAGAGGAAACACACGCATGAAAACAAGTCTTGTTTCCGTTCGACTACGGCCACATCACCCACACACCACCGAACGGCCACAACCGAGTCTGGTGCCGGCACATGACGCGGAGGCTCACCCGTCTTTCTGCTCGGCGGCGCGGTCTCGCTGGCGGCGGTTCTTGAACCAGTTGGAGACCTGCGTGGTGGTGAGCCCCGTGGCTTCGGCCAGCTCGCGCTTCTCGCGCGGGGACGGGTACGGGTTGTGGGCGTACCACTCGCGCAGCACGGAGCGGCTCTTCTCCTTGAAGCAGTACGACGTCTCCTCGCCGTCCCAGATGGTGCGCGGCAGCGGGAACTTGCGCCGCACCCTGTACTTGCCGACGGCGCCCAGCGGCCGGCCGCGCAGCTTCTCGGCCTCCACGTAGTGCGCCTTGAGCCAGAGGGCTTGCAGCTTGGGGTGGTTGTGCGGGGAGAAGGTCTGCGACTCCAGGATGCGGTACAGCTCCTTGAAGTTGCCGCGGTGGAACGCGACGATGGCCTTCGCCTTGAGCACGCTCTCGTTCTTGTGCAGTTTGTCGCAGGCCGGCAGCGACCACAGGAAGCGGCCCAGGCGTTCGATGTTGCCCGATTGCTGCAGCACCTCGCACACGCACGCGACCTGCTCCTGGGTGAAGCCGAAGCTCGGGAGCAGCGGGGAGAGCGCGGCGGCGGGCGGCGCGGGTGGCGGGGAGTGCTGTGGGCCCGCGGCGGCGGCGGCGGCGGCCGCGGCGGCGGCGGCCGCGGCGGCGAAGGCCGGTGCGCGCCGCCGGCCAGGTCGGGGCCAGCCCGGCGCCCAGGTGGTGGCCGGCGGGGCGGCGTGGTGCGCCGGGTGGTGGCCGTGGTGGTGCTGTTGGGCGGCGGCGGCGGCCGCGCCGGGGCGGCGGCGGCTGCTGGTGCATGAGCGCCTCGGCGCCCGGCGGCCCCGCCAGCATGGTGCCAGCGCCCGGGGGCGAGGCCCTCCGCCCACGCGGACACCGTGGACACGCTGACGACGCGGCGAGAGGCGACGGCGGGGGCGGCGGTGACGCGCTGCGTGTCGGGGGCACCGGGCGCTGCTGCAGCACGTCCGCTCTCGCGCCGCCGCTCGGAGGCACTGCCGGCGCGATCAATCCAGTCGCCGCGCCCCCCCCCCCGGGGCCCCCCAACGCCCGCGGCCCCCGCCCAACCACGAGGCGCACTCGGCCAGCGCCCGCCGCCGCCGCATTGATTCCGATCACTTGCTCGGGGAAAATACTTGGAAATGCCAAGAAAACGCATTTGCTTATGACGAAGATCCGATTCACGCAGCTTCCCCCTTCCAACACCATTCACTTCATATGATGATGTTGCCGACAATGATAATAATAAGAATATAATATATTGCATGCAATAGTAATAAAAATATTAATAATATTGCAGATAGATGGACCAAATAGACCATCTACCAAATAGAAAAAAGAATTCCAGAAATACTTTCCTATACAATATGCATGTCTACTTTGATTTTGATCACAAATATTTCGGAAATAACTCTCCATAGCTACACTTTGAAGCGTACTGAAATTATTTTATTTGTAAAGAAGTTCACTCCACCTTCGGCACACGGTCCTCGCGGCCAGATTCTCCTCTTTCGCCTTCCAATAATTACGCCCGGTCGTAACAACAACCCGTGAACGTATTTTGGTGAAGTTGCGTAAAACCATGTGTCACTTCTGATTTTATAGTACTCTTTTAGAGAAAAAATGAACATTGATGCTTGTCAATATAATAGATTATAAATGAATGAAATGCAGAACACGAGTTTTAGTTTCTCATGGTCTGATTCTGTAAAGAGGAAACAATCGAGTAAATACAACAAAAAATAGAAACTGACTGATCTTAACTAGTAAAACAAACACATTAAAGAAACAATAAAAAAATCGCTCTGAAAAAAAAACAGCCGGAAAGTGAGACGCGCAAAAGAAGTTTCTTGTCGGATAAACGCACGCGCTAAGAAATGACTTTCATAGCATACATGGTTTTGCAATTTTTGATGCTCTGGGAAGCTGATAAACACCAAGACACTTCGCCATCAAATTATTGCTTGTGAACGCAAGCTCTTAGAGATTGGATCACCATTTTTGCCGTCTTCCTCTCCGCGCTTTTTTTATTGCCTGCATCTCACTGAGAAATTCTGTGTAGGATAAATACATCTCTGAATAAACTGAAACCCAGATTTTTCAACAGATGGAACATCTAAATGGAAAGCAACAAAAACTCATCTTACATTTTATTTGTGCGACTCATTGAAACGGTTCATGTTTAATATTTGTTTCACTTGAAATAAGTATCTCTAGATACGATTTCCCGATAAATTAACATTACGCGATAAATACATATTTGCTTCAAAAAGTATAAATCATGTAATTGTATTTTGGTGAAATTGCGTAAAACCATGTGTCACCTCTGATATTATAGTACTCGTTTAGAGAAAACTCTTTCTTTGGCCATGCTGTTGTTGTGTCGACCTCAGACCAAGCCATCGAAGACCCTCGAACCAAGCCATCGGACACCATCAAACGCCTCCAAGCCATCAAGCACCTCGAAGACCAAGCCATCGGAGGGCGGAACCGTCCGGACCTGGTGCTGGTCAAAGACCATCAAGCGATCGTCGTCGACGCCTCGGTCTGCGTAGCATACCCGGGGCGCCTCGGCGAACGCTATGATGCGAAGGCGGCGAAATACGAACATATTCGCCTCTTCTTAGCAGACAGGAACTTCCGGGACGTCAGCTTCCTCCCCATCGTGGTAGGAGCTCTGGGCGAGTGGTGTGAGTCAAGTGCAGCGCTGCTCCGTAAATTTTCCACCGGCGAAAAGATGCGCGTACTACGTGAGCGCATTGTCGCCGAGGCTATAGCAAGGAGCGCTGCCTGATCTTTTCGCTACATGCCCAGGATGACCTCATCCCAGTCGAGTACAGGCGAGCCTAAACATCAAGACAATACCATTATGCTCGATGGGAGAGGATGGTCTGTGGATGACTCGTGCAGTCGCGGTTTAAATGAGGTTGCTACAAGCATGTATAGTGTAAATAGTGTTTAAATGATTTCATGGGTTGTGCTTATAACTGTATTTGTATACATTGCCCAGTGTAAATTATGTAAATAGTGTACGGTGTTAAAGTTGCAACTGATGTTGAAATGATGTGGCCGATGCATGTATAGTGTAAATAATTTTTATATGAGTTCATGTGTAACTACTCGTCTCTTCAGCCAAGTCCACTCTACGCGGAGCGACCCTCCGCCCGCCATGTGACTCAGATAGATAGATAATTTATTTAATTTGTTTTGGGATTAAGCCTGGTGGCAAATTCTTTACGCTTACTTTACATCTAATACCATAATATACCAATGAATACTAAAAACACATAAAATTCAATAAACAGAACAAAATTACTCCAGTTAAGGCACGCCTACTAAATGCAGAGCTCCTTCACAGACTACTGATCCTATCGCCTACAGCATTATTCGAATTTAATCTTAATCTAAAAGTGTTGATGTTTCTAGGAAAAGTCTCCATTAGTGCTGCTGGCAAGCTATTCCATGACTCAATTGTCCTATTTGCGACCAACCACAGTACAAATTGAATAATTATTTTTTGGCAAACCTTTACTAACTTTCCTAACTTCGTTTTGAATTATACGGTTTTGACTATCTTCCTTAATACCAAGGTTTCGGGATAAACTAGACAGTAACAAAAAAAAACCATTTATGCAGTGAGGAACTCTGATATGCTGTTTTAGATCCTTCGCGCAACATTTCTGCAAACTAGAGTCGTGTGGTTATGCAAAGGAGCATCAGAGACTTTTTCATAATATTATTTGGTCTCTAAGCTAAAACTATTTTCGTTCTTACACATCCAAGGCTGAAATGTCTTTAGTAGTTATCCAACAAGAGCAGAAGAGACTTTTTCGGAATATAACTTTGCTAAACTAAAATAGTATCTTCATTTTAATCAGTTTTTTAGAGTTCTTTTAATTTTTATTACATATAAACAGTTTTTTCACATTGAAATGAAAATAGTAATTTTACCTCCATGATTTTACAATTTTTTTTTACCAGATTAACATCAGATTATTCGCATGTTATTCGCGGTTCTCTACAAGTCAATATCTGATATACCGACTCTGCTTTACTTTGAAATGTTCTGAAAGCTATTTCCTTTTCAGAAAATACTTTTTGTTGCTGCTGGATCATTAGAACCCTAATGATGCCCTTGGTGCATAAATAACCATTACTTATTAATGAAGTCTTCTCAATCGCTTATACCTGTGCATCTTCTCACACGGACGCAATACCACTTTCACTTGCCACTTCACTTGCCAGTCATATTCCATATAGCTACCAACCTCACAAAAAAATCAGTTTTATTCGATATGTGCTTAATTACATTCTCATTATTGGTTTTGATAAATGTTAATATGTGGAAATGCTCTGAAAGTTATTTACTAATAAGGATGGCCTGTCAATCGTCGAGTTCCGCACACCAACTCCACGACGCGACTCATTTGTTTCCAAACGCCTTTTGCCTTTCAGTACTTTCAATTCATTCTATCCCAAGATTGACTGTCGAAGAGTCGCCGACGGTGCATAAACGCATAAGGGGTCTTGCTTTTGTCAGGGGAATCATTATGACAAAGTAGAGGAGTTTGATCGGGATTGTGAGTAAAGTTTGCTGCTGTTATAATAGAATGATTTACGAGAATCTATAATACTGTGACAAATTCAACAAATTAAAAAGGTTTCTTATTTTGTACGTTTTCGTGCGGTGCGGAAAATCTCGTACGTAAAAGATACTTCACACATTAAACACAATTACTCTATTTCTCTACTAAATTAGGCTCAGAGATAACTACACTCTCTGTTACTTAATGACGTTTGTCATATTTGTTTTCATATGTTTCTTTCTTTTACGCGATTAATAAAATAAACTCAAATTAAATTTTTAGAACATTGATTTCAATAGACATTTTAAAGATAATACTGCTACTTTCGTTTTACCTAGTAATTTGAAATACCGGGATTCGAAATGTAAAGAGTCGATTACTCTTCAAAATGGGCGACATAACTTACGTACGTTCTCCAGGACCCGCGCACGCTTGCGTCGAAGCCTCCGGAAAGAAAGCAACATTAAAACTACTTTCATTCTGATTTCCATTTAATGTGTTTAGAAATGCTTCTCTTTACATAAAAATACGTTGGAATATTTTATTTGTGACTTTCTAAGTTACACGATCTAAAATGACTAATGCGACCAAAAGAACTCGTGTAATCTGACACTCGCCAATATCATTCCAAATTTGACGCAATTTAATTATACTCAGCTCATTGTTGAATTATTATTACCATATCTTTGAAAACTCTTTGTGGATACTTAAATGTAACAAAAGTTACTGAATGCATTTTTTTGTCACTACTTGCCTCCGAATGTGTACGAACTGATAGACCGCTTGCCTACGAATGAGTACAAAAGATTCTGAATACGTGACAGGAGAAAAGTGATTTGAATTTTATGTATATTTAATGCATTATTCAATTGTGTTCGTGTGTTCAATTGTGTACTGTATGCGGAAGTCATTCAATGTTACAGAGAAAGAAAAAGGACGAGACACTGTACGATTAGCGAAAAGAGTATATTATTTTTTTACGTAATAATTCTACGATATTATATTGTAAATAAATTACAAATTTGCTATTGAAGCTCGAAGAAGGCCGAATAAATGGCTGGAACACCAACAATGTAAATTAAAACTACCATTTACGACCTAAACCCAAGAATCCCAAGAAACATAAATTCTAAAAGTTTGCCACCACTAAACATGTAAGAATATGTATAGAATAATAAGAATATCTATATGGAGTTTCGTTAATAGATGAACTATTATATTAAATTACATGTGTTTCATATTTTTTTAAGTTTGCCAAATATTGTTTGTGGAACAAATTGAAAATACAACAAGGTAGGCAACTTCCAACTTAAAATGTCCACTTGACAATGTTTAGTGATATATAGGATAGCCCGGCCAAATACTCAACGAAGGATGTTCAGAGGCAAAAAGGATCATAAACAAAAATATAAATAAAATAATCTACAAAACAAAAAGTTCCCCAAATGTTTGTATTACGTATTACAGTAACGCAATGCAGACTTTTTGTGAAACTGTATGGAACGATTCCTCAGTGTGAAAGAGTGTATTTGCAAACACTAAATTGACGAACTTAATTCTCCGATATTTATATTTTGAGGTTTGAAAGATACATTCTCAAACATACATTTATTTGACGTATATCGAATTAGACCTAATAGCACAGGGTGGTTAAACACTTATGTGTGAGATGTGTACTTTCAAGCTGTGTACCAAGCAATTGAAATGTGTACCTTCATATGTATCGTGAACACCAGATGACGAATAACGAACGCGGTGGAAGATTTTCAAAGAAAATTTTAATTATGGTTGATGCAGGCTAGTACTGGTAGTATCAGTAGGTTTCTGTAGCTTAAAAGAGAATAACTTTATAAAGAAAGTAAAGAAATTTATCTCTAATACAAGCATGTCATGTTTAAATTACATATATATATATATATATATATATATATATATATATATACACACACACACACACACACACACACACACACACACACATCACGAATCAAAGAAGAATGGTTTTGATGTGGAGGATTAAAGAGCACAAAAAATAATATTTAGCTAATCGCGTAATTTAAAACGTATATTAGTGTCAGGAAGGAGAATTCATCAGAAAGAACTGAACATTACAATGAACCATTTTCTACTTTCGACCATTTGTAATAACATTTCTTAGATAATTTAGATATTTATTTTAATAGCTATTTCTATAGTTTAGATATTTTTACGTGCGAACATTTGATAAATAAACATTTCGTACTAGCTATTTTACCCATCTTCAGTGACAGGTTAAGGATTCGAATCCCATCGAAATTTCAGTGTTTTAGAAGTAAAGGTAAATTCTGTAGATAGGAAATGCAGGAATAAAAATGTGTTGTACAGTTAAACAGAAAAATATTATTGAGTGATATGCTGAAGAATGTAATGTAATATTCAGACGTTAAGAGAAGGGCAAACTCGACCAGTTAGAAGCCACATTGAACGAGGGTTGAAATTCAATACCATTGGCGTACTTAATACTATTCAAGCTGTGAATGTATTCCTTTTCATTACATAGCATGTTCGCCATGGAGCTATGAATACACGGAGGTGCCGTTACCAATCTCTGCGTGTTCAGCAAGTGACGCCACTCTGCCATATTGGTGAGCCCAAAACACGTCTGTCAAACTAATACCTTCGTACATACGATATTGAAGTTCTATCAAAATCGTGTTTTTGGAAATGTGCCGAACATAACCTGTTGTAATTACTAGCCTGCCAATTGTCTCTTTGTACAGTTCTAATCCACACGCTTTAGATCTGCAGGAAATCTTTACGAAAAAAATCACGAAAATGATCGAATAACTTACAATACTAAATGTTCCAAATTACATGGAGTAGCTACTTACTTGTGGAAAGTAATTTCCGGTTTTCCCGTTCGGTTTGTATGGCCGTTAACCACACAAGTAGCCATAACGAACTGTTTAGAAACGCTAGCTATTCTGAACAAGGCTTTTAAATGTTAAAAACGATGCCAAACTATACAGCTGAACACGAGCCTAGCTACACGTCACAGAGCGCTCACACACAGTTTGTCTATGCTACAAGCTTTCTGAACTCAACAATATGGCGGAGGTGGCTTCATGTTTGTGACGTCATGCCATCTTCTTATATTCATAGCTCCATGATATTCGCAATCTGTTCCTCAAAATGACTTGGCAAAATATCTCGAACTTACTCTGGACAGAAGACTCGCATGGAACAAATATATCAAGATTAAAAGAAAAGAATTAGACCTAAAAGTTACTACAGGGAAGAAAATCATCTTTAAGCTTCGCAAACAAAGTAATTGTGTACAAAACAATTTTAAAATCAGTCTGGACATATGGCATTCAACTTTGGAGAACAGCTCAAAATTCTAATATTGAAATATTTCAATGCTTCCAATCAATAGCGTTAAGAAAATTTGTTAGTGCCCCCTGGTACGTAACGAATGCAACATTACACAAAGACTTGCAGATTCCAACAATAAAAGAAGAAATCAAGAAGACCAATGCAAAATACCTACAAAGACTACATAACCATCCAAATGTTCCAGCCATCAACTTACTAGACAATAGTGACTCCACCAGAAGACTGATTTAGACTTGGCATGTCGACTTTAAATTGTTCATTTTAGAAATTTCAATTAAAAATTAATTTCTATTAATAATATAAAATTAGTGGAATATGGTTAAGGGACTTTGCTCCTACCATAAATTAGTTTACATAAATTTCTGTAATTTTGCCAAATGTTTGTTTACAAAAAAATTGCAAAATAAAATATAATTAAAAATGATATTCGCTACTTGTATTGTTTGGTCAGTCGTTTGTTTAAAACACATGATATATTACTTAGGAGTTAATAGTTAAGGAATAATTTGAACATTCAATGGTCATAGAGATACAACTTTCTGACACGAGTGTCGTGAGCTTCAAGTAATTTACTGTGCCCTAGAAATTCTGTTCGAGGGAGAGAAGTAGATTCTAAAATTGAAGGAAATAAATAAATAAATATGGTTTCTTCAATCACAGTTTTATTATCAATACATCACCTTTTAGCAATTGAACAGTCTTGTTTACGATTCTCTATGAAGACTTTTACAACATATATGAATTAGAGATATTAAAGGAATGACGTCAATTATTCGTTTCCTTTGCAATTACATTTTATAACATAAATAATGATTATATTGTATTTGACGGTTGTGTCAATTTATGTTTAATATTCTCATTCTGGTCGATTAAGTTTATTGGCAATTTAAAACCAATAGAAGATTATGAAAGGAATAATTAGGCAGTAATGATTCACATTGTGAGAAAGACAGATAAAACCTTACATAATTCAATAAAGTCAGAGCACCGAATATTCAAAAATACGACGTAGGCTTATACGGATCAATCATTCTTTGACAAACCGTTAACTGACAAAGTCCCTAATTCAATTTTCTCAATGAGTTCCTAAAAGAATTATGTCTCAAACCGCTTTATTGTAGGTTGTGTTCGTGGCAAAACCCTTTCCCGAGACATTTTCCTTTGCCGGAAACTTCTGCAGAATAAAATAAATTGGTTTCAACAGAACTCTACAATCGACTCGTGTCTCGTGCGAGGTACATCGAAAGGAAGGAAATAACGCTCGTGAGAATGAAAGTAGGAGAAAAGGGGAGAAAACAGCCCGTCATATCCGGTTCGATGAACAAGCCGTGTAGTGAATTGCATTCCCAGACCAGAGGCTTTCCCTGAACGCTCTTGCAATTCTCCTCAGACGGCGTATAGGTCGGCATTTTCAAAACCGATGATTTGGACATTAATTTGTTCAAGCCGATGTTATTTAATATCGATTTTTGTGCTCCATAATTTTACTTTGCCCTTGTCTCATTTCTCAGGAAAAAGAATATTATTATTATTATTATTATTATTATTATTATTATTATTATTATTATTATTATTATTAAGAAGAAGAAGAAAAGAAGAAGAAGAAAGCCATATGCACATATCAGAGAGTGGAATATTCTTTCAGAAGGAAATGACGATAATTGAAAAATAAGTCGAGCCATAAATGTAGTATACTGTTTTTTATTCTTATTTAAACAGAAAATAAAATATTCTTACTGTTTTTTCTTTTGACATTGTTTTGACACTTAAATTTTCAAATTAAATCCTCCCGTGCGAACATTAATATTAGAGGTAACTAAATCTGCTTTATAAATGTCGATGATTTTTAGACAATGAATTATTGACATCGGTGTTCTGTTTTGAAAAGGAACGGGTATGCCAGGTCACATACGTAACTGCAAACTACTTTAAGCAATGATTGCTTAGTCGGGCTTGTTTTAGAAACGTATGATATTCAAATTTGAATTTTTGAAGCGATATCTTTAAAAATATAACTTCGATTACGAAACTTGTGAATGTGAAATGACAAAAGAATGTAAACAACTTTTTTTTATGACTTTTATATAACATCCAAGGGTCGAAGAATATTTTAGAGCTAATAAATAGGATACACTAACAAAACTTACCATCTTAATTTTTTTTCAAATAGCGTCATTAAGAAATATTTCTCGTAAATTATTACCATACATTGTTAGTTTTTAAAGCCAGAAGTAAATGAACTACATTTATGACCATGTTTCACGTACTTTTTAACTAGTTCCATTATTTAAAAACGCAACTTGTCAGAAACAAATAGTATACTTCAAACAAATCTTGTTGTTCAAACAATACTTGTCAGAAACAAATAGCACTGCATTGGTTGCTGCCATATTTGGACAAAACAAAACTTGAGCGGTCAAGAATCAAAATTAAATGTCATCAGATGTTACCCCAAAATATCATTTTTTAAACAAAAATTTACAAAATTGTTTTGGAGGATACGCGTCCTAACGATGGTATCTTACAAATTGTTAA
Source organism: Teleogryllus oceanicus (assembly GCA_964035755.1). Taxonomy (NCBI): domain Eukaryota; kingdom Metazoa; phylum Arthropoda; class Insecta; order Orthoptera; family Gryllidae; genus Teleogryllus; species Teleogryllus oceanicus. Next base: position 42,762,863 of record CAXIVR010000009.1, read on the forward strand.
AATATGCATCTTAACGCAAAATCCCGACTGAGCTAAGAAGGTCAGCTCCTTGAAACCTCAGAAACAAATCCTTGTAAATCGTCTTGAGTTACCTTTCGAAATTTTCTTTCAAAAATGCTTTAAGTCCAATTTGATGGAATGTTTTGGTACGTGGTACGCCTAATAAATAGAGAAACACTTCTGTCCAGAAGGTTTATGAGCGTCAGGGTAATATAATTCCGATTTTCCTAGAAGGCAAGTGCGTTGTTTTAAGATGGTGTTATAGCGTCATCAGTTTCAACTTTCCTCTTGACGGCGACTGTGACAACATGACCGGCTTTGAAACACTGCATCTTAACGACATCATCTCGAATGTTTCGAGACGTTTGAAGAGTGAGGAAAGTTGACAGTGACAAATGGTAGATCGCTTCTTGGCCCTGACATTTCTGCTCCGACGACACTAATCGAGACTTCTTGTTTGTCACTTATCACAGGCACTTGTCCACCGAGTGCTACTCGCTTACAGTGTCGTTCTTGGTGAGGCTTTCCATTGTTACTTATCCAACTTCGTTTACGCTTGTAATTTCTTGATAAATAATTGACAGAATAAATGACTAATGGTCAGTAACTTACATTTTAACGAAAACAACATTAATACACATTAACGGCAGTTATGTTTCCGGAGTGAACCAAATAACTCCCTCAGAAATGCTTTACAGCTGATGCTTCTCAGCTATTTTTTTACCTTCTCCAGTAAGGATATTTTTCTTTCCGTATATGTAGACTCATCGATCTTACCTCTGTCAGATAAAGAATATCAAGGTGTATAAAATATACTTATTTTTCCTTTGCCAAAATTTCTGAACTATTAAAAAACTTGTAGATATCAGGATCTTTTGTACATCATTCAATGGCAAATTAAATTTAAAGCTATTTGAAACTGCACAGCAAACAAGTGCAGTAGAAAATTATTATTCTTTAATAGGCCCATTAGGGGACAAACTTTCGGATTTCACACTTTTTCTATTAAAAGCCTAATAGCCGTAATTTCATTGGCTTATTAGTTCATCTTATAAGAAGGAATCTGATTTATTACACTATTAATTTCTGAAATATGTGTGCACTTATGCAGTCATATATTCGACAAATGCACTAAATATATCATGTAAAGTGTTCTGAACCATCCTAACACCTTTTATTACCATTTTAACCCACAGAACAATCTTCCTTCTGATTTATATACTGTTTTACCGCATTCAATGCTAAGTGAAGATTTATAATTTAATAAGGGATAGAGTTTTATAATTTTTTTTGTATGTTTTGTTTACTGTGTTTGTGATATGTGCTTTCCAGGTTAATTTTGTGTCCATTGTTAGTCCTAGGTACTTAATCGGTGTTTGGTTTGGTAGCCATGGTATGGGCGAGTTGTGAATGAGTAAAGGAGGAGGTAATTTTGGCTTACGAAGGGTGAAAATCTTTGCTTGTGATTTTGAAGTATTAATTTTAATTCTCCATTTTTCAGTTCATTTCGAAAATTTAACCAAGTCATTTTGTAATTGGTCATGTGCGTATACGATGTCGTCGTGTAATGTGAATAGTGCCGTGTCATCAGCAAATAAAGCTATTTCTGAGGCGTCTGGTTGAGGAATATCTGATAAATAGATATTGAAGAGGAGAGAGAGATACAGGATCCTTGTGGGACCCTGCGTCTTTTATGTTGTTTAAAATGTATTGTTTATTTTAACTTTAAAGTTTCTGTTGGTCAAAAGCTATGAATGATGTTAAGTAGATATTGTGGAGTTCCCAGTTGCTGTAACTTGTACAACTGATCAATGTCCCAAATTGTGTTGCCATTAGTTGTTGTTGTTTTTTCGAAGTCCTACATCAACGCCAGATTCTTCCATTTTTGTATACCGAGGTCGAAACCGTTTGATTCATAAGCAATTTGTGGTGAACAAAGAAAGCTCTTGGCAGGTTTTCGGATTTCTAGCGTTTCTCCTGTCTCTTATTCCACCATTTCCTCATTTCATTATGACATCTCCATTTCGGGATAAAAATACAGGGTTAAGAGACATGCAATATTTTCATTAACATTGATTAAAGAATATATTCATTAGTACAGCCCAGAAATTCAAGTATTTATTTTACCTAAAATAGGCAGGCAAAATGACATTTATTTTCACTAAACTAGGCATGCAGAAAGGCATTTATTCTGGCTAAAGTAGGGACGCAAAAGGCATGTAAACAGTGAAAAATCACCATTAAAAGAAATGATTGTAAAAAAAATATTAATTCAAGTCATTCACATTTTAATTCCAACTAAAATTTACATTAACACTTATGTGGATCATTTCTTTCTAATCTTGATTGCACAGAACCACCCGGTATGATTACGAATTTCTTTTACACGGGATGCTGTCTCTAGTAAATACTCCTTATTCAATGTTGAAATGACATAAGTGAAAACGGAATTACAGATTTCGTTCTTCACACTTGTCAATGCACCGAGAAGGTTTCATTGTATAGAGAGTGCTCTGTCCTCAAAAGGCTTCAGAGACCATTCTCAAATGTAGGAAAGGATACCTGACGGTACCAATGAAATAATAAAAATCTTTACTGGATTCATCTTCCTTTCTCATTTAGATTTTTAACACTACCTGGCCCTGGAGCCTTCCAGAGAAAGACAGAACCCTACCGTGCCTTCTTTGTGTCCATCTTTGCAGGTATGTTTCCAGCTTGATTGCGTTCGGTGCCTGGAGAAAAAAGGAAAATAATGAAAAAGGAAGAAAAGTATAAAAATAGGAAAAATATATAACAGAAGCTTAAATAGGCAAAATGAAAGTCTATTAAAACAATCCAGAAATACAATTGAGTGATTCCTTAAATATAAAAAAAATGAAAAATCATTTTGTCAAACTTCCGGACTCTATAGTATCTTATCTCTATATATTATAAAATATTTAGTTGCCCCTCTTCAGATGTCTCCTCCGATAGCCCCATTTACTTCAAAGGATATCTTCAAAACTTTTCATCCTAACAAAACACCTTGTTATGATTTAATTATTGACAAAATAATAGTAAACGTATCTCGAAAAGCCATATCTCTCATCACTTCAACGTTAAAAGAAATATTGCGCTGGAACATGATCGCACCGCACAGCCACATCTACAAGTAGTCACATTTTTTACTCCAATTTCCGGATAACATTGTGAGGTTTGTTTGCCGCTATCGTGCGGTCAATTTGAATTTGTTGGTCGTACAGTGTGGAACACAGTCCAACAGACGTCACCGGTTTCGGTGAGTGTTCGTTCAACTTAGAGCATGTGTTTGTAACTTGGCGGGCGGTACAGATTTGTCAGTGGTGGTAACTACTCACCCTGTCGTGTCTCTTCAAGTATTCGGTCTTTGCCAGAATTGGTCAAGCTGAGACGATGTGATCAATTTGTTGCTATTATTATTATTATTATTATTATTATTATTATTATTATTATTATTATAGATAAGTAAAAGTTCGAAATGTTTGTGGAACGATACATAAGTATCGTTCCGAACACGAAAGGAGACACGGCTTCAGTTTTACAAGACAATTGCAGTCCCCACACTCATGTATGCCAGCGAAATATGGGTGAACACGAAAAAGATCAAAAAATAAAATACAAACGGCGGAAATGAAATTTCTCCGAAATACACTAAGGTGTTCGCTACTCGATGGAAACGCACCTAGAATTATTGGTACAATCGTCCCCATTTGCACGCCGCTCCACATCTCTTATTTTATTTACGAGAGGTTGAAATTTTCGAATTTTTTCACTACTTTTCTTCGGGGTGTTGTGAGCCAGCGGGACAGCGACGCGAGTCAGATACACCTTGTTTTTCTTGTCATGCCATACAATGTCCGGTTAATTAGATGATACAGACCTATCTGTTTTGATGGACCTGTTCCAGTATATTTTCTGATCATTTGTGTCAATGACTGGTTAGGGAGAGTACTTATAATATGGTGTTCGGTCACCCGTCAAAAGATTACTGTCGCATAGTTGCTGATAAACCACTTTACAAACGTTGTGTCGTTTTGTGTATTCTGAGGATGCTAGAGAGCTGCATCCACTGGCATAATATGGTGTATTCTTTCTCTATGTTCTCCACAAAGCCGAAATTTGTCACGAACGTTGGTGTCTTTCAGGATAAACTATATTTATTATTATTATTATTATTAATATTATTATTATTACTATTATTATTACTGTTACTATTAACACTCGTGGCACTATACGAACTCGTTGCTCACAGCGAAGTTACTAGCCTTTCACCACCGAGGTCCGAGTTCGATTCCCGTCGAATTTCATGTGAAATTTGTTCCAACAAAAGGAGTTTGGCTGCTTCAGAAGGGCTAGTCCAACCCCTGTGAAGTGTCCTAAACCCGTACCCCTATCCTTACTCCTTCCCTATTCTGGCCGCTAGTGACGCAGGAGCGCGCAGTAGGAGGTGCGTTACGCGGAGATGCTACCTGGCGGTCCTCTTGACAACTGACTGCGACGTGACGTAATATATGAAAGATCACGTTAATAGAGGATTACGCCTATGCGCACAAGTTAATGAAGCTCCCCAGCGCAAAGCGCTCAACGTCCTCCAAGGGGCTTGGAGATGCCTTGCGTCAAATTATAGACACAACACAAAACATATTATTATTTATTATAATTAATTATTATTTATTATAATTAATTGTTGTTTATTATAATTAATTATTGTTTATTATAATTAATTATTATTTATTATAATTAATTATTGTTTATTATAATTAATTATTTAATATTATTTTTTATTGTTTATTATTATTACTATTATTATTTATCATTAAAAATTGTGCTTCTTCAACAGCACCATATGTACAACCTCCCACCGCATTCCTGAATTCCAGGAATAATGAAAACGATAATTTCCCTTCTAATTGTATAAGCAAGCGGTTAAGCAGGCCATTGTTTCACTGGGCCGGCTTCCTGAAGGGCAGCGCGGCGCGGCGCGGCGCGGCGTCGCCGGAAACGGCGCGGTGCGGCGCGGCGTGGATGGCTCGGGGGCAGGTAGCAGCTGTGCGGGGCGGCGGCGCCCGAATTAATCTGCTGAGCGACGTATGTCGTCCGCCCGGCTCGGCACCTTATTGTGTGTGCGCGCGCCCACGGCTGCCACATGCATAATGCGCTCGTGGGTGGGACGGGGCGGGGCGGGGCGGGCGGGTGCGCCGGGGGGGCGGGCGGGCGGGCGGGCGGGCGGGCGGCAGCAGATGAGGAGGAGGGGAGGTTGTGACGGCCGATGTGTTGCTGAGGACAGGGAAGGAGGAGATGTGTTGGTGGCGCAGATGATGTTGGTGATGATGGTGGTGATGGGAATGGGGATGGTGGTAGTTGATTGATTGATATATTGTTAGTGATTCTGGGTGCGTCAACTACCGAGGTCATTAAAATCTTTGTGTAATGTATGTTTTTTCATCGAGAGGTGATACTGATTTTCCCCCACTGGATGGCGAGTTCCGGCGCGGACCGTCGACGGTTTTCCCCAACCAGCTATCTCCCTCCAGCGGAGCACCGCCCCAGCTGGGACAAGTTCTAAGTCGCCGACCTGTCTCGCGGCATGTGTAGTAGTGTAGTGCATGTTACTATAAGTGTGTGTGTGTGTGTGTGTGTGTAAAAGAGATGAGGACAGACAAGGATGAGGAAGAAAAATCGCGCCCGGTCTGTGTCCCGTTTGTTAGAGTACTACTCCGGCATTCGCGTGGTGTTGATCGGAGAAACCACGGAAAACTACCGATAAGACAGCCGGCCGCTAGAATTCTCCTCCAATTTCGACCTGGCTGACAAGCTAGTGTCGAAAATCCTGCCGCCGCTACTCGAACCAAGAACCTCCCGGTCAGAGGCAATGCAGTGATGCACTGAATCATCGCTCCCGGTATGGTGGTAGTGGTGGTGATAGTATTATAGATGGAGCAGATTCTGGGGAAGACAGGTAAGCTTATGCGGTGAGCCGCTTGCAATGATCATCGTCAGGGGTGTTTGGGGGTGTGGATCAGAAGAGGTGGGGTGAGGTCGAAGTGGTAGTGGAATTGGGGGGAAGTCGTGTGTCACTGGTGGTGATGAAGCTGTGACAATTGTGTTGCTATTGGTGCTGGGGTCGCGAGTTGGTGGGGGTGCGATGGTGTGTTTTAGAAGTAATAGTAATGGAGATCATGGACATGGAGGTAATAATTTTCGTAGTACTTGTGGAGTAGCTGGTATTGGTGTTGGTGTATTCGTGTATTGGTGTAGTTTTTGATGCTGAAATCCAAATCAATATTTTATTTCATTTATTTATTTCATCATAATGTGTTATGATGCTATGATATATGTGTTCTTCGTAATAAATCAGTAGTTTTGCTAATTGAAAGAAGATTAGAGTTAAACCTGACAGTGCCTACATAATTCATATAGCTCTTTCTCCGATCACAACGTTGCCCGTTCACTAACGCGTCGCGGCCAAATACGCACAATCGGCTCAGGTTCACTATCGCAATGTAGTCTTGACACAATGCCTCTTGCACTGTTGGAACGCCATCCCATTATCTTAAGGCCCTTTTAATCGTCTAATAACTAAAGAGATCCAATTAATTTCCAGGACTTATTTCCTAGGTTCAGGTTCACTATAGCCGAATTTTCTTATGATTATTTGTAATGTAAGTGAAACGAGACCAGTGACTTAAGTTTATTATAACCGAGGGTTCACTATATCCGAATTCACTATAAACGGAGTCGACTGTATATGTAAAACCTGCTTCCGCAGAGTTCCGAAGCGTGTGATTGGCGTGCTCGCGGTGCCGACTTCCTAGCCGTTGGCAAGAGCGATTGCTGCCCGTTCTGTCGCTGAACTCCTCAAATAGAATTGTGCGTCTCGAATACAATCGAATTGTTGCGCCAGATGTTGTTCCAGTAGCACCACATTTTATAGTGACCCTATGAGTATGGAAATATTCATAGGGTCACTATAAAGATCAGAAAAATCTTTTTTGACAGGATATTCTTAAACCATTAATAATTATAAACCAACCAATATAATATTCTAAACCAACAACTAAATTTGTAACTTGCTTTAGTTGTTCGAACTTTACTACTCAGTCTTGTGGACGCTGGAAATTATTTTATAGATTAGGGGTAACCCGTCAAACGTGACGGAATAAAATCAGTCTTATATTCATAATACATTATAATGAATAGTGAAAATAACATAATGTATTTAATACTAAATTTTAATTTCTTTCTTAATTTCAAATTTTTTCCTTATCAGCAATAGGTTCTAACCGCGGTCTGGTCCGGGGACCGCGAAGAGATTTCAAGAAGACACCGAAGGGCTACCAGGTGAAATTTTGTGCTCTTTGCCGTTGTAGCCAGTGGGTGCCACATGCAAATGAGGGTTCGAATTTAGTTTAAATGACAGTTTTTATAGTGTTTTAGACACACTGCATTCGAGGAATCCAACGTCATCGGGTGTAAGCATCCCGTCTTTTATTCGTGGGAAAAAGAAAAATATTGGAGCGGTTTTTGAGAAAAAATTTTAATTTTTTTAATTGCCTATATTTCACAGTAAATTACACGAAAATTACTCTTTATTTTCGAAAAATTGAACTTTAACGTATTTAAAGATCCGTCTGTAAAGAATAGATTTTATTAAGGAAAAAAAACTTCAAGATTATAGTTGTAGGAAGACGACAAAAAAATTGCACTTTTACAATTTTCACAGAATATGGAATTTTAACGAACATGAGAGTTACTCTTAAGCGTCGTTTGCGCTATCCGAAGACAAAGTTTTATCAAAAAGTTGGTGTATTTTTTAGAAGAGTTTGAAATTGTTTTTGAAGTTTCATGAACCCTCAAAAATCGAAATATCCATTTGAAACTACCAAATACTTTCTCTCCTTACGAGGTACCTTTGAAAGTAAAAAGAGCTAGTATCTTGAAGCGAAGTGCTAACGTCATTTGTGCTCGTTCGACGTTCCTGTAAAAACATTGACGTTTCATCCTTCGAACCTCCATGCACCTACAAATTTCACTGTCATTGGAAAGAAGGCTATCCTTGCCCTTAGAGGTCAAAAATGTCGAACCTCACCGCAATACCACGGCCACGGGTTGCTTACTTATTTAAAGGACAAAACAGATGGAATTCAAATTGATAGTTGCTAGTGATTTGTAGTCGTGGGAGAGGGTAAAATTGCGGTACATGCGAATTCTGTAACATTGTCGGACTTACGTACGATGTACAAACTTTCAGGCTTTAAAGACTTCTTTGTGAGTGGTGAAAAATGTACCATTTTGGTTTAGGTGACAGGGAGTAATTTTATTCACGTAACAATGACGTACTAGTACTGAGTTTACAAGCAGAGGTGGCTCAGGGCATCAACTGATATCAACGCAGTGCTTTTGACCGAGAGGTCCTAGGTTCGAGTCCCGACGCTTGCAGGATTTTGGACACTAGCTACATAGCTAGATCGAGTTCAGTAGGTGACTAAAGGAGAATTCTAATAGCTGGCTGCTCTGATCGGTAGTTTTCCGTAGTTTATTCTATCAACACCAGGTGAATGCCGGATTATTACTTAAGCACAGGGGCCACGAACCACGCGCGGTCTTTCCTTTCTGTTCCTTGTCCAATCCTGACCCCTTACTTACACACACACTTATATGCACTACACTGCCGCACACGTCGGGAACTTAGAGATGGTTCCGGCTTGGGCGGTGCCCCGCTGATGGGAGATACCGGGTTGGGGAAACCCCGTTAGATGACGTAAGTCGGCGCCGGATCTCACCATCCAGTGGGAGGAAATCACCGTCACCCCTCGAGAAAGATGTATGCACTACACATACGGGAATAATACCTTACCAGTAGACGCGACTGGAATCACTAATTAATCAATCAGTCCATCAATCAATGATAGTACTGTGTTTGTCATCAAACTTACAAAGAAAGCTGCAAGTTTGCTTTGTCTTCGGGTTTCACAGCACGAAAACTTTTTGATCTAAGAGTAAATGATAAAGGAATGGTTACAGGCTAACTAAATAAAAGATAATGCAAAATTTCTTTAATCTCAATGTTTCAGCTAGTCCTGAATCTCCCACAGTTTCTAAAGCATACACATTTCGCTATGAATGATATTATAATAGACCTTATTGTTTGCTGTTAACTTTTGAGAATCTCCCGTTTAGGGGGATTCCGGTGCCTTGCGCGCGACCTTTGCGTCTACCTTTCGTTACACCTTTCGTTATACCTTTCGTTACACCTTTCGAGGATTATCGTTCGAGCTGTCTGCTTGCAAAGAAAACGTAAAAGAGAACAAAACAATTGACACGGTGGCTGCGCCAGCGGCGATGGAGATGGCGACGGCATGGGGGTTGCCGGGTGTGGGCGACGAACACCGATCCCATCGCGGCAGCTCATAAATAATGGATACGCGAGTCCCCGCAGCGCGGCGTGGGAGGGGCGGGCTTCAGAAATCCCTCCCTTTTCCTCATCGCTTCGCGTATGATGCGGAGGTGTCACTGGGTAGTTTACGGCGTTCGCAGTTTTTCTCCCACCCCGGTCGGTCGGAATGTAAATTCGACGTTATTTCTTTCAGGCCCTCCGCCTCGTATTTCCATAGGGCGTGCCAAGGAAGTTCGGAGCCTTGTTGAAATTGCCTCGATTGCCGTTCGTATCTTTGTCCGTTTCGACGACTGGGATCCTGTTTGCGATCGCGCGTCAGGGAACTGAGCTTGGTGCTCTAACAATTTATTGTCTAGTTCTTCTTTGGCAATTTGGTGTTTACTTTATGAGTTTCCTAGCAATCGTTAATTCTTGAATCGCCTTGTGAAATGGTTCGCGATGACAGATGTCAGAGCCAAGTCGCTGTGAAATTCATATCGTATTCGTTATTTTGGTTTTCATTACCAAATTATATGGCAATTTATGAAGTGGTTATTGGTGCTTTAATAGCAGGAAAGTTATTGGTTGAATTGCTTTGCAGTGGGGAGATGTTCTCAATCGTTCTTCACTGTTTCTTATTTTGTGATTTACATTCGAGAACAATCATTTACTAAATTGATTGTATTAATCTAAGTAAGTGATAAAGTTAAAACGAAAATATTTGATATTACAACTTCTTTTCCTGTGAACGTATCTCACAGTAATAAGAATTCCACAGTCTCATTGCCAGTGATTTAAACATATTAAATGACCTTATTAAAATGACCTTATTAAACGAGTTCATATCAAGGAAGTGGTTTTGAACGTACACTAGAAATAAGAGAACGAGATGTAATATACGGTGACAACACCAGTGTATTGTTTATAACTAAGGTATCGAACTCACCAACATATTACATTAAACAACTTTCAAATTAAACTTTCTATTTCTCCTCATAGCACTCCTAAAAGAAACAAATTCATGAAAATTTTCGCTATAAGCTTTTCGATGATAGAATAACTGCTGGTGAATTCGTAAAAAATGCCTTGCGTTCGGGACGGTGTATTAGAGTAATATTTCGGAAGTTGGGTAACTTCAAATACTTCGCTTCACAAATACTACTTGCAGTCGCAGAGTAATTTAAAGAGTCTAGTGGTCTCATAAATAGAGTAGCTGGCATCGTAGGCAGTGTGCATTTCTTTGCTGTCACGAGAAGCCCCAAGACGAAGAAAAAAGGGCCACCACCAAGTGTTTGGATCATCGGATCTTTTACATTCGGAAGAAAAACGACGCCAGGTTTCTCTTCTTTACAGCGTACAATGTACGCATTTAAGGAAGGTACCTTCTTCTTCTTTCATATTCATCTAGTCTTAAATATGTTGAGAGACTGGTTCTGTTTCTTGATACCCACAGAGATGACTCACGAAAAAAAGAATTTACTGACTTATGATCTTTGGGGAAAAATATTTTTTCAAAGAAATAAAAATAATGATGGTGCTGTCTTCTTCTATAATGCTCTAAGAATTTACTTTCATCAAGTAAAAAGATATAGGAAGTTCTGTTACGAACGTCTCTATAATGTCATGTTTATCAAAGGTAATTCCACGAGTGGTTTGGACATTGTCGATAAATATTTATACACAATTTCCAAACCACGAATGAAATTTACTAAGACTATTTCACGAATGAAATTTCATAAATATAATGTACTATTAATAATTAACATTGTTTTACTCAAATATTTTTACATCGAACAGAAATATATACATAAGAGCAATTATAAACAACAAAATAAACATAAGACCTACTAAGAGCGAAATTACTTGAAAACACAGTTATCGACTACACAATCTTTAAAGTTTAAATTCGAAGGAAACGCCAAGGAAATTCGAAGGAAACTCCTAGGAGGTGATAATCAATAACTGATAAATATGCATGGTAAAGTCGTCTCCAATTGGCTGGTAGGGTCCCAGTTCTTGCAGGCTATTGGCTGAAATTTCATGAGTGGAATAGTCAGAATAATTCAATCTAGTTACAACGATGCTTATCCTAATATACTTTCATTTAAAGAAAGTAAATGTATCACAAGTTGGAGCCTAAATTATAATTTTAATGAAAGTAAGTGGAATATTTGAAAAAATAGTATAGACATTAGTTTTACTAAATATTTAAACAAATCTGTAAATAGAACGGAGTGATTTCATATGACACGATCAATAATGATTTTTACAAAACTTTCGTATCCTATTATTATTCGTGGAGTGTATTATTTCCATTGCGAAGCACAATATTTTATAATCATTAAAGGAGCAAAACATAACCTCAACGTCGTAACATAATACGATAAACTTAGCGGTGCCAACAGACATAAGATCACAGAACAAAATATTTTCACTTAATAATGAAGCAACTGTTAAAGTCGCTCATATATTATGTTGACAACATTATAGAAATGTGATAGTGAAACATTAGCATTACTGATGAATAGAGCTCGACTTTCTATGCCGTAAAAAGGCCTAAAATATGCCATTTAGTAATCACGATAAATCTTTAAAATATGCAATAAAATGCAACATAAAAGTCTTAAAGAAACAAATGTTCATTGGTAAAATGTAATGGAAAATACGTGCAGAAAAATTTGAGTAGTGTTACATCAGAATTGCCTCTTTGAAACGAAGAAAATATTTTCAGTAGATAAATATGTTTTGAAAATAAATTAATTTTTTAATTTCATTTAAATTAGCCATGCATTGGAACGCTTTTATTTGTTCGTATTCTAATACGTATTCCAATACTTGGGAAAGGTAAGAAGAATTCATAAAAAGAACATAAATTCTTTGAACAAAGAACTTTGTCTTTTTAGGTAAAAAAATATTAAAATTTATGACAAGATACATTTCTAAATTTGTTACCATAAAATTGGTTCGTCTGTTTGTTAAGATGTTTTAATAAAAGATCTGTCAACTTCCACAAATGTTTTGGGACAATGAATGCTGACGTGATCTGTGGATCATTGCAAACTTCCATAGTTGATTGTTCTCCCAGTAGAACTTGATTCTTTTTCCTCAATACATGAAGACCACTATTTTTTGACAAAATTTCAGTTAGTTTTCCTTTTAGAGCTATCACTTGGTATTACAGCAACTTTTTCAACTATTGGATTTATGTTTCATTCTTGACCGAGTCACTGAGCGCGTCGACATGAGCTTCCTCGCCCGAAATTCAAACTTATTGTTGATCGTGCTCGTGGAACAAGCAAAATAAATTATATCTACATCCTTCGACAACAGTTTTGAGGCTAAAAAAGTATTCACTTCCTTATGGTGACAGGTGAGCTGTTTCATGAACTACGGTAATTAAAAATCATAATTTAGAAATTTTAAGAAGTTTGATTTTACAAAAAATTATTACAATTTTTCTCTTTTTTTAAAAAAAAATTACACGAATATGCTGAAATATGCAGTAACCTTAATATGTGGCAAAATATGCAACAATATGCAAAATAAAATTTGTGAGGAATGCTCTGTATGAGCAGATTCGTAAAGATATGTGATAATTTTCAAAATAAAAAATAGCAAAAAAATGTGCACTTACATACAAATTCGAGCTGTACTGATAAAGTTGTGAAATTCTGACATAGGTCTGAATATTTTTAACAAATGTGACTATAGCACATTTTCACAAGATGCCAAAGCGTATGCTTAGGAATCTGTTGTTTTCAAAAAGTGATACCATATTTCAAAATTTCTAAATGTTCAAATATTTCAAAATTATTCCATGCAGACAGCATTGTTCGTGTCGTATTTTACAGTCAATGAAACCTGTACACTTTCTATGAGGGAATGCTCTTTACACTCCCCAGAAAGTCTCATTGTCAGCATCATGAAGTTGAAATTTCTCGGGGAAGATAGAGAATTTCTTGTAAACTGTCTTTTTTCTAATCTATCAGAGAAATGCCCCTTTACTGACTTAGTTTTGCATTTCACTACCGTAATCAGAATCTAAAACATAATTAGATACAATGTTCTTAATAAAATAAATTATTTATTACATTTTTATTGCTTGTTACATGCGTACGGAATTATGTTGATCTTTTTTCATATTACATTTTCTTCCTTCAAATGTTTTGTTTCTTTGCACTCACATTTGAAAGAATATCCATGTTGAAATGTTCCTTCCTTTTTTCATCTTCTGTAAACAGGTACTGTAAGAGTATAATAATTTTAACACGTGTAATTCAGAAAGAAAGGTCTAAAAAATCTTCGATTAATTGTTGGAAAGTTTTAGCATTGCTTTGCGTGAGCGAAAAGAAACATGGCCACAAATATTTGTAGTCATGAGAACTCTTTTTATGAGCGTGATGCCTTCGCTGTAAGCCAACATGTTTGAAATAGTACTTTGAAGACTCGTGTAATATGAGATTGAATGTGATGGAGAGTCTACTACGAGTGTAATTTACGACTGTCTGTGACTGCAAATGAAAATATTGTGAAGCACGTAACGTAAATATGACGAAAGAATAGACTGAGAAAAATCGTGAAGAATCGTTAACATGTTTGCTAAGATCGGTTCGTCAGATCATCGCATGTTCGATGATGGAAGTTTCTCGGAATGTTTATTTACTCGTTCAGTGCAATGACTGACATTACGAGATGTAACCTAATGATGATAAAATTACAGGTTGAACTTGCACTACCACCACCACTATCACCACTACCACCATTATTTCCACCATCACCTCTACCACCATCACCACTACCAGTCCAACAACCACCCCCCGACCACCCCCCACCACAACCCTCCCTCTAACATCACCCCTAGATCCTCATCCTCCGAGACCAGCGACCACCCTACCACGACGTGTATGAAGCGTTTCTTATCGGGACTCCGTAGGAGCTCGGATGTCGGCGCCCTCCGGCCGGGCGCCCTCCCAGAGGGAACCCAGCGCTCTCCGCAGCGGCCGTCGGGTCGCGCCCTCCGGCCCTCTGGCGCTCATGCCCCGGTCCAGGAGGCGGAGGTCAGCCGGGACGCAGCCGTTCCCTGAAATCACTCGCAGGTAGGGTTGCGCACAGAGCGAGTGCGAGCGCCTCCACGACACCTGATCCGCGCACGTAATTGGGCACGGAGGGGCGCGGAAATCAACATATAAGGAAAGCGTTGTTCGTATTCTAGCACGTAGGGTGCCGGCGGGTATCAGTTACATTTTCGTACGGAACCTGTGATTCCTTACAAACAAAATGTCGAAATTCAATATAGCTTTCTGCGTTTTCTGCAGAGAAAAGAAGTTAACGTGTGAGAACAGGTGAAGACGCATGAGCTACAACGGATGTAATTTTATTTGTAGTATTTCAGGCTTTTTTTTTTTTTTTTTAAATATTTGGCATCTAGTCGTTTTCAATGTATTGAAAAATATGTTTTCCTTTTCACTTCATTTCGAAGAGACTGAATGCTGTCGAGTAGTTGTTGAAAGACTTTCTTAAATAAATGCTTCTTCTAAAAAATGAGTTTCAAGTTTTTCGGCGTGTAATTAATAATGAAAGATTGGTTAATACATATTTATTGAAACTCAAGCGATTTTTTTGTACGTCAAAATGTGGGAAAGGAGAATGTAAACTGAAAAAGTGTCTGGAATTGGATTTTGTGAACTCTAAGATCGTTTTACGTCTTATTTTTATCGTTTTCGCTTCCAATAGACAGTGAATACGATCGTATTTCAAAACAAGTTTGCAGAAAATATTGTCATGAATAATTTTGCAGTTAATTTCACCCTTCACCCTTCCATTCACCCTTGCCTGTCGGTTATTAAAAGAGACGCATAAGTGAATAACGAAGAGCTTTCATTTTAACACTGAACGTTATAAAAGGTGATATGTGATTACGCTACATTATCGACTAAAATACAGGTGAATTAGTAATAAAATAATTATACAAATTTAATAAGAATAATATTTTAATTTTGTACACTTTATTCACAGACAAATGCATCAAATCTTCTTTAACGCGGTATACATTTAGAGACCCACATATTTCGGATGTTTACCTTTTCGACACTTCACATCTTGCAAAATATTATTTAATACTTATTGATTTTCGCAAGATAGATTTCGAGTATTTGATGAAACTTCAACGTAGTAAGATTTTATATTCAATACACCACTTTTTATATTAATCATCATATTAAACACATCACTTTAAACTACTTCACTTCGGTTCATCGCAATCGCATCGAAACGCGAACGAATTCTCAGACGCTGAATTTTAAGTTCAAGTTAAACTTCAAGTTTGACTTCCCTAATGCCAGTGTGAGAGCACCAGACGAAATCTTAGAAAGTGAGCCGTGATCTGCGACCCCGACTCCAACTTCTTCTCTTGGGGTAGGGGATGGTGCGTCTCCCGCTTCAGGCCTCAAATGCTCCGCATTCATTAGAACCCTTTCCCAAGGATCGAATTTCTTCGGCCCAGCCTCCCAGCACCCCTGCTGCAACGAGCGACTGGGAAACGCGAGAGTAACAGTCGTCTGTAGAAGGCCACAAGCGGTACGGGAACCAAATCGCGCACCTGGTCGGGGATGAAAAATTCCTTTGTGACATTTGAACATAAAACTAGAGGTGCTGCAGAATGGCACACACTTTCTCGTACCAAGTGTTTCTAATTTCTTTGGTGTGGTCTTGCTCCATTCCCTGACCACCTGCCATCTATCGTCGCCCAAAGTAATTTTTTACATTTTCTCAACTTTTCAGTTTCCTAATCGTAGAACCGAAATATTACTTAGAGACCATTAAAGAAGAGTAAAACCTTGTCCTAAACAGAAATTTTCATTAAAAATTTTGAAGCCGGATTTAAGGAAATGTCGATTAAACATTACTGTAAATGCAAAATTTGAATTTTTCCCCCACAGGAATATATAAGAGATACAATATAGAACACGTAAAGTGTAATGAGGATGAAGCAAGCGTGTTCTTTATCACCTTGGGATATTCTCTGATGAATTTTTTCATCTCCCCAGAGGTCTATTTAGGAAAAATGGCGCCAATTGCAAGCACTGAATCCCCAAATGTCTCTTCTCTTTTATTAGAATTTTTTAAAAGATTTTCTTCTGAAGTCAGTCTACAATAAATTGGCTGGAGAAAACTCCGATAACTCTTATTTCTATCGTTTATCTAACCGAAGGGAAACAAAATTTGTCCAAATCCAGATTTTTCTAAGTTTGTGAACTTCGTGATGCTTTCTAAACATATGTTATTGTTCTTTCTACGGCATTTAGATGTTATTTGTTTTTGAAGATATTCTGAGGACTTTATTTTGGGTGAGTGAAATGAGGGTAATCCTTTTTTGATGCCCCGACTGCTTCAATTGATCGAAACAATCAACCCAGCTACTTCGTTGAAGTTGAAGTTCCACAGCTATCTCGACTCAAACTTACAGTTAGACCCTTTGGTGATAGACCCCTCCAAACTAAATAACTTAGCATTTGGTGTATCTCGTTACATAATAAGTGTACCGGTGTGTGTGTATGTATTTTAAAACCAAGCAGTTGTAAGCCTTCCTTCCCCGATCTCTACACTCTCGCCCCTGCAACTGCACTTTAACCCTACTTTTAATAGTCGCTCCATTTCCTCCGCTGTATCCGATTTCCACGAAACGCGGCGCCGAAAACCTGTGTCACGGAGTCATTTATCTTTCCCGCCCCACGAGTGGGTATATCGTTATTCACGCGCGCGCACGTCTCCACACATACACACGCACGCGAGAGAGCAAGAGCGGAAGTCAAGTTGCACCTCCGCGCGACGCGGCAGTCGTCGGATTATCCGGCTCCGTTACGGGAATTCAAGAACGAACACAATCTTTTCAGCGGCGGCGACGGCGGCTGTTCAAAAGGCGTCCCATTGTGCGCGCGATCCCCGCAGTAAAGGGTTGAAAACGCTCTGTGAGTTGACGCCCCGCGCCGGATCGGCTTTCGCGGACCCGACCCCGCCCCCTCGCCCCCCGCCTTCACGCCCCCCATCACCCCACTCTTCACTCCACATGCGATACGCCCTCTGAGGGTCACCGTTCTGTCTTGTGAAACAGCCATCGACATTCCGGTAGTTTTCAAGTGTAACTTTCTTATGCTAACAGGTTTTTGGAAAGGGTTGGGGCTACGTAGTGATTCCTGGGGAGTGGGTTTTTGTGATTCTACATATTGTTACTCATTGATGGATGTATGATTGATTTACATTTATTTGAACTGCAATTGGGTATGACGCGGTGGCAGTTAAATAACAATAATTACAATAATAATGACAATAATAATAAAGGAGTACAGTACAAGCCGAGGATGCAATAATCATACTATCATTAATATTAAGTATTATAACAATTATTTCAACTCTGTCATGATATCCAATAATCATATGTTGGTGATGCTAAAATGTAATGCAAGATACATAAATATTGGCTAAGTATGAGTTTTTTAATTCATTGCTTTGAATTACACTGACCAGCACTTCACAGCACTTCACCACACTTCACAGCACTTACTCATTTAATATCTATTACCCTCATCTTGTTCTAACTTATTTCTAAAACTTCGGACACTTAGAGGAAAACATAATGGGATGTAGGGAACCTTTAGCTGCTGTGATCATTAAGGCTGTCATCATTAAGCGAAAATGATTACGTGAATGATGTTTATTTATTTAACATTGTAAGCAATTGAAAACCGTAGGTGATATGTGATGTAGAAGAACAATCTGTGTTCGTTTTCTTGTGACGTATATCAGCGCCATTGCAAGGTCCGCGGATTTCGGGGTAACTAAAGACAGAGATTTCCTACCAAAGAACAGTCCCAACCAAAATTTTGCAAATTGAGTTTACACGAACATATGGAAGAAGACTCGATTACATGGGTAAAGTATTCAACTGCTTGATTTGTTCAGTCGAAGTGGTTTTGATAAGATTTTGCACGTCATTTTTCTTTCGTTTTAGGGCATTTTAACGCATTTTAAGACCATTTTATTGATTATTTGTAGGAATTTTTGATGTTATCAAAATCCACCGTCCCCAATGTATATTACGAATGGTTGAATTGGTTATGTAAATAATGAATGAATGATGCGTGAATGAAAAAGAAATAAATTTATCAAGAAAGACCAAAACAAAACATTACTTAGGATTAAGAAAAGAATGATAATAGTTTTGTGGAAGTTAAATATGCCACAATCCTACGAAATAACTAGCAAATTGGATTTAAGCTAAAATTAAGTTAGCTGTAGTAATTATTAAGAAAATACCTCCCTCTCAGCTGCTTAAGCCGCAAGGCAGCAGTTTAATTGTAAGCCATTTAGTAAATAAATTCGCGCCTCCTTAAGCGTACTGTGGAGGGGGAACAAAAGGCCGCGCCTTCGTTGGAGGCGAGGTGGCACCGCGGGGCCTTGGCGGCCGAGCGAGGGGCTAGCAGCTAAAGGGCACGCGCCTGCATTGCTATGTGGCCTGCAAGAGATGCAATGCAGTTGAATCTGGATTTCATTTCAAGAAGTAGATTTTAATTTTCGCTCACAAGTGTTTCACATATCTAATTTCCCATTTATTGAAGTTCAAAATGACTTTGTCTCAGTATTAGATGAATATTCGAATCACACTTATTTCAGTCACTAAGTACAATGTCAAACAAAAATGTAAACCTTGTTTACGAAAATTTATTTATTAACAATCCACTGTTTATTACATTTTAGTAGCCTTTGTAAACCACGAGTACAAGTAAATTTTTGCCAATGGATTTTGGCAGTTTCAATTCTTTGCAAGTTCATGTCTTGTCTTTCATTTTTCACTCTCTGGCAACCAATTTATCCTTCGCTGCACATTTGCGACGTATGTATGACGAATTGATCTGTCTTCCTGTGAGTTCTGCCTTTTAGACTTTAAAGGAATTTTCGATTAGTACGCAGTAATAAGAACCGCAAAACGTTTAGAAACATAGACTAATTTTGCAAAATTCTCTCTTTCGGACAAACCCAAGAATCATGTCGTCGGTTCGCAAATACTGACAAAATCCAGGAAAAAGTAGTCTCGGTTTTACGAGTTTTTCACTAACAGATATTTTTCATTTAAAAATGTCCGAGTCTTCGTAATTAGCCTCACTTATAGAAATTTCTCGCTTGTCCAGGTTCCGCTTATCCAGTTTTTTTACTAGGGCTTTATCCAGCCGGTTATTCTTTTACGTCGCGATGGGACGCATATTTGACCATTCACTAGACAACAACACATTGGGGGAGCGGTGCTCTTCTGATCTGGGGTCAGCAGAACGCGAGGCCCTCCGCGAAACACATACATAAGAAGGGGACAAACAACCACGCTCAAGGCGGAATTCGAACCCGCGACCCTTGGGACCGAAGCGCTGAGTCGGTATATGCTCTGATTCACCTCAGCCATCTCGGTTGGCTTATCCACGTTTGAATCTATTAATTTATTTTCTATGCGCTCGGAATCACTAGCAACCGATCACTCATCCAGGACATCCCGGTTAGAGGCATTGCACTGACATCAGTTAATGCCCTGAGCCTAGGGATGTCCTTAACAGCTAAACTGTTATTTCTTAACCGTTAACGTTTCGTAACTATTATGCGAAATTACAGTTATTTCGTTTATCCTGTTATTGGCTGTTATCGGTTGAAATGCATAGAACTGCAATCTACTCGGCCTAATCCGAACCATTACAAGCTTTCGTGGCAACCATAGCTAATCAATCATGATTTGCCAGTGTTCGAATTATAGATTCATTAATACATAATTTGTCATTATTACACACTATATGCCACAATATTTTTATATTTTATTGTATACACTACAATAAGAAGTTTGTTCTTTAAATTAACTCCGTCCAATATGTTTGTTAACTTATTTCTGTCGCATTGCTGCTTATGTGAGATAAACCAATATTTCCCTTGGTCCGATAAAATAAAATGAGTTACGGTCAATTACTCGCATTATAAAACTTGATATTCAACTGTCATTAACACGTCACCTATACGTAAGCAAAAACACTTTCTCCTCATTATTTTTGGCGTCCTTCACCATGCACAAGTTGCATATTTGAAAGAATATTTGCAATCTGAACCCGAATCACTTTTATTTTAGAAATATTCTGAACACATTTGCTACACATTATATGAATTACTATTCATCCTTGGCAGTTCGTCCAGTCTCGTTCATATCAGCTACTTCTCTGTACAAAAATGTGTGAGAAAGTAGTGCAAGCAGATGCAGTAAGGTAGCTGCACAAGCTTTACGGTGCTACTAACGGTATTCGTTTTAAGCAGTACCCTACCAAATGGGCCACTAACCTCGCGTTTTCCGTGGTTTCTCCGATCAACACCAGACGAATGCCGGAGCAGCGCCTTAACAAACGGGCCGCGGACCGCGCGCGATCTTTCTCTCCTCTTCCTTGTCCTATCCTCTCCCCTTACACACACACTTATACTAACATACACTACACTACCACATATTCCGGAAGACCGGTCGGGAGTTTAAAGCTTGTCCCGGCTGGGGCGGTGTCCCGCTGGAGGGAGAGTCGTGGTTAGGGGGAAACCCCACTAGCCGACGGTAGGTCCGCGCCGGATCTCGCCATCCAGCGGGAGAAGATCACCGCCATCTCCCGCGAAAAAACATGCACTACACTAACGGGACTAATGACCAAAGCAGTTGACGCGCCCCTAAACATGAAAAAATCAATCAATCAATCAATGTATTCGTTTTGCGTGGGTTAACTCCTAGCAATCGCCACAACTGATTTAACTCTTAGCAGTCGGTCATGTTAGGTTGCTGGTCATGGACCTGTTATTTTTCAACTGTTATTAACAACAGCTATTACGAGTCAACTGTTATTGTGATAACAGTTATTGAAGAAAATCTGTTAAGCTCATCTCTACCTGAGCCACCTCAGTCGGTATGGGAACGGAACGGTGTGAGAGGGCGGTCTCTGGAGTTCTCCTCCGCAGAGTGGAGCAGAGCGGCGCGAGGCGGCGCCAGCGGGGCGGGGGTGACGTGGGCGTCTCGCCTCTTCCTCCGCCCGCTCGCGGCTGAAATCCGATCCCCGCAGGAGGGGCGCTAATGAATGTGAGGCGTGCGCAGCCAGACGCACCGGCTCCGCGCAAGTTCTGCGCTTGCCCGTCGGCGCAGCGCCGCTGACGTCAACTCCGCTCTGACAACGGGGTATCCCTCGTCGATACATTCCCCTCCTCCTCGATAGTCATGCCAACAAAGGCTAGTCGACCAGTAGGCGTGAAGCAGTCCAGATACCGACTGCAATTTTAATACCCGTTTATTTCACAACTACTATCAACGTCCCAGTCAACATTACCACCATTAATAGAGCTGGAATTACATTGTCTCAGTTTCGTCACATTGTCGCCGATGGCACAATAGCAGTCACTATGAATGCGACCAAAGGCATTGCAGCCTCACTAGCTTCTCCAGCGTCTGTCACTTCTGCTGCCACCACTAGAATTGGAACTGCATATATTCATCACAACAGTCACATAAACGCAATAATCACTAACACGTGCAGACTTTGCTGTTACTGCCTTCAATAATGTCTGACTTCTATAGTCAAATGATTTCCTGCCTGTCATATTGGGTCACACACATGCTCGCCAAAGAATTGCACTACTGTACCGGTTGTCGCATTCTTCCAGTCTTTTACACACTCCAGTATTCGACCTTCCTTCTCAACAATACCATCAGCACTACTTTCATCAGGACTCTTACTACAAACACTACCGTCACTACTGTTATTGTCGTTTTTACCACTACTTTTATCACTCCAACTAACCACCCCAACAGTTGATATTACACCTTGACTAATTTGAACAATCAGTACCGACATCCCTGCGAAAATTATCGCTACTACCTACTTCGGTAGTGGATACGGTACTACTACGGTAGTAGTACTACCATTGGTATCGCCTCCACCACGCCAATATCCTCTTGTGACGTCATGGGTACTAATAGCGAACACATACGAGCATTCGTATATACAAGTAAAACACGTTTTTCGTATACATGTTATTTATATACAAGTAAAACAAATATGTACAGTTGAATTATCGACACTTTACTCACTAACTTTGGTAGACCTACAATCCCCTGATCGCGGGAGCGGTCCAAATCCTATTGTGGATCGGTTTAATTCGTGGAACTCGCCACACTAAATTTGAAGCGCGCACGAAGCTAAGCTTTCGTGACCAGATGTCATGACCACCACCATTATCATCCCCTAACTACCAACGCAATCCAAAAAACCAAAACTTCTACCATTACAAGCAAATCACCGCATCTCCATCACAACCACCACATCACCACAGATACATCAGCCATTACAACCATAATAGCCACAACCATGGCGCGGCACACCCCAGAACTAACAGCCTCTCAAACGACCTCAGCAACATTGCTGTACGCCACCCCTCTTTTTCAACTCTTACACGACAACACACCGCAAACAAGGAACCCACCAGTCACACTTTATACTACCACCACAACCACCACCATTGTTACCACCATTGCTACCACCAACCGCTACCCCATTATTACCCCACAACCACCACATCCTCAACCATCAAAACCACAATCACCATAACAACCACAGGAACCATTCCCCCAACGTGAGCGCCAACGGGCACTTCAGGGAACCTCGCTTCCAGGCGTCCACCACCACTACTAACTCCGCAGCCCCCCACTACGATTATCACCACAACCACCATAATACCCACCCAAACCACCACCCCTACCACCACCATCATAATCACCACCATCACCGTTTCTCCCGCGATCGCCAAAGGTCGCATGAGGGGCAAAACGTGAGTCTCGTCTCCAGGCGTTCACCACTACCACCACCAACACCACTTCCCCTACTACGTCAACTACCACCACTGCCGTTATCACCGCAACTACCTCCCCAACGGTTACCACCACCACCACCACCACCCCCGCCACCGCCAATACCATCGCCACCACCACCATCACCACCACCACCACCACCACCACAACCACCACAACCACGACCACCACCGCTTCCTCCGCGAGCACCAACGGTCGCACCAGGGACGAAACCTGAGTCTCGTCTCTAGGCGTCCACCACCAACAGCAACACCACTTCCCCTACTAAATCTACTACCACAGCTATTATCACTACAACCACCTCCCCTACGGCTATCACCACCACCACCGCCAATACCACCACCAACACGACCACACTTCCCCGCGGCGCCAACGGCCCCCCGGGGCGAAACCGGCCCCCGGCGGCGCGCGACGCGCGCGGAGGCTTCCGGGCTGCGACGGGGGGGGGCCGCTGAGCCGCCGCGCTGCAGCGTGTGAGGCGCTGCGGCGGCGCATAGGCGACCACGGAAGCGCGCACTCCTTTCGCTTCCGCGTCAACCTCCGCCCCTCGCCGCTGCCCCTCGCAGATTGCTCCTGGCGTGGATTGCTGTTTACAGGCGCGGCTGACAGCGACTGCGTCGGCGGCGCCCGAGTCAACCGGAGAACGAGGCGTTACTCGGTCGCTTTCAGGCGGCGCTGGATCGCGTGTCGAGGCGGGAGGGATGCATTACGCCGTTTTATGGCGCGCGCCGCAGCCGGCTATTAAATGTCGGTGACGTGTAAATCATAAACTGGGAGATTTACGAGGATGCGCAGAGGAGAGGGGCATGGGGAACGGACACAATGGGTGGCGGAACTTTTAATGTATTCGCTTTGTCGTAATAAGCTTTATTTGTTCGGTGTGAAATGGACGTCTATCATTTTTCGTATGTTGATGGCGTT
The DNA here is from genome assembly GCA_964035755.1 of Teleogryllus oceanicus. Taxonomy (NCBI): domain Eukaryota; kingdom Metazoa; phylum Arthropoda; class Insecta; order Orthoptera; family Gryllidae; genus Teleogryllus; species Teleogryllus oceanicus. Next base: position 42,787,093 of record CAXIVR010000009.1, read on the forward strand.
TAATGTCACATGAACGCGTGAATGCTTCAGCTGTCAGTTGCTTAATTCATTCTTTTAAGTTCTGAATTGAAATCATTTTGAAATATGTTACTTATTTTTGATAACGGTACACATCAATACGAAAACGATCTCGGATCATTTAAAAAAAGCAATGCCTGATAGTATTTATACAAATAAAAATGGTTGGAAGCATGGTAAATTTTAGGCACAAACACAATACAGTTTATATGCCGACTACACCAAAAACAATTTTGGCTGATGGCTAGAATTAAATCATTAAGTACCAATAAAGATCATTGTCACCCCTTACTCTGACATTTTCCCCATCATGAACCCTGTCACGTACTTCTTTTTGCAGTATATATTTCGCAAGGGGGTTGATAAATAAAGAATTTTTATAATTTTTACAATTTTATTACTTTTCAACATCGAAGGAGATCATAACCGAATTCTAGGTTTTACCAATCTTTACATGTATACAAATGATAATTTATATGAAGAAACATTTTGAAAATACCCAAATTGTTAAGCCACACCTGTCACTTGCTGTTTTGCTGTTACGGTTAAATGTTTCTGTTTTCCTACTTCCTACCTGCAAATTTATCTGAATTGGAAAGGTGAAGCTAATATCTTTGATCCCGGTGAATAAGCTCATAAGTCATAAACACTTAATTTTACAGGAGAGCAAAAAACAACGTTTAAATGAATTAAATAAGGGATTAATGATATTCAAACGAAAGTGATATTCAAACAAAATTATTTTTGCGTAGGTTTTGTTTGAATATCATTAATACCTTATTTATAGCATTAGTTTCAAGTTGTTTTTTCTTCCCCTGTAAAATTAAATTTATTCGACTTATCAGCTTATTCACGGGGGTCAAAGATATGTACTTGGCTGTCCGGGAGTCGCGGGGTCCTCGGCACTGTTGGCAACGTTTCGGCTGTCATATTGCGACGTTCTTGAGGGCTAATGACACAAATGAACATCATTTCGGTCTGTATTTGTGTTTCAAGGCATGTCGGCCATTAATTCCATGAGTATAGTGCATATTAATTCCTGAGACATGGGGTGTTCCTCTTCTCAATGCAATATGAGATCTAGCGCCAATCTATACGTCGGCTTCCCGGCATTTCTCGGCATCTACCCCAGCGGAAAACCTCCGCAGCCGGATCAAGCTCTAAGCTTTTGATTGATTTCCAGACATGTTTGATAGATTATTGCTTATAATTAAGTGTAAGCGTGTGTGTGCAAGGAGGGCACAAGAATGAGGTAGGAAAAATCGCAAGCACTTCGTGGTCGGTTTGTTAGGGTTCTGCTCCGGCATTCTCCTAGTATGTTCGAGGAAACCACGAATCCGGGCAGGCGGCGGCTAGAACTCTCTTCTAGATGGCGACTGAATTCTACGTCATAGTCTAACTAGTATCGAAAACCTAACACTGTCTGGACTCGAATCCTAGGACCTCCCGGATAGTGACGCCACAGTGGCAACAGAGATAAGAAATTTTCTCATCCCATGCCTCAGCTCGTAACACGTAAAGGGGTTTTGGGTATGGCATGACGTATTTGTAGTGAGCCAACAAACGCGCACCAGCTTCTGCCTATTTCTGGCAGCACCTTTCGTGGGAGGTGTGCTGGAGGCGAACGCGGCGTATTCGCCTTCCCTCTCCCCTTCCACCGCGGGTGAGAAGGCGAGGGCGGCGCTGTGTGGCCACCGAGGATAATCGGGCGACTTCCTCACTCGCCTCGCCTCTCGCCCGCGGCCGCGCTCGCACCTGGCCACCCGCCCGCCCCGCCCCGCCCGCCCCGCCCGCTCGCCCGACCTAATTTCCGGCACCCCTCCCCCGCACGGGGCTGAAAGCTGCGTTTACCTCAAAGGCGTAAACGTTGAGCAACGCCTCGACAGGGACTGTTCCACCGTTGTGTCGAGGTGGATGATATGCTCAGTCAGGGAAGTACACGCGTATTTACAACACTGTTTGCGTTCCTGTTTTCCTATTTTAGGTAATCAAGTTCTTACTGATGTTCTAGACGCCTCCTTACCCTGGGTGATTCTATATTGTTTTGAAGTTGCAAGCATCAAGATACCTGTTTCCACGTTCCTTCCACCGATATGGTCCACGAGATAAATTTCGAACTTAAATTTACAGTATCTTAAGTGGGTAACGTATTTCGTGAGTACCCATCTTCGTTTTGTCCTTTTTAGAGGAAGGAAGTCAGGCCGTACCGAGATGGTGCTAGCGCTCCAACCTTTAAGCTAAGTCGCTCATACTAGTCCTAATCACAATTTCACATAAGGTACTGGGGAGGGAAAAAATTAAGGGAAGAATTGAGGTGTCGGGGTGAGGTATATTGAGCCGGGAATGTACGGCATACTACTGTATACGGAGACATCCACACTATACGCTGAATTCGAACCAACGGCCTAGGTGTAACGCGTACTTGGGCTCAAACTCTTGCGCCTCTCGAGTCAACTACACGTTCAAGGAAGACAGTTGAATGGTGATACCCAGCGGTTGGGAGATCCTCACCTTCCCGCAATGCACAAGCAAATATCCACGTCCCAGTCGGGATTCGAATCCATGGACCTTCGAGCCAAGAACACCCAGATGCCTCCCGCCTAATGGATCTGTATTACTCAGATGGACTTAATTTGGAACACTATTTTCAACACATGACAACAACTAGCCTGAGCCTTTCCCTTCCATCAGTATCTACTATTCCAATCTAGTGGTAATGGATCGAGCATGGTGCTCGTCGCAGGTTACAACAAAGTAACGTGTTAAAGTCGTGAAATTCCGGAGGTTTTAAAGAGAATATGGCGTTGTTAGAAATCACGTTGACACGAGAACGAAATGAAAACAGCCAATCTGCACAATGGGATTCTCCTGACAAGCGTCACGTGCTTCTCTCCGGCCAGCTGCCGATTCTCGAGGTCCCCGCCCTAGGCCTTTGTGGCGTCGTGGATAGAGGCACACAGACATTTAAAAGTATGTACACGTTTTATTTACAAAGAATGTAAAATAATAACATTAACTACTCCGTAAATACACTATTTCCGGTATTTCCCAACCTGCCGCCTGTGGATACTCTACATGTTCTAGTGAGGCCCCGCCTCGAGTGCACGCTCCTACCGCGCCACTCGTGGGACTTCCGTCACCCGTGCAACGCACGAACACGCTTCAGCCGGGACGTAAATTTTGCGCCAAGTACGAGTTTTCCAGATACAATACCCGCCGGTCTGAGCGAGTCGGTACCTTTTATACCTCCGTCTTGCCGTCACGTGACCGCCGTTGAGCGTGGGAGGGAGGTTTTCATTCTACCCTGTGCCCGTCCAGGCAACGCCGGCGTCCACCTGGTCTAAAAATGTTCGTACACCTACGCCGTGGCGCCAGGCTATTCAGCCCTCAGGTATGCGAGCTTTCCGTTTTCCTCCCACGCAGGGCCGCCAACGTGATGCTACACCTTTTAGGAGAATTCGACGTTGGAGTTTGTAACCATGGTTTTGCTTATTCGTGTGTGACAATTTAGTGTTTCCGATTAAATTGTTATGATGATGAATACTATTCTCATATCTCAGCGTAGGTAGAATTACGCATTTCAGCTCTTCCTTTTCCTGGACTGATGATCACAGCGGTAGTTGGTTCTTTTCTTTCCATTGTATGGAAGATGGTAATTTAATTAACGGAGGTGTTAATGATTTTAATTGCTAACTACTAGTGCTACAGAATGGCACAGACTTTCTCGTACAAGTTTGTTTCCTAATTGTTTTGGCCGGGTCTTGCTTTTCGGTCGTGCCCCATCCTCCTCTCTCAGCTGCCATCCATCGCCGCCCAAACACCACTTTTTCACATTTTCTCAATTTTCCGATTTCTTAATGGTAGAAACGAACAATTACTTTAAAAATATAATAGAAAAGTAAAACCTCGTGCTATATGGACATTTTTGGTGAAACATTTGGAGCCATTTTTATGAAAATGCCGTTTAAGAGTTAATATAAATGAATTTGAAGCTTTTTTTTCACAGAAAATTGTTGAGTTATTAAAAAATGACAAGTTCTAGGTAATTTGGTGTGAAATGAACAAACATGAAGTGAATGTGAAATGAAACACACAAAGATTGATAATGAAAACAAAAGAACAAAAATGAAATAACAAAGGTAGTATTGTGCAATGGTTTGCTTGAACAGGAGATGCACTATTCCAAAACTCTTCCGTATTTGTACGATATCTGTAAGCAAAATCATGTTCAACAAATATCCAAATTATCATATTCTTGTACTGTTTGACTCATATATGTAAATTAAGTCGGCAGTCGTAATGAAATGAACGAAATTAGAGATATCCTATGCCTTCGGAGTACTAAATTTACACTAATATAATAATAAACAATATCGGCACACTACCAATAGTAATTGTTTCGTCGAGTGGAATACAACATGCTACTAGCGTCCGCATTATCAGTTTACCCTAAAGTCAATAGTCTGGTGAGTGAAGTCAAAGATAAGACAACTAACTAAAAATTCTTGAACGAACCTACTAAAATGTGTCGTGTATCTACATTTTGCCTGTGGAATCTACCAAGCCCAGATCATTATCGGCCGTGAATAATACTGCCACTAATGTACACAAATTCAGAAATTCTTTTATAGACTATTCTACTCACGAAATTTCATCACATAGCGTGCAAGATATCGAACGATGCAAGAGATATGAGACGAATTGTCTATGAAAAATTATCACGTGTTCATTAGAGTCTTCTCAGAAGTGTGTTCTGTTTTATTTGTGAAGAAAATAATTAAAATTTTACTCTTTATGAAAAATGCGTATTTCACGAACAAATCGAATTATACTGCTCCATAATCATCATCATCATCATCATCGTCGTCACTGTCTTGATTGATTGATTGATTGATTTTTTCGTGATTCCGGGCACGTCAACTGCTTCGGTCATTAGTCCCTTTAGTGTAGTGCATGTTTTTCCTATGGAGATGGCGGTGATCTTCCCCTGCTGGATGTTGAGATCTGGCGCCGACCTACCGTCGGCTAGTGGGGTTTCCCCCTAACCAGGACTCTCCCACCAGCGGAGCACCGCCCAAGCCGAACCAAGCTCTAAGCTCCCGACCGGTCTCCCGGAATATGTGGTAGTGTAGGGCATGTTAGTGTAAGTATGTGTGTGTAAGGGAAGAGGAAGGACAAGGAAGAGGAAGGACAGATCGCGCGCGGTCCGTGGCCCGTTTTTAGTGTACTGCTCCGGCATTCGCCTGGTGTTGATCGGAGAAACCACGGAAAACTACCGATCAGAGCAGCCGGCCGCTAGAATTCTCCTCCAGGCAGCGACTGAATTCGACCTAGGTGAAAAGCTAGTGTCGAAAATCCTGCCGCCGTCAATTCTCGAACCGATGACCTCCCAGTCAGAGGCGTTGCAGTGACATCAGTTGATGTACTGAGCTACCGCTCCCGGTGTCGCTGTCTTCTTCGGCTCCTTTTCCTCCTCTTTCTTTTTCTTCTTCTTCGACTTTTTCGTTTTCTCCTCCGAATCCAATTTATAAAATTTTATTTGTGAAAGCTTAGTAAATATCGCTCGTGAATGCATCGAGCATTTCCAAAGTACTCGTGGAATTACTATGTTAACGGTAATAATAATAGTTCATTATTTAATTATTACTGATAATAATTGCTAACAGTCATCGTATGGCCCCGACCGCAAGCGACCACGCCCACGCCGACCCGGGCTGCAGCAACGCGAGGAACAAATTGGATCGCGCGACCGCCCGGCCGCCCGCCCGCCGTCTGGCGGACAATCACCCTATTACCCGCCCTTGTTATTATTTCTAAACGGTCCGTCCGTCCGTCCGCCAGTCCTCTTCGTACCGCATCAATGAAGACCTCCCTTCAATAAATATTCAGCGGCTTCTGATTCGCTGCTTTGCATAATTGAGAAGGCCCTCCATTTCCAGAAAATGGGTCCCCGCGTCTTTGCCCGCCCACCGCTTCCGAATTTCAATAAAAATGCCTTAATTAGAGGAGGCCCTCTGACGTTGGGCGTGCCTGCCCCCCGCCATCTGACTCCCTCCGTAATTTCCAAGACGTCTTTTACGGGCAAGTCGGTTTAATGGCTTTGTCTGATCTTCCCTGTCATGCTTCGTGACGTTTTTCGTAGCTTCCGTAAGATAATTTTGGTAAAGCTTTTCATTGGAAAATGTTTGTTTAAGCTGGATAACTCGTTACACCAATCGTTTATGAGATTGATAATAAATACTGTCTGTATCTGACGTTTGTCAATTTGTAACCTTGAGATTTCGATGAAAGGTTTAATTTGTAGAAATAAAAAAAAATTATGATGACCCTAGAACAATTGGAACTTCTCCGATTAACATTTTGAAGTCACCTGTTCATATAATATGAAAAGAACGAATAACATTCATCCTAGATTTTTCTTATGTTGAAAACTCAAACTGAACCTGGAAACTGAAGCTGGAAAAAAAAAGTTGGAAACTAGACTCAATGAAAAAATTCATTCGTTTGTCATTGACCAAACAATTACAATACACGCTTATCCGCACTATTTTATTACAATTACAAGCGCGATATGATTGGGGAAAAAACCGCAAACAGGCGTGTAGGTCGCCACCGGATATCATCATGCAGCAGGGGAAGGTTACCGCTATCTCCTGCAATAAAGACTTACGCTACACTTACGGGAATAATGACCTTAGATGTTGACGCACTAATCAATAAAAACAAAGATTAGTTTGATTGAATAACATTGAATTGTGTCCGTGAATGGTGAAGTTTCAGAAATCAAAAGATATAGCACTAAGTTTTCAAATAAATACGCTTTTGATGTCAGATGATTTAATGTTATAAAAACGAGTTGGTAGAACATTTATAGTATATTCTTTACTAGTTCAATAATTAACTAATGAAACTAAAATAAAACCAAATAACAAGGTTACATTCATTTTTAACAACTGAAATAAATTGTCATTAAATATTGCTCCCGGCTGTGTTCACGAGTGTAGGTGTATTATTTATGCGAATTGTCCTCTAGCCAAAAATTTGTTCATAACCGATACAAGAAAACACACATTTTGTATCGGAGAAAGAGAGGTATCGTATAAATAGCGATTTAAAATAACTTTTTTGATTAAATTAAGAAATCACCATTATTTACATAAACCTTACTCATATATTATTTACAAGAAATTATTGATACTCTTTATTGGTACTTTTTTTTTATATATTCACATTCTGTCACATAGTTAAAATTGTAAGAGAGAGTGCAATCTTTAAACAGGAATAAAAAAATTATTACGAAACTCTGTTAAGGATAAGAGAGCAAATATTTGTTTTCCAGTTACGACACTTCAATTGCTTTCTTTGCGAACAATTCAAATGATTCATCGCATCTCTTGGTCAACCGTTCTCGCCTCCACCTCTCGGTTGCCTGTCAGCGCGTATCTCTTCTCCGTCGTGACGAAACACGACGTACTTCGACAGTAAAAACGTGGTATCGATTTCTCCTGAGAAGTGAGCCGGTGGACAGCTCTCGAATCAATGATGGAGTGTATCGCGAGGTGCCGACAGGTCGCTCCTGAAACTGAGCTCGTCCCCGAGCCTCTGTCAAGCGCTCTGGCGTTCGCCTGATAGCTTTTCCGGGACACAGCGACCGGTTCGGGAATTCCGCTGTGGTCGCACCTCGCCCGCAGAACTGCGCTCTCGGATACTCTGGGGTTGATCTTTCCAGTTATGAGTATTAACTAGGGGGCGGATTTTGATAGATAGGTATTTATTATTCTGCAGATAGGTATATACAACCTGGTGGCAGAACTCTACAATTAACATATTACTAATATTAACTTTAAATTACTTAACAACATAACATTAAATTCTTTAAAGACATAGTAATAATAATAATAATAATAATAATAATAATAATAATAATAATAATAGTATGCTAACAATAATATCATTAACTACATTTTATGGTTGACCTGCACAGTTATTTTAAACTATTAAATACAAGATTACACGACTTTTTAATTACACTTCACTTCACTTTCACTTCACTTCACAACATTTGAAATTCACTTCTCTTTCTACTTCTATATTGCACTACACTGCACAACACGGCATCACACTTCAATACAATACCACTTTGAATATAATTATATATTTAGAACAGGAACGCATTTAATAGTAATTAACACAATAATAGATAGAATAATTGATGACCTAAAACATCGCCAAAAATGATCAATAAAATGCTCTTAAAATGTTTTCAAAATGCCCTAGAAACAAAGAAAAACGACGTAAAAAATATGATCGAAACAAGTTTAGATGGACAACTTAAGCTGTTGGATATGTTACTGATGTAATCGAGGCTTCTTCTGAGTTCAAGTGAACTCAGCTTCCGAAGTTGTGGTTTGGACTATTCTTTACAACTTTCTGCCTTTAGTTATTACAAAATCGGCTGAACCGCCAATCACGCTGACAGGCGTCACTGGAATTTTTGATTACATATTCACAATGACTGACATTACAACTTCTGAATCGAATAGGCTACCAGGTATATGCGAAGTATGGAATTTAAAAGAAAGTACTCAGGAATTCAGTGGAGAACATTTGTTGGATCTCGTACATATTATTTGAAGCAAATATCATTAAAATGACATTAAAAGTGATGAAATCATCGAAAACATTAAAAATGACGGAAAAGGTTCAAAAATGACTCTTTAGGCGAAATCGATAAAAAAAATGCAAAAATAAAATGACGTATAAAAACGGGCCATTTCCTTTCGTCAACTTGAAATGAATTTCTATACGGAACGGCATTGTTCAAAGTGAACAGAAAAAAATGACTTCCTTAAAATTCATTCTCTAGTCATGACTCAGTTGTTAGAACATCAAATGGAGTGCAGGCCCAGTGGAATAATAAGAATTCGAGGAAACTCGAAACTGAAAATTAAAGATGCCTCAAATCTTATGAATGTTTTAACCTAACATTTCAAATATATTTTTATTGTTAATTTTATTTTAGTCGATCGGGTGTAAATAATGGTACTCAGCACTTTAGGCGAAACGGAGGTTATTGGCAATGAGTAACTAGAGGGAGTGACTTTGAGTATTTATATGCCAAGTGATTTCAGACTCGCAACAAAAAGAAGTGATGATTCACTCGTTCGTTGTCTTGTGACTTCCGTTTCGTATTAAAAGCGTGGTATATTATTAACATATGATTTAACTTCCTTAGCAATATAATATGTTCAAACAATTGAAGAGCTGTTTTCTATCAGTCTCCAGCAAAATGGATTTTGATTAGGGTATTGAATAGGTCTTAATTTCTTTAAGCCGTTTCCCCGTCACTACTTCTTTATATTTATGGGAAAACAACAGCAGCTCTTAAACGACGCAATTTGTGTCAAAATTTGTTTGCTAGTACCATCCGCTTCAACTCCAGTCGCATCGCCCGAGAAACAGGAAATCTTAGTTGAAAGGTTTCTTCAGAAAAATATCATTCTGTTCTTTCGAATTGGTTGTTAAATGTACTAAGTTTAGAACATTCTGTGCACTTTGTCAGACAGTTTAAATAAGGCATTGAAAGACTTTTGCGAAGAATGGATTAAGTGTTTTTTGTAACAGTTATACCTTCCCACTCCCCAGTCCGTATGACCGTTCAAAAAGCTTACGCTGTTTGGTGGCATCGGGAATGTCGATTTGAGACGCATCGAACAAGGAAGTACAGTGGCTTTCGCAGAATATCTTTGCTGCCCTGAGCCGCCGGCCCTTCAGCTGTTCTAATTGCTCGCTCAGAGCACCTGCCTTCGGCGCCCGGGAGCTGCTCATTCTGCGTCATTGACCAAAGGCGTCACCGCATTAGCCCCTGTGGGATGCCAGTCATCGCCTTTGGCCTAGGCCCCCGCCGGCCATGCCGCCCCCGCTGCCCCCGCCGCCCAGCTGCCCCCCCCCCGCCGTTTCCGCCACCCACGTCCAAGACGATCCGTCACCATGGCTCCCGTGCCTCTCCACTATCAGCGATTATTTTCATACAAGGAGTCATTGCTTTCGTCATTTTGTATATCATTAACTCACCACGAAACGCAGTATCTCGAATATCGCCAGATGGTCTGCGATGCAGTCTATCACTGATCTCCGGATCCTTAGATTATGAAGTATATGAGGATGGGTGATCAAGCGATCTTTGGGCCCCCAGGAAGAGAATGGAAATGGGTTGGTAAAGAAAGTATCTCGCGCGCTCCAGGCCTATTGTTTAATTTACTGCCTCCGAATTTGGCTGGAATTAAGTGGGAATGACGGAAACGCCTGATACGAGGAACCACCTCAGAATTCACATCCACGCAGACTTCGGCTTCGTCATAACTATTTGTTTGGTGTCGAAAATCCGCCACTCACTGACCTCCCGATATACGAAGTTCCACTTGAAGATTCACTATTACAGCCTAGTAATCGCAATTAATACATAAAACTGTATAGGAATGGTAAACCGTAACCATTTGTGAATAATTTCTATATTGCCTTACAAAAGGTGTTTAGAACGCTCTCGATAGCGAGGGCATGCCCCTCATTCGAATTCGGCAGAGTGGCTTTGTCGCGCGTGGTGGTCATGAAAAGGCTTGGGAGGTGTCTGGGGCGGCCAGGCAGCTGCCGGAAGCACCTGGCGGGCGGCGGGTGGGCGGTGGGCGGTGGGCGATGGGCGAGGCGCTGGGCGTGGGGCGTGGGGCGCGTGACGGGAGCGATAGCCGTGATTAATTGACGGCCTCCGCGCGCCGCGCCGTGCCGCGCCGCGCCACGCGACCGCCCCGCGTCGAATCCATCAGGGCGGCGCCACTCTCGCCGTCGCCGACTGCCTTTTCGGGGCCGCCCTCCCCCGCCCAGGGCGACGTCTTCTGCCACGGCGCATCGTCGTCCTCCTTTCAGTTCTCACCGCGAGCGGAGGCTCAGTGCATCAACTGATGCCACTACAGTGCCTCTGACCGGGAGTGCGACGGCGACAAGATTTTCGATACTAGCTTTCCAGCTAGGTGGAATTCAGTCGCTGTCTAGAGGGAATTCTAGGGGCTGGTTGCTCTGATCGGCTGTTTTCTGTGGTTTCTCCGACCAACACTAGGCGAATGCCGGAGCAGAATCCTAACAAATGGGCCACGAATCGCGCGCGATTTTTCCTTTCTCTTCCTTGTCCCATCCTCACCCCTTATACACACACGGGAGACCGGATGTGAACTTAGAGCTTGTCGCAGCTGGGGCGGTGCCTCCCTGGTGAGAGATACCGGGTTGTGGAAAACCCCGCTAGTCGACGGTAGGTCGGCGCCGGATCTCGCCATCTAGTGGGGGAAGATCACCTCCACATTCCGAGGGAAAATGCACTACACTTACAGGATTAATGACCTCGGTATTTCACGCGCCCGGAATCACTAGCAATCAATCTATCAATCGAGGCTACTCGCAGAGTCCTACAGTGAACTTGGTTGGTTATTGATTTGTAGCCGAATACGGAATACGTCGACACATTAAACTGTTTTAAAAGTATTTTTTTAATGTGTTAAAATTGCCCACTATGCAAGTTCCAAATAAAAAGAAACTTTAAACATACAGTTGACTTGTCAAATTAATAATTAAAATAAAAAATTAATACTTTTGCAAGCTCATTTTCTTGAACATACCCTTCCATTCTTATAGATGTATATTATAATATAATTAGGTAATTAAAGTTACCTTACAAAAGGATAGCACTATTGTATATCTACACTGTCTGTACTGGCACAACCGCTCCTGTCGGGGCAAAGGCTTACCAGCGGTGTCCAGAGCTTGCCGCCATGGGTTCTGGGGTACTTGTGGTTAGTACGTAGCCATCCCTATGCCGTATTCTGGTCTTCTCAACCTCGTAAGTGCTGAGCTTTCTCACAGAGCAATAGACATTGAGTTGATTGATTTTTCGTGTTACCGGGCACGTCAACTGCTTTGGTCATTAGTCCTGTTAGTGTAGTGCATGTTTTTCTCGGGAGATGGCGGTGATCTTCAGCCGCTGGATGGCGAGATCCGGCGCCGACCTACCGTCGGCTAGTGGGGTTTCCCCCTAACCAGGACTCTCCCACAAGCGGGGCACCGCCCCAGCTGGGACAAGCTCTAAGCTCCCGACCGGTTTCCCGGAATATATGGTAGTGTAGTGCATGTTAGAGTAAGTGTGTGTGTAAGGGGAGATGATAGGGCAGGGAAGAGAAAGGACAGATCGCGCGCGGTCTGTGGCCCGTTTGATAGTTTACTGCTCCGGCATTCGCCTGATGTTGATCGGAGAAACCACGGAAAACTACCGATCAGAGCAGCCGGCCGCTAGAAGTCTCCTCCAGACAACGACTGAATTCGACCTAGCTGAAAAGCTGGTGTCGAGAATACAGCCGCCGTCAGGACTCGAACCTAGGACCTCCCGGTCAGAGGCGCTGCAGTGACATCAGTTGATGCATTGAACTACCGCTCCCGGTAATAGACATTGGGGCATTGCACGGAAAGCGCACACTATAATCTGTCCTGACTGGGAATCGAAGCTGGGATCGCGTAATGGAAAGCGAGCACGCTGACCAGTTACTAGTGGGGCGTATGCTGAACTATCAAGTGAATTTTTTCTTCTAAGTGGTCCCAGCCCTGCACTGTATAGTGTAAACGGCAAGAGGATTTTGTATTTGCGAAAATGTTAGTTGATCCAATCATTCGTCCCGTACGTGAATAACATGTGATATCCCGGGGAAGGGCGGTGATCCTTTCCCGCTATGACCTGAGATTTGGCTCTGGACACATCGATTTGAGGGGGTTTCCACCTCAAGGCCACTGGGGCACTGCCAGAGTCGGGAGAAGCTGTAAGATCCAGACATGTCATGTACGAGTATGTGATGGTAAAGGTTCGTGCAGGTCGAGAGGAGTGTTACACAATTCTATAGCCGAAAATAGGAATGACTTCATGGACGAAGACGGAAGTTTAATAGTCATAAAATTATTAGAAAGAAAGATTATTTTCCGTCATTTGTTCATTATTTCATGGGACTTGTAATTGATATATTGAAAGAATTCAACATTTCCAACTAACAATTCTCTCCCTCCAATTTGTAAACCTCCCTCCCACACGTATCTAATTTTCACAATGCACATCCCACAAGTGTCAAATTTTCGGCGTGTATTATTGCTGCTCGAAATTTTAAGATACGTCCCAACTATCCAAACCATTTTCAATCACATTTCTTCTGGTATCTTGGATGTTTTCTATATAACTTCATTGAATTTTATTTTTTGTACTTTGAATTTCACACATTTGAAAAAACTTTAAATGACGTCATGCACATTTTTTTAAATCTGAATCATTATTGAGTGATACCATTCAGAGTTTAATGTTTAATATTAATGCTATGTAAGTATTTCAAGATCTTGATGAAAATTAATTGAAAAGTTTGTTTCTAATAGTGCAGTTTGTTACTTCTTCAGACACATATTTATTTCTTTTGTTCAAAATTTTCTATGAGAAGGAACAGGTGCAATGCCTATTTATTAACTCACAGCATAGTATTGATCATAACATGCACTAAATTGTAAATACATGCCCCATTCAAAGCTATCATAAACGCAGAGTTTGAGAAATCCCGCTGCAAGTTTTTAAATCCCTTTAATATTTTTGTCATGTAGTGTTCATTAAGCTCACAACCAGCCTTCGCCAGTCGTCAGTGCAGTAGGCAGTATTAATATTAATGTAATAATTACTCTATTAATATTTGTAGATGTATAAAAAGACATGTAAGCCGTCGAAAGTCGACTCATTTGTAAGACAAAAACGAAATGGAGCTGAGACTGTCAACATCTCACCCCTATTAGCACGGTCATTTGCATTACTTCGTCCCAAGCTGCTGTTCTCTGCTGATCAATCTTCACTTCTTTCTTTCTATGACAAGTGTCTTCCTCTCGGAATTCTGTCACACAATTCAAATATGCTACTTATTAACACCTATTCATTCATTAATTAATAAATAATCACTTTTGAGACTCCATGAATTATTTATTAACGTCAATTTTGTTGATGTTTTCTGTACTTGTAGTCATTGTCACTTTGAAAACCTACGTTGGACTTCACACTGAGTTGTGCCTCATCAGCCAATACAATAGTAATAATAATAATAATAATAATAATAATAATAAATAATAATTATTAAGGCTATAAATACCTATGTAAATCAAGTGCTGACCTACAGCTTTGGCATTGTCAGATGGACACAAACCGAACTAGATGCATTTAATACAAATTGCTGAGTACTTTGCACCAGATTTATATGTCACCACCCTAAAAGCGCAGTTGAGAGATTTCACCTACCTAGGTCCTTGGGAGATAGAGGTGTCATAGATATTGTGAATCTCCATCACCAACAACTGGAGAGACTGCGTCAGTACTTACACGAAAAAGCTAATGGAAGCAAGATACATAGGATTGTAACATACATTGACCGGAAAATTACACCATTGAATTTTTCTGATGAAAAAATGAATCTACAAAAGCAAATACAGGCCAATGAAATGAAAATTAGCAACTGGAAAGAGAAGCAACTTCATGGACGCTACCCATACCAGATAAAAGGAGAACTGATGGACCGTAAGTCGTCAATTAAATGGCTGTGCTTGGGAGAACTTTTTGCTGAAACAGAGGGTTTCATAGTAGCTATTCAGGACCAAGTAGTATCAACTAAAAACTACCGTAAATTTGTCCTGAAAGATACTAATGTTCGTGATGACAAATGTCGGCTATGTGGAGAACATAGAGAAAATATAGACCACATTATCAGTCGATGCAGCTCTCTAGCATCCTCAGAATATACAACTGAAGAAGGGGTTACACATCCAGATGCAGAAGATTGGAATATTGGACACATGTAACATCGTGAGGAAGTTTCTGAACATTGATGGTTGATCCAGTGCTGATTAAGACAGTTGGAACGTGTATCTCTTGTTCATGGTAACCGAGATGCACGAGTGGAAACAAGTTAAATGGTGATAGTAATAATAATAATAATAATAATAATAATAATAATAATAACAACAACTAGCGGCCCTTAGCACAAAAGGTGATGAAATATTTGGCCTTCTTTTACAAATTCTATTGAAATAATTACATTTAATATGTAATGAAAACGAGTGAAATCTACAGATTTGTTGAATGGTTTTTTTGTAGATGAAGTTAGATTAATGCAATTAGATACATAATAACAATTTTCTGAACATTGCAGTTCCTTTTTTTGTGTCGTTGCACTTAACCTCCGTAGAATGTGAAGAGTCGTCTTCTTTCTAAACACGCCTCTGCATTTTTTCTTCCTACGTATGGGGCGTCTGAGGTTAATGGGGCTAATAGCGCTACCCCCACGAACGCGATTTGTAGGTAGAGTACTTTTTAGAACCTCCTCTACGCATAATTAGAGCAATAGACGTACATAAGAATGTAATATACATAAAATAAACCCTAGAAGAAAGAATTCTTAATTATTCACACATCCACAAACATAAAAAGTTTGAAGAATCTAACAATTTAAACGTTTTCGGGAAACTTTCGTAAGTTTTACTACCTAACTACCAAATTAAATAACGCACATCATTGTATTTTAGCAAATAAAATACAAATCTGGTAACAAACTTTTCTTGTCAAATATCTTTTTTAAGAGTACACATTTTTTTAGCCAATGCCATTTTGTAACCACCGCATTTTGACCAACGAGCTAGAATATACTACTGAAGCACATCCATCTTTGCAGCAAATTGAAGCCATGGTTTTTGCGCTCAAAGATAGCGCCTTCTGGAGAAACAGAGTATTCTCGTATTGTTTGGCTCTTGTTAAGAGTGGGTCGGCGCGGACCGCGCGTAATAAACTCTGTCTGTGTTTCACAATTAAAAAGCAATCATTTAAAAATGAAATCACAATACGTAAGGAGAACAAATTGAGAAACTTAAAAAAAAAAACTTTGCTTCCCGCATCCGTTGTTGTCATACGAATGGAAGCTGTTGAAATGTAATTGCAGTTAGCACACCGCCTGAAAGTGAATGTTATTGTAATAAGAAGCAAACAAACATCACAAATAAGGCGACAAACTTGAAAAATGGTATATTTGTGGATTGATGGCATCTATTTTTACAGTTATATGACAAACATACTGAAGATATTATGAATATTATTATTCTAACCACTAATATAATTTAAATATTCTATCAGTTTTTTCAAAAATATTAGAGAGACTTTTTTACGTACGAATGGAAACCTTTCTCACTAAACACGACGCGCTTTCAGATTGCCAACATGGATTTAGAAAATCAAAATCAACGGAAACAGCTATATTTTCTTTTCTTAAAGATGTCGCCTCATCATTGGATCAAAATGAGGAACCTATTGGATTATTTTTAGATCTCTCAAAAGCTTTTGACGTCATTGATCATGACATTTTACTTTCCAAATTACCTTCATATGGAATTCGTGGTATTGCTCTAGATTGGTTATGTTCGTACCTTAAAAACGATCTCAGAGAGTTGAAATACCTTACTGGAATGATGGAACATTACGTACGCACCTTTCCGACTCTTTGCCCGTTGCATGTGGAGTTCCTCAAGGATCGATTTTAGGCCCTACTCTGTTCCTACTTTACGTAAACGATATGCCCTCGACGATTCGAAACGGAAGAACGGTTCTCTTTGCGGATGATACGAACATCCTTTGCAATAAAGAAACCGTAAATAGTACAATATCAGATGTTTCAAATTGGTTCCGAAATAACAAATTAATAGTAAACGAAAAGAAAACGGTTTTAATGCAGTTTTCCATTTCAAATAAACAATTCTGTGCTCCATTGAAAATGAACAGTGTACCATTGACTGATGTTAAGGCAACAAAATTTTTAGGTCTCTCAATTCAGTCAAACCTTAAATGGAACGTCCATTTAAATGAATTGAACACAAAATTAAGTTCATTATGCTACGCGTTCAGAATTCTTGCAAATTCAGTCAGCCTTCATACTGCTCGTTGTGTATACTTCGCGAATGTTCATTCCCGCCTGAGATATGGCATAATATTCTGGGGGAATACATCTTATAGCTCCCAGACTTTTAGATTACAAAAACGAATTGTACGAATAATAACCAAATCCCACCCACGTGATTCATGTAACCCTCTCTTCATTAATCTAGGAATTCTACCATTACCGTGTCTTTTTATTTACGAATCAGTGGTTTTTGTCAAAAATGACTTGCTCAAGGGCGGGAATATTTTTTCAGAAAATGCCAAAGTCTATTACTATAACACTCGACGTAGAAATCATATTCATCAGGTAACAGTATCAACAGCTCATTACAAAAAATTCACATACAATACATGTACATTATTTTACAACACTTTGCCAGATGACACTAAACGATTAAATTCAATAGAAAAGTTTAAATCCCAGGTGAAATCGTTTCTGCTGCAAAACTGTTTCTATACAATTAGAGACTATACTGAGCATCACAAGAAAAGGAACATTAATTTTAACAATGATACATAATGCATTATTTACCATTTGGACTGTATAAATAAGTATTGAGATATACCAAAATTTTCCTCTCTCTACATTTATATCTGCTAAAGATCTTAGCGTCCGGCTTGCTGGGTCAATGGGTCACGATATATTATAATCCTTATTACCTCTATAATGGATTATAGGATCCGCCGACTATACAGCGCAGCTGGGAATCTGAAATAGAATGATTCTATTCCTAGTTCATTTCTGTTTGGATTGACTAAATGAAAGATCACTTTCTTTTCTAAAGAACAAAATTCAACAAAGTTTATTTTTACGGTTTTAGTAAACAATTTAGTGAATTTACAATTTTTAGGCCTTTGATCAAGATATCTTCCAATTTACAATTTATACCGCGGTTAACTTATCTTTTCTTCGTTGATGTCCCTCGTAGACTTCTCAGTCGAAATATCTTGCGAGCTTGCCGTAGTCCAAAGTTCCACGAAATCCTCTTCTGCCCCTATCCAAGCTGGTCTCAAACTATCAAAATTATCAGTCCCGATTACGTCCTATGACATAGTCCCGAACTCGATTACCACTCCCGACAAAGTTCCAATTTATACATCAATATTGCTTCCACATGAAAATATCTGCAATATCATTCACTGTCCTTAAAATTTCACTGATAACCCAATTCTATCTCGATTGTACTCGTTCCCTCTCACGAACATACGATCAGTTCAGAAGCGCGTTTCCGAGCAGAATGAATTCTTCCTGCATGATTCATCCCTCGAAGACTTCGTATTAAACTACCTTCATTTTTTTCATAACATTTGACCGTCCTTCTCTCACCCAGCCAATCCATACGTTCGTTATATTTTGGTGTAGCTGACACTTTGATCGTCTAAACTTCTTCGCCCAATCCCAAATTTTCTACTTTCGGCACCAAGCCATCTCTTAATGCATTTAGAAAAACAAAACTACATTGTTTATTCACGGTCGTTGCTAAGCTCTAGCTCTCGTGATATTTCGTAATGCATGTTCCACCATATTGTCTACAAATAAATGTTAGTTTATTTTAACGTGACATATCGGTATGTCACAGTATAATCAACTTGTAACAACTATTGTACTACAGCTTCCGGGTCAATGACCCCCATCTCGATCAGGTTTTTCGTCCAGTTTCCCTGATCCATTGAGCAAATGCTGAGATGGCCCCTTGTTTTGCTTCTGGACATAAATGTAACTTCATTTTCTGTGCACGTCTTCTAGAATTCAGTGGGAAATACAATTATTTAAATTATCGTTTCCATGTTGTCGCGGCAGGAAGTAATAAGAGCCAAAATTATCTTTGGAAGAGCTTATTTATCTTTGAAAATAGATTTTATTAAATGGGAGTTTTTTTGTTTTTTTTCTCCCTTTCAAAATTCAAAATTTATTGCTTATTTATCCTTTAAAATAGATCTTATTACATGGGAGTTTTTTGTTTTTTTTCCTTTCAAAATTCAAAATTTTTGCTTGTTTATCCTTGAAAATAGATTTTATTACATGGGTGTTTTTTGTTTTTTTTTCTCCCTTTCAAAAATTCAAAATTTAAGTAGTATTAGACTTAGTGTAGGGATCACAGAATTTTGAAAATGTGCACACAATTCACTTTTCCCCATAGCACGTCATACGCAGTTTTTAACTGTTTTTTGACGTAAAATAAATAAATAAAATAAATAAATAAATAAATACAGATAAGCGAAAAGACAACATTATAGAAATAAGATTGATACAGACTATACGTCGATTCAGTACAACAGTCAAGCACTGCTCATGTTTTGACTGTAAAAAACATGGCGGCCCCTAGTTTGGCGAGCGTCCTCCAAGAGCGCTGAAACCATAGGGTCAGCCACTCTAGTATATTCTAGCTCGTTGATTTTGTCACAAAGTGGTCCATGACGCACTAACGCGCGTCTCAACGCGACGGATCGGAAGTGCTGCGTTCACAAGGGAATTCCGGCACTCGCTCTCGCGACCGGACTTCCGGTACACATGTTGTTTAATACACATGTTTCACTTTTAATACAATTTTATTTAAAGGGAATAGTATTCTTCTAATAAACGGGGCACGGGCCGCGTACGATCTTACCTTCCTCTTCCTTGTCCCATCCTCATCCCTTACTTGTACACACACTTACATGCACTACACTACCATAAATATCAGGAGACCGGTCGGGAGCTTACATCTTGTCCCTGCTGGGGCAGTACCCAGCTGGTGGAAGATACCTGATTGAAGGAAACCCCGCTATCCGACGGTATGTCGGTGCCGGAACTCGCCATCCGGCGGGGGATGATCATCGACACATCCAGAGGGAAAACATGGACTATGCTTAAGGGAGTAATGACGTTAGCCGTTGACGCGCCCGGAATACTAACAATCAATCAATCACAAGTCTTCACAATCAATTGCAAGTATAAATAAACACCTCCTTAGTAAACGTGACACCATTGGTTTTTGGCGTGCCAGCACAATGATACCCCGGGCGGGATTCGAACCCGCGACCCTTCAGGCATGAGGCTGGCGTGATCATGGCCATTATCAACCTAAGTTTCTTGCAAAATCATTACATAATTGTGATCACACGTTATATTGTAAGGAACGCTGCAACCTAAACTAAACCGAATCACGGGGCATTGTTTGCATTAACAATAAAGAATAAATTTAAAAAATGTAAGAAAAGTTCAAACCAAATGGAAGCAAATCGCGATCAACAAAGCTATGATCACATATATATCCCTATACAGTGTTTGAGTAACTCCCGAGTTTGCGAATGTTTCCTGATGGGGAACCGGTAATTTGTTTTGGGATCCGGCCATAAGTTTTAAACAATTTTTTTTGTGTTGCTTGGCTCCGCGATCTTAGTGAGTAAGCCGGGAATTAGACCAATGTCACTAAAATAGAAGTATGTAGGTGTTGTTGATTAAACTCCTGTACCCATAAAACCTAACGTAGAAAACTCCTGTTTTCTCTTAATACGCCATAATTTTCTTTCACGACGTTGGCATCTAATGTTGACATCTTTAAGGAACAAGTGGATTTAATTTGCACAAGTGACGATATAATATATTTTAAGTTTTATCCATAAGGCCTAATACCATATTTTTTAGAAGTAAATTTTC
Source organism: Teleogryllus oceanicus (assembly GCA_964035755.1). Lineage (NCBI taxonomy): Eukaryota > Metazoa > Arthropoda > Insecta > Orthoptera > Gryllidae > Teleogryllus > Teleogryllus oceanicus. The sequence goes on from CAXIVR010000009.1 coordinate 42,807,777, forward strand.
AAAATCCTACGAACAGTATTACCATGGAACTTATTAAATTTGAAGAATTTCATATGAATATAGAGAAAACAAAATTGTGAGTAATGCTGGAGAGTGATTGAATGTTATACACTTGCTTTCGTACTTCTGCATTCCGAAGTGTACAAACACCTATTTTCAAATGAAGTCAGAACTGATTCTTGTTAAACTTAACTAACATATTATTCACACAAACATACAAAATAGCCTTTTTAATATTTACATAGATTCGCATACAAAACGATTAATAGAGCAGTTGCAGAAGTGGAAATGAACACATTAGACTGAGTTTGTGGAGTTTTAATCTCTTCAAATATTACGGGATAAAAATATGGAAGTGATAAGCAAAATCGAGGAAGAATCACATGTAGTTGTAAAAGATTTTGCATCAGAATTTTCGGAACTAATTCAGAATGATCTTATATTACGATTAGAGGATAACCCAGAAAAACGGTTTACAGGCGATCTTTGTGCATTATTGTGCATATTAGCAAAAATCGTAAAAAATGTAGCTGTACTGAACTGTATGCGCATCAACAATACCTTCCAAGTATTGTTTACGGCGATTATAATTTTAAACTTGATATATTACCGGTTTATATCCTGTATGCAGATAATATACAAGATCATCAAATGTGGAGAATTTTTCAAGAGGGAAATAACATTAGCAGTTACTACGATTCATTGGTAAGTGCAATACCAGAATTTGTTGGAACATATTTGAACAAAGCTACGCAAGAAAGAAATGAAGAATGAAAGAAATTTTCAACACATGAAACTATTTCCTAGACAGTTTTCAGCGCCGGCGGCGCCACATTCAACTTGTAGAACTATATATTTATGACTATGGTGTCGTTTTCACGTTTTTATTCGCCACAAATAATACATATATTGCTAGAGCAATTTTGAAAGATTATTTATTTTTATTTTTCGACTCGTGGGGTAAAATTACAATGGATGAGTATCCTCTTACCGTCGAAAGTGAGTTCGCCTAAACTTTTATTAAATAATCGTTTAACTTAAAACAATAAATATGTTCGTTTAGAAAGTCATGTGAGCTTTCTATTTAACAAAATATCATGACTATTGCGCCTCTGATGTGTTGACGCTTGGTAATATTAACCAGTTTTCGTTAAATTTAGCGTAAATTCTACATTTTAGTAAAATCATATAATTAATCGAATGAAAGCTCATCTGACGTTATTTGTTCATTCTATATTTGGGTTGTGTCAAGACATTTAAGAAGATTGTAATTAAATGCAAAGATATGCAAGTGAATATAAATGCAATGTCCAGCAATCGTTTGAAAAATGTGTCGTAGGTGATTATAATTGTATGAGACGCATTATGAATTTAAATTACGATGGATAATAGGATTTTCTTCTATAGTCCACTACAACATATATGGTAATTATAAAACATTTGTTACATGATCAATATTGTGTGGATAGTGAGAATTAATTGTTTGTTCCGAATTTTATAAACTTCCATAATTTCATTAGTCTTTTAGATTTAATACTGGTCGATATGAAGCAATGTCTTGTGAGTTTTCGAATTTGCGAAGTGAATATATGAATATGTAATACTTCTCTGTTGTAACGTTTCTAAAATTCCTCCTCTTCTGCGACATCATCGAAAGGGTTAAGCTATTTTACACAATTAACACACTAAGGTTTCCAACTAGAGAAACCTTTGAACTTTCTGCTTAACCAAATTTCATGCCTTTTCCTTTAAATGAAAGATAGTGGCCTCTAGATCTTTTGCTCTTATTAATAGGTCACACTATTAACAGGAGTACGCACTAAATTTTACTAAGGTATACCACTAAATTTTAATAAGATCTTAAAATTAATAGATTGATAGATAATCAGCCATCATTTTAGTTATGCCGTTTTCAACACAATGCACATTGTGTAGTTGGAATGTAGATGGTCTTGGTTGTTTTATTGTGCGAATTGCAATTGATATATCAAAGGCAGTGCAAGTTTTGTGAAGCTACAGATGGCGAATAGAAGGTAGAGAGCTTTAAGAGTTTGAAGAGTGTTTTTAAAAGCAAAGAGTAGTGAATGGATATAAACAAAATGTCCAGCAATTATCTGACGTGTACCTTTAATAAGATATTCAGAGTTTATAATTATGTGTGATGAATTACATTTTTGAGCTGAGGTAGGTAGCGTATTATTCTGCTATAGTCGATCACAACGTCCATGATAGTACAGATCTTGTAACTATAAAACATTTCAATAATGTTTTCAGAAACATGTATAATTCTGTGTCCAATGTGAATAGTAAGTTCCAGTGAATAAATTGTGTTGTTAAAGAATTTGTTAATCTCTTTAATTTAATTTTTTTTTTTAGAATAAGTTCTGAAAGAAGTGAGACAGTATTTTGGTGTTTTTCGATTTTCCTTTTGGTACCTAGTTCATATGAAGTACCGTACATTTCTTTTCTAACTTTCTACAGCTCTTCCTTTTGTACCAAGAGTTGCGTACTTTTTAATCGTAATGGTTGAGCTAATAATACTAATAATGATAATAGTAATAATAATAATAATAATAATAATAATAATAATAATAATAATAATAATAGTATTAGAATGGTTGAATTATTCCTGTTGATCCCGATTTTTATATTGTAGAAACATGGATATTTTTAAATTTATTGGACGAAATAGGATCAATCCACAATGATACCAGGAAATAAGACGTATAATTCATATAGATATATAAATTTATTGGTGCTTAACGTTTCGCACATTTAGCATGTGCCTTTTCAAAATATGCAATATAAATGTAATTCAGTGTCAGTTAATTCAGCCAAATGTATTCATTGATATTTATTCTTCCCGAATCTACCGCATTCTCACTGTTTAGTAGTCATAGTTTTATGTACAATTTTATGATTATATAATGAAAATAACGTAGGTAGGGGAAGTTCGAAGCCTTTCATACAGCATTTATGTGATGAATACTAAAATGTTCCATTAGTTAACTCGAAATTGTTTGGTATTCATTTCATCATCATATTGCATTTCGATTGTACATTCATTCGTTAACGATAACTTCATGTCCTTACTTGTAAGTGGAGTAAACTGCAAAGAACGAACGTAACATAATTCATTAATTTAATACAGAATGCGCTGTAATTATTAAATAATAATGAAACTTGATTACGGAAAGTAGATACATTCGGGTAAATTAACGAGGTTATTTATTAAAATTTGAAGTATCGTGCTTTGTACGAAAATATGTATGTACCACATGCACGTTTAACGCCATCAGGTTTCCTTTTTTACTCGTATGACTGGTAACGCCTCTTAGATGTCTCATAGCAATTACCCGAACATTGCATAGAGATGGGCAAACGATATCACTTGCGGTTTTCTTCATATATTGTGTCTGCCCTGCCCATCAGTTTACGTTTGCTTTCAATTACGACATCTTGTTCTAGAAGATCCACACTAACTGCATCACTTCTTATCAATCTCTTTCACAATCGAGTTTCTTTTCGAAAGCATGTGCTTCAGAACAGCGTTGCAAATGTTGCATACTTAAACCACTGATATAAATGCTTAATAAAATGGATATATGGGCTCACATTAGGAGACCTGGAGTTATTGATAAGACTTAATGATAAACAGAAAATATGAAGAGAATCTTTCTGTTCAATGTTTTATGACGTGACCTACTTTGTTCCTAGTAGTTTTTCATGACGAACGAGAAAAATGGATGTAATATTTCCACTAAGACCCTTGCTTTTAAGCATCTGCTGCTCGTCGAAATTGTGATGTAGAAAACGGCTTCTCAAGGTTCAGGAACTCCAATTTTCTCCTGTTTTTGCTTATTTGCACAATGTCATGTTATGTTTGTTTTTTCTCCCTTTCAAAATTCAAAATTTATTGCTTATTAATTTTTGAAAATAGATTTTAGTACATGGGAGTTTTTTTTTTTTCTCCCTTTCAAAATTCAAAATTTATTGCTTATTAATTTTTGAAAATAGATTTTAGTACATGGGAGTTTTTTTTTTTTCTCCCTTTCAAAATTCAAAATTTATTGCTTATTTATTTTTGAAAATAGATTTTACTACATGGGAGTTTTTGTTCTTTTTCTCCCTTTCAAAAATTCAAAATTTAAGTAGTATATGACTTAGTGTAGGGATCACAGAATTTTGAAAATGTGCACACAATTCACTTTTCCCCATAGCACGTCATACGCAGTTTTTAACTGTTTTTTTGACGTAAAATAAAAAAAATGTCAATCCTAATTATTCGTCTCTTCGTGAATTGATTAGGAGTCATTCGGAATCAATGTTCGAAAATGAATTTTCGCGGTTCTTTTATTGGAATCCATTTGTCGAATTCTGTACTTTTGTAATTTCTTAATTTCTCTTTTAACAGGAATCCTGAAAAGGATATGCTTCCATTAATTTTACCCTTAAACTCTATTTGTTTTTGTTTTTTTTACTCCAGGGGCAAATAACGTTTTGCAACACACTGAAAATTATTTCCAAGAACTTCTCCTTTTAGATATGATATTTATGTCCAATTTCACATGTGTTGTAAACTTCATTGACATGTAAACTCGTCAGTTTTTTAAGTGTTTGTAAAATAATTTGATTTTTATGCGGTCGGGATCAGAAATGTCTCATTTGACATCAAAATTACAAAAAGGAAAAATTCTTAAAACGTGTCCATTTCCGTTTTGTAGTATTAAGTTATGGTTTCTGGGTGATAATTTGGGGTGTTTGTCTACTACGATTTGATAGCTCTGTTTCAAACATTCTCATACTGGTAAGATAGACACCTACGTATAGTTATGAGAATATGCTAGATTGTTTTTCTTGAAATAACAATATTCTTTATTTAGTGTGATGTAGAAAATAAAGCAAATAACTAGCATCACTTCCTCAGTTGATGATTTCAAATAACATCCGTAAATCAATTGTTTGTGAACTATTGCGTAAAATGTTTGGGGTCGAAAAACACCCCAAAGAGAATCCACGTAAGTATTGGAGAAACAGAGTTGAAGGATTAATGATGAATCGGAAAGAAGCGAGATAGTGTTGAGAGCGTAAGGATATGCCAGGGTGACTATGACAGAAGAAAAAATGTGCAATTTATCATTGCGGTTTTCCCAATAATTGTGAAGTTACGAACCTTTCGTGTTGGTGGTGCTTTCATGAGCTTTGTATCGTTGATACTCTAGATAAGTGCATTCTCGGTTTCGCAAAAGTTATGTTCAAATAGAATAATGGCCTGAATCGTAGAGGCCATAGTCCTTTACTTGCTCCTTTGTGGTTGGGTTTGAAGCCTCATTAACTTTCTTATTAATTAATTATTGCTGAAGAATGCTGATACATGTGTAGTGGAGTGAGACACAGGGCATGCTCTCTCCCGCCTTGCATGACATTCGTTTCATATAAATTAATCGGGTTATGAACCGCTGTTAAAAAGTTAATTAGTCAAGGGTCTGATCATTCAGCATCTTGTCACTCCTTGCCCAAAGGTTGCGACCTACGAACCCACAACCATTTTGATTTACCTAAGGTAAGGCGGTTATACGGAGTACATTGGAAATGTTATTGAAATGTATACGTTAGACGTGTACATGATCTAAAGTAGATGAATCAATAGTATACCACACAAATTGTATATACCTGATTTTTTTTTATTTAAATCTGTAAATTTACAATCTGTTCAAAACAAGAACAATAAGTAAATATGCTGTTAGAAAATACAAACTTGCATGGAAAGGTCACCCACTGGTGATCTTCCTTTATCATATTATACACTTGTAATGTTGACAAAACATTTGGTGTTGATTTTATTACAGTATTATCACTATTGTCATTTTAAAATCTATTTGGTTTGAACTTTTTCAGTCTTTTGACTTCTAAACTATTTTCCAGTACGTTTATGGCTAGTACATTTTTATGGTTTTCTAGTTTACTGACATATTTATGGCTAAAATTTTTAATTTCTTGTTGTACTGTTGGCATGTTAAAATCATTATGTAGCACATCGTTTCGGACGCTTTACTTGATATCGTAATTAAATACTTCCAGTTGTTTTGAATATTGCAAAATCAAGTAAGTATTTTTAGCTGAATAGTCTTTTACCAATTCTGGGTGGCAGTTTTTTGTATTTGACAACACAAAGAGAATTTGAGTTAAATTATAGTGACCAATAACACGAGTTATAATTAGACTTCGAAAGTTTATGAAAATAGTTAACTAGAATTAAAACGAATATAAAGAATGAAAGGGCCCTAATATAATCTTATAAAATATTCTACATGGCCGGCTAATTTAATGGTTTGTGATGAGCACGTACGTTAATATTACCGGTTCTGTGCATACTACAATTTAGCGCTCAACATGCCCTACTCTCCCAGGTAAAATATCCACGTGAATTGCACGGCAAATTAGCAGGTGTTAGCGGAAAACTGCAATGCCATTTTGATATACACAATAAAGATTAAGTAGTAATTCTGTTCTTCGTGCATATCCGTGTAAATGTGAAAGGCATCAGTAAATTGATTGCAGCTATTCTAAAAATTCCTATAATTTTCTTTTACTCGAAATTGGAAAATGAAGATGTTCTCGAACTTAAAGTTGTCTCTTTCGACTTCAGGTAGTATATTCTTCTTCAGGTGCAAAGAGGCTATCAAATTAAACACAATAATAAATTTCTCCATATAATTACATCGTGGGATAATTACGCGTCAACAAGGCGCCATTTTTACGTCCTCACCTTCTCGATTTTCCCACACTGATTGCGCCGAAATTCCCTGCGGAACGAAAACTATCGCGGCGACACATCTGAGGCGAGTACGCAGCGACTCCCGAGTAGCGTGCTCGCCGCAGATAAGGCGGGGCTAGTCCGAGCCATCAGCTAATTAAATAAATGATGCTCCGAGGCAGAGGACGGCCCCGCACGCCGCACCGCCGCTGGCAGACCATTCATCACCGCCGCCAGACCCGAGCAGGAAGAGGAAGTGCCTGCGGCCGGGATTCGCGCAGGCCAAGGCGCGGGGAAGACAAGAGAGGGGAAGGGACGGAGATTAGCGCACGGAGAGCCCACCCACTCCCACTCCCACCCCAGTCCCTGTGGCAGGCGAGAGGGATGTACTTCATTCTATGCGCGGGGAGACAGACAGACGAAGTGACGACGGGAAGGACTCACACCTTCCGTGTTATTTGCATGTGGTTCTGTTGGTTGGTTGGTTTGTAATTCCGAGCGCGTCAACAGCTTAGATTGTTATTCCCGTACGTGTAGTGCATGTTTTTCCTCAGGAGATGGCGGTGATCTTCCCCCGCTGGATGGCGAGATCCGACGCCGACCTACCGTAGCTAGCAGAGGTTTTCCTCCAACCAGGACTCTCCCACCAGCGGGGCATCGCCAGCCGGGACAAGCTCTATCCTTCCGACCGGACTCCCTGAATATGTGGTAGTGTAGTGCATGTTAGTGTAAGTGTGTGTGTAAGGGAAGAGGATAGGATAAGGAAGAGGAAGGAAAGATCGCGCGCGGTCCGTGGCTCGTTTGGTAGGGTACTGTTCCGGCATTCGCCTGGTGTTGGTCGGAGAAACCACGGAAAACTACCGATCAGAGCAGCCGGCCGCTAGAATTCTTCTCCAGACAGTGATTGAATTCCACCTAGCTGAAAAGCTAGTGTCGAAAATCCTTCCGCCGTCAGGACTCGAATCTAGGACCTCCCGGTGAGAAGCACTGCAGTGACATCAGTTGATGCATTGAGCTACCGCTCCCGGTCCGAGCAGGAAGTGGAAGTGCCCGCAGCCGGGATTTACGCGGGAAGAGAAGGGAAGGGATGGGAGATAAGCGCAAGGAGATCCCACCAAACCCACCCCAGCCCGGCTGGCAGGCGAGCAGGAGGTACTTCATTCTCTGAGCGGCGAAAGACAGAGGAAGTGACGACAGCAAGGGCTTACACCTTCCGTGTTATTTGCAAGTGGTTCTCAGCTTTTCTGTTATCACTAGGGGACAGATTTATATGACCTGAAACGTTGTCAAAAATTATCAATAAAATGCTTTAAAAATGCACTATACTTAGGTTTTCGTAACGGGGCTGATGACAATAGGTCATTTTACATCTCCTGTCTTATAACATGAATATTTATGTCAGTGACAAGCACATGTTTGAGACCACGAGCCCCGTTAAGAAGGACGTTCGCGAATTAATTAAAAATATTCATTTTATAAGGCGGATGGTATAAAAATAAGTTAAAGTCATCCGCCGCGTTACGAACACCCAAGTATGAAACAAAAGAAAAATGACGCAAAAGCTCTTATCAAAAACCAGTTCGGATGAACAACTCAAGCTGTTGGATACGTTACTCATGTAATCGAGGCTTCCTCCATTCGTTCTAGTGAACGCAGCTTGGAAACTTTTGGTTTGGACTGTTTGTTCCAAAACATCCGAAATCGGTCGAACCGGCAATGGCGCTGATATACGTCACAAGAATTACATACAATGGCTGTCAAAACAATTTCTGAGCGAACAAATCGAATAATTCTGTAAAGAACATTTGTTGCATTTCGTAAATATTATTTGAAGCAAGTACCATTAAAACTGACATTATAATCGATGAAGTCAGCAAAAAAATGCATTGAAAATTATGGAAAAAGATAGGAAATGTCTTCATTGTCGAAATTGACAAAAAATTCAAAATAATTACTTATAAAAGTGGGTCGTTTCTTTTTTTCATAACATAAAATGAATTCCTATACAACATTATTCTAAAGTGAAAAAATGACCATTGCATTCAAATCCGTCCCCTGGTTATCACTAAAGACCGGACTCCCGTGTTACTGCATCTTTTGTGTGCTAACTTGAAACTGGATCAAACCTTGACAGAAATTTGAATCATGAAACGGACGTTATTTAGTACTTGTTGTATTTTGCAGGTTTGGGGGGTTACTGTACAATTGGCACTATTTAGGTACTGCTACCTGAAAATTGCACATTTTGGGATTTTACTGGACGAATTTTTTCAAGATTAACAGTTTTATTGAATACAATATAATTTGTATAAAATCAACTTGTTTTAATTTATCTTTTTTAAAAGTTTTATTTAAGACAAAAAGTTTTCATTACAGAGCCAAGCAGTGGATTTGGGAGGTCTGTGAAATCCGAGTGCCGTTTAATTGTATTAATTCTGAATTTTGTTGCCCTAAGAATTGAGCGTCTGTATCTTTCATGATACCTGAAATTTCGGAGTTATTGCAGCAGAGATAGGTCCGTGGCTCTTGGTTGCGGCCGCTCGGGAAACGCGTGTTCGGAGTCTATCTTCCCAATCGGATCGTATATCCTTTTTGTCCGTCTTCGCCGAACTTGCCAACACGAGAGCTAGTCACATTTGACCCTACGTCCGGGCACGAAGTTCGCGACAAGCTGCACTGCGTTTCAAATTCATCGAATTTCCCGGAACAGACGTTCCCTTCGAGGTACAAGAGAGAATGAATGTCGATTTTGCAGCGTGCACACGTACGTAAAAGTGAGGCTTAGCACACAAGTATAAATGTAGAACGAAGCTTTTCCTGTCTGAAACTGTATTAGTTAATAGAAATATTTTACGGTAATTTAATTTTGTGTAATAATAATAATAATAATAATAATAATAATAATAATATGTCAAATATGGTTTGTTTAAATAATATATACAGACTAAATTATAGTCATTCATGTGAAATATTCCATTAAAAATACAAAAATAATTTGGTAAGTGGATTAACTGGAGTTTTTAGGTCACATAACACCGTTTCGCAAAGTGTAGATCTTTTTATTGCATGTTTTTGCACGTTTTGGTGTTTTCACTGCACGTTTCAGTTAGTTTTACTGCATGAAAATCCTTATCACATTCTTTTTATGCGATTTTTATCTTCATTTCTGTTACTAAGTTACTATTTTATTCCTAGACTTTTCTTCTTTTATTTATTTTCTTCTTTGGCTTTGTTTCTTCACATTCCTTCTTTTACTTTTCCATTCTTCCTTCTGTTTCTCTCTCTTTCTTTTGACTTTTCTTCTTCACTTCAGTTGTTTTATTTCTGCGACCGCTTTTCTCAACCTCAATATGGTGCAGGGCATGAGTGGGAAGAGGAAGTTGGTATTCGCGCGGGCCAAGGCGCGGGAAGGAACACGAGATTAGCGCAGAGAACTCCCAACCGCTCACTCCCAAGCCCCTCGGCAGGTGAGCGAAAGGTACATCATTCTCTGCGTGGGAAAGGGCAGAGAGGTGATGACACCTTCCGTATTATTTGCATGTAGTTCTGGAGATTATAAATACTATACTCTATTTGAATATTATTTTATTTTTGAAAGTTATTCATACAACTTTACGAATTATTGAATAATTCGGCGAAATTAATACATTAGATTGATTAATTACTGATTCCGGGCGTCAACTACTGAGATCATTAGTCTCATAAGTGTAGTGTATGTTTTTCATCAGGAGGTGGTGGTGGTCTTCCCCCATTCGATGGCGAGATCCGGGACGACTAGCAGGGTTTTCCCCAAGCAGGTATCTCCCACCAGCTGGGCACCGCCCCAGTCGGGACAAGTTCTAAGTCTCCGGCAGACCGATCTCCCGGCATGTGTGGTAGTGTAGTGCTTGCTAGTGTGTGTGTGTGAGGGGTGAGGATTTGACACGAAAGAGGAAGGAAAGATCGTGCGCGGTCCGTGGCCCGTGGTACCGCTCCGGCATTCGCCTGGTGTTGATCAGAGAAACCACGGAAAACTACCGATCAGAGCAACCAGCCGCGGGAATTCTTCTCCAGACAGTGACTGAATTTGCCCTATAGCTGAAAAGCTAGTGACGAAAATCCTGCCGCCGTGGGGACTCGAGCCTAGGACCTCCCGGTCAGAGGCACTGCAAGGACATCAGTTGTTCAACTAAGCCACCGCTCCCGGTAATGCAATTAGAAAATTAACTATCTATTACTTGCAAATTATGCATCAATTATATTACAATTTGATACGCTACATATGACTTTGACTCACTAGACACGAAAGATATTTCTTGTATTATTTGACTTTTCGTCTTGTAGGTAGGTTCTTTTTACACATTCCTTCTGGTCATTTTACTTTTCTTCCCTTATTTTACTTTCCCTCTGCGTCTGCTTTTCTCTTCAATGTCTGACAGGCTCCGAACAAGAAGGGGGGCTGAGATTCGCGCGCCCCAAATCGCCACAGATTAGTCAGAGAGCTCCCATTCTGAGAGCGCGCATTCACAGACGAAAAGTGAGAGGTTATGACTGCTAGATCTCAGTGGCGTATACTCCGCTACCGGCTACTCAGGGCTATCGAGGCTATCGGTGGTACCCCGAGAAAATTCCAAGAAAAATATCTGACAAGATATATTATATTAAAAATAATTGTAGGCCACCTTCGTTTTCAGTGACATACATTTTTCAAAATTTCAAATAATCTGTTCTGTTGAGATGTGTATTTTTAAATCGCTTCCTAGTCGGCGCATCAGTCCTCCGAAGAGGTGGCAAGGCCGAAGAAACCGCTGGCAGTCAGCGGCATCCACACAGGGTGCGTTCGTTGCATGACTTACTCCCCGCTCCTAGTGGTAAGAAAGGGCCAGTGAAGGGCTCAGGTTGCCGATTTCCCGAGCGGTTTCTTGACACGTTCGGAGCAGTTCGGAAGTTTGGTGGCAGTGAGCAGTGAAAGGACAGAGTAAATAGATGCGCTTTTGTGCACGACACACACGATTGGTGGTGAGTGTAACATGGACTATAATTAGCGTGTTTTACGGTTTAAAATTGCAACTTATTAATATTTGATAGTGTCAAAGTTAACTATTGTCAGATATTTGGTGTGATATTTTAAGAAAATGTCACAGCACATTTCGAGAAATTAGTCTCTTTATGATGCGTGTATTGAATGGCGTTTATTGGAGAAGCCTTTAAATCGTCGTTCGTGTAACGAGAAATTGCAAAAAATGAATATTTCGTGAAATATTATATCCATCTATCTATCTATCTATCTATCTATCTATATATGTATGTATATATGTATATATATATATATATATATATATATATATATATATCACATACATATGTATGTGTGTGTGTGTGTGTGTGTGTGTGTGTAACACTGTATACATGATTACACTGTCAAAGTTTATTTCTAACGTCAGCGGGAACCCAGGGCATACGCCATTGCTAGATCTCCAGCGTATCGACTTGTCTGCAAGTGGTTTTTGTGAGTCTAGTGACTACGGCATGAGACTAGTGACTACTCTTTTTATTTCTTTTCTTATTGTATCCTTGTCGTTTCTGATTTTTATTATTTTCTTTTCTGTCATTTTTTCCCCTTTACTGTTTTGTTCACTTTGTTTCTTTTACTTTTCTTTGCGTCAGTTTTGCTTCTCCTCGTCACTTTTCAGGTCCGCGACAGAAGAGCTTCCCAGTTTGAGATACAGCCTTCTGAAAACGAAGAGACAAGAGAAGTTGATGCCAGCAAAATTACGTTCATTCGAATTGGCTCTTAGGATTGAAAAATCGCAACCTGCTATTTTTGTGCTTCTTCCCAACTTTTTCTTCTTTCTCTTCTCCGTCTACCTTTGTTTCCTACCATCCACCTTACCCTCCTCTTCTCGTCCCTTTTTCTTTTCAATTCTCTTATTTCTCCCTCCCAGGAGAGGAAGAAATCACCTCCCCTACAAATCGGCATGCCCACCAACCTTCTTCTCGAATAAGGCTTATATCATTATTAAGGTATATTTCACTAAACTGGAAATACGTTTAAAATTTCATCGAAATTATACTCGTCCCATCAGAAAATGAAACGCGCCGTAACTTCAAAATACAACCACCCCAACATCATAATAACTTCATAATACAATCTTCATACTGTAATTGCCAACCAGAGGAGCGATGAATTCTTTGTTCTCTTGCCAGAAATTGAGCATTGCCAAACCATCCTCAGTGCCAGACCGACACCCGGCCCTCCACCGCCCCTCTTTCCTTCTTTCCTTTACCATCCACCCCCCATCCCACTCCTCCCCCCAACCACACCCCCCATGCCTCCCTCTCCACCCCTTCACCTTACCACACCATTACCCCATGAACCACCACCCCGCCAACCAGTCATCCCACTACCTCACCATCCCACCACCTATCCTCCTCGCGATTCCACCACCCCACTACCCCGCACCCAACTCCCACCCCCACACCCCCCCCCCCCATCCCCCCCACCACCCCACTACCCACCCGCACCCCCACTACCCACGCCTACCACCACATTACCCACCCCTACCATCCCCCCACCCCCACCACTGTACTACCTCACCATCCCATCACCCCGCCCCCCTCCATGCCGTCACTCCATCATATATTATTCACCCCGGCACAGCCCCTTACCACGGCACAGTTGCATTTGTTGGTCACTCACTTATACCTTGGCGGCGACACACGCCGTCCACTGAAGCGACCTCTGTGCCGGCCATGTTCTGACAGAAACGACACCGCGTCCGCTTGCGCCGCCCATTAATCCCCCTCGTCCTGGCCTCTGCCCGGAGTCGCAGGCGGCTGAGGACAGCGATAAACGCCGTGTTGGGGTTGCCTCCGCGACCGCTGCGTGTCGGAAGGGAAGGGAAGAGAAGAGGCGACCACATGCAACCCAACGCAGCCTACTGCTCTCCACAAGCCGGTAAACGGCTGTGGATCAGTTTTGGGAATATTTTACTTAATTTTTTTTTACAAATTATCGATAAAATGATGATTAAGCCGAACTCCTGTCATTTTGTAAATATATCTGAGATTTTATATGAGATATATACATTTTTGTCTTTGAAATGGTTTTTACTTAATTTAAAATAAACAATTAATTTACTATAATTTTAAGAAATGGCACTGACTTATTTGAATATTAGAATCGTATCTAACTTTTGCATATTTTTTTTCTTTGTCTATTGTCTATTTGATCTATTTTACCCTATATCATCACTCGTTTCCTTGCAATCAAAATTAATGATTAGAATGAACATTAATAGGATGATGTGATAGGCCTAAGCTTCAATGAACGATTCAACGTATGGAAACACTAGTGACCGTACACTAAGAAGCAATTATCTAATAGGAAAACATCACGGAGAAAATCACGAAAGTGGCCAATTATTTCACGTTTTAAATGTAAAAAAGGAAATAAATGCCATAAAAAAAGCAGAATGAAATTTAACGTACAATAATGAAGAAAATGAATGAAAACTTATTCAAGTAGCATACATGGTTGATTTCGACTTAACATAGTCTGTCACTTAATTATTAAAACATTCTGTTAGTACATGTGTTATAATGCTCTGCTTTAATAAAAATGCCAGTTAATTATATAAACTTAAAATTATTAATTGCACTTATTTCTTTGAGGTACTTTTCTTTTCCTCATAAATCCTTTCACTTGACTCCCAACACTCTAAGAAACGTAAATGTTCACACATTAAGTGGTTTCACATCTTATCTGTTTAGTGCCCGTTTCTTTCATTGGGGTTCTTGACTTGAGTCTGGTCCCTTGGGGGCCGCCCTACAGACCCAGTGCGCGCGTAGGGCAGGGCGCGCAGAGGCCTGGAGTGGACCCGTTAGAGGGCCGCGTGCCGGGTGCACAGTGGGCCTTGAGTATGGGTGGAGCGGGCAAAGAAAAGCGGAAACGCATTACATATCCATAGGGAACCGTGATTCCTCTTTCTTGTCCTATCCTCACCCCTTACACACTCATTTTCACCAACATGCACTACACTATCACACTTGCCGAGACAATGGTCGAGGACTTAGAACTTGTCCCGTCTGGGGCGGTGCCCCGCTGGTGGGAGATACCTAGTTGGAGAAAATCCCACTAGTCGACGGTAGGTCGGCGCCGGATCTCGCCATTCTGTGGGGGAAAATCACTTCCACCTCCCGATGAAAAAACATGCACTACACGTACGGGACTAATGACATCCGTAGTTGACACCGGAATCACTAACAATCAATCAATCCAAGAAACACCTACGCGTAATCGTGTGGAGGAGGTAACCTGACTTTAATGCATAAAATCTTTAACATTTTTGTTTGAAATATATTCTAGATTATAAAAAAATGGTATTTGGTGCAATACAAAATGGAAGAGGGGTTGAAACATTTCGAGTTCTAAGGTAGGTCCAGACCTGAGGCTCCTTTTCTCCGCTAGTGGATTCATTTAGTGTTCGTATTTTTGAGATCCCTCTCCCTCCCCCTCGCGAATTGCCCTGGAGGGACGCTTTGGCTTGCGCGGGAGAAAGGCATCGGTTAACCAAATTATTTCCATTTAACTTTGTTAATCTTTGTTCATTCAGACACACACACACACACACACACTCACACGCACGCGCGCGCGCGCGCGCGCACGCACACGTTATTGTCAATTTTCCACACATTTTAAAACACTCACATAACTGATATACGCACTATCCGAACTCGCGTTTGTCAAAAGCCGGTGTTCCCCAAGATCCTCATTTCTGCCCACTGAAGGCGAGGGCGGGAGCGGTGGTTGCGACGGGCTCTGGGGACCTGCGTGGCCGCAGCTGCCTCCCTCGGCACCCGCGCACCCGCCCCACAGCCCCACCCCCGCCGCCCCCGCGCCCAGGCCATGCGCCGCGGCGGGCGCGCGCTGCCGCTTTTTGTGCGGCGCGGCTTCCGGCCCCCGGGCGCCCGGCAGCCGCCGCCGAATTAGCCGCTTGTTACGGCCCCCGCCGCGCCCACGGCCCCCGATCACCCGGAGCGGGCGATTCCTCGCTGGTGATCTGGTATGCCTCCGCCGCCATCTGGGCGGGAACTCTGCTACCGCCCAGCAGTAAAACGGTTTCACTAAATTCGGATCGAAGAATTTCGAAGACTGTTGGTTGTTGGTTCCTTCATTTTGAATTAATTTTTTACATTCATTAATTTTTTGAAATAATATGAGTATAAATATCTTTATATAATTCATGAATCACTAGTTGACTATTTTGTTAGCTGATTTATGTACCCTGCCTTCCCATCGTCCTCGTTCGATTACCCGTAATGAACGATAATCTGCCCGGATCTGGTATGCCTCAGCTTCCATCTGGGAAGGAATTCTTCTGTTTGTAAGAGAAAATAAACTCGTACACTCCTGATGTATCGACGAGAAAATGAAATCCTTTTTTAAACCAATTTTACAAAGCATCTCACGAAAGAAGTGAGAGCTACCATTTTACTGCTCTTTAATTTTTTGGTAAATTTTATTCCATAGTTACGTTAATTATTTCATTCATTTATCATTTAATCCATTACGAAGCTAACTCGAATTATTCAGTTGTTCCGGCCTTCGCCGCACCCACCTTTTCGATCGCTCAAAATGGGTGATTTTCCGCCCACTGTATGGTACGCCTCTGCCATTAGACAACACACACGGTTTCTTCCACAATATAACAAAATGATAGCCATCCTCCAAGAATGTAAATATAAATTTAAATGAGAATTTGCAATTTCATTTATGTCTTTATGACTCAGCTCAGTAATGATCATTTAATTCAATGGAATGTTTAAAATGAATTTTGAAAATGTCCAAATTTACAAATGATTTCCTTTCCGAAAAGATGCCATACCCCACAACTTTTAAATTATGGGAGTAACCGCACTGAAGGATTCTCATCTTCAAAGTGTCATCCAGATATTTGGATCTTGGGTCTGCATTGTGATCTAGAATTGAATCTACAGATTCACAACTACGTACGTGTTCAGTGCCAGATTACCACACAGGCTGTGTAGGCTGCAGCTTGGGGCGTGCAATTTTTGGGGGCAGACGAATTTCAGCGGATGCAAAATTTCTTAAAGAGAACTTTTGAATGTTTTTATAGAAATATTTCTTTCCATATTTGTAACAAAAGAAAGTGTCAATTGATCAATTAAATATCCACATACAGATAAAATGAATACAAAAATATCATAAATTTATTAAAATAATATTGCGGTGAAAATTATTTGTACGTATACATATAATCAATTATTTATAAGTACACAGTATTTGCGTCGGTTACAAATACCGCACAACATTTTTTTAATAGCTTTAAAAAGCAAATTAAAAGGACGCTAAAACATTTGACAGCCTAGGGCGCACATAAGTCAAAGTCAGGCACTGTGCGCGTTTCTTAAATTTAACCAATCATTAACTAATCAAATATATTTATTATTTTTCCATACTTTCTTTTTCCTCGTGTATTACTTCCACTGTTGTTCTGAACTGCTGTCTTTCTCTCTGTATTTTTTCTTTCATATTGTTCTCGCTAATTACAGTTTGAATATCTTAAATGATGCGGAGCCTGAAATTTTCCTCATTTACGTGTAATTATAGTCAGGGTATCAATGCATCGGTTCCGCCCAATAATACGTACTTTAAAATCTCTGGCGAACCCTATAATTTAGAAAGTTTTACTCCCAAATTTCAGATGTTTATGTCCGTGATATCCGCGAACTAATGGCATATGTATGGAAGAACATAATAGACTTGACCTTCCCAGTAGGTAGATCTGCTTTTCAGAAAGAGGTGTTGGTTCCCGGTTTCATTCATGCGATTTAGTGACATTTGAATAGGGTTGCGAAGCAGGTATGAATGGGTCTGAGTCCAAAGGAAGGATTTCTCCAGAATTCTTTGGAACTCTTTACTTTTCTGACTCCACAATAGAAAAGACGAGAATTATTCACCTTGCTTTAGAACTGAGTAGATCTTAGAAATCGGATCAGAACTAAAATAAAAATATATACGTACCTGATATTTAAAAAAATTGTAAGTAATCAATAATTACAAGGAATTTTGATTTAAGAAAATTAAAATGATACTAATAATTTTGTATTTCAATTCCACATGTGTATTAAAAACAATTGATAGCATGTTCTTGACAGCGTAATACAAGTGGGAAAGCTGCACCTAGTATTTTGTGGAGGAATTTAATGCTTTTAAGAAATCATTTCTGGGAACTATAAGAGAAACAGTTCTCTGAAACCCGGTTTCTGTGCAATCGGAAAGTAAATTTGAAGAAATGATATATCTCGATTAAAACGAGGTGTAGCAAGCTGTAGCTCGTATGTAGAAAGTATGTATTTGGCCGATAATCCGACTTTGCCGACCAGCTAACGGTGTTCCCCATGCCTGAGCCTAGTGATTCCCATACTTAGGGGGTAAGAACGATACATAACGAACATGAGGTTTTCCCTTCACCTTAACTAGCAATACCGATCTACCTAAGCTTTTCTTCGTCACACGGCCACAGAAACAGATTTCAAAGGAAACCTACCACTATATTTTTGCCTCGATCAGGAATCGAACCTGGAACCACACCATGGGAAGCTAGTACGCTGCCCATAAACCATCCTAGAGGCTATGCAACAAGTGAATGGATTTAATACTCATATCAAAAATGAATTTCGAGGAAGTTCCCTCATTTCAGGAAATTGCCCCGGATTTTGTAAACATGTTTCGTTTATTACGTACAAAACGTGTAAAATCCAAGGGTAATCATACTGTCACATTCGATTACTCCGTATAAACCATGTCGTCATGCACAACACAAGCGCCTGTTTAGAAAAGCGAACACGCCTCACCGCTCGCCCGTCAAGGGCGTGTAGCGCATTCCCGGGGCTTGGCCGGGGGGGGGAGGAGGGGATCGCCCGGCGGGCACGCGGCCCCCGGGGACCACTTGGCGGCGCGAAGGGGGCAGCCCCCCCGGGCCCGCGCCCCGGAGGCCCTTGGCCCCCCTCACCCCGCGGCGGGGGGTCCAGCGCGCGGGCCCCCGCGGAAACTGCGGCCGGAGGCTGGAAGGGGGCGGAGGGGCCCGCCCGTTGCCCGGATGGTGACGCGGGGCGTACTGGGTTACCGTCTCGAAAACGGAACTTGTTTATACGCGGATTCGGGAAGGGTTAGGAAGATTTGGTTTCCACGCCTGTGAGTAAATGTAACGAAACGGGTTGATGTTAACCCCTTGAAAGAAAATCGAGCCTAATACAGTGCACCCCCATTTACACGAATTCCAGGGGATCGAAATAATCGGAGTTCGTGGTATAAAAATTCGTGTAATCCGAGTAGTATAAATGTCCGTATTGTCGTAACCCTTTGCCGGGACTGAAGTTTTGTTCGTGTTACGGCGAAATTCGTGTTAAGCGAGAGTTTCCTGTAGAATGAAATAGGATTATCCCATTGCGTTGATACAAACTTCATACATTGTTTACGAACTTAACAATGGAAAGCATTTTATCATTTATTTAAAAAGAGTGAAACGTAGATGTTACTTTTAGTCGGGGATATAACCTGCATTTTCCCACATCACTGTCAGATGACAAAACAGCTTCACAGATGATGCATGCGCCTCCAAGAAATGAATTCATTAATCGTGTTGCCTAACTCGCCACTAAGGAGAGAGAGTATCATCAAATAAAAATTCTGATATTTTATTTACAAGCTTACTTTGTTTCCGTGTATTCTCACTGTTCTGTGTGACATTTAGTGTCCAGAAGCAAAATAATGAACTATCAGTGATGTCGCGTTAGTAGAGCAAGGAAGGGAATAGTTATTTAACTAAGCGCCAATCTTAAAATTAACTTACGTATAACTAGTCTTAAATTAATATAAAATAGTATATAGTATGTCGCTTTGAATCCGAAGGTGTACCTGCAAAATAATTTTTAATTTACCGCATTTGGTTTGCAATTTCTTCTTTCGTTTTCACTCGCTCATTCACTGTTCGATTCGCTCTTAATCACAGATAACACACACAACATTTGAGCGTCCACTTACCTGCTCGTACTCCAGAATGTTCTTCAATACCTACTACTGTGCTGCAGCAGGGACCGGTGGTGAAGCCCTGACGGGTAGGCACCCGACCCTGACGCTCCCTTGCGGCTGCTCCGTGACTCTGAATGCCCATTGACCGCGGCCTGCAAAGGAACTTGGCCGAATAATGGGCGACATTGTGTTGACAAAACTATCGATTTTCACGCCGGTTCAGTCGATGAAGTTTGTCCATAGCATCGCGAGGAGTGAGCATTCGGGGTTTTCAATAATAATCGGCTATTGATGGACCCGCAAATACTAACTTCCTCGACCGAAACCTTTTCGTGTCCCTTCTTATTGTGTTCGCGTGAGAACACATCTTTCAGCACCCTCTTCTGAGGACATTTTTCTTGTTGATGATTTGGCCAGTCGCTATGAAAGAGTGTTTTTAGAGCACACATATTTATCTTCGCTTGTGAATCGAATGAGTTGTATCGATTTTACAAAGGTTCCAGCGTGAGAAATAAGTCAGGCAACATGAAATTTTTCATATATATTAAGAGCAGATCTCATCTAATGTACACTTACTTTTTTCGACAATTTTTAATTCAAAATTTTATTATATAACCAAATGTATACTTAACATTTATTTTCATTGGAAATTGGAATATAATCTGGAATCTTTCTCTTTCCACATTTTTTTATTCGGTGCAAAATAAATAATAAATCATAATATTATAAAATAATTAAATTATCTTAAGAATTTCTTAAAAATTATTTTTTAATTTTTTTTTTTTGAATATTATTTTATTTCATTTACGTATGCTTGAATGAGTTTTTTAATATGATATTAATAATTGTAAAAGTGGACAAATTGTCAGTATATTGGAAATAAATAAATAATGTGTGTTACATTCACAAATATTCCATCGCAATCAGGAATGGCATTGCGTTTTTAGCCTGAGATGTAAGAACAAGAACGAAAGCGGACTCGCAGAGGAGAGAATTTGTTAAGTTTTTTTCTGCGTTTTCTTTGAAGCTACTTGATAAAAACCAATAACAATATTTTTCGAAACTGAATTATAACATGTATGAGGAATAATATCTGCGACCTCGTGTGTACCCTCCAAAACAATGCCTCCCAGTCACTGTCTCAACGTGTATGGTCTAAAGATTAAAATGCCAAATAACAATGACACAACCTACGTTTCAGACGGTGAAGAAATGACTAAGCTTTAAATTCATTTGTCTTACTGAAAACATCAATTACTCAGCACTGTCAGCACCGACATCCTCTCTGAATGAAGCAATTAAGTCGATGAGATGCAAACAGGGTGGTAGCTTCTAGTGCAAGTACTATAGCTGAACTGCTTTAAAAAAAACTTCAGAGCAGATGCCATGAAACTGTAATTGAGAGCTGTCTCCCGACCACAACAGACGTCAACCGCTGAGCCAACTTTAATTTCCCCTCCGTCGTTCAATGTGATGTGGCCATGCGTTCGGTATCAGTAACAGTTGTTGATCTATGAGCACGATCCCTCCGCACAATTTGGACGCCAATAGTGTGTGGCAGCAGTTCACCGACACTTAGTCCCAAGAAGCTACCAGCTGAGATTGCTCAGGGCAACAGTTGTTGCCACCGCAGTGACTCTGACCGCGAGGTTCTAGGCTTCGAGTCCAGACGCTGGCGGATTTTCGAGACTAGCTTGTCAGCTGCACACTCCCCACGGCGGCAGGATTTTCGGCACTAACTTTTCAGCTAGGTCGAATTCAGACGCTGTCTGGAAAAGAATTCTAGCGGCCGGCTGCTCTGATCAGTAGTTGTCCGTTATTTCTCCGATCACTACCAGGCGAATGTGGGAGTAGAACTTCAACATAAGGGCTGCGAACTTCGCGCGGACTTTCCTTCTCCATCCTTGTCCACTGAAATTCACACACTTACCTGCATTACACTACCATACATCTTGGGAGACGTTGGGTGCATAGAGCTTGTCCCGGCTGGGGCGGTACCTTGCTGGGGGAGATATCTAGAAAGGAAAACTCAATCCGACGTGGAAGTCGGCGCCGGATCATAGCGTCCAGCGGGAAGGAACCGCCGATACTTCCCGGGATAAAACTTTCACTACACTTTCGAACTAATACCCATAGGAATAGACAGGTCCGTAAACAAAATAAACAATGTTTGGCTTAGTCAATGAATCATCTTAAGAAGAGTAGAGCTGTTGGTAGACGTTCCTTCTATCTTTGGAGAGACCGACTCCGTTTTCGTTGTTTTTTAACGGATTATCTACAACGCAGTAAGCTGCATCTGCCACCAATTTCCCTTATTTTTACCACGTCACACTACGAAACTTATTGAAAACACCCCTACATTCCCATTATTAATAATATTTAAAAACAAATCTCTCGTATTGCAGCGGGTAATTGCAGTTAGTTTTGTCTTTAAGAGATATTCCAGACCTTTCAAGACTCATTCACACCCCAGGAATCGAAAGTAGAATTATAAATTTCAACAGCACTAGAGCTGCTTATTTATCAAGTTTTACGAGGACACTATCAGATTAAATATTATAATTATTTTTTATTTTGTGTGTGGTGTCAAAGTGTGTCACCCGGGCGCCATTATGCAAGAACAGGAGGCATTACCCCATTGTGTAGATTCATTTCATAATTAAAACGGAGATATGGTGTGCAAAGAAGGCCCAAAAGGAATTTTAAAAACATTTATTTTTACAACAATGTGAAAGAGTGTAGGAGAATTCTAACAGAGAACAGAGGAGAAGGACTGAAGGTTTGGTGCAATTATATTTTAGACTGGCAGGAGTTTTAACCTTCTATCTTACGCATTTCCCCACCCTCAATTGATTGATTGACTTTTTCGTTTTTCCGGGCGCGTCAACGGCTTCGGTCATTAGTCCCGTTAGTGTAGTGCATGCTTTTTTCTCGGGAGATGGTGGTGATCTTTCCCCGCCGGATGGCGAGATCCGGCGCCGACCTACCGTCGGTTAGTGGAGTTTCACCCTAACCAGGACTCTCTCACCAGCGGGACACCGCCCCAGTCAGGACAAGCTCTAAGATACCGACCGGTCTCCTGGAATATGTGGTAGTGTAGTGCATGTTAGTGCTAGTGTGTGTGTAAGAGGAGAGGATAGGACAAGGAAGAGGAAGGATAGATCGCGCGCGGTCCGTGGTCCGTTTGGTAGGGTACTGCTCCGGCATTCGCCTGGTGTTGATCGGAGAAACCACGGAAAACCACCCATCAATGCAGCCGGCCGCTAGAATTCTCCTCCAGACAGCGACTGTATTCGACCTAGCTGAAAAGTTAGTGTCGAAAATCCTGTCGCCGAGGGGAGTGGGAACGTAGAACCTCCCGGTCAGAGACGCTGCAGTGACATCAGTTGATACACTGAGCTACCGCTCCCGGTGCCAAGAAAGAGGGCAACCTCCATTAAATATTTGCTATTCACGTGTTGCGTTATGCAACAGCAATACTTTTTCAAAATGTTTTTGGTGTGTATGGAACTGTTGAACTTTGTATCCGTACATAACTTCTACACTATGTTCTTGCAGAATGTGTGAAGACTTTTGGTGAAAATATTTAATTTATTGCAGTTTTATACGAAGGTATTTTAGTTGTTGTCTTTCATTCGTTTAAGTTAATTTATGAACATTTTGAAAATGAAACATATACGAGTAAACGATTTTTCTATTAATACTTTTTTTTGCTACTTTTTCTCCTAGAAATAAAAATGGTTTGAAAGCCACTGCCAGCGTTTTATGTATTAAATTTTTAATTAAATTATTCCAAATATAATTAAAATCTAATAATTTATAATTGTAAAGTAAATTCTTATTTTCGGAGCTGCTTCTACCAGTGGTGCTGCAGGATTGTCACGGCGTTGGGGATGTGTCGGGGAGACAGGATCAGCGTCGGGGGCGGCAGTGAACGTAGACACCATCAAAGAAGTCAATAAAGCATTAAATCAAGGAAACCCACTCTCTGGGCGAAAAGCAACTGATAAAAAATATATGCAAAGATAAGCTACCATCGTACGTCCTAAATTATCTCATATGATTGACAATTACACATTAAAATAAGCACTCCACAAAAAATAATGAGTCAGAAATCCAAGAACCATCGCACAGAATGAAAAAGTATAACCCTCGCATACTTCTTTGACATCACGTAGCATAGCTCAAAAATAAGTGGGAGCTGCTGGGCTGGGCTGGCGGTGGGTGGAAGATAGCGGGGAAGTCGTATGCCCAGTCGGAGTGGACCAGGCAAGACGAGGCGGGGCGGGGTCAGATGAGGCGTAAGAAGACGGTAGAAGACGCTGCGTTTACAACGGGGAGCGGCGAAACAGGTCCAGACGAAGCACAGCCGGGAGATGGTGGGGAAGTTGGTGTGTTGGAGCAGACAGCGTCTAGGTGAGGAGTGGCTGGGACAGGTGAGACGGTGGGAGACGGTAACGCAAGGCCACAGAATATAACTATTTATTCAGTGGCAAGGCTGTGGGTAGGACGGCGAGTGGCGAAGCAGGGCCAGCAGATGGTGGGAAGGTCATACATGCCGAGGAGCAGCGGACTGAGGCTAGGTGAGGATCAGCAGGGCGCGGACTAATGAGGCGGGAGGAGGCCACAGAATAGAACTGTTTATACCCTGGTGAGACTGTGGGTGGGATGGAGGGAGATGTAACAGGTCCAGATGAAGCAGGGCCGAGAGATTGCTGGGAAGTAGGTGTGTACTGAATTGGAGAGGACAGTTGTTGGTGATTGATTGATTTTTTCGTTTTTCCAGGCGCATCAACTACTTTGGTCATTAGTTCCGTTAGTGTAGTGCATGTTTTTTTCTCGGGAGATCTTCCTCCGCTAGATGGCGCCGACCTACCGTCGGCTAGTGGGGTTTTCCCCTAACCAGGACTCTCCCACCAGCGGGGCACCGCCCCAGCCAGGACAAGCTCTAAGCTCCCGACCGGTCTCCCGGAATATGTGGCATGTTAGTGTAAGTGTGTGTGTGTGTGTGTGTGTGTGTCTGTGTGTGTGTAAGGAGAGAGGATAGGACAAGGTATAGGAATGAAAGATCGCGCGCGCGGTCCGTGGCCCGTTTGTTAGGGTACTGCTCCGGCATTCGCCTGGTGTTGATCGGAGAAACCACGGAAAACTACCGATCAGTGCAGCCGGTCGCGAGAATTCTCCTCCAGACAGCGACTGAAATCCACCTAGCTGAAAAGCTAGTGTCGAAAATCCTGCCGCCGTGGGGAGTGGGAACCTATGACCTCCCGGTCAGAGGCGCTGCAGTGGCATCAGTTGTTGCACTGAGCTACCGCTCCCGGTCAGTGGTTGGTGAGGCGAGGCATGGCGGGGCCTGGCGAGGCGTGGCGGGGACGGGTGAGGCGGAGGGAGACGATAGCATGAGGGCTGCGGGTAGACGGGGAGCCGCGAAACAGGTCCAGACGAACAGGGCCGGGAGATTGCTGGGAAGTCGATGGTACTGAATTGGAGAGGCCAGCGATTGGGGAGGCGAGGCATGGCGGGGATAGGCGAGGCGTGGCGGGGCCTGGCGAGGCGTGGCGGGGACGGGTGAGGCGGAGGGAGACGGTAGCATGAGGGCTGCGGGTAGACGGGAGCCGCGAAACAGGTCCAGACGAACAGGGCCGGGAGATTGCTGGGAAGTCGATGGTACTGAATTGGAGAGGCCAGCGATTGGGGAGGCGAGGCATGGCGGGGATAGGCGAGGCGTGGCGGGGCCTGGCGAGGCGTGGCGGGGACGGGTGAGGCGGAGGGAGACGATAGCATGAGGGCTGCGGGTAGACGGGGAGCCGCGAAACGGGTCCAGACGAACAGGGCCGGAGATTGCTGGGAAGTCGATGGTACTGAATTGAGAGGCCAGCGATTGGGGAGGCGAGGCATGGCGGGATAGGCGAGGCGTGGCGGGGCCTGGCGAGGCGTGGCGGGGACGGGTGAGGCGGAGGGAGACGATAGCATGAGGGCTGCGGGTAGACGGGGAGCCGCGAAACGGGTCCAGACGAACAGGGCCGGGAGATTGCTGGGAAGTCGATGGTACTGAATTGGAGAGGCCAGCGATTGGGGAGGCGAGGCATGGCGGGGATAGGCGAGGCGTGGCGGGGCCTGGCGAGGCGTGGCGGGACGGGTGAGGCGGAGGGAGACAATAGCATGAGGGCTGCGGGTAGACGGGGAGCCGCGAAACGGGTCCAGACGAACAGGGCCGGGAGATTGCTGGGAAGTCGATGGTACTGAATTGGAGAGGCCAGCGATTGGGGAGGCGAGGCATGGCGGGGATAGGCGAGGCGTGGCGGGGCCTGGCGAGGCGTGGCGGGGACGGGTGAGGCGGAGGGAGACGATAGCATGAGGGCTGCGGGTAGACGGGGAGCCGCGAAACAGGTCCAGACGAACAGGGCCGGGAGATTGCTGGGAAGTCGATGGTACTGAATTGGAGGCCAGCGATTGGGGAGGCGAGGCATGGCGGGGATAGGCGAGGCGTGGCGGGGCGTGGCGAGGCGTGGCGGGGACGGTGAGGCGGAGGGAGACGATAGTATGAGGCTGCGGGAGACGGGTCCAGACGAAGCAGTGCGGTGTAGAGCGGCGTGGAGCGATGGGGGCGGCGTCTGCGGGCTGTGGAGGAGGGCCGTGTTTGTTGATGCTCCTCGGCGGCGCGTAATTATTCTTTTGTGGCGCGGCGCGGCGCGGCGCGGGTCCTGATGATGTAAGTAACGAGGGGGTGCGCGCCCCTTTCTGCCGGCGCGCGGAGGGCGCGCAAGATGCAAATGACGAGCGGGGGGAGGGGGAGGAGGCTGGCGCAGATAGGGTTTCCGTGGAGCATCGGCAATCAATAGGCAGCGGCGGAAGCAAAGGGAAGAGAAGCGGGCGGCCCGGCGGTGGCGGAGGTAAAGGTCGAGATAATTTAGGAGTGTTCTTTGTACTCTAGGGTCTTCGTGCGTATAATCACGTTATAGTGATTTACTAGTGAAGCGTTTTACAACATATTGCCAGATGACATTAAACTATGTAAATCGATGTACAAGGTTAGGTGCCAAGTAAAATCTTTTCTGCTGCATTACTGTTTCTATACAATTGGAGATTATAATGGGCATTAAAAAAATATTAATTTTAACTACGATATTTACTGCATTAGTTCCCGTTTGTATAATTCTAAAATACTAAATATGCTTGTAACACGTATTTTATCTCGGCTTCCTGGTAAATGACTCTCATGTTGGCTCAGTTTCCGTTGATTCTCTGAGCCAAAGAACAGATGAAGACTTGCTTTGTTTCTACACATGATGAAGTTTAACAATGCGCACGTTTCGTTAAGATCTGCATGATAAGTGGCGAGTTTTTTTATTTGGTTAGAAGTGTCTTGAAAGAAAATCTGTAACTTTTTGCAACACAAATAGTTTCTGTTGCAAGGGATATAATATTTTTAGTTATCAAAGTATTCATAAATAATGGTATGCACCATTAAAAATGTTCCTGAACAAAACCACAAAATTTTATTTATTTAAATTTTTTTTTTCGATTGCCTGTGTATCGAAAACAGTTTTGTAGGAACAGGTGAGTTTAATGAGGACAAGTAGTAAAATGACGAGGAACAGGTGGGGACAGCTGTATTTAGGAGGATGACATGTGGGGTGTTACATGGAACATGCAGGAGTCTGGCAGAGCCCGAATTGTTTGTTATGCAGTTTTCGACGAAATGAGACCTTTTTTGATCTATTGAATTTTTGGAAATTTACTTCTTTTGGATATCCTCTCACCAGAACTTTGGTGATCAGAAAAGTGCAGAAGCCCGAAAACCATGTCAAATTAAATTGACATGGAAGGTAAGTAATATTTCACGATAAAATAAAGTAAATATTTCTTTTTCTGAGAAATTTAATTCCAATGCTTAGCAATATTAAAATGGTTACTCTCGTGCAGTAGCGAGCCTATAATGCTGTAACCCTTAGCTTAGGGGCTGACCTTTCCAAACTGGGTCTACTATGAAGTAATTTTTACTTTCAAAATTGAAAAGTGAGAAATTTTCGCACTAATCCATCTAATGTATTACTTTAATTCTTTAATGTAATTTTTTTTACAATGTTCAAAGAGTCGCTCAATATTTGAGCAGCTCTTGCAGCTCCAGAACACAAGTTAGAATGTAATTGAATTAGTTCACAGGAAAGAATAATGTTTCAATGTATGGTCAAGGCATAGGAAATAAGGGGTGGGGTCGAAAGTCACGGATTCGACACGCGTGTTGAGATGGAGAGTCGCAACTACAGACTTTGATGTCGAGGACACAGAGGTTACTGCAAGTAGAGCGCAGAGAAGCGGTAGACTATAAAGCACTATTTCCGTACAGGTGATCCGCATACTCTTAGAGGTCCATGGAGTCCAATTAATATTCCATCAAAAAAAGAGAACTACTGATGTTACAACATCACGTTATTTCTCCCCGTATATGTAACTGTTGAGTAATTATAATAATTTGATTATTTCTTATGCATTTGAATATTTTTTGAAAATTAAAAGCTTATATCAAAGTAATTTTTTTATTATGTTACTCAGTGCATTTGAAATCCGTTCCAAAAAAACAAAAAACAATTGGGAGCCGTTTTTATGAAAATCTTGTTTATAAAAGTCGTCTTCCATTACCGGAAAATTACTCGAAAACAACTCTTATTTTGGCAAAATTGTTCAAGTCGTTATTTAAAGTTCTAATTTTGAAAACTAGATTTTATTGATATGAAATCTCGCTATCTTCAATGCTGTATTAGTATGAAGACGCCTGCAGAATATTAAATTTTGCTATTTTCTAAAAATTAGAGAATTGAACGAAAATCGGACTTTCTCCATTTTTATAAGCATACTTTTCTGTCTGAACACATTAAAGAAAAAATTGGTATCCATTTTTTTAAATTGAACATTTTGTTGGGACTTCACGTAAAATACCCCAAAAAATCACAATATCAGTTTCAGATTCAAGTGGCGGTGACACCACACAAATCGATCTTCCCCAAGATAGTCTTTCCCCAAGTCTCTTCCTCAAGATTGTCTTTCGATAGTCGTAGAGTACCTTCGAAATGTAGAATTGGTTCTCTTTTGGCTTCATTTTTGCTTCTTTGTCGCCTATGGATAACTTTTGTGCAACTTTTGTTCGCTAAAGAGAGAGAGATGGGGGAGAGAA
This sequence comes from Teleogryllus oceanicus, assembly GCA_964035755.1. NCBI lineage: Eukaryota > Metazoa > Arthropoda > Insecta > Orthoptera > Gryllidae > Teleogryllus > Teleogryllus oceanicus. Next base: position 42,836,745 of record CAXIVR010000009.1, read on the forward strand.
AGAATGTACATCGAAGAAGAAGAAGAAGAAGAAGAAGAAGAAGAAGAAGAAGAAGAAGAAAAAGAAGAGGAAAAAATTGTTCTACATAAAAATAGCATCGTGTTTCTCGTAATATGTAGACATAAGAGCAGTTGTATTTGATTACATTGTAATTCAAGTTAACCGATGTGCTCTTTTTTCTTTTAATATTTTAACTGCCTATTAATTATAAGTCCCACGCATAACGCACCTGCGTGCTTCTAAACCTTGACGGTTCGCAGCTTACCCTAAGAACATCAAAGGGCCCCGCGTGTCTCAGCTAATTGGAACCACCGCTGCAAGGTATTGTTCACATGAGCCGTGGTGGGGAGCTTACGTGTCTTGCCGACAGACTTCAAAGCGGACGAGACGGATTCTGGCCCGGCCGGCGCGGCGCGGCGCGGGGCGGCGGTTACATCGACCCGAGCGCCAGCCCCTTTGGTGGTCTCTTCGCGGCGCTGCCATGTGGGACGTGCTCAACTGCAGTAGCAGTGGTGGTCGGTGTTACGACCACGAGGAGCGTTGCAGCTTGAAAATAAGTTCCCGGAAGTAAAAGGGTTTGACTCGGTATAATCGAGTATTCAGATAACTAGAACAAGAATGAGATAAGGAAGAAAGAAGGAAAGAAAGAAAGAAAAAATGAAAGAAAGAAAGAAAGAAAAAATGAAAGAAAGAAAGATATAAAAAATGAAAGAAAGAAAAATGAAAGAAAGGAAGAAAGAAAAAATGAAAGAAAGAAAGAAAAATGAAAGAAAGGAAGAAAAAATGAAAGGAAGGAAGGAAAGAAAAGAAAAAACTGTGAGTAGTTGTGAAGTGGAAACGCGAATGTAATGAAAGTATTAATCAGGGGCGTAGCGTGGTGATTTTTTGTGGTTAGGGTCTAGAGGAGATTTACTCATTATCAATTACCTTATCTCAAAATGACAATTATTGGCTGTGTCGTTTATTTATTATTAATAATATTATTATTGTCATTGTTATTATTACTTAGGTACTCCAACTAATAAAATCATAATTCTTAGTAACATGCCCCTGAAAGTAAGATGATACTTTAAAAGAGGTTTATGAAAAAAAAATTGTCGAGTGTTCTTAGTAAGCTGCCGTTGATAATTCGGGCCAGGAAAGTTTTGTTAATTATGTTGAAGGAATGCTTATTTTACTGCCTGGAAAAGGTTTCTTTAAAAACAATTATAGAACCAAATAAGTGAACAACCGGTCTAATGTAATTACTAATTAATTTATTTCACACTCTTTTGTTCATTTCACTCACACGAGTCGTTTAAAGATATTTACATTTTTATAATAAATAAGATAATCACAAATCATTTAATTTATTTATAAGCAAATTCCAAGAATAAATATTCTCACTATCAGTAACATTTGCTCCCCGAAACTATGAGGTAACGAATTGTGTATTAACGGCACCATCATTTTATTACACTTCTAGCTGTCGCCTCTTTCAAAGTCTTCGGTTTCAACAAGAAGTCGAAGTCATTCCGTTCAGCCTAACTGTTGTGTGTATGTGTGTGTGTGCGTGCGTGTGTGTGCGTGTGTGTGTGCGTGTGTGTGTGTGCGTGTGTACGTGCGTGTGTGTGTGTGTGTGTGTGTACTTGCGCGCCAGAGCCAGACGCCATAGTCTACCTCCCATGGCGGGTAATTTCGCAATTAAGTGGGAAGTTCCACCTTGAAAACCAGACGTGAAACGTGGTAATTGTGAAATGAAAAATTATCAATAAGCGCATTATAAAGTAATGAGAACAGTTTTTATTTTTCATGAAATGTTTGGGTAGGCTCCGCCTTGCACCTTAATGGGTAGCTACGCCACTACTATTAATATTACCGTATTTAAGTTTTACTGGTCAGTTCAAGAAATGTATTTTGAAAATACATCCAAATTCATCCATTTCTCTGATCGTGTTATGCCGAAGATTAACATGTAAACAATATCATTAGCAGGCCATAGTCTATTCGTGTACCTTTGTAAACATTATTAAACAGTATTGTAAACGTTACCTTTGTAAACATTATCCACATGAAGCAGATCGAGAAGACGAATGTCCAGAAGAGAAGTTAATGTCTTGTATCTGGAATGTCTCTGTATCACACATAAGTAATATATTTGCATAAAATTAAGTTAGTATTGCCTTTTTATTATATAAAAGACTAGCAGTTAACGTGGTTACCCACTTTAGTGTTACGTGGTAAGAGTTAACTTCATTTATTTTAGACAATGAGAATGAGGTAACGTCGTCTTTCGTACTCGTAAAGTACAATGTTGGGAATGGAGTGGAGAAGAACGAGTTATAGCGAATTAGTAAGTACTAGTTTCAGGATTTTTTTAATGTTTGAATTTATCTTATGGAAATCGTTTGGTGTCTTCTTTCTTGCTTGTAGGATTTCTAAGTAAAAGAGAGTTCAAAACATGCATCATAAAATTTTTACGGTTAGAATTTACTTTCAATTATCATCCCTCTTCTTTCTTCACTTATACGATGCTTATGTTTGTATTTTATTCACATTTAAATACATATTAAACTGGGGAAAGCACTTCTCTTAATAAACTTTATGGCATTGTTTAAAGTAATATGTGCAGTAATGTCGTGTTATCAGAAAATGTGACCAAAAAATAATTTGAAACGCTTTGATAACCCTATATTTTATAAAGACGCGAACATCGTAAATGGTTACATAACTTGAATCGTTTCCTTAAACAGCTGGTACCTCATTACTGTAGACCTCTTTAAAACGTCGACATCACATTATTACAGACCTGTAGTTGCACCTTCTTGCTTTTTCATATTATTTGCGGTTCACTGTAACCTAGTGGGTTGCACTTGCATCAGAACCGAGATTATTACGAAGCTAACTACGGAAGAAATCACTGGGTCTCGATTTCGAATCCCGTGTCGGCTCTTTTGAGACACGGTTCTTCTGTGGTTTCCTCGCTTATTCGATTATCTCCATTGGGGAATTTTCAAGTCAAGACCCTCTCTACGATAACCGGAATATCCCCATTAGCACGGCCTCAAATTTAGAAACTCAATTTATTAAGACGAAAAATCATGTTTTCAAGTTCGCGAATATTAATATATGAAAATATTAAGAGGCTGACAAAAATATCTCTTGGTATTTAAAAAAAATATGATGTGTTAGTTGTTTCTAAAAAAGTTACCCTATTAAATTACATCAACGAGATTACTATTTTCTTTAGGTTTCTGGTCACGGTCGAATATCGGTCGACACATACAATACTGAGATGAGATAAAATTGACTTGTAAAAATCAACGGAAGATCTAAGACGATTAATTCGAGAAGAAGATTATCGTTCAATATGCGCAAGAGACAAGCACTTCGACTGCTCTAAAAGATTAATATTACTGTAAACTTTAGATTATGGAAGCTTTGTTAGTTGCATATGTGCTTAAGGTTTATTCCGAAAATTCTTTTTCCTAGATAAGAGGAAGGTGTGATTTAAACAAAGTAGTATCGATTCCAAACATTATTTTGATATCTGACGGTTCTAAATAATCTGACTTAGAAAAATATTAAAAAAATAAATCTTACACAATTGACTTCGATTGTATCAGATGTATGTATTATTTTTTATTAACTTTATGTAAAATATCGCTTCCACACCTAAAGTAGAAAGAAAACATGGGCAGTTAATATTTCCCCCTTCGTCATATACAGTTGTAAGGTTTTTTTGACGTTAAATAAAAACATTGCTTTGTTCTTAGATAATAAAAATCAATTTATGAAAGTAATCTAAAGGCGGAAAGAAAGCTGTGAAAAACATGGCCATTCTTCATTCGATTAAAAATTATAAACCGAGTCACTAAATTTGAAGTTCAATGGCAAATCAATAACATGGTTTTCTGAGATATACAGTAGAATAAAAGTAATAGATCCAAGGTTGTGCTGAAATGACAATCGTATGTACCGTTTCGAAAAGTCAGTAATAGATCCACATCATACCTTCGAGAGATGACATACGATTCTCTTTTTCAAGCATTGTATGAAGGCTTCCCGCGTAAAGACTAAGAAGGTGACACCCTCTACTCTGTGTTTGAAAACTATTCGCACAAATTTATGTCCACATTTAACACATTGTTTATGATCTCACGGACATAAATCCCACTGGAAATTGAGCTCGTCTTAGAACGGTGTTACCTGTTCACCAATAACCTCGAAAATGGCTGGTAATTGTCGTATTTCTATCGTCGTTAATAGATATTGGAAGACATAAAGCATCGTGTTCGGAGCCTCGCCCGGAAAATTACGTGTGCGGTCGTGCGGGACAGAGAAACGAGTGACCGCACATTGTAACTAACATCCAACACCCGGCGATTACCTGCAGGATCTTACCGGCGTCAGTTAACTGGCAGGGACTTCAGTTCTTCAATAACAGGAATGAATGAAATTGAGGAAAGTTGTGTTTCATGAAAGCATCAGCGCCGCAGTTACCTCACGCAAAACATGCATTTCTATCCTTCGCTTCCTGAGAAGAAAAAATCTAACAACTCGCAAACGCATTCAGATTTAAAGAGAAAATATTATTTTAATTGAATTTCATTGAGGTAAATTTTATATATGTCTATTCTGCTTAGTATGTTTTTTATTTAATATACTATTTATAATAAAAACGAAGCATTTAATTGGTATACTGTGAGAACGTGAATGAGAACATTTTCGTGGTTCAAGTGGCTAGGCTGAATGGCGTTTGAAGCCTTCGATCTAAATTTCGAGAACGTTGAGCCACGGTACATACTTTCCTTCGCACTAAATTTGAGTACGGAGGCCATGGCACAAAGAGAAAAGAATCGCTCGTAGAGGAAAAGCATGTCGTCACGAGATATATGCATTTCCCCTTTCTTCTATGGTAATTGTTAACTCATATAAGCACATAGGTGTAACTCGTATAATCCTCATGACATTATATTGTTAAAACTCGCCAAGATTTTTCTGTTCTTGAAAGTTTAAACAATGCAAAAGAGCACCACAAGAGTCCAGGTGAGTCTTTTAGGCATCACACACGTTCGTGTGGCATGGTTGAAACATACGTTTTGCATTCTAACACAAGCAAAGAATGTAAATTTCAAATGAAAATATTGTTTTGCTGTACAATCTGTAGTGTGATATTGATTTTCTTTTATATAAGAGTTGAATAGGACACTTGTAATTCTATACACAAGAGTGGTAAAAAAGCGAGTAAACAAACAGAATTTGCAGAACTGAAAATGTTAAATTTAACAAGTTAATAAATATTATGAAAGTACAATGGAACCTATGAAACTATTATATGTAATATAGAACTATTATATTTAATATAAATTCGTCTGTTGCTTTGAAGTTGAATTACAGACTGCGTTCACAACGCATACATTAAACAGTGCTCTATTCAATGTTCATACGATGCACTCCTAAAAGAATAACGCCTACAATGTACTGCACCAGAAATAACTGATACATTGAGGCCAGTTTCTCTGGGACATAGTTCACTTTAGTGAGTCGTTTGCAGACCAAAATATTTCATAGGTTCCTTATGCGTATTTCGATACCTGTAGATTTACCTTGGAGAGTGTCGTCGAGCCGAAGATAAACTCTAGGTTTTCAGTGCCTATACAAAAAGAAGGGCGTAAGGTCAACATTGTATTGGAAACGAAATTTCAGCAAAACAATCATTAGTTGCAGACACACATACTACAATACTTACATTTCTTATGTTCAGAGAGAAGAATCAGATTCTCTCGACATAACAAACACGGACTTGTTAAACATAATTAGAGAACGGAATTTATTGTAATAAAAAATGCAAAATATGTACTTATATATACACTTACTTTTTCCGAAATATGTAAGAAAAAGTAGAAAATTTGTAAATTAAAAATTCATTATTGTGTTTACAATTGTTCTCTATAAACATTTTCTGAACATAGAACGTCGCCAATCAGTTCTTAACAAGGATTTGAAGTGGTTGAGAGTAGGTTCTGCGTCTACAGAGGAGGAACCTACTCTGGACTTCCCCTCACAATCGTACACTAGACATCACCACACATAAGAATTTTATTCGAAATGTGAAATACGTTCTTAGTGTACATTACAATGTTTACGCGGAGCCGATGTTCAAGTGAATAGTAGTACTGCGTAGCCAGTGATGGATCTCAGAGGAAGGGGACCCCCCCTCCACTATCGAACAACGCGGTAAGAGAATTTTGTATAAAAAATATTTGTTAGTTTACGATCGAGTAATGAATGTGCTGTTTGAAACATGATCAAGCACGTGGTTGAAATTACTTTTGTTCAGAAAAAACCGCTCATCTTTGACTCCGAGAACGCAGTAACCGGGGGAGGAGGGGGAGGTAAGTTTGACAATTCATAGCGAAAATATGGTGTTCATAGCAGCGGAGCAGCACAACATCTGATTTGTAAGAAAGGTGATGCCATAATATATATTGCAACGCGCATCTGAAATGCTCCGTTTCGACGTATAAATATTGTAAAATGTAACAAAATATGTTGGTAATGTGACCATTCAAATATTCCACATACGAATTCGCCGCCGCCGCTGACGACACCAGCTTCTCCAGCAAGAGGGGTGTAGAGGAGGTAGGGGGGTCTCCCTACCGTCCGTTGTGACGTCACGGGGGCAGGAGGGAGGCGAGAGATTTTTGTCATTGGTCAGACGTCGTGAAGTTATCTTGAGAAAAGAGGTATTTGTACTGTACATTTTGTTTATACATTATAGATTGTGATCAGTGCTTCTGTTGATAGATTGAATTGTCCATTGTAGAAATCATGACCGTTAATAAGTAGTAGGTTATGGATCACGGGATCGGTCAATTAATGAAACATTAGTTTGCCAACGTTTTGGAATATTTAATTCCTTCATCAGGGCTACAAAAACACAATCACAAGGAATAAAGACAACATGTCTGAACAACAACATTAGAAATATTTCTATAAGTTGTCTTTATTCCGTGTGACCCCGTGGTCCCGTTAGTGTAGTGCATGTTTTTTCTCGGCAGATGGCGGTGATCTTCCCCCGCTGGATGACGAGATCCGGCGCCGACCTACCGTCGGCTAGTGAGTTTTCCCCCTAACCAGGACTCTTCCACCAGCGGGACACCGCCCCAGCCGGGACAAGCTGTAAGCTCCCGACCGGTCTCCCGCAATATGTGGTAGTGTAGTGTATGTTAGTGTAAGTGTGTGTGTGTAAGGGGAGAGGATAGGAGAAGGAAGAGGAAGGACAGATCGCGCGCGGTCCGTGGCTCGTTTGGTAGAGTATTGCTCCGGCATTGGCCTAGTGTTGATCGGAGAAACCACGGAAAACTACCGATCAGAGCAGCCGGCCGCTAGAATTCTCCTCCAGACAGCGACTGAATTCGCCCTGAATACCGCTGAAAAGCTAGTATCGAAAATCCTGCCGCCATCAGGACTCTAACCTAGAACCTCCCCTGGGCAGTCGTGCTTCATGGCCCTGTATTAAATGAAGGTTCCCTGAGGATAGACTGAGACCACCGTAACTTTTTTTTTACACTCTTCCTAGCGCTACCTTAACTTTCAACGTTACACGTCAGACCAAACCTTGAAGTCTGAACAAACGTTCGAAACTTAAACAATGTTCACGAGTAGGAATGAATACACCTTGCTATGGATGTTCATATCCAAAATGTTATAATATAAAATGTAATATTTTCAAACTCCTCCAGAGGCAGAAATGTCGAATGAGAAGAAATAAAAAAAAAAGGTTGTCCCAGTTGGGACGGTGTACCGCTGGCGGATCTAGAGGTGGGGGGTACTTCACATGCCGATGTGTAGATCGGCGCCCGACCTCGAACATCGCCACCTCGGAAATATAACGTGCACTTCACTATCAGAAATAATAGCCATAGCACGGAAAGAAAATTAATAGAACATATTGAAAAAAAATGTGTACAAAGTTCTAAACAATCTCTTATGGAATTGAAAATCACATATAATCTAAATGATTAAAAAATTAGTTGAATGTAATGACACTATTCATCTAGCAATTTAATTGCTTTTAATTGCCATTTACAAAAAAACTGGTATTAAAACACCATACAAACACTATATTACAGGAATAAACAAAATTTTAACTCAACATTTCTAAAAAATATTTATTCATAATGGAACATTTTTACCTTGTTCCTAGCGTGTCTCTTTTAAAAACATGCAATAAAGCCAAATATAAATTAGTTGCACATTTCCGCCAAAGCAAATTAAAAATTCACCGATTCAAAATATCAAAAGTTGACTTACATGTTAAATGTTCAAAAGAATAATTTCAATCATACATTTAGTCTGAATTCAGTAATGCTTTAGACACAGCTACTACATGGATACTTACTGGCTTGGGCGGCTCCGTGCATAAAGTGATGTTCCTGCAGTACCTCTGTCTGAGAGATCTTAGGGTTGGAGAATCGATGGTGGCATCCTTTTCAACACTAATTAGATATGTCGAATTCCAGGGACGAATTCTATCTTTTCTTCCTCTTCCGTATCCTATCATGATCCCTACACACAAACTTATATGCCATATACTACCGCTCATGTCGGGTGACCGCTCAGGAGGTTAGAGCTTGTCCCAGCTGAGGCGATACTCCGCTATTGGAAGATACCTGATCGGGGCAAACGCCCACAATGAGACGTGTAGTTCGTCGCCGGATCTCGCCATCCAGCTGGGAAGGAACACCACCATCTCCGCTGATAAAACATGCACTTCCCTTACTATCTAATGAATAAGAAGTTGGCGCTTCTGGACACACGAAATAATCAGTAAATCAATCAATCAATCAATCAATCAATCAATGACTTACGTGGGGACATGAGAGCGCGCCCAATCTACGCGCCCGCCCTACGCGCCCGCCCTTGTGCGCCCGCCCTACGCGCCCGCCCTACTCGCCCGCTCTACGCGCCCGCCCTACGCGCCCGCCCTACGCGCCCGCCCTACTCGCCCTACGCGCCCGCCCTACGCGCCCGCCCTTGTGCGCCCGCCCTACGCGCCTGCCCGCCCTACGCTCCCGCTCTACGCGCCCGCCCTACGCGCCCGCCCTACTCGCCCGCCCTACGCGCCCGCCCTACGCGCCCGCCCTACTCGCCCTACGCGCCCGCCCTACGCGCCCGCCCTTGTGCGCCCGCCCTACGCGCCCGCTCTACGCGCCCGCCCTACTCGCCCGCCCTACGCGCCCGCCCTACGCGCCCGCCGTACTCGCCCGCCCTACGCGCCCCCCGTACTCGCCCGCGCTACGCGCCCGCTCTACGCGCCCGCCCTACTCGCCCGCCCTACGCGCCCGCCCTACGCACCCGCCCTACTCGCCCTACGCGCCCGCCCTACGCGCCCGCCGTACTCGCCCGCCCTACGCGCCCGCCCGCCCGCCCGCCCGCCCACCCGCCCACCCGCCCACCCGCCCACCCGCCCACCCGCCCACCGCCCACCGCCCACCCGCCCACCGCCACCCACCCACCCGCCGCCCGCCCGCCCGCCCGCCCGCCCGCCCGCCGCCGCCCGCCCGCCCGCCCGCCCGCCCGCCCGCCCGCCCGCCCGCCCGCCCGCCCGCCCGCCCGCCCGCCCGCCCGCCCGCCCGCCCGCCCGCCGCCGCCCGCCGCCTGTCCGCCCGCCCGCCCGCCTGTCCGCCCGCCCGCCCGCCTGCCCGCCCGTCCTACGCGCCCGCCCTACTCGCCCTACGCGCCCGCCCCTCCCGGCGCGGTTGAGCGGTGACGCTCTCGAACACCCACGGCGCCTTCGCGTGCTGCGACGCCCATTTCCGGGAGCCGCCGCCGCCGCTTCACGTCGCGTCGCGTCGTGTCTCGCCCGCGATGCGTCAGCTCTGGGGCGGGCGATGGGCGACGCCCGGGCGGGGCGCGCACCCTGCCATCGCCCACGGCCCGCGCACCCTCGTGGGCGACGACCGCACGTGTTTTGTTTTCTGCTGACACTTGCAGTTTATCTCTCCTGCGCGAGTGTTTGTTGCTGAGATGGGATACGTGATCTGCAGCAGATCTGCGTGTCCTGTGATATGTTTATGTTATCTAATTTGATCGCTTTCTTGAGGACTTTACATCTATTCACATAGTGGTCTGTAATAACAAATGACACTCAAAATATTAGCCAATTGCATATTCATAGCCCACTATACATTGTTTTCAAATTATTTGTAGAAGTGGCAGGCTCCTTGTTTTTAAAGGTGTCTGTAATTAACATTGAAAAGAAGGTGTTGCGTCGAAGTTTCTCTCGGTCATCCTGATTAAATTATGATTAATATCTGCATGACGTGCAGAGTATATATTTTTAACTCTATCTACCGTTTTATGAGCCTTTTTCTAAGATGCATTTCATTTTCCTCTGCTGATATTCGGTCAACTGGCTTGCAAACCTTTTGAACCACTTTTAAATAAAATGTTCATTTTGCAACTAAAATTTCTTACATATAGACAAGCCAAAATATATTAGTATTGTATTTAAAAAATTAAAAAACTTAGACAAGTTAACCAGAAATTTGCTATTTCGTAGAGAAGCAAATTATTTCCTTCTTAATAGTGTTTAATACAAGAATGGTCTACTTATTAATTAAGTTTATGCCCGCGATAACTAACATCCTTACTTATATATATTTAAGATTTATTCTCTATTTCATAAGTCTTTCTATCGAAATATCGCCTATTTCCTTATCACGATTACAATACTTTCTCTTCAATACATACGTGGTAAAGCGAGGTAGTAAAACATTAAAAAACCCAGATGCGCGTTCCTACTATAGAACGATTTTCCTAAGGATGAGCCAAAGTGACAGTTCGCGAAAAAAAGTGAACATCACATGTGTTTCAGAGAAGTATCCCTCCGCCGCGACAGCTGTTCAGACACGCCTCTTCGTAAAGTGCTAATGGCTCCTGTGAAAACATCCCTATAAAGTCTAAGAGTTTCGCTGAGGTATATGCACGTACGTGAGTCTGGGAAATAATTAAATTTAATAACGTATGCGGAAAATCTCTTACCATGCTCTCACAAGCAGTAAAGAAAACTGCCACGAATATAAATAGAAAGAAAAATGATTTTAAGCCGGAAACACGTGCACCAATACCCATCTCGCATTCACGTTTCGGTGTTAAAATAAACATAATATTTATCACACAAAAAGTAAATTCAATGTAATACATTTAAAAAAAAATTTACAGAAGAGCATATTACACTACACTTTCTAATATCAGTTATTTCTCGCAGGGCACTATATTTTGTCGGACAAGGACACCACAAAAGTGTGGAAGTCATTTACAAGTTAGCCAACTGCAAACGAACGAATGCGGTAAAGGTGTCTAATGGGCTCAAGGGCACAACGACCACAGAACCTTAAGTTATGTTGCCAGCACTAGCTGTCACTTTGGCTCATCCTTAGGAAAATCGCTCTATATTAATAGAAAAAATCGTTTACTAGTATATGTTTCATTTTCAAAATGTGCATAAATTAAATGAATGAAAGACAACAACTAAAACACCTTCGTATAAAACTGCAATAAATTAAATATTTTCACGAAAAGTCATCACACATTCTGCAAGAATATAGTATAGAAGTTATGTACGGAAAACGTAAAACTCCTTAACATCTTCCACTCTCGGCCGCTTCCGCCACCGCCACCGCCACCCAAGCGACGGTCGTCCGACAGCAGTAGTCGGCGGCCGGACCGCCCATGCACCGGCTCCTCCCCTCCCGCCCGTGGGAGCGTGGGCGCGGGAGGCGGGGCGGGCGGGGCGGGGGGGGCGGGGCGGGGCGGGGCGGCGCGGGCGCGCGAGAATCCATTACGCGCGCGATCGCGCCCCGTCACGGGGCGCGGCGCCGGCTCCTCGCCCCCACCCCCACCCCACCCCCGGGGGCGGCAGCTGGACGCGTGCGCGCGCGCGCGGACGGACGGCGGGCAGTATGGAGGCACGGTGGTTTGAGAGCCGCAAGAACGCGGGCAAAATTTAGGTTTTTGACGTGGAACACCTTCCGAATCGGTCCAGGAAACAGGGGGAGGGATCGTTTCGTAAAACAAGCACGTAATATTTCTTGTGTGCGAACATCAGTGGGACCGGGAGAGGTGGCTCAGGGCATCAACTAATGTCACTTGCAGAGTATTATAAAAAACAATATTATTGTTACAAATTACAGAAAAGTACATTAACTACAAGGTACATTAAAATTCATGTACAGTGGTACATTAAATCTACATTAAATTTAATGTAATTTCTGACAGTGTACGTGACCGACGGTGGAAGGATTTTCGATACTACCTTGTCAGCTAGGTCGAGTTCAGAGGCTGTCTGGAGGAGAATACTCTGGCGACCGGCTGATCTAATCGGTAAATTTCCGTGGTTCTCTGATCAACACCTGGCGAATGCCGGAGCAGTACCTTAACAAATGGGCCAGGGACCCCGCGCGATCTTTCTTTCCTCTTCCTTGTCCTATTCTCATCCCTTACACACACATACAATAACACGCACTACACTACCACACATGTCGGGAGACCGGTCGGGAGCTTAGAGCTTGTCCTGTGCCGGGGCAGTGCCCTGCTGGTGGGAGATATCTAGTGGAAAAGATAAACAGTACCTGACTGATAGGTATCTCACCATCCAGCGGGGAAACTCACCGCCACCTCCTGAGTAAAAGCATGCATTACACTTACGGGATTAATTATCTTAGCTGATGAGGTGACCGGAATCATTAATCAATCACGACACTGAAGTGTCGTTAACTTTTCTTACTTGGAGGAAATATTTCGCATAAAATACTTCACATGAAACATGTAACAAATTATATTTGGTGCGTCGACTTGCGATGGGATATGAGAGAAGAATCTATCGGTTCGGTTAGCACCTTCGGGCGGGCTTTCGCGAGCACACGTGCATTTGTACCGTGCATCAGGTACTCTGTTCCCACCGACGCATATTGGGGTTTCTTGTTGGAGTGTGATATGACACATCAACCACGCCCCATGTCGCCCTAAATAATGGAAAGAGACGCCTGTAGATGGGAGCTCAAGAGTGGAGGAGATCCTCCATTGAAATGTACACCTTAAAAAACGTTTCTTCTTGTGACCGCAGGAGCGCTGTGAGATATGGACTGTTAACATAGAGAAGAAAATGCTGTTGACTTCTCTCCAGAGCGATTTATTCTTGAGCATGGTTTAAAAGCGTGCTACGTGGTTTAAAACTCAATATAAGTAAATTTTCTCAAAGGTATCATCTATAAAAATATGTATTTTATTTTAAATATGAAAATAAATATTTTATTTAGTAATTGCTTTTAGAATAAGAAAATATGTGAGGAGGACTTTCGTCCTTTTATCTCCGGCGAAACTCCCACTTGAAAACACATTAAAATAATGTCGCTTACATTTTTCAACCGTTGTTCTGGCAATGCTTATTTTTGTATTGTTATGAAGAGAAAGTATGTAATTTACTCGGTCATGCGTGGTTTGGGTGCGAAGACGGTCACCTTTGTTGCATCACGTAATCGCTGTATGTATAACGTAATCAGAGGTAGATAGATTTAGTCTTGCTCACATAACACCCCGATTACGCTATTAACTGCTTTTAACTCCAATATTCGCTGCTAACGACTTGTATTTCAAGAGCCTCAGTCATTTTATCCGCTCCTTGGCGAACGATTAGGATTTGATGAAGAAGTCAGAGGATTTAATTTTGTCGGGCGTTCTATTACATTCCACAAGCGTTACATGGTACACTGTACTTTTGCGCCGTTAAAGAGATCACCTCATTTCAGTCGGGTTTGAACCTACGAACGTCACGACACAAGTGTGTTAACCTCCATACCGCTAGCCGGGCTCAGCATGGAGTAGTTGTGAAACTGGGTATCTTACATCGCTGCAACTCTGGCTCAAATACTGGTCGATCAATGTGGGGTTTATGATGGATAAGTGATTTTGGTGCAGATTTTCTAGGGATTCTCCCGTTTCACTCATTCGTCATTCAAATCATACCTTGAATTGTGGGAATTCTGACGCGGTGTTGTTGACGTTATTATATGAAGTAATAAAGTAGGTCATCTCCGTCAACTTAGTGTATTTATTGAAGTAACCGGCTTTCGACGGTTTGGCCGTCATCATTAATCTAAAAATGCAAAGAAAAGAAAATATAAATATGTATGTATTTGGCATTTTGGGTCGGTAGTTCGACTTCGCCGGCCAGCAACCGGTGTCCCCCTTGGCTGGGCCGAGTTAAATTCCCATGCTTGGGGGTAAGAGCGACATGAGGCGAACATGACGTATTCTCTGCACCGTAACTAGCAAGATCCGCCTGCTTGAGCTCTTCTTCGTCGCACAGCTACAGAAACTGGGATGATTTTGAAGGAAAGCTACAGCTCTACTTTTTCCTCGACCGGAAATCGAACTCGGAGACCACAGCACGGGGAACTAGTACACTGACCATGAGCCATCCCAGAAGCTAAATATAAATATACTGTTTATAAATGTACTGTTATTAGTATTTTATTTATATTTTCTTTTCTTTACATTGTTGAGCATTTTTGAAGACTTTTTAGGGCATAAAATTGCTCTCCATAGTGATACTGGTGCTGACTTTGAAGGACGACATTTTTACCCTTCTTTTTCCCAATGCGGACCACAGTGTGTCGGGGCGGCGGGCGGGCGGGCGGCCGCGTATCTGCTGCGTAACGTCGCCCTTTGTCTCAGAAGGCGTCGCTTCGCGTCGCGACCGCGCCCGCCGCCGCCCCCGGAGGCAGGTGCCCGGACGCGTCGCGTGGCGTGGCGTGGCGTCGCGACGCCCGCCGCCGCCGTCGGCGTCTGCCCGTGCGACACCCGGCGCGGCGTCCGTTTCGTTCCGATGGAATCGCCGTGCGACGGGCCCACTCATCGCCCGGTCCGTTTCCCAACAGACTGACGGCGATATGGTCCATTAATGGTTTGCCGGTCTCTTTTCTTTTGTTTTACCTTCGCCGTTCCCCACTTGAGGTTCCTGTTGGAAAGTCCTTCTTCCTTGACCGGGAGCTGTAGCTCAGTGCATCAACTGATGTCACTGCAGCGCCTCTCACCGGGAGGTCCGAGGTTCGAGTCCCGACGGTGGCAGGATTTTCGACACTAGCTTTTCAGCTAGGTCGAATTCAGTCGCTGTCTGGAGGAGAATTCTAGCGGCCGGCTGCTCTGATCGGTAGTTTTCCGTGGTTTCTCCGATCAACACCAGGCGAATGCCGGAGCAGTACCCTAACAAACGGGTCACGGACCGCGCGCGATCTTTCCTTCCTCTTCCTTGTCCTATCCTATACCCTTACACACACACTAACACGCACTACACTACCACATATTTAGGGAGACCGGCCGGGAGCTTTGAGCTTGTCCCGACTGGGGCGGGGCCCCGCTGGTGGGAGAGTCCTGGTTAGGGGGAACCCCCCCACTAGCCGACGGTAGGTCGGCGCCGGATCTCGCCATCCAGCGGGGGAAGATCACTGCCATCTCCCGAGAGAGAAAACATGTACTACACTTACGGGAATAATGACCAAAGCAGTTGACGCATCTTCCTTGGGCATCTAAGAACACGCACTCTCTCATGTCTCACGACTCCTTTTCTTTAACATTCTCTTTCAAGTAATCTTCATTCATCTCCCACCTCCAAACTTACATATCCGGTCTTTTCCTTTCTCAGAAGTCACATAAATTCGAAATAATTTGGATGTGCATGATTACAAAAGTAATAAACTGCCATTGTTTGTACCTGTTATTTTTATGTTGTTACTATAAAATGATTTATATCACAAAACACAATAAAAATTACCTTTTCGGAAGCATTTCTGAATAACACGACAGTTGAAGTCATAAGATGCGGGTACATAGATAAGAAAACTGTTGTCTTACTCTCAATATAACTTGTGAGAAATGGCAAACGAAAATCTTCTAGTACTTGATTCCCCTAAGACCACAATATTGATCACCAATAAACAACGATTAAGAACTCTCCCCACGCAACCACCAGTTCTCGGGTATTATACTCATTGATCCACCCCTAGGAAACATGACAGAAGCAATTACAGTCCGGAAACCGGTGCACACATCATTGATGATGCTCCCAAGCACGAAATGAAATCGAAAGCGTTTGTGGCCCAGTTTAACTGCACGCCAACGCGTGTAATACATTTTTTGTGGTAATGAGTGGGATGTGGGAGGGGCGTTACGGTCAATGATGAGACACTCCCACCTGCCTCCCATCTTCCCAACACTCCCCCTCCGTGTGGCGCGCGCTGGCTCATAAAACCTCAAAGCGTGAAATGCACCTCGACGAGGTAGCGCTGCAGAAAAACACCCTTCCGATGTGCTCCATTTTACAATGATCCATAGAAAAACCCTAAGAAAACAAGGTGAAGTCCTGGCAAATTAGTAGGTAAAAAGAGTGCATAGTAAAATACTTTCCATTGCACATGTGATAAATATTTGATTGCACGCAATCCACTCTCCATCGGCTCCCACCGGGAAAATATCCCTCAACATGGTGGCCCCCACGTGTTAGGAATCGAATGATGTTCTTAGATCTCAATTGCCCTGCACGGAGAGGGTAGACAAGCTTCAGTCGACCGTCTGATAACACAGCTAAAACCTCTCATATCCTTCCAACTGGCCAACTCTATGACAGTCAGTCGGAGAGAAGGAGAAATATTTGACGTAGGATGCTTTCTCTATGCCTAGCGAGACAAGCTTCGCAGCGACTAAGATCAATTAATGATAAAAACTCTTGCCGTTGGAGCATCTTTGACTGGGAAATACTAGAGATCAATCTCTGGCGGTGAGAGATGTTCAATACTAGCTATGTGCCTAGGTCGAATTCAGCTGCTAATGGGAGAATTCTAGCGGTCCGCTGCTTTAAACAGGAATTTTCTGTAGTTTCTTGGTCCAAAAGCAAACGAATGCCAGAGCAGTTCCGTAACGTGTCACTATCCGAGCAACTTTTCCTCATTCATGCGCCCTCCTCTCCCCTTACTTACTAACTTACACACATATTGAAAAACTGCAAATCATTCATAATAAATGCTTAAGAAAAATTACTAAGGCTCCCTGGTTTATTAGTAACAAGCAACTTCACAGAGAATTACGAATAGAGTCAATACAAGAATACATACTAAAATCCTCTGAAAAGTTTTTCGATATTTTTTCAGGATCCCCAGCCACGCCCATCTTCAAACTTGGCAAAAACTACCCAAAACCAAACAGAATATGCTCACGATTTCCCAAGGATAAATTCAGACCTCCAAAAACCCAAAGTCAATCTAAAAAGCGTGAGAAAGAATGACAAATCATTTTATCACTGAAAAAGCCTGTAACAATCAGGACAATTAGCGTGAGAAAGAATGACAAATCATTATGTTGTAAAATGTTAACATCCCTGAAAGGCAGAAATGCCGAACAGGTGGAAATAAATAAAAAAAAAGCTTATCTCGCTGGAACGATTCCCGGCTGGCGGAGATATGAGGAGGAAACCCTTCAAGCCGACGTGTTGATCAGGTTCTGATCTTAATTTCTAGCAGACGATGGTCCACTTACGGGACTAACTCAGAATAGGTGTCCCGCTCTCAAACACGAAAAACTCACTCACAAGCTTAATCTTCTAGGGCTTTTACTACGCGATTCCAAGATGGGGAGAAAAGGAAGAAATATTTCCAAGAAGGAAGAAAGATGTAATCCAATGGCAGAGTCGGAGAAAAGCGGAGCCATACTAAACGGGTGGATGCAGCGCGGACACTAGGCATGGGCAGACTGAGCGATTTTCAATTAATTTTTTACCTTAAAAAGTTAATTATAGTCATTACTTATAAGTAGGAAACGCAATTTACTGCAATAAAAATGTAAAATATGTATATACTGTGACATACCGATATGTCACGTTAAAATAAATTAACATTTATTTGGAGACAATATGGTGGAACATGCATTACGAAATATCACGAGAGCTAGAGCATAGCAACGACCGTGAATAAACAATGTAGTTTTTGTTTTTTCTAAATGCATTAAGAGATGGGTTGATGCCGAAAGTAGAAACTTTGGGATTGGGCGGAGAAGTTTAGACGGTCAAATGTTATGAAAAAAATGAAGGTAGTTTAATACGAAGTCTTCGAGGGATGAATCATGCAGGAAGATTTCATTCTGCTCTGAAACGCGCTTCTGAACTGTTCGTAGATATTTTCATGTGGAAGCAATATTGAAGTATAAATTGGAACTTTGTTGGGAGTGGTAATCAAGTTCGGGACTATGTCATAGGACGTAATCGGGACTGGTAATTTTGATAGTTTGAGACCAGCTTCGATAGGACAGAAGAGAATTTCTTGGAACTTTGGACTACGGCAAGCTCGCAAGATATTTCGACTGAGAAGTCTACGAGGGACATCATCGAAGAAAAGATAAGTTAACCGCGGTATAAACTGTAAATTGAAAGAGATCTTAATCAAAGGCCTAAAAATTGTAAAATTCTCTAAATTGTTTGCCAAAAGAAAAAAAATAAACTTTGTTAAATTTTGTTCTTCAGAAAAGAAAGTGATTTTTCATTTAGTCAATCCAAACAGAAATGAACTAGGAATAGAATCATTCTATTTCAGATTCCCAGCTGCGCTGTATAGTCGGCGGATCCTATAATCCATTACAGAGGTAATAAGGATTATAATTATATCGTGACCCATTGACCCAGCAAGCCGGACTCTAAGATCTTTAGCAGATATAGATTTAGAGAGAAAGGAAAATTTTTGGTATATCTCAATACATATGTGCTTATTTTTTACGGAAAAGTAAGGAAAAATAGAAAATATGTAAAATAAAAATTCATTATTGTGATCAAAATTGTTCTCTACAAACCTTTTCCGATCATAGACGTCGCCGATCAGTTCAAGGATTCCGTGGGGCTGAAACTAGGTTCTTCCGCTACAGAAAAAAATTGTTCACTTGACTTCACCACAAAGAAGAATACAAGATTCACTACTAAGAATTTTAATCGAAATATAAAATACGCTCATAGTATATTACAATGTTTACGAGGAGCTGGTGTTCAAGTAAATAGTAGTACCGTGTAACCAGTGATGGATCCCTGGGGAGTGGGTTAAAGGCAATATACCCTCCAATCGACTAACGCGGTGAGACAATTTTGTGTAAAACAATATTTGTTAGTTTTCGATGAATGTACTGTTTGAAACACGAGCAAGAACGTTGATATTACTTTTGTTCATAAAAGTCCGCTCATCCTTTACTCCAAATAAGCAGGAAGGGGGGGGGGAGGTTAAGTTTGACAATTCATGGCGAAGATTTGGTTGTCATAGGAGCGCAGCAGCATTACATTTGATTTGTTCGAAAGATGATTCCGTAACAAAAATTGCAAACGCGCATCTGAAATGTTTCGTTTCGACGTATAAATATATTAAAATGTAATGAAATATGTAGTAAGAGGTAAAATATGTGAAAACATGTAATCATAAAAAATATGTAAAATAAAAATAGTTCTAATTAATTCAGAAAATCTTGTAAACTCTAAAAAATATTATTCAATGGAGGTATCTTGTTCCTGTAAAAACATATAATTACGTGGAATTCCGTTCCCTACTTATAAGGTAGGACTGTCTGAAATGAATCAAGTGTCGCTGAAAAAAACAGATTGTAGTGTGAAAACAGTCAAATTAAAACAGGTTCTATTGAAATTCATATTTATTAATTCATGTATTTAACACGTTTGATTACATACTAACTAAACACAATCTTTTTAGCGTTTTAACCTGACCGTGGAATTTTTTATATTTGTCCACTAAATACTTTTACTTAAAAATATTATTTAAAATTTACAAGTACATTTACCCAAAACTTAAACGTTGTCATTTTTGTTGTTTGTTGAAATAAAATAACTCATATAGTTTCTTCAAACAATTTCACACTTTTTAATTTTTCAGCAGGGCAGGGGAGGGGCGGGGGACAAGATTTCAGCATTCCCGGGCCCAAAATTCTATCTCCGGCACTGGGTGGAGGAGGCTGGAAGAGAGCCGGACCCGGAGCGGTGGCTCAGTGCATCAACTGATGTCACTGCAGTCCCTCTGATCGGGAGTTCCTACGTTCGAGTCCTGACGGTGGCAGGATTTTCGACACTAGCTTTTCAGCTAGGTCGAATTCAGTCGCTGTCTGGAGGAGAATTCTCGCCGTCGGCTGCTCAGGTCGGTGGTTTTCCGTTGTTTCTCCGATCAACATCAGACAAATGCCGTAGCAGTTCCCTAACAAACGGGCCACGGACCGCGCACGATCTTTCCTTTCTCTTCCTTGTCCTATTCTCACCCCTTACACACACTTACACTAACATACAGTAAACTACCACACATGCCGGGAGAGCGGTCGGGGACTTAGAACTTGTCCCGGCTGGGGCGGTACACCGCTGGTGTGCTTGGTTGGGGAAAGCCCCGCTACTCGACGGTAGGTCGGCGCTGGATCTCGCCATCCAGTGGGGGAAATCACCGCCACCTTCCGATGAAAAACACGCACTACATTTACGGTACTAATGACCTAGGTAGTTGACGCGCCCAGAATCACTAATCAATCAATCCAGAGAGCGGGTAGGGACGGGGCGTTGCGGTGGATGGCAACGGAGCGGGGCGGGGCTGTGAAGGGCGTCTCCGTAGTGCCTCCCCCAGCCTAGCCGTCCGGGTCCACCCTCTCGCCAGAGATAAGGAAATAAATCAATATGGTTTTCGGCGCGGGAGGGCGCAGCGGGGTTGATGGGAGTGGCAGGGTGGGCGAGGGTTGGGCAAAGACAAGGCGAGGGGTAAGGGGGGAAGCGGAGGCCAGACGCTGCAGGTGCTAAGGTGAGTGGCTCTGTGGCGTGGACAGACCGTCGACAACACTCCAGATCCATCACCGCATTTGAGGAGCGTTCATACAAAAACAAACATGTCCATCGGAAAAACAAAGTGGAGTTAGCATTGCAGTAAAACTAATGACCGTCAGCTACATCTTCTGGCCTGATGTGGAGGAGCAAAGGTAAATATATCCCTAAAATTTTACTTCTGAACATACGAGGTTCAGCCAAAATCCAATTCGTCCACAGCATGGTTGCAAGCAATGAAGAACATATCTACGTAATGAAGAAGATCTTAATATTAGTGTTCATGTTACTGCTCATGTCGCGTGGTTCAGTGAAATATTCACAACAGCGTCCTATTTAATTTATTAGAAGATTGGGAATTCAAGGACACAAAAACGTTGTGCAAGAATGTACAGAACTTCAAAAATGTGAAACGAATCATTATTCAGAAAGCAATGAAAGGGAAGAAGATTCATATAGTCAAAGTTAACCTACAATATTTTAGATTTGATGAAGTTCCTGTTTTGACGCTTTGAAAACGTGTTTTTTCATTAACAAATATGGTACAATTTAGCCTTCAGTAGTTGTCACTTGAATGGGGTATACCATTAGTAAAGAGGTTCAATGTAGCAGGTCTATTGGCTAAACTATTAGGAGATAAAAGGAGAAAATTCTTCTGACACTCCTGCCCTGAAATCGTATTGCTTCATTCTTCATGGACCAATAGCTGAAAACCAAAATGTAATGGACAGCCAAGAACTGAAAGATAATTGTGATTGTTCAGAATATGATCATGGCTGGTACGTAAAGATTTTAATTTCTTTTTATTTATTTATTTATTTTACGTCAAAAAAAAACAGTTAAAAACTGCGGGGGAAAAAATTCAAAATTCTGTGATCCCTACACTAAGTCATATACTACTTAAATTTTGAATTTTGAAAGGGAGAAAAAAACAACAAAAAACTCCCATGTAGTAAAATCTATTTTCAAGGATAAACAAGCAATAAAATTTTGAATTTTGAAAGGGAGAGAAAAAAACAAACTCCCATGTAATAAAATCTATTTTCAAAGATAAATAAGCAATAAATTTTGGCTCTTATTACTTCCTGCCGCGACAACATGGAAACGATAATTTGAATAATTGTATTTTCCACTGAATTCTAGAAAACGTGCACAGAAAATGAAGTTACATTTATGTCCAGAAGCAAAACAAGGGGCCATCTCAGCATTTGCTCAATGGATCAGGGAAACTGGACGAAAAACCTGATCGAGATGGGGGTCATTGACCCGGAAGCTGTAGTACAATAGTTGTTACAGGTTGTTTATACTCATTTATACAGTCCAAATGGTAAAGAATGCATTATGTATCATTGTTAAAATTAATGTTCCTTTTCTTGTGATGCTTTTAATTCTTTGTAATTTCTTTAGAGGCAAAAAAATGTTTACATTAGCTTAAGAAATTGTTAAAGTAGTTTCGAATGTTTGGAAAAATAACATATTTGCCTACACACTGCAATAAAATACTTTATCCTAATCAAATCTGATGATAATAGTAGCCATATTTTATGCAAAATCCAATATGTCCACAGGTGCTTCGGACAAAAGCACACATGTCCAAATTTTCTAAGCAAAAGAAAACATGTCAAACGTTTACCCTGAAATATCGTCATAATTATAAACTACATTTAATAAAAATATACGTAGACTATTGTAATCGTATTAGTACAGCATATTACATTGTTTCAAAAGGCGATAACTTGTCAACAATCAGTTTTTCGCTGTTAACTGAAAAATCTGATTTGATGGACATAATACTTGCATGAACGCTCCTCATTTGTCACGCTCAAGGCCTGCTTCACTTGGGGTGGATTCCAACAGAGAATGTGGTTTTTCCACAGCATGAAATATTCTCCGAGTTTTTTTTATGGAGATGCGCGATGGTCATTGTTGGTTTCGTCACATCGATGGTTTTGTCACATGGCAATTAGTCATGATCGACAAGTTGATGATGAGGCGACATTTAAAGGAATAGAAAGGTTGAAGTGGAAACCAAATACAAAATACCTTTTAGATTGTTATTGCTGATCTCTAAATGCCATTTACAAAAATAACTATTTTATCTAATAAATGATCGTGGATACACCATCAAAATTCTGTAAAATAGAGAGTGATGATTTTTACGCTAAACCACTGTTTGGACGTTTTTACTAACAATTAAATATAATAATAATAATAATAATAATAATAATAATAATAATAATAATAATAATAATAAATTCACACTCCACTAAAATGTGTTCATTGCAGCATTTTCTGTTCACGAAAACGTTGTAGCCCGGGCAATACAATCTTCGCATTCTCTTAAGAGTTTCAGGCTAGACAAACTGTTAAGAATGTGAATGTGACTCTATGAATATCGTTAACAGTAGTTACAATATTGTTCTGATATCCACCGGAAATCGATCAGAAAAAATGTCAGAATTAACTGGTCCACTTGTGTCGGACCTCTAGTCACGATTTGGTTCAGTAGAAAAGCAGCTTTCAATGGCATAATCATCATCAGATTTGTTCTCCCTGCATTCTCGCAGTATTTTTAATGACGTTCCCACAAGCTCAATACCCAAACAATCTCCTGATTGATTGAAGTGAAACATAGGGAAATACGATACCATGTTCGTCGCACATCGTCAATAGCATATCTTACTGTAACTCCTTATAATACATTTTTAATTGCTTTTCTGCTATATGTCCATGACCTACAAGGAAAATGTCATTACTTGTCAATGTAAATTAATGTCTAGAAATATTAAAATCGATTACAAATTAATACATCATACCAAGCAGATGTGTAATTAACAAAACTATCGAAACATACTTGGCTGGCATTATATTACTCGTTCATGTTAGGTTGCGTGCTCTATCGGCCTTCATGACATTTACAACACAATACAGTGCAAGCACAGAACGATTAACATACTGCACGTGCGTTGCATGTTACGCAGGTTTAACAAGATCATATAACTTTATGGGACACATGAAATCACCTGTTAGGTACTGTTACTTCAGTTTAAGATTAAAATAATTAAAAGAAATTTCTGACGTATTTGGAATTGAGAACTTTATACTGTAAGAGGCATATCGGAAGAATGTTCTGTCTTGACAACAACAAAAATTGTTTGTCTATTGTCAAAAAAACGGTTGGTCGTTTCCATCATACGAATTAAGTCCTGGCTACTTCGTAGTACATTCGAAAAGTTACTTTTACAAATTTCTAAAATCGTGAAAATGGTCAGGAGTTGCTAAACGAACCATTGCTTTGGGACGTGGGTGGTCAAAAGAGGCACATAGCATCCTTTGTCCTACTAATTCTTCTAACATAGATATCATAGACACCATTAGCATCAGTGGACATATATTATTTTCAACAATTACGGCTGGGTTCAATTCACACAATATATCAGTTCATCGCAAATTTTACTTCCTCGCTACGGAGTATTTTTTCTCTCGCTACGGAGCGAATTTTCGGCAGAAAAACTCTTTATTTCAGGGCCTTCATAACGAAGAAGTGGATAAATCCAGCTGTTAATTTAAGGAAAAAACCTTCGAACACATGGTGTAGCCAGAATACATGTTTTGTGCGTCCTTGATATCGAAAAATCCTCACGAAGACATCCCCATGTCGTATTCTGGTCTTCTCATTCGAGAAGTGAGTTTTCTCATCGCCACAAAGCAACATATACTGGTAAATTGCAAAGAAAATGCAAATTATACTCTTGCCCGACCGGAAATCGAATCCGGGGACGCGTCACGGAAAGCGAGCACGCTTGCCAATGAGCTAAACCGCGAGGGCTGTAATATTGTGGCGTCGTGGTAGCAAAATGACAACACAGACAGGAGCTCTATTTACAAATTATTTATTTGCAAGATTGACACTAGTTACAGCACTGGGGTTACGTTCGCAATCTACCTCTGTGACTTCGTGCACACTGATCCTCGTCCCCAGGCCAGTACGTCCTTCACCACCGCTCTACCGCACCGATACCCTACACATCCCCGACACTCGGAGTGTCATAAGTAGGGAACGGAATTTATTGTAATAAAAAATGCAAAATATGTGCATACACAATGTGATGAAAAGTACCGATAGCGGTAGCTCAGTGCATCAACTGATGTCACTGCAGCGCCTCTGACCGGGAGGTCCTAGGTTCCCACTCCTCACGGCGGCAGAATTTTCGACACTAGCTTTTCAGCTAGGTCGAATTCAGTCGCTGTCTGGAGGAGAATTCTGGTGGCCGGCTGCTCTGATCGGTAGTTTTCCGTCTTTTCCGATCAACACAAACCCCGCGCGCGATCTGTCCGTCCTTTTCCTTGTCCTATCCTCTCCCCTAACACACACACTTACACTAACATGCACCACACTACCACATATTGCGGGAGACCGGTCGGGAGCTTACAGCTTGTCCCGGCTGGGGCGGTGCCCCGCTGGTGGGAGAGTCCTGGTTAGGGGCAAACCCCACTAGCCGACGGTAGGTCGGTGCCGGATCTTGCCATCCAGCGGGGGAAGATCACTGCCATCTCCCGAGGCAGAAAACACGCACTACACTTACGGGAATAATGACCGAAGCAGTTGACGCGCCCGGAAACACGAAAAAATCAATCAATGATCAAAAGTGTTCGGAGAGCCCCCATAAACATTTCGTCTTAGGTGCATTGTGCTGCCACGTACCGTCAGGTACGCATTCTCCGCGACTTCAGTAGTCATTATACATCGTGCAAGAGGAGAATGGCACGCTCCGCGGACATGACGGACTTCGCACGTGGTCAGGTAATTGGGTGTCACTTATGTCAGAAGTCTGTACGCGAGATTTCCACACTCCTAATCATATCTACTGTTTCTGATGTGATAGGGAAGTAGAAACGTGAAGGTACTGCACAAAAGCGAACAGGCTTTTGTACCGACGTCGTCTGTTAACTGGCAGAGACCGCCGACATTCGAAGGGGGTCGTAAAAAGTAAAAGACAGACATCTATCCAGTCCATTACACTGGAATTCCAAATTGCATCAGGATCCACTCCAAGTACTATGACAGTTAGGCATGAGGCGAGAAACCTTGGATTCCATGGTCGAGCGGCTGCTCATAAGTCACACTTCACGCACGAAAATGCGAAACCGTCATCAGCCAGCGTGTGTAGTGCCAACAGTGAAATTCGGAGGTGGAGGTGTCATGGTGTGGGCGTGTTTTTCCTGGAGGGGGGCTTGGACCCCTTGTTGTTGTGCGCAGCACTATCACAGCACAGGCCGACATTGATATTGTAAGCACCTTCTTGCTTCCAACTGTTGAAGTTGGAAGCAACTTCAGGGATGGCGATTGCATCTTGCAACATGATCGAGCACCTGTTCATACTGCACGGACTGTAGAGCAGTGGTTCCACGACAATAACATCCCTGTAGTGGACTGGCCTGCACAGAGTCCCGACTTGAATCCTTTAGAACATCTTTGGAACGTCGGCTTCGTGCCAGGTTTCGCCGACCGACATCGTTACCTCTTCTCAGTGCAGCACTCCCTGAAGAATGGGCTGCCATTCCCCAAGAAACCTTTCAGCACGTGATTGAGGCATGGGGGGAAGGGTAAGTTTAACAATTCATGGGGAAGATATGGTGGTCATAGAAGCGCAGCAACATTTGATTTGTACGAAAGATGATTCCGTAATATAAATTACAAACGCGCATCCGAAATGTTCCGTTTCGTCGTATAAATATATTAAAATGTAACGAAATATATAGTAATAGATAAAATATGTAAAAAATATGTAATTATACCAAAATATACAAAAATATGTAAAATAAAAATAGTTCTAATTAATTCAGAATATCTTGTAAACTAAAATAAAATTATTCGATGTAGGTATCTAGTTCTTGTAAACACATTTAACTACATGGAAATCCGTTTCCTAGTCACAAGGAATACACATCCACCTCCCAAGGCAGCAGTTGCGTCCACACACGAGGCAATCTTAAAACGAACTCCTATCTTCTCCTCTCCGCAAACCTCTTGGCGTTCACGGCCAACTGCTAGCCTCTCTGAGAAGTGCGGATTGATTTCTGGGACCACATGGCCGCTCACTGAGGATTCAGTCTCCACTGCCCTGCCCGCCTTGCGTCATGGAGGCCAAAGCTCTCCTTCACGCTCACAGCTTCCCAAAAGCTTCGTAACTCGCCGACCTTTGTTCGTTCCCATGTGATCGTCAGCCTCCGACACCCTATAAGAAAGTTCGGAGGTCCGTCCGCCAAGTGGTGACTCTACTATATGAGGCTAGATATCTACGAACAAACCTTGCCTTCTTCTCCTGGCAACCGCGACCCTTCCCCGTTGTGGGCACCTCCTACGCGATCACTCCCCCCCTCTCGGCCGCCCCCGCCCACCGTGCACTGGGGCGCCCCCGCGGCGCCGCCTACGCCGCAGTTCCGGGCGCCTCCCCCACCTGGCGGGGACGGAAACGCAGAGCGGTCGATGCGCGATGGATGGCCCGCGCGCAACTCCCGTGCGCCGCCCCCCCCCCCATGCCCCCTGCGGAGAACGCCATCGCCCCCACCAGCTCCACCGCCTCCCCATCCGCTGTGTGAATCCGATGCTGAGCTCATGGTACTATTCGCGCACTTTTTCTTGATACTCTACAGCGGGAGGTGCAGGGAGAGGTGGGTTCTGTCTATGTAACGCACAGTGCAGGGCTGTCAACTTTATTGACAGAAAACTCGGCGTAATAACTCGTCTTGGATTAGATAGCTATGAGAAACAATAGAAGTTTTTTTTTAAATTCTGAAGAAATAATTAACAGTTATAGAAATAATCGAGTAACAAGAAGGAACATGGTTCGCACAGGTCGATAGAAAGAGAGACCGAAAACAAGGAAGTCCGAATTGGAAAGGAAGAAGGTGGGCAGCACTGCAAACTGAGCCGTGACGTTCCGAGTGGAGCTCATATTTTCTACCGGGCCGTTCTATGCCGGGCTGCGCGAGGTCTAGTGCGCTCGAGGATCAAGAAAAAGTGGGAGCATAGTAGTTTCTACGGGTGGCGACGGCGGCGGTTCTGCAATACGGGAGTCATTCCTACCAAGCCCCTGCAAAGAAACTCATCTCCACCGCCCTCGCGTCGGTTCGGCGCTCGCCGCTGTACCCGACGATAGTTTATTCCGGGGACGATGGAACCTTGCTTTATCGTCGGCGAGAACGATAAAGCAAGGTTCTGGGATACAGTGATAGCCCCTCCCCGCCACCGTGGTGTACGCCATGGCCGACCCTCCGCTTTGCCTGCCGCCTCCTTCACAGCCCGCTCTCCGACCTCTGAAACCGGCGAGGGTGGTATCGACTGATGCACTGGAGTGACTCTGACTGAGAGGTCCTAGGTTTCGAGTACCGTCGGTGATAGGATTTTCGACACTAGCTGGAGAGCTAAGTCGCGTTCAGTGTCTGTCTGGAGGAGGAGAATTCTGGCGGCCCGCTGCTCTGAATTTTCTCGGAGTTTTTCGAGGTTTCTCCGATCAACACCAGGTGTCTGCCGGAGCAGTACCCTCAAAAACAGGCCACGGGCCGCGCGCGATCTTTCCTTCCTCTTCCTTGTCCTATCATCACTCCTTACTTACACACACTTACATGCACTCCCCTATCGCACATACCCGGAGACTATTTGGGAGCTTAGACCCATCTGAGGCAGTGCCATGCCGGTAGGAGATACGTGCTTCTAGAAGATACGTGCTTCTAGGGAAGATAACAATCGCCTCCCGCGTCCCAATACTTTCGGGACTAATGATCTGAGCAGTTGACACGCCCGCAATCACTAATCAATTAATCAATAAAGAACACCTCTGAAGCAGTTATCGCTTCTGCCGCACTAGTTTCTATGTAGTGGCGACCACGTCCAGGCCGGCCCCGAATCATCGCAAGCTTGTGGAATACGGAGTCCCCGCCACCATGCCTTCACCTTGGTTGTCACCTCCTTCGCCACCAACTCTCCCGCCGCTCTTGCCGCATGTTTCATTGCCACCACAGCAGTTTCTTGCGATGGCGTCACGTCGCCACCGACCCCTGGAAAGACAGGCGCAGCCCTTCTTCAGCCAGCCCACAAGAAGACCCGAGGGCTCCATTCTCCTCGACAAAGCACCTCTCACTCCCTCCGCCTACCGCCTACGATCTTACCATAGAGCAATGGCGGCTCGCGCTTAGGTTGCACGGTTGCACAATCCCCAGAAAATAAAAAAAATATCATAATTTCTTAGAAATATACATTTTCCTTTTAAACCAATCATTATTCATGATATTGCAGCAATTTCGATGTATACGAAATCATTTTGAAACCAAAGAACGTTCAACTGGCGTCCAACATCACGCTGTTCGCTCTTTGCTGTATTAATGAATTTACTGATTTACTCCTTGGTTCTTCGATTTAATACGGAGAAGATACAGCCTTTCGGTTGGGCAACCAGACAGCTGTCGCTGTCGCGTTGCGCGGCATCGGAGAGAATTTCAGGGGATTATCCATATTCTGTCTTCGTCTAACTCACTGCAAGTAGTTTTCTGATTTTCAGTTGTTATTAAAAGTACACACGTTCAGTCAATTATTGGCGATATTCAACACATTGTTTATATTTAGAGAATCTGTTTTCATTTGATATTAGTTTTGTGGTTTCAAAACGTATATTTGATGAATTCTATGTATAAATATGGCCATTCTGGATGGAAGTCCCTTAGTGTCCCTCGTGACTGCAGCTGGCCGTCTAACGGTTTGCGAACATTCTTATGAATACGAATGTGTGTCGTAGATCTTTCATTATTAGCAAATATATCAGGGTAGTGAAGTTTTCGAAATAAAATAATTTTATTTCATTGAAACGTGTCGAAGCAATACTGATTGTTGCCATGTACTGGAATCGAATTTAAGTGGCCAGTGGAAATCAAAGTCAGAACCACGTGCACGGGAGGTGTATATGCGTTACGCGGACTCAAAGCAAAACAATATGTAAGTAGTGTTTCAAAATACTTTTATTTCACTTGGTTTTAATTGATTTGAATTGCCTTCATTTTTACCTCTATGTTCGATGGAGGTGCAACTGCCAGTCTTTTGGGGCACCAGCCGCCATCGACACAAAAGTTTCTACCGATGTCATCGATTTCGTCACACATTGAATGTATCACTCGCGAGGGTGCCCTGCCTTGCTACTCTGCCACGATCACCATTTCCGTTACGGTGGCTTCTGCTCTGCTTTCGTTACTTCTCGGTGTCCTCTGCCTCCGCGCCTTGGCCGTTTCTGCAAATGGCGTTGACAGTGCCCATGCGACCATCCTGCCTGCGCCTTGTCGCTGCAGAACGCGATCGAAGATCGCAAGCCCTGTTTTTTCCTTGTACCCCGTAACGTCGCCATCATTTACTGCAGCCTTGCCCCAGTCTCCGCTCCGCCCTCGCGGCCCCTTCTTCTGCTACCATCCCGCTGCCTCTCTGACCGCGTCCGTCGCTTTCGTCCTCTCGCTCTGCCCCCGTTCCCTCCTCCGTCACCTCTGCCCTCTGCAGGTTCGACCGGTGGCGTCGTCACAGCCGTTCTCCCCCTTACTTGAACCGCCGCTCCCCGATGGTCCGTCGCCCACTCGCTCTATCCCTCCCCGTACCGGGAGCGGTAGCTCAGTGCATTAACTGATGTCACTGCAGCGCCTCTGACCGGGAGGTCCTAGGTTCGAATTCTGACGGCGGCAGAATTTTCGACACTAGCTTTTCAGCTAAGTCGAATTTAGTCGCTGTCTGGAGGAGAATTCTAGCGGCTGCTCTGATCGGTAGTTTTCCGTGGTTTCTCCGATCAACACCAGGCGAATGCCGGAGCAGTACCCTACAAAACGGGCTACGGACCGCGCGCGATCTGTCGTTCCTCTTCCTTGTCCTATCCTCTCCTCTTACACACACACACTAACATGCACCACACTACCACATATTCCGGGAGACCGGTCGGGAGCTTAGAGCTTGTCCCGGCTGGGACTGTACCCCGCTGGTGGGAGAGTCCTGGTTAGGGGGAAACCACACTACGACGGTAGGTCGGCGCCGGATCTCACCATCCAGCGGGGGAAGATCACCGCCATCTCCCGAGAAAAAAGCATGTAATACACTAACGGGACTAATGACCGAAGCAGTAGACGTGCCCGGAAACACGAAAAAATCAATCAATCAATATCCCTCCCCGCTAATACACTGGCGTCCCCGCTTCCGCTGTCCCCGCCACCTCCGTCGGCCCCCGCTATTTTAATGTACCTCGTTTGCGGTGCCTCCTTCGCCAATTTCTGAATCCACGAATCGTGAAAGGTGGCTCAGGGCATCAACCGATGTCATTGCAGTGCCTCTGACCGTGAGTCCAGAGGGTGGCAGTTTTTTTGACACTAGCTAGATAGTTGGGTCGAATTCAGTCGTTGTCTCGAGGAGAATTTTAGCCGCCGGCTGATCTGATCGGTAGTTTTCCGTGTATTTTTTTCGACGAACACCAGGTGAATGCCGGAGCTATAGACTAAAGAGGAATAATTCTTTACTCTATGCCGGAGCAATACCCTAAGAAAGGGGTGACCGACCGCGCGGAATCTTTCCTTTCTCTTCCTTGTCGTATCCTCATCGCCTACTTACACACATATGCATTACACTAACACAAATGCCGGGAGCCCGGTCGGGAGCTTGTTGTCCAGCTGGTGGGAGATGCGCGGTTATGGAAAACCCCACTGCCCGAGAGGAAGTACGGTGCTGTATCCCACTACCCAGCGGGTGAAGATCACCACTTCGCAAGGATAAAAACATACACTACACTTACGAGACTTGGCGCTAGCTGTTGACGCGCCCGAAACCACTAATCAATAAGTCAAGAACCCGTTTTCCCTTCCCTGCGCGTTTTGCTTTTACGCTTGGCGTCATCTCGTTGGCATTTATCATTTTTCTTCTCCATGTTTTGCTGCTATTGGTTGCTCCCCTCAAAATCTTGCTCTTGTTCCTCTCCATTGCAACTTCTTATTTTTTTTCCTTTCCGATATTCAACTGCAGTTACCTTTCATTCAGTTTTTTTTCCATTTCTTTTATTTTCCCTTTTTCATTTTTTTTTAAATTCCGGTTTTGCTTCGTTTTTTTCTTCTTCTGTTCCTTTTCCTCATTCTATTTCGTTTCAATTCAATTTTTTATTCATTCTCCTCTTCTTTCTTCTCCTTGATCTTCTCCAACATTTCTTCACATTATCCTAATTATTAAATTTGCTTTAATCTCCTTTTTCTGTCTTTCTTCTTGGTCTCCTTGCTCACCTTTCCTTTCCTTTTGACACAGCAATCACCTGCAGAGTTTCTTCCACCGCAGCCTCCTTGCCAATCACGCAGGTGGGCAGTGGCGAGGGTGAGGGCGGAGGCTGTGGCCAGGGGGGGGAGGCGGGGGTCATGGTGGGGACGAGGGCGAGGATGGGGGCGGGAGGGCGCTGGCGCTGGCGAGGGCGAGGGCGAGGGCGAGGGCGAGGGCGAGGGCGAGGGCGAGGGCGAGGGCGGGGCGAGGGCGAGGGCGAGGGCGAGGGCGAGGGGAGGGCGAGGGGAGGGCGAGGGGGGCGAGGGGGCGGGGGGGGGGGACGCTAGTGAGGGCAAGGTTGAGGCGGCGGTGGGAGGTGAGGGTGGGCCGCGAGAACAGAGAAGGAATAGAAAGGCGAGGATGGGGTGGAGCGAGCGGGGAGGGCGGGGCGGTCTTCGGCGAGGGAGGCGGCGCCGCGTTGTCGCGCCCGCAATGCGGCCGCGCCGTCGCCTTTTTCTTTTCTCCCCTCCCCTCTTCGCCCCTCCCCGCCTTCCCGTCGGCCCCCGCCCCGCCCCGCCCCATCCGCACGAGACGACCTGAGCGACTAAGCGCCGCTGGGACGTCCCCGCCTTTATTCGCCCTCCGCACGGCATGCGTGAAGGAGGCCGCCCCGACATGCCCCGCCCCCTCCCCAGGCTCAGCCCACGCTCGCTTCCTCTTTGCTGCACGCACCGCCCGACGCCGGGTAATGGGCACCAGAGAACCCGCAGTCGGAAGACCCGGATTGCAACTGGAATTGCTTAAGCTTGCCCTCACTCATTACAACATGTGAGTTCGTGAAGAAAATGTTTCTGCCTATTATGTGAGGTTTTGGAGGTGTTCGGAATGTAGTGACAAAATGTTCTACATAATAGATGAAAGTTAAACGAATGTAATCTGTTCGAAGACAATGTTTGCTCCCCATTACTCGGGTTGGAGTTCTTTTTAGACATATTTTTACATATTGACCTTTGTAGTTTTTAACTAAATATCTTGTAAATTCTTCATCTGTACAAATTTTTACAAAACCATACTCTGAAATGTTACCATCTTGTCCTATTAATTTTAAAAGTAAAGATTTGAGTGATAATTCTCCCTTTTCACACTGAAAAAAATTAGATAATCATTAAATACAACAAACAAGTTATTACCGAGAATTGAAATTGAAAAATACTTGAAAAGGACTGTAGGAGTTTCGCAACTGTAATTTTCAACTGACTATAAGACAAAATACCTGCTCATGAGACACGATCATTCAGCAAAAGTCCATTCCTGGATTAGTTGCATTTTCATGTTCTCGGATTCTTTTCCAATATTATATATCTCAGTATGAATCAATTGTTTTTTTTATATATGTGATTCCATTACGCAAGTTCGAAAAATACAAATATGAAAATTGTAACTAAAAATGGGAAATAAGTCGCTCACAGAATTCGAAACTTATAATCAGGGGGCGGATTTTGATGGCCTAAAACATCGCCAAAAATTATCAATAAATTGCTCTTAAAATGCTTTAAAACTGCCATATACCCAAAGAAAAATGAAGTAAAAAAAATATTAAAACCAGTTCGGATGAACAAATCAAGCTGTTGGATACGTTACTGATGTAATCGAGTCTCCTTCCATTTGTTCCAGTGAACTCAGCTTGCAAACTTTTGGTTCGGACTTTTCCTTACCAGAAATCTCCCGAAAGTTATCCCGAAATCAGCCGAGCCGGTAATGGCGCTGATATATGTCACACGAAATCTACACTCACAACGGCTGTCAAAACAAATTCTGAGAGAACAAATAGAATAGGCTCCAGAGTAATTCTGTGAAGAACATTTGTTGCATCTCGTAAATATTATTTGAAACAAGTACCATTAAAAATGACATTAAAACCAATGAAATAAGCAAAAATGTATTAGAAACGACAAAAAAGCAAAAAAATGACTGTCGAAATCGACAAAAAAAGCAAAACAATGACCTTTAAAAATGGGTCATTTCCTTTTGTCATAACAGAAAATGAATTTCTATAGTAAACGGTATTGATCTAAAGTGAAAAAAAAGACATTTCATTAAAATTCGCCCCTTTTAATCAATGTGAGTTAAAAACGCAAATAAGCAATTATTATACAAAAAACCTATTTTTGAAATAGTATTCAAGTTAGTATATCAATACCCACATTCATAGATCTTATTTATTTTACGACCAACTGTTCCATGATAAAATCCCATTCGACTAATCCCATAATAAAATATACGACATTGATAATTCTATGGAAAAACCAATACCTTTGTTACAAGAGTCTCTACAATGAAAATAACAATTAAGTGAAGTGCATAAGTATTCTATTACAATGTAGAAACTCGACACTCTTACTTTGTAATGCCTCATTAACTCCCATTACGAACACTTTGTCATAATTTCCGCACAGCTCGTAGTTGGACGCGATAAGACGCAATACAATATCTCGGTCGTAAGAATTAGCTAATTCCGTGCCGGGTCTTGCTCAAGCGGAAGTGCCCTGGTAATCGCCGCCGCCTTAGCAAGCCACCCGGGGCGGGGGGTGGGCGGGCAGAGGCGAAGGTGTCGGGGCCGACCGCATCGCGTGAGCGTTAAGCACCCGGGCTAAGTGGCCCTGATTGCGGCGCGCTCTCAGCCACCCCGCCGCCCCCGCCCGCCCCGCCGCCCCCGCCGCCCGCACCGCCTTCGTCGCCCCCACCGCCCCCGCCGCCCCGCCGCCCCGCCGCCCCGCCGCCCCGCCGCCCGCACCGCCCTCGCCGCCTGCACCGCCCTCGCCGCCCGCACCGCCCTCGCCGCCCGCACCGCCCTCGCCGCCCGCACCGCCCACGCCGCGCGGCACCTCAAAGTGCACGCGACGCGCGCCACCGCCACCGTCGCCTCCTTCGCCGCCATTACCTCCGCCTCCGCATCGCCGCCACCTCCGCTTCCTCTTCCTTCTTCTCTTCCTCCGTATCCTCCTCGTCTTCGTCGACCTCTTCCGCCTCCTCCGTCTCCGCCTCCACCTCCTCCGCCGCCTTCTCCTCTCCGCCTCATTCTGTCCCGCCTCCTCCCCCCCCTTCCCACCGCCCCACTCCCGACGCCACTTTCGGAAACCTTACCTCGCCGCCGTCATTACCATCGTCGTCACTACCTTTCTCGCAGCCGGCAGCCTCGCCTGCTTAACCGTCTCACTGCACGCCTCACCACCATTCCCTTCGCCACCACTGGCCTTACAGCCTTCTAAACTCACCCATCCCTCCCGCCCTCGCACTCGCCGCAATCGTCAGAGCCGTTGCCGTTGCCGCCGCCCGGCGACCACGCCCACCACCTAGCAGACGCCCTTCCTCCCAAAACGGAAAAGGTTACGAGGTGTGCTGTTGGGTCGTTTTCCGCAAAAATTAACGTCCTTTACTCCGGTTACTAGAGAGTTTGTGCACCCTCGAACGTTAAAGCACTATCGAAGCGCAGAGCAAGTTTCGCATCACTCTAGTGCATTGGCGCATGCGCAGAAGATCGATAGTGCTGCCCGCTATGGCGTGCACAAACTCTCTATTATACAGCAGTTAATGATGTTACTACAGTGACTTTTACCCGGAGGTCCTAAGTTCGAGTCACGGCGGTGGCAAGATTTTCATTATTAGCTTGTGTGGCGTCATTGCCGGGGCAAGAATTCACAGAAGAGAACAGTTTGTAACATATTGAATTTTATTCCCGATATTCTCCGACACCTGAATACACAATTTACAATATTTTCAATAAACAGAATAAGCTGGCCCGTTAGAAGGAGGAACATTTAACTGGTCACCAGAACCGCTTGCCTAATAAAATACTAACTCCTGCGGTGTGAGGTACCGTTACGTCTATGTGCGCATACAAGCGAGTATGCCGCACCTCACGTCTCGACTCATGCACGCCGACTTCCACCCTTAGCCTCCGTAGCCTAGACATCGAAGTGCCACGCGCCGCGCACAACTCACACGACGTCCTACGGACGAGCCCAGGAACCTCTATACAATTAGAGACTATACTGAGCATCACAAGAAAAGTAACATTAATTTTAACAATGATACATAATGCATTATTTACCATTTGGACTGTATAAATGAGTATAAACAACGTGTAACAACTATTGTATTGCAGCCTCCGGGTCAATGACCCCCATCTCGATCAGGTTTTTCGTCCAGTTTCCCTGATCCATTGAGCAAATGCTGAGATGGCCCCTTGTTTTGCTTCTGGACATAAATGTAACTTCATTTTCTGTGCACGTCTTCTAGAATTCAGTGGGAAATACAATTATTCAAATTATCGTTTCCATGTTGTCGCGGCAGGAAGTAATAAGAGCCAAAATTTATTGCTTATTTATCCTTGAAAATAGATTTTATTACATGGGAGTTTTTGTTTTTTTTTTCTCCCTTTCAAAATTCAAAATTTAAGTAGTATATGACTTAGTGTAGGGATCACAGAATTTTGAAAATGTGCACACAATTCACTTTTCCCCATAGCACGTCATACGCTGTTTTTTTGACGTAAAATAAATAAATAAATAAACCAGAAGAAACAGTTTTGTCCGAGGTCCGCTTATAAACTTTTCTGGACTCGGCTGACTGAACTGCATTATCTAGCCGCTTCCGCCTCCGCGTTTCCACAGCCAGAACTGTCGACAGGGTGTAGCGTCATGTTGGCGGCCGTGGGTGGGAGGAGGAGCGGAAGTATCGCATACCTTCGGGCATGAATAGCTTGGCGCCCCGGCGTTGGGATACATTTAGACAAAGGGGACGCCAGCTTGACCGGGAAGGCCACCTGGTTGACGCGAGCCTCCCTCCTACACCTAGGACGGTCCCGTGACGGCTACACTCTGGTATCAAATCGAGCCGACGAGCTCACACCTTTTTTTTCTCTCAGGAAACCTCGCGCGATGCGCAAAACTTTACGCTCAGACTGGAGCGTGTCGTGCCTCTAGCACGGGTGACGAGGTCACGGTAGTGGCGCGGGAGTAGCGTCAGAGGAGGAGGGGCCTCCCTAGCTATGTGGGGTATCCATAGGGAAATACTCGCAAGTGTGTAGTTTCGGAATAGAAGTTGGTTATTGTACATAAGTGTAAATAAACGTGTACATACTTGTACATGTCTGAGTGTTTTTCTCCAGACGCCACAGGGGGTCTACAAGCCTGCCTCCGAGGCCACCCGCATTACGGCCGCTCCGCTGGGGTGCCTCCCGCAGCCCTGCTCGAGCACAGGTTTTCCCCGTCCGAATATACACACTTTGTTCAGCAAGGCGTCGCTTCAGCAAGCGCTGTCCACTGTCGCAACCTACTTCCTTGTGCGTTTCATGTACATGAAATGCACGTAACTAGTAGTTTGTACAAGCCGACTGTTATGATGCCACACTTGTCAACTAGGTAAAATTCAGTCGCTGTATGGAGGAGAATTGTAGCAGCCGGCTGCGCTGATCGGTAGTTTTCCGTGTTTGTTTTTCAATTAACACTAGGCGAATGCCGGAGCAGTACCCTAACAAACGGGCTACGGACAGCGCGCGATCTTCCCTTCCTCTTCCTTGTCCTATCCTCACCCATTACTTACACACACTTACACTACCACACATGCCGGGAGACCGATCGAGAACTTAGAACTTATCCTGACTGGGGAGGTGTCCCGCTGGTGGGAGATACCTGGTTGGGAAAAAAAGCGCTAGTCAACGGTAGATCGGCGCCGGATCTCGCCATCCTGCGGGGTAAGGCCACAGCCTCCTCTCGAAGAAAAATATGCACCACACTTACGGCAATAATGACCTTAGCCGTGGACGCGGCCTGACGCATTAGTTCCTTTGTAAAATTCAAACATTGAGATGGGCAGTCGTGTCCGTTCCTTTCAATTAATCAAACAACGAATTCCTGTGGATCGTATGTAGCTAGAAGAAGAATTTACCCATTTAATTACGTGCAGAAGTTTAGAGAAAACAAACCTTGCCACAATCTGCAAAGACAGAGAGATACATTTTGTTTATTGTTGCCAGCTGAAGAGCAGAATTTACGTGCAGAATTTTAGAGAAAACAAACCATGCCACCATCTGCAAAGACAGAGAGATGCTTTGTGTTTATTGTGGCCAGCTGAAGAGCAGAATTTACGTGCAGAATTTTAGAGAAAACAAACCATGCCACCAAAAGAGTGGTGTTTATTGGCCAGCTGAAGAGCAGAATTTACGTGCAAATTTTTAAGAAAACAAACCATGCCACCATCTGCAAAGACAGAGAGATGCTTTGTGTTTATTTCGGCCAGCTGAAGAGCACGAAGGTATTTCTGACGAATAGTGCAGAATACATGCTTAAAGCTACGGTGGCTCTTCTAGGTTTTACCCCAACGCTCCCCAAGACTTGCATTGTTCATGGCCTACATCGTGCTGCCATGCTGCACTATGGCAGCAACACTACGTCTTGCTGCCATAGTGTTGTCGTTCGCAGAACCCTTAAATTAATAATATGATCTCCTCAGTTAAAATAGTTTTGTCAAAGCACCGCCGAGAACACAGATTTTCAAAGAGAAAGTACCAGAAATTCCCCTTCCGCCAGAGCTTGTCCTTACCCTTTTAGATGGGCAACATGCCTCAATGCTGCATTGTATTACTGGTCACACATTAAAGCTATTAAGAAGGTACTTCCTTTATTGAATGCAGATGTGACGTGTATTACGTCAGTAATAATGTCTGCATATAATGAAGGAATCAAAAGCCAACATACATCAGTTCACACTTCGTAACACTGCCTAAAATCATCATTAAGCTCCAAGAACGTGATCTAGAACAAACTACTGCAGTAAACTTATTGAACTCTGCTGCAATGTCATTCAACAATTTTCCAAAAATAGTGCGAGTCTTAGCAGAAAAAAATTAAGAAAATAGAAGAGAGACTCCACGTAGGGAGTACATGACCTTAACGTTGGTGGTGGAGTTTGAGTACCCCCGTGATCCTGAGAGCTATACCGGCGGTAGCGTAGCTACTGGCAGGGCCTCCCTTGCCGGGCAGGTCGAAGGAGAGGGGTGAGACGAAGAAGTACTCCAGAAGAGGACACCAGTGTCAGAAGAGGACCCAATGAAGAGGGCCTGAACAGTAGTTCTGTCAGAAAAGATCTTTGACATGGCAAGGTTGCCCTCGAAAGGGTGGGCGGAACTCTTAGCCCAGTGAAGGCAATCCGCCTAGGAATGGTGGTCCAAAATACCACCCAGCTGGTTCGGAAGCTGTGAGGTGGCAGCCCCATCACTGAACTTAACCTGCGCAGCGCTCGTATCGCGGCCAGGGGATTCTTATTACTACTGGCTCTCTTCACAATGCACAACCGGATGGATTACGGAGACAACTTAAGCGAGTCAAGGATAAACGATTTGGTATTACGGAACGATTAAAACTAGCCACATGGAATGTCAGAGGACTGTGTAATAAAGAAGATGAACTAGATATCAAATTAAATCAAAAAGGGATTGATATAGCTGTCATAACTGAAACGAAAAAGAAACTGAAAGGCACGAAAGATCTTAGCCATTACACAATGATATACAGTGGAGTAACCCAAAACAGACGGGCAAGCTGTGGGGTAGCAATTATGGTTAATAGGAGGTGGAAATATAGGATAGTGGAATATTCCTTTATAAATGAAAGAATCGTTACGTGCAAATTTAAAATAGATAGAGGATATTTTATACTGATAGGTGTCTATGCTCCTGAAGAAGGAAGGAAAGAGGACACAAAGACATTTTATGACGAACTTCAAAAACAGTTAAGTAAAATCAACAAGAACAATCATGTTCTCATCTGCGGTGATCTTAACGCAAGAGTTGGTAACATTCCCAATCCGGAGTTGTGGAGCATTTGGAGAACAACATTTGAATAGAAACGGAGAAGAACTTCGTCAATTTGCGACTTTTAACCAGCTGAAAATTACTAATACCTTTTTCAGAAAAAAAGATATTCATAAATTCACCTGGAGTGCCAGAGGCCACAGATCACTTATAGATTATATAATTGCAAATGATAAAATCTGTAAACAAATAGAAAATGTCCAAGTACACCGAGGAAGTGACATATACTCAGATCACTACCTAGTGATTGCATCTATCACGATGATAGCAAAATGGAAGAAAATGAGGACAAGAAGAGAGACATGTCAAGAAATCTTCAAAGTGTACTTGTTAGAACACGAAAGTATCAAGCGATTTTATCAAAATCGATTACAACAGTATCTACTAAGTGTACCTACTGTTAACGATGTGGATGAAGAATGGCAAAATATAAAGAATTCAAAGGCGGTAAACGATAAAGAAATAGCGTACAGAAATTTCCTACAAAACAAAACACCCGAAGCAAGGGAGGAATACATACAAAAAAGGAATAATGCTAAACATTTAATTAGATCTGCACATAACGATTCATGGGATAGATTTATAAGTAATATAGAAAACGATATACATGGAAGGCAAATGTTTGCTTATAAGGTATTTCGGCATCTAAATAAGTCAGAGAAAGATGTTGCAGATATACAAATCATTAATGAAGAACAATGGAAAGAACACTATAGAAAACTTTGGTGTACAGAAACCATTGATTCTCAAGAGGAAGAGCTCTGTTACAACAGTTCGGTGGACCTCCTCTCCTTGGAAGAATTTCAGTTAGCATTAAAAACAATGAAAAACAGGAAGGCATGTGGCCCTGATGGTATTAATATGGAACTTTTAAAATACGCAGGACCTATCTGTGATTTTAGGTTGCTTCATCTGTACAATGAATGCTGGAAAAGTTATAAAACACCTAATAGCTGGAAAACGACGGAGGTTATATCTGTCTTTAAAAAGGGTCAAAGAAATGAGTGCGGGAACTATAGAGGTATTAGTCTCATGAATGTCGCTTATAAAATATTTGCAAAAATAAATAATGCTCGATTAAAAATCATTACAGAAGTTAAATTACAAGAAGAACAGTCGGGATTTCGGAAAGGACACTCATGCAGTGACAACATTTTTAGTATCAAAAGGATTTTAGAAAAACGACGAGAAGTCAATATGGAGACCCATTTAGCCTTTATTGACTTCGAGAAAGCCTTCGACAGTGTAGATCGAGTCAAATTGTGGAATGTAATGAGTGAAAGTGGATATCCTAAACACCTAATAAATACCATAAAAGTTTATATACGGCACAAAAATTACAATAAACACTGGTACGAAGAAATCTGAAGAAATTTTGACAAATGGAGGACTCAAACAAGGATGTAGTTTATCTCCAACGCTATTTAATATATATGTAGATGATCTTATTAAAAAATGGAAATGTATAGTGGGCCCTGGAATCCAGTTAAAGAACAAACATCTAAATGTTATTCTTTATGCAGATGACATAACAATACTGCAAGAAAGTGAAGACGAACTACAAAAAGCCGTATACAAACTACATCTACTGGGAGGGCTCGAATATAATCTCCGGATATCAAAAAAGAAAACAAAGGTTATGGCCCATTATGGTAAACACCCCGCTCGCTCAAAAATAGTAATTGACGATACAGTAATCGAACACATTTCTAATTTCAATCACTATGTGGCATAATAAACCGAACACTTCAGAACAAAACAAGGAAAGACACCCAAATAAAATTTTATAAAACAATGGCTGCTCCAGTTCTTATGTATGGAAGTGAATCGTGGATAACAAAAGAGAGAGATAAAAGTAAAATTCAAGCAGCGGAAATGAGATTTCTCAGGAAAGTTAAAGGCTACAGAAAACAAGATCACATAAGAAACGAAGATATCCGTAAAGAACTGGATATATATAATATAAATGAAAAGATAGAGGAATACAGAGAATCATGGAGACATCACATTGGAAGAATGGGTGAAGAAAGAATTCCACGATTAGTGATGCAATACCGACCGAAGGGTAGGAGAGATGTCGGGAGGCCCAGGAAGAGATGGAGCTGAAGTGCAAGTGAAGACGGAACAGACATTCATGCCTAATCCCTGAAAGGAAGAAGAAGAAGAAGAAGAAGAAGAAGAAGAAGAAGAAGAGAGAAATCCCGGTTTGAAAACGGTGAAAAAGATTAATACTATTTTACTGGGAGATACATATGGTGATAAAAATTGCACGGCTAAAGAAATTGCAGCTTTTAAGTAGTGTCCCCTAAACTCATGCAAAATTTAAAGAACTTTTTTGTGTATAAGAAAATTCTCCTGTATAACAGAAAACGATTCACCTCAGAAAAGTTGGAAAATATATTACAATCTCTTGCAATGCAAATTAAATCCAGCGTGTATTATTCAACATGTAAATCAAACTATTTTGCATAGACTAAAACACCTTTTTTGTCAGTGCATATTTTTCTTTTTAAGTGCATGTTTTCCTATTTTTGAAATATATTTGCATGCATATTTTCAGGATTTTTAGTGCTTATGAATCCACACCCTAATATATATAGCAGTTATTAACAGTTTGGATATTGTGCAAGTTCTGATTTTATCCGT
This sequence comes from Teleogryllus oceanicus, assembly GCA_964035755.1. Classification (NCBI taxonomy): domain Eukaryota; kingdom Metazoa; phylum Arthropoda; class Insecta; order Orthoptera; family Gryllidae; genus Teleogryllus; species Teleogryllus oceanicus. The sequence goes on from CAXIVR010000009.1 coordinate 42,879,402, forward strand.
ATATATTATTTCTTGTGAAGAAACCCTTTTCTTCTCTGTTGCCCAACAAATCTTTATAATGAGGAAATAAAAAAAAATGTATCGCGCAAAACTTGGAGCATGTCCTTCATACCCTAGGCGCATTCCGAAAATGGTGCGTCTGTGACAAATCATACCTACGAGGGGTTTAGATGTTTTCATAAGCTGCAATCTATAAGCATTTTAGCTGCCTGTAAATTGGCTCTTGATTGAGTCCAGATGCCTGCAAAATTTAAAATTTTATATAGAATTAAATGAACTGTTATGTAGAATCTATAAACTTAAAAAGAAAGGATTTTCGTTTAGAAATAAATTTGAGCTATCTATTGAACCAGAGTTCGTCATTTTTACTCTAAACGAAAAACTACAAGACTTTATGTATGCTATCGGTTGCTGGTTATTTAGTGTAAACACTAAACTTTAATACAACACAATACAAACTTTAATAGTATTAATAGAATGAACGCTTATCTGCCGTCATTTGTTCATTACGTTGCTTGGTTGACTCAAGACCTTCAAGAAGTCTAGGCAATGAAGCGTGTGTATGAGATGAGGTTATACTTATTGAAGCGATTGTAGGAATTTTTTAAAAGGTTTTTTGAGGTTACGAGTTTTAAGTGTTTTTTATGGAAAGGTAAATGAGCAAATTTAAACGCAATCCAGTAATCATTTGAAACATTTGTCCGTTTACAAAAAGCCAGTAAGTGGAATGGTATGTGATGCATTAGGATTTCAAATTAAGGTATAGACTTTAACAGGACATCTTGCTATTTTAACACGTATGCAGCTCTTGGCAACCACAAAATATTTCAATTACCTTTCTAAAACCATGTTTAACTCTGTTCACAGTAAATGGTACTGACCCAAAATTTGTAATCTTTCTTCATTTTGTTAGTCTTAGTGTATAGTAAGTACTGAAAGAAGTGAAACAATATTTTGGGAAATTTTCGATTTTTTGTATAGTTCATTTATTGTACTTTTCTGATGTAACTTTTCTGCAGTTCTTCCCTTTGTGTGATGAAATCGCAAGAGTTTAGCTAGTTAAATTGAGAGTATGTGCAAATCACATGTACACTGGCAAAGGTGACTCAGACCAACAGTTAATGTCACTGCAGTATCTCTGACCGCGAGGTTTCAGGGTTCGAGTTCCGACTGTGTTATGATTTTCGACAATAGCTACATAGGTAGATTCACGAATTCAGCTACTGTCAGGAGGAGAACTCTAGCAGCCGGCTCCTCTGATCGGTAGTTTTCCGCAGTTTCTCCGATCAACACCAAGCGAATGCCGGTGCAGTACCGTAACAAACGGGCCGCGCACGATCTTTTCTTCTTGTTCCTTGTCATATCCTCACTCCTTAGTTATATTTACACTCACGTGCACTATCGATTAATTGATTGATTGATTCTTCCCCCGCTGGATGGCGAGATCCGGCGCCGACCTACCGTCGGCTAGTGGGGTTTCCCCCTAACCAGAACTCTCCCACCAGCGGGGCACCGCCCCAGTCGGGACAAGCTCTAAGCTCCCGACCGGTCTCCCGGAATATGTGGTAGTGTAGTGCATGTTAGTGTGTGTTTGTGTGTAAGGGGTGAGGATAGGACAAGGAAGAGGAAGGACAGATCGCGCGCGGACCGTGGCCCGTTTGTTAGGGTACTGCTCCTGCATTCGCCTGGTGTTGATCGGAGAAACCACGGAAAACTACACGTGCACTATCACACTGGTCGGAAGCTCAGAGCTTGTGCCGGCCGAGACTGTCTCCCGATGGTGGGAGCTACCTGGTTGGAGAAAATCTCCGGAAGCCGACGTAGGTCGGAGCCGCATCACGTCAGCGGGCAAGATCACCCCCACCTCCCGCGATGGACACATGCAATACACTTACGAGACTAATGAACTTAGCAGTTGATGCGTCCGGAATTACAATTAAGTAATTAACACCACATGAAATATCAATTTAACTAATGACATGCACGTTGCTTTATACACTTCGGCCGAACATTATTGTGGTTCTAAGCAATCGCGTAATTTCTTTTACGTATAATTTGTTTTGTCACCAAAGTTCCAAGAGTTTTCTATAACCAATTGCAACATGATATCCTTTGATATTTCTTTTAATCACTCTTTCATCTACAAGTAAACTTATTTTCGGTCGTATTAATTTTCTCGCAGAATACGAAAGTCAAGCGTGAATAAATGAAACAATAAATAAATGAAGATTATATATATATATATATATATATATATATATATATATATATATATATAACATGTTATATTATTATATATATAATATATATATATATTATATGTTATATTATTATATATAATATATAATTATATATAATATATTATATATATAATTAAAATAATTTAAATAAACAAAAAATAAAATAAATAAAAATAAAAAATAAAAATAATAATATGTTGTACATTTGCGGCACGTTTTGTCATTTCCATGACGTTTCTTCGCATTTAGGTCTTACTCCCTTTTCTTCTTCATATCATCTACATTTTATGTGGTTTTTACTAGTAAAACCCTATTATTAAAGTTCTTTAATTAATTATTACATATGTGTTTTAAAGTTGTTTTGTCTGTCGCACGTTCTCGGAATGTAATCGTTATGCTTTGTGTCGGCAGTGCAGTAATTCGAGAACCAATGGTTTCGCCACGCTGAATAATTCCTACCTCGCTAACTCCTTCCATTGACATTACCTTCCTGCTCACTTCGTTACACGATTTGTCTCATTTATCGTCCCTTTAATTTGCCTTAAAATCTACATTTTCAACACACATCAACGTTAAAGCAAACAAAACTTCAGGCCCGCAGATGCGTAATCCATAAAATGTAAAAGATTCGTGTTAGTGGTTTCATTGATTGATAAGGTATAGGGAATCTAGAATCTTCTTCAATTTTTCATGTACTTCATTGGGACTCAACATCACTCTTGAACCACTTCAGACGTTTTTCTTGTCTCCAAACTTATTTTCCAGTAGTGACAGGATTGAGAGAATTAATATCATGCAGATAACGTTTAGTATCAAATACGTTAAACAAGAGGCAAACATTGAACAATAAAACATGGCACGACTCCGTTGGCACAACCGACGTTTTACGACTGGACTCCAGGTAGGCATCATTGCTCAAAAGGCTAGGTTAGAATTACATTTCGAGTTACCTTATTCCCCTTTCTCTTTCCCATTCTTCTTTCTTCCTATTCTTTCCGAACATCTCTCCCAGAGCTTCTCTCCACTCCCCTTTCTCCGCGATAAAAAGAATCTTTTTCCTCGCACCCATTTCTCGGTGTAGAATAAGTTAATTAAGAGTGGATGCGGTTGGAGCTTCGGTGTTACATTTTCTCTACGCAACCGATAGAGTTGCATCCGAGAGGACAAAGGGACGTGAGGGAGACACGGCAAACAATCGAGAGTCAAGCAGTCTGCCCGTGTCGTCAATATGTGTCGCAAACAAGGACAGCATCACATTGGAAGTTTATGATTTTTTCACATTGGATTTTTTCACATTGGAAGTTTCTGATTCGTGGGAATTTTTCAGGATTCGACTTCTGGTAGCATCAGACTTCGTAGCACAGTGGGAAATACTGGAGAAATCGTATCTAGAAGAACTAATGTTATCTATTAATGAACGCGTGTGAAACAATTCCTGTGATGAATAATTGTCTAAAATTGCGGCGGTGTTTTCCATAGCCATTCTTTAATCCTTTCAGGCTTAATCTTAAGAGTTTTTAAGTTCGTATAGCTTTGCAAAAAGTAACAATGTTTAGAGATTGCTCTGGGAAAAAAAATTGCTGCAATTTTTTTCTCCTTTCAAAAAGAGTTTCATTGTTCTCTCTTAGTATCTAAGCATGTCCTCGAACATTGGTATTTATGTCTAAATTTGTTACAACTCCAATCAAAATTAAGCGATTTATATTTTATTATAATTACACATTATCCCAACATTTGCTGCAATGACTTTACTTAAAAGAGGAGAATATTTTGGAATAAGCATTTTAAATTTCGAAGCTGGCGTGAAGATACAGTGGTGCGATACGGATGTGATTGCTAGCCACTTTAGGAAAGCCCATTAGTAATTAAAGCAGAAAAACTGACCGGGAGCGGTAGCGCAGTGCATCAACTGATGTCACTGCAGCACCTCTGACCGGGAGGTCCTAGGTTCCCACTCCCCACGGCGGCAGGATTTTCCATCAGTACCCTATTAAACGGCACTGAGCTACCGCTCCCGGTAGGCTCATTATCATTATCATCATCATCATCATCATCATCATCATCTAGATCACCGAGAAATGCTAAAAAGATCATCTAGAATTTCCCCTGCGATTATATTCGCACCAGCTACTGCGGCAAAAGTTGTTGCCCTAAACCATCCAAGCCGGTATTATTATCGTCATAAGCTCAGTTTCTAGAATTAGTAAGAAAGCTCGTACCACGCACGGCCACTGATTTCAAGCCATTCGTCCTCTCAGACGAAGCGAGCCGCCACCCTGTTGCCTCCGGGTACGGCAGGCGGTCGGTCTGTCGGTTGGGTCGGCGGAGGCGCCACAATGGCGCGGTGATTGGCGCAACAGTCGAACAAACGGTGCAAACGAGCGCGTGCCGCCACCTGCCCCCCACCCCTCCCCCACCCCCCGCGCCGGTGGCGGCTCGCGCCCTCGTTTCGCGCCCGTGACACCACCCGGCCGCCGCCTCCCGGGCGAGGACGCGACACCTGGAGCGCTTCCTCTCTGCGAGGGCGGTTGGGAGCTCAGCAGAGGCAGCCCGAGGACGGGGCGCGCACGCTGTGGGCTGCCAGCAGGGCCAGATTACCCAACAGGCTGCAGCCTGGGGCGCGCAGTTTTTGGGGGGCGAACAAATTTCAGCGAATTTAAGATTTCACAACGCGAGCTTTTTTTTTAATTCGGTGGTGTAACGGTCAGCGTACCGAGTTTCCGGGTTCAAACCAGATCGAAGCCGTGGATTTTTGAGGGCGAAAAAAAATCCTTCGGAGGGGAAGTAAAACCGTCTGTCCCATGTAGTAGATTTACTACATGTGAAAGATCCTGAAGCCTCTGAGCAAAATTGAGTTCCGCCTGTTTTGTCGCCCAAGATAATGCCTCCTTTCTCCGCTAGGTGGTGAAAGGAGCGTAGTGAAATTTGCGTGGTTAGGCGGTAGAGCGGGCCTGATGGCCCGAGTCTCGCCACGTAAAATAACGCATTAACTAACTAACATGTATTTCTACCTGTTCGACTACAAGTCTTTCAGGGAGTTTAAAATAACAACATAGTGACGGCTGTTTTGATCACTGACAGTAACCTTATAAAAATAATGAATTATTAAACATATTTTTAAGATATGTAGAATTTTTAATGTAGAGTTAGAAGGAATGTAAATAAAGGATGAAAATAATTGCAATGAAGATTTATGAAGGACGAAATTTATCTTTTGGAAATTTTGATTGGATACGACGAGGAATGTTAACGCGAGCTTTTGAATGTTTTTTATAGAAGTATTTTTTTCCATATTTTTAACAAAAGAAAGTGTTAATCAAATGTACTCGTTAATATATACAGATAAAAGGAATACAAAAATATCGTGTATTTATTAAATCAATATAGTGGTGAGAATTACTTATACGTACGCGTATAATCAATTATTTTTACTTTCACAATATTTGCGTCGGTTGCAAATATCATACAACAATTTTTTATTCAAAATATTGCAAATAGCTTATTCTTCTTCTTAACCGTTTAGTTGACCTTCAGGTGGATCTTACTGGATCTAAACTAAGAAGAAAGCCTCAGGGACAGAGGAAATCGGCCCATCCATACACATATGGAGTGGTGTCCCAAAAGATCAAAGAGGAAGTAAAGGTGTGTCCATAGTTATTAAGAAAAAATATAAAAAGGACCTAACGAATTGGGAAGCGATTGAAGAGAGAATTATTAAAGTAAATCTTGAAAATTATGGATTTAAAATTGACAATTCTGGGAATCTATGCACCAAACGAAAACGAAAAATCTAGTATCCTTGAAGAATTCTATTCAAATCTAGACGAGGTGATCAGCGACTGTGGAGATAAAGGAGATGTAATTCATCTCGGAGATTTTAATGCCAGGGTGGGGAAAGCAAGTGGGTCAAGAGTAATTGGACAATTTGGCGAGGATGTCTGTAACTCAATGGGAAAAGACTGGTATTTTTGTGTGAACAACATAACATGATGATCAGAAATGGCTTCTTTCAACACAGAGATGAGCATAAGTATACCTAGATGGACCAACAGAGAGGTAGCAGATCAGTGATAGACTATATGATTACTCCGAAGAACTTCCAAGGAAGAGTTTTGGATATTCGGGCACACCGAGGACCAGAATGTGGCGCTAATCACTGCCTGGTGAAATCAAAAATAATATTCCCTCCTAGGAAGCATCGTAAAGACAGTCCTAAGGATTTAGGAAAGGAAGAAAGCGAGCAAGAAATAAAGTACAACTTGGAAGGACTAGCACATAGTAGTACCCGTTATCTCTATCAAAATAGGCTAGACAACTTTTTAAATGAAAGTAAATAGATTTAATGTTTAAAAAATCAAATTAAAAGTGTGCTAAACAATTGACAGCCTAGGGCGCACATAAGTCGAAGTCAGACACTGACTACGAACGCTGTTTACTAGAGGAGGTGGCTCAGGGCATCAACTGATGACATCACAAGGCCTCTGACCGGGAGGTCCTAAGGATCAATTCGCGACAGTGGCAGGAATTTCCCCACTAGCTACACAGCTGGCGCGAATTCATTCGTTGATTGGGGGAGAATTCTAGCGGTCGGCTGCTCTGATCGGTAGTTTTCCGTGGTTTCTCCAATCAACACCAACCATAAGCCGGAGCAGTTCCCTAACAAATGGGCCACGAACCACGCGGAATCTCACCTTCCTCTTCCTTGTTTCAACCACACCCCTTACCTACACACACAATTACATGCTCTACACAACCAGACATACCGAGAGGCCCGACGGGAGCTTAGAGCTTGTCCCGGTTGAGGCGGTGCCCTGCTGGTGGGAGATACCTGGCAAGAGCAAACCCCGCAAATCCTAGATTACGTCGGCGTCGAACCTCACGTTCCATCGGAGGATGAACCCAGATACTTCCCGACCAGAAAATGCACTAAACTGACGACATTAACGACCGAAGTAGGTTATGCGTCCAAAAACATGAACTGTTCACTATTTAACGGGATAGTCTCATTTTAGTCGATTTTTAATGAATTCCCTCCATACATACTGTACTATATTGACACAAAACCCCCTTAATATGCTACTCCTGGTTAGTTCTCCAGGTGCGACTTAAACTTACTCCCCTGGGATGCATCTTACAAATTTAAGACGAAAAATATAGAATTTTCTTGCATAGTTCGTGAAGAAATTAGCAGGTTCAAAGGTCTTTCATAACACACTTTAGTGTGCAGCACATGATACCATCCTGAAAAACTTCGAAACTATGCGTCGCAAACTCTTAAAACAGGATTTTCACGCCGTTACAGGACGTGGGATGCCGTTTACATAACATCAGAGAAACGCTTCAGTTCCTGAACTTCAGTTGGAGGAAGCATTAACAGTTCATTGTCGATTGTTGTTGGTTGTTCATTGCCCGACAGGAAACATTGTAGACCGATTCAATACAGGACTGTCGCTCTTCTTTCCGTAATATTCATCAAGCGGAAGAAAATTGTTTGTATCCAAATAAGGTAGTTTTATCTCCAATGAGTATAAGTACAATACTTACAAATTCTTTTCGCAATAATGACAAACTTTTGGACTCATGAAACTTCAGTAATCTTCGATACAATTCTTTTAATTAAGGAAGGGTTTCTCAACAAAATGATATAGGAACGGGTTTTATCTATTCGTTCATAATATGTTCTTTTGACATTTTTTACCCTAGCTTTCTTTGAAAAAAAGAGAAGCTTAACGCTTCTGGAAAGTTGTAAGGAGTTTGCCACGTATATTGCAACAGAAATGTACTAATTCACAATCAATTGTATTAATGTATCTTTTTAATCAATTTTAAAATAGTTTTATTTTTCTTTAATAAAAAGTATTCATGTTACTTCAGAGAGATATTCTATTTTGTATCAACATGCCTTAAGTTCATGCCTGCCGAATTCGACAGTGTTTTAAGAGCTGTAGATGAGGTCATGTTTTTTCAATACTTGCAGTTTTATAAACGGAAAATTATTTTTTAAAGTAAAAGAGATTTCAATGAAGCAATGTCATAAGATGCCATTTAATATATTTTATCCTTTCCGTATTGTCTGTTTTTCTGCCCGAATTTTCGATCTAAAAGATCGAAATGAAGACCCATGTGATCTGACTTCCCGTTATCTGCTTCTTACCAAGATCACTTTTTTTGTTCATACTACCTTTATCTCTTCGTATGAAATGCAAATGATGTTGTCCATCTGCACACGCTCATAACAAACATGTAAGAAATGCATTCAAACATAACCCTCGGTCTGCCGCACAATCACAGCGGAGAGAGTCACTTCAGGAACATAACAAGGGCCTCTGTTGAGTAAAACCAGCTGAGCGTCTCAATTGTGTCCTCGGAGAGGCGTGAAGAGGCCCGTGACACAAGAGGCAATCCGAAGGCGGGGGGTGAGGACTGATGCGACAGGCCCAGAAACCAGACGCGCTTCACAGACTGGCTGGGGCCCTATGGTCGCTTCTGCCAAGGAAAATCCGACATCTGACACCATTTTTTCTACTGTGACTGCTCAGTCGGAAACACGCTTGCTTAAATATTGATTCTGAAACGGAGAGAGAAAGGCATAGAACTATTTTACGAAATGCATCCTTGTTCAAGACGATCTTCTTACTAGGGAGTTAGCTTTATATTTAATAAATTGAACGTCAAAAACAGTGAAAAAACTGATTGTGACATACAAGGAAGAAGTTCAAAACTATTTAAAAACATAAATAGTCTAACCACTCAATTTTGGCAACAAATCCACTGGCTGTGATATATGGATAACGAACAGGGATGAATTGATACGGCGAGGCTACTAAATGCCGCATATACGCGTTTCGAAGACATGCCTGGTCTGTGGCGTTTTTGCAAAGTAAAACTTGGCATCTGACACTGTATATAAGCTTGTTTTGGCTGGGGTGGTGCTCCACTGGTGGGAGATACCTGGTTGGGAAAAACCTGGTAGCTGACAGTAGGTTGGAGCCGGATCTCGGCATCCAGCGGGGGAAAATGACTTCAACATCCCGAGGAAAATCATGCACTTTACTTACGGGACTAATTACCTTAGCAGTTGACGCACCTGGAATTACTAACAATCAATGAAAACCAATAAACGTTGGGTTTGCTTATTGCCCTGTTGAAGTTGAGAGAACAACTGAAGAAAGCTGGAATCAATTTCTTTGCGACCATTCAATGACATGATCAGAGAGACACAGTCATTCATCATCATTATAATTGACGGTGTTAACTCCATTGCAACAGTTTATCAGTTGGAAATTCATTGACTGAGCGGTAAGTGTGAGTCTTTTTTTGTCATTGTAAGAGCGCATCTGTTTTTATTTCCCTTAGTCAATCATATATTCATATTATTCATGCTGAGAATGTTAAACCCACACACATTAACAGAAGCAACATTGACATGACAAATAAGCGAGTGGCGAATATTCGTCTCGCTGAAAATTCACAAAGAAATTAACTCCTGTGTAGTGTAACCTAGGAAGAGTGCTGAGTAATGAGAGACAAATAAATTGAAAACATTGGTTAATCAGTAAATCATTTCGATAAGCTTGCGAGTAGAGTTGTAGTTAACTTTGGTGAATAAATCCACGCATTATTAGACTATTTTAGTGTCCACGTGCATAACGTTAATTCGACAATTATTATATTGATCTGTGGGGGAGCTTATATTATTAAGAAGTCCATCAAATCCGTGTCTTCTCCAATGATTACTATAAAATAATTAGCTGCTGTTTTGTCCACTCCCCATCGCACAGTAAAAGTATCAGCATCACCCTTTGCTTGAGGCTGCATGTCTGATCTTATTATAGCAGCAGCAGTTCGGTTTACCTATTAATGCTCATCTTCTTTATTACAAAGTACGATACCTCGAACACATGTCATATTACAATTCACTCAAACTTTTGCCACGATATTTCGAAAACATGCCACCAATTTCTTATGTAATGGGGTTCTACTTTACAGTAACCATAAGTTCCCAGTAGCTTTGCTTTGACCTGTCTTTGTGTGGTCTTTGCCGAGGGATTACAATCAGGTGATATTCAGGAACAACTGAAATCGTAATTGTCATTGCGAAAATTGTAAATCTTCTCCATCCTAATCATCATATAATAGTCAAAATTACAATTTTTTTTCACCTATTGCACGTGTGGTTGAAAATAATTTCTTGCATCAAATGGCATGGTAAATTGTATCAGTTGCTACCAAATTACTGGCATATGACATGACTTGATACTTCTCTTCACTTGTCTTCTTGCTCAGCAGGATGATCCAAAACTTTTTTAAAATTTCGTTGCTGCTTAGTTCTTGCTGACGTAGTTCGATAGTTTTTTCTTCTGATTAAACTCATCATCAATCATTCCACAACAAATTGATAAGGGGAATACTGTTTTCAATGTGATAAGATGTCTTGTATACTAGTATCCTAATATACTATTGCTCTATCACTCTCAAAAAAACCTTCCACTGCGCATACCCGAACGTGGCCTATCCCAACCAAGCTTCCAATATTTCCCCGCCTGCCTGCGCTCTTTGTCACAACATAGCTCTCCCTCTGTCTTTCTCTCGTGGATCGCGCGGTAATTCAACACTGCGAGTTTGGTGATTACAAACTGATGAATGAGAAGGATCGGACGAAAGGCAGCTTACGTGTTTTTAAAGTAGGGGTTGTCCAAACGATCAACAGAAAATAAGCCGTGTCTTGAAGAAGAGTTTCGGTCTCCAGTCCTTGTTTTACCGTGGCTAGTGAGCAGTGACAGTGTGCTTTACACCGTAGCTGTTGTTATTCACAAAAACCCAATTACTACAAATTCAAAGTATATCCACTGGAAGACGATAGGTCGTTGATCAAATCGTCGTTGATCATTGAACATGGCCACATTCCTCTCCGTCTTCCACCGTACTATCCAGATCTAAATTCAATAGAACTTGTTTGGGAATTTATAAAAGGGCGCGAGACAGCGGAAAAAATTGGTGCATCCTTAAAAGAAAAGGAAACGTTTTGCAGAGAAGCGTTTACACATTATAGTGCTGAACAATGGAAGAAATTCTACGAGCATGTGTAGGGAATTGAGGCGACATAATAATTCAGATAATGTGATGGACCAACAAACGATGGACACTCCTGGGAGTTCCTTCCAACATTTCTTTGGACACACTGGGAGTTCGAATTCTTCTTATGACGATGAGGGCAGTGGTGACGAGTGTCGGTCAGCGCGATCGCTGCGTCTCGCAGTCGCCCTCTCCTTGTCGCCTACGCGCTTCCTTATCGCCGCGAGCGGAAATCTCAGCTGCTGCAGGGTGGGGGCAGCCTCCGAGACTTCACCAAAGGTACGTCCGCCATGATGGTTTTCTTTGCGAGCGGTTCAGCTATAGATATACTCGTACTCGAGTGACCAGCGTCTGTCCATACACATACATAAAACACGCGTGTTTTGGGTATGTAAACGATCTAGCGCTGACCGTGCAAACTACGTACCACAGCACCATTTTCTCGGTCAACATCACACACATCTGCACTGAGTCACATGTGACGCCAATGACGCGACCTACGGCACCCGGGCGTTGAATGTTACAGGTCGATAGATAGTATCGCCCTGATGCCGCTGTTCGAGTATGTGTTGCAAGGCATGCCAGTATGTGTTGCAAGGCATGCCTCACTCGGAAGAAACATGTTCAACGTCAGTGTTGCCACGTGTAGCAAAGATCAATTTTTATTTATTTAGTCAAAAAACAGTCAAAAACTATGTGACGTATGGGGGAGACAATCATCTGCGCACGCTTTCTTGAGTTTGAGAGTCCCTTCCCAACAATGTAACTGTTAATAGTTGAAAGATGAAATAATAATAATAATAATAATAATAATAATAATAATAATAACAACAACAACAAATTTAAAAAAGCTAGGGAATAACATTTCAAAAACTAGATATTTTCGTTGCTAAATTATAGAAAACTTATTTTTAACGGAAAAAGGAACAAACAGATTTGATTTTTCTGTATTGTTAACAAAATAGAAACTCACCCTAAGCTCTACTACCACTACAAGCAAAAGGAAAGTTCAACAAAACGTGCGCATAGTGAAGCTAGTACATTGATTTGAAAGGTACTGGTTATTTGAAAGTAACTGTCGCATCGCACATCGCAGACGAAATTGCACGCGCATTCGCCATTTTGATTTGCATTTCGGTAGAAATTTGATTGGCTGTTTGTCCGCTGCCTGGGGAGCGCTCCGCCTCGTTACGTCTACCTTGCGGCGCGGCGCCCGCGGTTGCACAGTGCCAAGGCCGGCGTCCCCGCGCGGTTCAAAGGCCCGCGGGTAGTGCCCGGGGGCGGGGCGGGGCCGAGCTGGGGCGATCGGAGGCAAAGGGCGACGTGACAGATCGCGCCCGCCCCGATCTAGTGCTGACCGTGCAAACTACGTACTACAGCCCCATTTCCTCGGCCAACATCACACACATCTGCACTGACAGTCACATGTGAAGTCAATGACGCGACCCACGGCACCCAGGCGATGAATGTTACAGGTCGATAGATTATTGTATCGCCCTAATGCCGCTGTTCGAGTGTGTGGTGCAAGGCATGGCTCACTCGGAAGAAACATGTTCAACGTCAGTGTTGCCACGTCTAGCAAAGATCAATTTATTTGAAAGTAACTGTTGCATCTCACATCGCAGACGGAATTGCACGCGCGTCCGCCATTTTGACTTGCATTTCGGTAGAAATTTGATTGGCTGTTTGTCCGCTGCCTGGGGAGCGCTCCGCCTCGTTACGTCTACCTTGCGGCGCGGCGCCCGCAGTCGCACAGTACCAAGGCCGGCGTCCCCGCGCGGTTCAAAGGCCCGCGGGTAGTGCCCGGGGGCGGGGCGGGGCCGAGCCGGGGCGATCGGAGGCAAAGGGCGACGTGACAGATCGCGCCCGCCCCGATTCGCGCCGCTGCCTCCAAAGGCACCGCGGCTCCGCCCCCCCTTCCCCTCGCGCCCCATCGCTCACCACACAGCCCCCGCTCCGCGGGTTTGAGCAGGGGCTGCCCTTCGCATGTGTCGCTGATTGTTCACGACAGGGGCGTAACCTGCGAGGAAAGAAGTGGGTTTTTGCGCGGGGTGAAAAATGAATTGGAAGTGTCGTGTAGTCGTATGCTCGCGAGGGCTGAGTCTAGGGACTGCATCCAAAACGCCGCGCCATAGTCGTCAAACTTTCGTATCTCACTTTCACCTCTAAATTAATGATTTTTTTTATCTAAAATTTAGTTTTTTAAATTTTTAATTAAAAATTATTTATGAAACTTTGAAGAAGGCGTTGCAGGCGTTCTTTCAAAATATATATATATATATATATATATATATATATATATATATATATATATATATATATTTCCCACAATTACGATTTTAAGTAAAGAGTTATATGAAAACAATGGAAAATAATTTATTCTTAAGATAACAAGATGGGACCAAGATGATCAAAGTTGGCTAAGCTGTCCATCTAAGTTTTATTCCGATAAAAAAATGAAGGAATTGTCAGTCGGGAGTGGGGTAAAGCGGGGTTGCCATGCACTTATGCGAGACAAAAAAACTGCAACAGGAGTGACGTCTGGAGTATCTTTCAACTACCACTGCCTGATACGGTAAAGCAATCATATACTCGTGACATCATCAAAAATTGAAGCTTACGATTCGATAACGGAGCTCCCTCACTATTGTAAATCTGTAACTGACCCTTATAAATTTTAGTAGGACTGTATCTTTTAAAACGTTTCGTGTTTCCTTGGCAGTTACCATCCCAATCCATCATTTGATGTTTATACGTGTATCATTGCGCGCACACTCTAATCACTTTCCTTCCCGCTTAGCGGTCATTCAAAAGGACGATCGCTTTCATACGGAGGCGGCTCTTTCAATTGACGAAAGCGATCGAAGATGGGAGGAGGATGACAAAAGAACGTTTTACAAAGAACGATACATTTCATCATTATTTCGAGGGTTTATTTCCTACGTGAGGCATCCCCATTAAATTAATTTTTTTCGGAAGGGAAAGTTTCGAACTCAGCCTTTTACTAGTTCCAGATTAGAGCTAATAGCTTTCAAAAAAGTGTAACATACAGGAAACTCCATTTTAAACGAAATATTTTGCAGCGTGTTAAGAACGTAATGACACTAAAACGCGAAAAAACTTGAAATATGTCACTTTGGAAACCATATTTTGGATTATGTTATTAAGTTGTAAGTGTAAATGAATGTTGAAATTAATGAAAAATATAGTGTTGAAATTAGAAAAAAAAAACATTAAAAATATGTAGCACCCGTTCCTATATTGCTTGTACTTATGTATGTACTTTGACTTATGGATGAACTTTGACTCGGAAGATACAACGGGGAATCAAAATGGAACGTTGGGATGGGGATGGAGAGGGGGCTAGATTGGCGTGTTGATTCAAATGGGGCTAGGACAAATTTTTGCGAACTTTTTTTTCTGTGACCTCTGATCCTTCCCACCGTCCCCGAGCATTCCTTGGCACCTCAGACGCCGTTGAAGGTGCTGTGCCGTATCTCCGGTGTCCCTGTGGCCCCTCGACGAGGCCCTCCCTCCCCCCGCCCCCCAGGCGTGCTAACCAGATGGAGACGTCGCGACAGTCCCCTGGGGTGCCCGGCTTGCTGGAGCGTGTCGTGTTAACAATCCCCTTTGCGCTTGCGGTCGCGGCAGCCGGAACCGAACGCCGCGCAGATCCGAAATTTCGGCCTTTTGTGAGGCTAAAGTTACTTCGCAACCGCGCCAACGCGACGCGACTGTTGGTTTCCGTGGGACAACTAAGCACTGTTCTCTCTCTCTCTTTTTTTTTTTTTTTCCTCCTTCATTTTCCTCTCTCCAGTGGCCCTGGAGAGGCGGGAGTTTATTCATTATTAGTGGCTTACAGCAAATGCATCAGCCGGTTTTGAAGCGATGGAAGGCCATAATAATTTAAAGATACTCACTAAAACTATCTTATATAATATTTAAACTAATAACAAACGACACATTGGGCATTTAAAATAACTACCTTTTACAGATTTGTGTTTCACGTTCTTAATTCAGTTCATTGTTCTTTTGTATGTTCTTTCATTCACTCACTCACACACGCTCATAAGCTATATTTACAACACAGGCACTATTCTCTGATTTTTATCCGATTTAAATGTAACTACTCCCACAAAGTCGGAAGGTGGAAGGAGATGGGGACTATATCATCCAATGGGGAACTTCAATATCAAAAATTTGAGGTCAACGAAGAACGAAGCTTCAAATTAGATGGGTCCTTCCAGCTCCCGGCCTTGGGGAAGCTATATTTAAAATCGTGCAATAAAACATAGGGCGAGTTGAGAGCCATCAGCTGAGATACGGTTATTCAATTGCGAGCAATATAATCGTTGCAATATAATTTTTGATATTGAAGCTCCTGATTGGATAACTTGTTGCTGATCGTTGTCCATTCGCCCTATGTTTTAATTGGGGTGTACCTGGGATCTACACGCAATTGAAGCTAGTCTAGGTAATTTTCCAGTAACTGTAAATTCAAATGTGATACCAAGCTAATTTTCTTTTTCTAATTTCAATACTGAGACTCGATGGGAGTAATGTTCCACACTTTTCTTGGATGGGATCTTCTTTTAAGGTTGGTTGGTTGGTTGTTACAGATTCCGGACATATCAACTACTATGGTCATTGGTCGTAAGTGAAGTGCATGTTTTCTCTCGAAAGGTAGCGGTGTTCTTCCCCCGCTGGATGAGGAGATCCGGCGCCCACCCTACCGTCGGCTAGCGGGGTTTTCCTCAACCAGGTATCTCCCACCAGTCGGTCACCGCCCCAGCCGGGACAAGTTCTAAGTCCCCGACCGGTCTCCCGGCATGTATGGTAGTGTAGTGCATATTAGTGTAAGTGTGTATGTAAGGGACAAGGAAGAGGAAGGACAGATCGCGCGCGATCCGTGACCCGTTTGTGAGGGTACTGCCCCGGCATTCTCCTGGTGTTGTTAGGAGAAACCACAGAAAACTACCGATCAGAACAGCCGGCCTTTAGAACACTCCACCAGACAGCGGCTGAATTCGACCTAGCTGACAAGCCAGTGTCGAAAACCTTGCCACTGTCAGGACTCGAACCCACGACCTCCCGGTCAGAGGCATGCAGTGACATCAATTGATGCCCTGAGCCACGTGTGCCGGCAGCCGCCGTAAAGCGCTCGGCCGTGGGCGGCGGGGCCGCGGGGCGCGGCGGGCGCTATCAAGGCGGTGGCGGCCTGCGTGCGTGCAGAGCAGAGCAGAGCGCTGGGTCCTGGCGGGGCGCACGCGCATGCGCAACGAACGCCGCCCGTCCTTGTGCCCCGGGGTCGCGAGCGGTGCATGGGAGCAGCACAGCCCGCCCGCCGCCGCCGCCCCGAGTTCACTGCACTTGCGCCTTCGCCACGCCCACGCGTTCGCTGCGCGCTCGCGGGCGGCCTGCCCTCTTAAGCCGCCACTCCTTCTCTTCTCCATTTCTTGTTCTTTCTACTTTACTCCTATTCTCTTCTGGTTTTTTTGTCTCATTTTATTTTTCTTGTTTCTCTTTTTTTTTTTTTATTTTTTTCCCTTCTTCTTGGCCTCTTCTCTTCATCTTCTTTTCTATTATTTACTTCCATTCTGTTTTCGTCATCGTCAATTGCTCCTTTCATTTTCTTTTTCTTCAGTCTTTTTTGTCTCATTTTATTTTTCTTCTTTCTCGTTGTTTTTTTCTGTTCAGTAATCTTTAACCTTCTTCTTGACCCCATCCCTTCTTCTTCTTTTCTTCTGATTTTTCATCTACTGCTTTTTCTCCTGATGACATTACTTCCAAATTCGAGTCTTGTTGATTTATTGGTGATTGCAGGCTCGGGATTGATTGATTAGTGATTCAACTGATAAGGTCAATAAGGTACGTGTAGTGCATTTTGTGCACCGTTGGTGACGGTGATTTTTTCCCGCTGGATGGTGAGATTCGGCGCCGACATACCTTCGGATAGCGGGGTTACCGTCGGTTAGAGGAGAATTCTTGTAACCGACTGTTCTGATCGATAGTTTTCCGTGGTTTCTTCGACTAATACCAGGCGAATGCCGGAGCAGTACAGGTGGTCGAGTGTTGATATGCCGCTGGGCTTGTCGCAGGAACTTCATAGACCTTCGAGATTTTGGGGAAGGGTTATGTGAGGTTGGGGGTAATCCTTCTGAGTATTTGAGAAGGATCGAGTGAAATTTGTGGTTAAAAGTAATGCTGCAGCATCAGCTTGCAATTGATCGGTGGACGCCACAGAAGCTATCACCCAGGGCAATTTCCTCCAAAACTCTCGAGGCAAGGATGAAGTTTACCCGTATTCTGTTCGCTTGTGTCCAAATTCCGCCGGGCGCCGCATATCATCGCATGATTTAATACTCGTACCTAGAAGGCAAGGGTACCCCAAAGGAATCGTCAGGAGGCACTCGTCACCAAGAAGTAATGCAGGACTCTTGGTAAGCTTTTGTGATCAAATTTCACATTAAAATGACACTTATGAAGGTGTTCCACTAACCAATTCCATAGGCGCATCATATGGTATCATTCGTCTTCTGTTAATGTAAAGTCACAGTATGATAAATAGTGCATATAAATAGGCCAAATTTGAAGGGTATCGTCCTCCAAACCCACACATTTTTGAATTAGACTTTGAATGTGAGGCACTTTTCTTAAGATAATTCTATTTACATCTTCTCAAAATCTGAATTATTGTCTTTGAACTTTATACATCACTCCAGTAAAGACTATTTATTTAAAATTCGGCTACAGAAAATAATACATCAATACAAAACTAATGGTCGAATTCATATTTCATGTTTACTGGACCTATTAGAGGTATTGAAAAATATTTGTCCTCGCAGAAACGTGCAGATTAAGATATTTTGAACATTTGTGATTGGTATTACAATATTGAGTATCTTTCCAAAAGAGTCTATTGCATTAATAAAGAAATAGATGGTCGTGATCTATTATTGAAATTTATCACGTACAAGAAACCTTAAGGTATTTATTATCCGTTCATGAAAAGATGAATAAATAAGTCTAGACATGAATTTAGCATTAAAAATTGGATCTCAAACCAACATGTTTTCATTGTTCTCATGGTCAAGCATCAGAAAATTGTACGAAAGGTCAGTCCTTAATTCGGATCCTCAAGTGAATACTCTTCTATCATGACCCGGGTCGGACCGGGATTCGCTGGGTGTCCGGTGGGTCTGCCATGACCCGGGTCGGACCGGGATTCGCTGGGTGTCCGGTGGGTCTACCATGACCTGGGTCGGGCCGGGATTCGCTGGGTGTCCGGTGGGTCTACCATGACCTGGGTTGGGCTTCCGGGATTCGCTGGGTGTCCGGTGGGTCTACCATGACCTGGGTTGGGCTTCCGGGATGTGCTGGGTGTCCGGTGGGTCTACCATGACCTGGGTTGGGCTTCCAGGATGTGCTGGGTGTCCGGTGCACCTGCAGCCGCTGTGCCTCTGCCAGTTCCTAGCCACCCACGTCGCTCTGCCCGCTGCTTCTTCTCTACGCCCCCAGGGGATCGCGACTTCGTGTAAGTGAGATTCTAGCTAAAAGCTAAGGAGGCAGGAGAGACTGGACTATTTTATCTTTTCCTGACCTGACAGGTTTTCAAGGTCGATCATTCTCCAGGGCTCCGCTTTGGTTTAATAGTATTATGAAAGGAATCTTGCAATTGTTTACGCCCGCTCCATTTTTTATTTTATCTAATGTTTCGTACTTCTGTATCTTCGAAACTGGATGAAACGACTCTGGACAATTACTGTTCCAATTACGGCATCTCTGTCATAGAAGTCGTATGGTAAGTCATGGAAATGGTATGGTATGGAAGTCGTAAATATTTGACACTAGCTAGTATACAGCAGAAGAGCAGTAGAAACCAGCTGTTGTGTTTGGTATTTTTTCTTCAGTTTCTCCCATTAATGCTGGACTAACGCAGAGCAACACACTCCGGAATATCCCAGTACGCAAATAACTGGGAGAAATGGACGCGTGCGGGCGCGAGTCTTCGTGATGTCGGTTGCAGCCCTGGAAGGGCTGGCCAGCGAGCCGAATGACGCCCGCCGCTTGTAGAGTGGGGGCGAGCCAACGGATACTTAAGGCTACGCCGACATGCGCCTCGCGGAATACGCAGTGTCGAAAGACGAGAGGTATCTCCAGTGCTATCTTTGCACGTGATCTTCAGGTCGAAGATCGGTTTGGCGACAGGCGATGTAACTTCGGTAATTACGGGACTCTTATGTCCGACAGCTTCGCACCTCGCATTGCTTTTTGCTGCTTCCGAGCAGTGGTTCTGGGCTAGACCTAGGGACGGTCACGGGGTTTCGCGGCTAAGAGAATTGAAAGGTTGCCAAGGGGTAAATTTTGTATTATAATATTTATACATTAATTGTAAATATATTGTAAATATCAAACAGAAACAGTCGTCTGTGTTATTCTTTTCTAGTACGTCCCATCTGCCTCGTCCATCCGTCGTGAGTCTGCTGCGGAGCAAGAGCCCTGTTGCTGCTCGCCAGTCCGCCCGTTGCGAATGCAATGGCTGGGGCCCCGCGCGCCTTTGGAGTGCCGCCCGCGCCCCCGCCGCGTAACTGCAGCCCCGTGAGCCCCGCGGCCCGACCACCTGAGGTCGCGGGGCCGAGGCCGCCGCGCCGCCCGCCGGCCACTCCAGACGTCCCCGGGCGCTCCGACGCGGCGCAGTGGGCGCATGCGCCTTTGCGCCAAAGGTATTACACGCGCACGTTTTCTCGGGGCTGGTGGACTGGTTGATAGTGATTCCGGGCGCGTCAACATCTGAGGTACTTAGTCCCGTAAATGTGGTGCAATTTTTCGGGAGGTGGCGGTGATCTTCTCCGGCTGAATGGCGAGATCCGGCGCCGACCTACCGTCGGCTAGTGGGGTTTCCCCCTCAACTATGACTCTCCCATCAGCGGGGCACCGCCCCAGCTAGGACAAGCTCTAAGCTCCCGACCAGTTTCCCGGCATGTGTGGTAGTGTAGAGCATGTTATGTAAGTGTGTGTGTGTGTGTGTGTGTGTGTGTGTAAGGGAGAGGATAGGACAAGGAAGAGGAAGGATAGATTGCGCGCGGTCCGTGGCCCGTTTGTTAGGGTACTGCTCCGGCGTTCGCCTGGTGTTGATCGGAGAAACCACGGAAAACAGCCGGCCGCTAGAATTCTCCTCCAGACAGCGACTGAATTCGACCTAGTTGAAAAGCTAGTGTCGAAAATCCTGCCGCTGTCTCGATCCTAGGACATCTCGGTCAGAGGCGCTGCAGTGACATCAGTTGATGCCCTGAGTCATCTCTCCTGGTTCGTTTCCTTGCGCATCCCTACCCCCCACTCCTTTACTAACATTAATTGACTTCAGAATAAATGATAGCAACAAGCTTTGTTGACAAATTCTGATAACCAGAAATGTTTGGTCCCAGGTAATAGGAACAATTTTGCTAAAAACGAGTTACAGATTTTATATAATAGTCCTGTCAATAAAATAATCAAATCCCCCACTGCCATCGCATCTAGCGAAATGAATACTACGAGAGATGTTTAGAATGATTATTTCCCACATAAATGGATATTACCAGAAACGTTGGCAACTTTCGAAAAATTCCGATAGTTTGGAGAAAATGTTGCCTGGGCCAGTTTTATAAGCCTGCATTCCTCTCTTCAAGAGAAAAAAATTAAGAAAAATTTGAAGGTATTTCTGAGAACAAAATGTAAATTGCCTTTACTTAAAGAAAAAATACCGAGACGTACCTACTCCTATGTGAGAAAAAAAACAACTATTCATGACTCCCGAGTTTCCCGAAAATGGGACCTGCACCATTTTTTACCGTTCTAAACTCAATTCGAGAACAAATTAAGAAAAAAATAGAGTATTAAAAAAAAGCTTTTACTTGAAGCAAAAATCACCCTAGTTTTAAAAAATTTTATATGAACTTCCTTAAATATCTATTTTTTTAGAACAGATTTACAGGCAGATTTAGGACAGACTCACAGGCGGGCAGGTGGACGAACGGACAGATTTGGCCACGCCCCAATTTTGGGGTAACAAGCACCCATGAAAATGGATTCTCACTTTACAGTGTGTTTGAGGAAGTAGTTTACTACATACAGAAATAAGATGTACCCATTTTTTATATCCCACAAAACTAGTATTTCTGACGAAAAATCGCCAGTTTCCCCTGCAGCGTTAGTGTGCTTTCTCCTCACTACGTAAGTATGTAGCATGTCGAGAAAGTAAAAGATACACTTTGTCACATTCAGATAGCAGCAAATGATGTGACAACCGAATATCTCCCCCCCCCCACTTCTGCAATGATTTAATGTAAAATATCGAAAAATAAGAGAAATCGAAGTCGAAATTCTGTGTCACTTCCACTCAACGCATGGATGCACCTCTGATTGCGGGCACTGTGCGTGGGCAAAGGTCTTCGAGCGAGCGGGCTGGCAGGCACAGCGTGCAGCCGCCCTGGGCGACTCGCCCCGGCCCGCGCGCATTGCCACGCGTCGTTGGTCGCGGGCGCGGAGAGCCCCGCCCCGCCCGCAACCCCCCACCCACCCTGCTCCGCCCCATCCCGCCTTGCTCCACCGCTCCTCCCCGCCCCGCTCCACCCGCCCCTCACCGCTTCGTCCCGCCCCGCCCCTCTCCCTAACGCCCGCCGACAACCGGCGCCAACACGCGGGAAGAACGCGCTCGGCGACCGCCCAATGTAGTGACCAGCAAAGGGCGTGCCGCGGAAACAATTTAACAAACGGGCGGAGCGGATTGCAGTGAGCTGGCACAGGGCGCCAGGAACGTTTCTCCGCATCGACGCCATGCTGATGACCAGGGCTTGGAAAATTCTTTGAAAATTATCTATAAAATGACATAGAATGAGAGGAAGCTATTCCAGTTTTTCTTAAATACTCCAAAATTTTTTATGAATATGTTTAATTATTCAATTGATTTTTCATTTTTAAATAAAATGTATTTATATAAAATTATATTTAATATAAAGTATATTTTAGTAGGAATATAATCCTTATCTCCGATCTTCCAACCGTCAGTTTGAAAAATGTCCAGGAAGTTACCGAAGATCGGGTAGTTTTGAGAGTTCGAAAAGCACCATTGCAATAGTGAATTTCGTCATGAACTATGATATAATACAAACTTTTATTGTGTCATTGTAAAGTCACAAAAAATTCAGTAACAAAATACAAGGAAAAGGAAATGAAATGCGTAAAAATGACGCAAAAAGAACCACTAAGTACACATTATATTATATATCGTGATAAACATTAATTTACGACGTAGCTCCGTTTTTACGACGAGTCCACGAATGAAAAGATCACATGTCATCAGAATCCTAGCCCTGCTGATGCGATTGCTATCAACGAAAATTATGTTGGCTTTCCATAATTTTAAAGCACCAGGCAGCGCTGTCGCCGTCCACAAGGGGTCCGAAAGAGGAAGCTAAGAATTCCACCATTTTTACCTTGTCAAGTTGTTGAGCCCCACATACTATTCTTCCTATCATGATTGTTGGGCCATTTACACTAAAAATTGCTTGATATGGGAATGTTTCGTTTGGCGGTTTGTATGCTGCTATTATATTTAACATGAGGTGGCAGTGGTCTTCCTCCGCCGGACGGCCAGAGGACTCGGCCCATCAGTTAACGGGGCTCACCCAACCAAGTATCTCCCACCAGCGGGGCACCGCCTCAGCCGGCACAAGTTCTAAACCCCCAACTGGTCTCCCGGAATATGTGGTAGTGTAGTGAATGTTAGTGTAAGTGTGTGTGTAAGGGGTGAAGATAGGACAAGCAAGAGGAATCGCGCGCGGTCCGTAGCCCGTTTGTTAGGGTACTACTCCGGCATGCGCCTAGTGTTGATCGGGGAAACCACGGAAATATACCCATCAGAGCAGCCCACCACTAGAATTCTCATCCATTCAGCGACTGAATTCGACCTAGCTGACAAGCTAGTGCCAAATATCCTGCCGGCGTCGGGACTCGAACCTAGGCCGGTCCCGGTCAGAGGGACTGCAGAGACATCAGTTGCACTGAGCCACCGCTCCCGGTCATCTGTAGTGACGATGCTCGTCCAATTCTTGAAGGCCCGCCGGCCCCACACAACGCGTGCCGTCGCCCAGCGCCGGGAGGGAGCAGGGGGGCGGGGGCGGCGCTGTTTAAATTCGCTTCGCCACTTCCGCCCACGCGGTGGCTGAGCGTCGTACCCGCAACCGAAGCCTCTGCGAACTCACGATGGATTCTCTCGGGCTGGAGGCCTCCCCCTTTTTGCTCGGAAAAAGCGCAACGCGGATCGTGTTTCCTTTGTCTATTCATTCCGCTGGGCCGCGCTATTGTTACCGTATTCCGCCGCGGCCGCCGCACGGCGCGCCGTGCCGCCGTCGCCGCGCGCAGACCGAGCGGCCGGCGGCGAAGCACAGGAGGCCTCGGATGCGCGGTGGCCACACGATGACGGATTATTTTGGTTTGGCAGTGGCGTATACTGTGGGTTACGGGAGCTACCGGTGGTACCCCGAGAAAATTTCACCGGGAGCGGAAGCTCAGTGCATCAACTGATGTCACTGCAGCGCCTCTGACCGGGAGGTCCTAGGTTCGAGTTCTGACGGCGGCAGGATTTTCGACACTAGCTTTTCAGCTAGGTCGAATTCAGTCGCTGTCTGGAGGAGAATTCCAGCGGCCGGCTGCTCTGATCGGTAGTTTTCCGTGGTTTCTCTGATCAACACCAGGCGAATGCAAGAGCAGTACCTTACCAAACGGGCCATGGACCACGCGCGATCTGTCCTTCCCATTCCTTGTCCTATCCTCTCTCATTACACACACACTTACACTAACATGCACTACACTACCACATATCCCGGGAGACCGGTTGGGAGCTTAGAGCTTGTCCCGGCTGGGGCGGTGCCCCGCTGATGGAAGTAGGGGGAAACCCCACTAGCCGACGGTAGGTCGGTGTCGGATCTTGCCGTACAGCAGGGGAAGATCACCGCCATTTCCCGAGAAAAAACATGCACTACACTAACGGGACTAATGACCAGAGCTGTTGACGCGCCCGGAAGCATGAATAAATCAATCAATCAAACCGAGAAAATTACGAGAACAAAACTATTCCAAGATAAATCATATTGAAAATAATTATAGGCCACATTCTTTTTCAGTGTCATACATTTTCCAAGATTCTGTATAATCTGCTCTATTGAGATTTGTATTATATCGCTCGCTAGTCGGCGCATCAGTCCTCTTAAGAGGCGGCAACTAAAAGAAACCACTGGCAATCAGCGGCATTCAAACAGCGTGCGTTCGTTGCATGATTCACTCCACCTCCTACTGGTAAGACATGGACCAGCCAAGGGCTCAGGTTGCCGATTTCTTGACACGCTCTGAGTAGTTCGGAGGCAGTGGGCAGTAAATGGACAGAGTGTATTAGATGTGCGCTTATACGCAAGATTTACACGTTTGGTTGTTGATTGTACATATGCATAACATAATATATTAGCATGTTTTAAGTGTTAAAATTGCAATATATTAAGTATGTGATAGTGTCAATGTTAACTATTGTCAATTTGGTAAGATATTTTGATAAGAAGTCACGGCAAACTTCGGAATGTTTATCAGTTGACAATGTGTGTATTGTACAGCGTTTTTTAGAGAAGCCTTTTAATAGTCGTTCGTGAAAAGAAAAATTGTTAATAATGATTGTGTATCATGAAATTATATTTATAATAAAAATAGTACAAACTAGCAAAAATTACATATTCGAATATTATATATAGTTATACAGTCAAAGTTTATTTCTAAGGTCAGCGGTAGCCCGGAGCATGAAAACAGTATACGCCACTGTGATTTGGGGAGCTGAAGGGAATCATTTCGAATATCTGAAATTTAAAAAAAATTAAAAATTATACTTGCCGACCTGGATGACCGAGGTGGCTAAGAGCGAGTACCGACTCAGCACTTCGGTCCGAAGGGTCGCGGTTTCGAGTCCCGTCTTGGGCATGGTTGTTTGGCCCTTGACTTTGTATGTGTTGTCGGGGAGGGCCTCGCGTTCTGCTGACCCCAGATCAGAGGAGCCCGCAAGTGTGTTGGTGTAGTGTATGGCCGAATATGCGTTCCATCGGGACGTAAAAGGATAACCGGCTGTTGGATGGATAAAAACCTAGAAAAAAATTATACTTTGAATAATTATGGACGCGCGGATAATATCTCATATTAAATATATATTGATACTTGACTACATTTATTTTTAATTAAAAATGTTAAATATTCTATTTACTGAAAATGTAAAAATTAAAATGCTTTCAAATTCATAATAGAAGAGAACATTTATTCATTAAAACAAAAGAAACTCGCACATTCTTTTTAAATTGAAACAAGAAAGAAAATGCAGTAAACTTCATAATTTTTAACAACGGTACCTATTGTAACGTATTGTACGCTCCACTCAAAATGGCGGCGCCAAAGGGATTAGACGCAAGGGCCAGGCAGGAGGTAAGAACAATGCGGTATTGGGAGAATTCCGAGAGCTAGGGAAAGGGATGCCCAAAATACGGACAGCGCATTTTTGCCGCGTGCCGCGTGCAAAATTCTTAGAATCCAGGGAAAGGGATGCCCAAAATGCCTGGCAACGCGACTAGCGCGGGCCGTGTGAAAAACCCAGTGACGTTTCAGGTCACGTGGGTGGGAGCTATATAAGAAGGAACATAGAGAGCGCGGGGTTGTCGAGCTGAGTGGAACCCTCGTGCGAATGCACAAACTTGCGCCCAGGGCGGTGCGGAGCCGAGCGAGGCTCGTACGGCAACCCATGTGTTGGGACGCCGGGGTGGAGATTTTCCACGAGTGACCTACGTCACGGGAGCCACGTGCTGTGTGCATAAGGTTCGCTGAGGAGTGGCGCAGGCCACGAGTCAGATTACATTTTTAAGGATCGCTCCTGCGATCAGGGAAGTAAACGTTTTCCAAGAGCTAAAAGTAACTTAAATGTTTATTGTACATATTTTGAATAAACCTGTACATATTTATCATTGAAGCTCGTGTCTGTGTTATTGTGTATTCCACGACGTCATATTATTTTCCCTTTCAAATACTAACATAATCATTATAATAACTAAGTCCTTCTTTTAATTCCAAATGAGCTAGTCCTTTTAATTTTTTTATTGTACTATCCTTAGTCAATACATCACCAATACAACATTGCAATTGTTACTTCAAATACTCTATTTAATTACATCCTTTTGATTGAAGTGTTCAATTAAACTTTACGCCCTCAATCGAGAACGTGTATTTTCTTTCTGGTTGTTGAAGTTCGTCCGCCTTCTCAAGTCGGTAGTTTCCATGACATCAAAATATTGCCTACCAGTGACTTACTATTCTAGTAGGCCGTGCGTATAGTTATATAATGACATAAAATATGGACGACATGTAAATGACACCTAATTAAGTGGGGTAAGTGTTTGGGGAGGAGGGCTGAAGTCCCATATGCCCCCCTCTCACTTCGGTGCACCTCTGAATAAACTACAACTCTCTTCACATTCTACATTTCCGTTTTTGGCACTTTCCCCTTTCGTACCTTTTTTATAATATTTTCTTAAATTTCTGACAAATTGAAAACTAGAAGTATAAGACTCTAACCAAGACATTACAATTCTAATAGTTTTTAGTTGGTTTCTCTAACATTCTCTGAAAAGGAAATTATAATTAAAGCAGGCCCTCCAAAACAAACTCATTATCATTACGAACATTAAAAAATGTCAGGGACATTTTAATATCAAAATTTATGAGCAAGAATCATAGATATGAGAATATAAGAGACTTAAAAAACTTATTTTGCTGCTTTTCTATTCTCAAACGAAAAGAAGTGTAGAATTTCAATGATTGGGCAGATTCAAATAATATTTACGAGACCATCAAGACTCGCAGTAAGTAGGCCTACTAATACACATGGCATATGAGAAACAGTTTAAAAAGTTTGGAGAAATCTAAGAGGATAGAATTTTATTTAAGTAACCAGTATAGACTTTGTTGAGCAACACAGCAGTGTTGTAAGGAGAAATAAGGAAAGCAGGTTAACAGAGCTTGGTAAAAAAAAAATTTCACTAGTTGTTTGCCAACGTTTCGGAAACTTTTATTTCCATCCTCAGGGCTAATATAAAAGAAAATGAAAACAACACTGTTCAAGAATAATGTTACCAAAAAACACGTATGAGAAACAATTTTTAGCTAAGTTACAGAGTATTTACAATTTCCTTATTATCTATTACAAAAAGAAAAAAATTACATACCTTGCAACATCAAAAACAACTCAACCCATTCACTGCACCATCCTCCATCTCCGGCACCTCACATGCAATGAGGGACACATCATCACCCTCACCACACCAACACACAGCATGACTGATACTAGCAAAATGTTAGGTGGCGAGACGAGAATATATATCATGCCTGAGTGAGATACATGCTAGCTTCCGGTGCGAGTTTACAATTAATTCAACTTAGAAAATGTTGACTTAGACTTAATTCAACTTAGAAAATGAATGAATGAAATTTTTTACCCTAAAACAAATTCTACATTGAAGAGATGTAAAAATTACAGATTGTTTTTCTACTTTTACTTGTAAGATAATTATCACATTCTTACTACTATCACTATCAATACCATTACTTACATTGTGACACCACCAAAATAAGGAACCGGATATGAAAATACATACCATTTACAACCTTAAAAACTAAAATCACTACAGGCATATAGATATGAACAGGCTGACACTATTTTCTCAAAAGACAATAATTAATTAATTTACAAATAACAGATTAATCAAAATTCATTAATATTGTGTAAACTAAAAACTTAATCTTAGTATTAAATGACAATGTAAACAGTTACAACAATATAAATTATATTGATGTGAAGATAAAAAACACAATCACAATTTATTAAAGTATTATATGTAAGAAATATGTATAATAATAGTAATAACAATAACAACAATAATAATACTAATAATACAGCATAAGAACAATTTAGATTATTGTCTATTATCCTTAACATATGTTGTGAGGTAGGCAACAAACAGAAAAAATTCCAAACTGGGACTATCCAAAAAAAATTTTCACCTCACCTCACAAGTGTGTGTGTAAGGTGTGAGGATAGTACAAGGAAGAGGAAGGAATAATCGCGCGCCACCGTGGCTCGTTTGTTAGGGAACCGCTTCGGCATTCTCCTGATTTAGTTAACCAACTAAATCCTACTAAGCTACTTTCTTAAATCCTACTAAGCTACTTTCTAAAATCCTACTAAGCTACTTTCTAAAATCCTACTAAGCTACTTTCTAAAATCCTACTAAGCTACTTTCTAAAATCCTACTAAGCTACTTTCTAAAATCCTACTAAGCTACTTTCTAAAATCCTACTAAGCTACTTCTAAAATCCTACTAAGCTACTTTCTAAAATCCTACTAAGCTACTTTCTAAAATCCTACTAAGCTACTTTCTAAAATCCTACTAAGCTACTTTCTAAAATCCTACTAAGCTACTTTCTAAAATCCTACTAAGCTACTTTCTAAAATCCTACTAAGCTACTTTCTAAAATCCTACTAAGCTACTTTCTAAAATCCTACTAAGCTACTTTCTAAAATCCTACTAAGCTACTTTCTAAAATCCCCGTCTAACGAAACTTGAACCCTACGATCTACCGCTCAGTATTGCTGTAGAGACAGGGATGTAACGTCGTGGGTAGGGATCTACACCACAAAGAAACAGACACGAGTGGGTATTTACAATTTTGTTTACAATAAATTATGTACAGGAACTAAAACCTTACTCTAAGGCGTTTGTTGGAGCTACCTGCCGCAGCCCCCCCTCTCCCAACACGAGCCTTGCGGCCACGCCTGCGAGAAGCCAACTCGGCCGATTCGCAACTGGGCACTTCATGTGCCTCGGCAGACCATCTGCCCTGAAGTACAAGGCATACTTCATCGTGTCCGAACCTCGAACACCTACTCGTGCCTTCAGCACTTCCGCGCCAGACTCGGCCGTACAAGTTTTGCGGTGTTTGCCGCGAGGAAAACCAGAATCGTTACCCCCGAATGGTCCTGCGACGCACCTTAATATAGGCCCGAGTCACATGACCTCCTACGTCATCTGCCCCCACGCACTCGTTTTGAAGCGAGTACCACCGACGCCGCATTTTGTGCCCGGCGTCTGGAATTTTCGTGAGGGGGGGCCTTTGTTTGGGAGCCTATATTTGGCTGCCTCATCCCCATACCTTCCAACTCAGGAGCAGGGAGTCAAGTCTCTGACGCTACAGGGGCAATGCTGGTTTTGCGCTAAAATCGAACGGTGATTTTTATCGAACGCCGTCATACAAAATCCTGAAAATCCGCTATTTTCGGATAGAAAATTTTTTCGCATGCGTGCATTAAACAAATTGGCATAAATATAGAATTTCGTAGATTGTGTGATGAAGCAAGTAGCATGCGCACGTACAAGTGTACGGCATGGTAGGCTGCGTTATCATCTTGCACAACGCGAAACCTGTGCGTCTTGGACCATCGTTCGCAGCACGGACGGAGGGATTAAATGATTATTTAGAAATCCTTGTGAAGTTAAATTGATTATTTGATGTTCTTTGCGATTCTCATGGGCCGGTTTTTCTGTTTATTTTTAAAAGAATGACATTAGAATGCTTACCTCCCCAGCTAAAAAGGGCGTAAAATACTTTAATGCACACATTTGTGGTTGATTGTTCGAAATTGGATACCAGCCAAATAGTTTTCCCCCTAAAACATGATGTACACAGTAGGAAATGGTCGCACGAATCCAACTACGCAGTGAAACATTGGAATACCAGTGAAAGACGCGGATTTTAAGGGTGCACTGTTTCAGAGTTGTCATCGAAATTTAGATATTCATTTCAACAATATTTTTAATTAACAGTATTAAATGATAAATTAATGAATTTATGTCTTTCCTTAATTCCATTCGGATCAAAATCACTCGAAATCCTTTGTAAATAATTTAGAAGAATATTTTGCAGATTAAATGCGCAATTTATGATATAATATAATGTATATTACATCTTTTACAAACGCCTTTGATGTATTAAATAGCCACTCCTTTTAAAAACAGACCACCCTTGATTTTACCTAATGGTAATAAGAACGAAATAAATATTTAACATACCCAAACATTCTTTAATTTCAAATCAAATCCAACATCTCAAACGATGTATAATTTTTCTGGTTTTAGTGCCATTTTTTGTGGATGATGTGAAATATTTTATTTCGTTTTAATTTCCTTTTAAATAAAGGTGAAATAAAGGCTAGTCCTAATTTAAATGGGCTCATTAAATAGTAAAACATTCTTAAAAAATAAATATTTGTGTAAAATGCAATGTGTATCTTCGGGAAGCTTAAAAAAAGGTGTTAATTTTCGTTTGAAATTTCAATAATTAGAGATTATCAGTTACATTATTTCATGATCTAGATTTCAAGAATATATTTCAAGAAGAAAAAACATATTTATCATCAATGTTGTATCATGTCACTGCAGTGCCTCTGACCGGAGGTCCTAGGGTCCGAGACCCGACGGCGCGGGATTTTCGACATTAGCTACAAAGCTATATCGATTTCAGCCACTGTCTGGCTGACAATTCTACCGGCTGCTCTGATCGGTAGTTTTCCGTGGTTTGTCTGATGAACACCAGGCGAATGGCGGAACAGTACCCTAACAAACGGGCCACGCAAAACGCCAGAGCTTTTCCTCCTTTTTCTCACCCTATCCTCACTCCTTTCTTTCACACACTTGCACACATACGCCCTACACTACCATACATGTTGGGAGCTCAGACCTTGTCCCGGCTCGGGCAGTGTCTATCTGGTGGGAGATACCTGGTTTGGGAAACCCCTCGCAACCCGAGGGGGAGGTCGGCACCGGGTGTCGCCATCCTCCACCACCTCAGCGGGAGCGGTAGCTCAATGCATTAATTGATACCACTGCAGCGCCTCTGACCGGGAGGTCTTAGGTTCGAGTCCTGATGGCGGCAGGATTTTCGACACTAGCTTTTCATCTACGTCGAATTCAGTCGCTGCCTGGAGGAGAATTCTTGCGGCCGGCTGTTTTGATCGGTAGTTTTCCGTGGTTTCTCCGATCAACACCAGGCGAATGCCGGAAGAGTACCCTACAAAACGGGCCACGGACCGCGCGCGATCTTTCCTTCCCCTTCCTTATTCTATCCTCTCCTCTTTCACACACACTTACACTAACATGCATCACACTACCACATATTCTGGGAGACCGGTCGGGAGGTTAGAGCTCGTCCCGCCTGGGGCGGTGCCCCGCTGGTGGGAGAGTCCTAGTTAGGGGGAAACCCCACTAGCCGACGGTAGGTGGGCGCTGGATCTCGCCATCCAGCGGGGGAAGATCACCGCCATCTCCCGAGAAAAAACATGCACTACACTAACGGGACTAATGACCAAAACAAAAACCACCTCCCGCAATCACTCCTAGCACCCCGCGAAAAAAGGAACCGCCCCGGCCTACACTTGCGTCACTAATGACCTTAGCAGTCGACGGACCCGGAATCATAAAAATATATTGTATTTTTTTATAGTTTGCATCGTTAGTTCTTTGTAATTATTTTCATAAATCGGGGCCTTAAACGCGAGCTCGGTGCGCTTCTGCGTGCACGCGGAGAGCGGCGCGTCGGTGATCGGCCGTGCCGCGCGGCGCCGTCGCTGCGCCTGCGCGCAATTAGGGCAGCCCCACGCTTCCTTCTCTCCCGGCCGACGCGGCGCGGCGCGGCGCGCAGCGGGAACACAGCGCGCTTTGAGAGCGGTCGGGCGGCGGGCGGCCGCGGTGTCGGGTGTCGCCCGCCGCCCCCGCACGCCCCGCGCCGCCCACGCCCCGCCCGCGCCGAAACCCGAGCCGCGCCCGCGCGGTCGCCGGGCGGCGTTGCCACGTCGGCGCCCCCCCCCCCCCCCGCCCATGCTGCATCGCTCCTCCATTGCCTCGCGCCCTCTACACGGCCGTCTACGTTGCATTGGGTATTATGCTGTAGTATGTGCATTGCATTGGGTAGTATATTTTAATAGGTGGATACATAAATCATGCGTGGGTTACATCACACCCCGGAAGGGGCGTGATGAAGTGATCAGAATGTACAAATCAGAATCATCAGTGTTGTAAACTTTGAAAATATGCCAAAATGTGTATTTATAATCGCAAAAAATAATATTTAATTTTTTTTAATGTACTGAATGCAGAGCATGTATGTTAAATAAGCTAACTTTATATTCATTGTTTGATTTTTTCGTGTTTCCGGGCGCGTCAAATGCTTTGGTCATTAGTCGCGTTAGTGTAGTGCATGTTTTTCTCGCAGGAGATGGCGGTGATGTTCCCCCGCTGGATGGCGAGATCCGGCGCCGACCTACCGTTGGCTAGTGTGGTTTCCCTCTAACCAGGACTCTCCCACCAGCGGGGCACCGCCCCAGCCGGGACAAGCTCTAAGCTCCCGACCGGCCTCCCAGAATATGCGGTAGTTTAGTGCATGTTAGTGTAAGTGTGTGTGTAAGGGGAGAATAGGACATTCAAGAGGAAGGACAGATCGCGCGCGGTCCGTGGCCCGTTTGGTAGGTATTTGAATATTAGCAGTTGGCATTCGATCTACACTGAAAATCGAATGCCGACTGCTAATATTCAAATCGATAATCCTTCCTACTATAACCTATGGATGCTCAATCTGGGGAGGTGCAGCTCCTAGCAATATTAATAAAATCAAAGTAATTCAAAATATATTTCTAAGAAATACTCTAAATTCCCCCTGGTTCATTACAAATGAACAAATTCATCGAGAATTAAAAATTTCACAATTAGAAGAAACCACAGCTAAATTAGCTAACAATTTTTACAACAATCTGCATACCTCACCAAGTACCATCATTTTTAATATGGGAAAAAATGCGGTCCACCCACGCATAAAGTCAAGATTTCCCAAAGACAAATTGAAACCCCCGTAAACCACTATACCCTCAGCTCCTTAACATAATTATATTCCTTTCTCTTCTTAATTAACAATAACATTAAATCAATAATTATATCAGAGTTTAAACCTCACTTACCTTATTGATGGCCAATCCAAAACTATCATATAATAATCTTATGTTTTTTAAAACCCTTGAAAGACTGTATTGTCGAACAAGAAGAAATAAATTTTTTAAAAAAATTGTGGTGGATAAAGCGCACCCGCGGGATGTTTTCTCAAAGATCTCCTGTTTCTTTTGTCTCTCGATCCTCTGTAGCGCCATGAAATGTCATAGCGCAATCTAACCATTATATTTTAACCATAAGGATGGTTTTGACATCATTACAAAGAACATGACCAACACCCGTTGCTGTTCTCTCTACCTCCAGCGTCGATGAACTAGTCTTAATTACTGTCGGACCTCTCACTATATAGTATGTCTTTGTACATTGTTTTTTCTTTCGTTTGAATGTTAATTTAAATTAAAATATAAATATTGATTTTAAAATAACTGTTTTCATCCAAATATACTTGTATATATTGAAGTCTCTTTTGACTTGGTACTTTTCTACGATGTATACCTGTATTTATAATAGTTTCTACAAGGTAAAGTAGTAACTCTGGTGCTTACGATTTGAAACATGTTTATCACAATTCCTTTTCGCGACAGAGCTACACATTTGAAATAGTTTCATTATCGTTGACGTAACGTTGGCTCTTCTTCCTTGCTACTACATTCGCAATGTAGTTGCGCAAAAGTGTTTAAGAGATTTAAGCAAATAGGAAATATACAATGTGTATTTCTGTATGTTGACTTTTCTACATATCCAAATTTATTCAGGGATCCGACATCTTCAGGGGCGATATAAAACGACGCCCAAATGTATTAAGATGTTCGTACTTTCATCTTTGTGACCTGAAATATAATGTTTTTACGTTTCTTGTACGTTGATTATATTGGTAATTTATCTAGTTTACAGAATATTACGTCTACAGATTGTTTCCAATATCTGAGAAGAACGAGTGTGGAAAAATATCATAGTGATAAACTTTTGTAACAAATTTAAAAATATGTACTTTTATTAAATAAAAATAACTATTACATCATGTTAAAAAAATCATAGTAATTTTCTAAATTTAGAGGCCGTAAACCACGTAAAATTTGTAGTGGAAGAGGTTGGGTTCGCGGCTTTCCTGGATCTTCCGTTTCTCCTTCCTTTCATATCATCATTTCTCTAACATTCACTGCATCATTGTCCCTAGCAACAACATATGAGATCATCACTCATCGACCTCACGGATCTCAAGATCATCTGCAGTTGAAAGAGCCTTGAACATAAATAAGTTAAATTAAAAATTCCTACGTTCGAGTCACGACGGCGGCAGGATTTTCGATACTAGTTTTTCAGCTAGATCGAATTCAGCTGCTGTCTGGAGGAGAATTCTAGCGGCCGGCTGCTCTGATCGGTAGTTTTCCGTGAATTCTCATATCAACACCAGGCGAATGCCGGAGCAGTACTCTAAGAAACGGACTACGGACCGCGCAGGATCTTTCCTTCCCGTTCGTTGTCCTTTTCCCCTCTTCCACACAAAAACCCTTTCCGCCTTCCCCGCCGTGTCCGTCATGGTTCCTCATTCCACGACCTCTCTCCTCCTCCATTTATTAGTACCGCTCACCTCTGCTCTTAACGCACCCTGAATAGATTATTCTTGTTTCTGTCGTCATTCTCTGCCACTCGTGTCATGTGGCTGACACTGCTGCACCATTCACACCGGGAGAGGTGGCTCAGTACAATAAGATATGTCACTGTAGTGCTTCTGACCGGTCCATCCTCTGACCGCCTTACTCGCACGAGTCTTGGGCTATTCCGTTTTTCGTACCCCGCCTGCGTCAAATGCGCTATCCCCATTCCTCAGGCACCTGACGAATGCCGTAGCAGTACCCTACGAAACGGGCCACGAACCGCGCGCGATCTGTCCTTCCTCTCCCTTGTCCTATCCTCTCCCCTTACACACACACTTACCCTAACATGCACTTACTCTACCACATATTCCAGGAGACCGGTCGGGAGCTTAGAGCTTGTCCCGGCTGGGGCGGTGCCCCGCTGGTGGGAGAGTCCTGGTTAGGGGGAAACATCACTAGCCGACGGTAGGTCGGCGCCGGATCTCGCCATCCAGCGGGGGAAGATCACCGCCATCTCCCGAGCAAAAACATTCACTACGCTAACTGAACTAATGACCAAAGAAGTTGACGCACCCGGGAACACGAAAAAGGAAACGAAACCAAACCATTCCTCAGGCCCGTCTTACTTTTAATCTTGCCTAATCATACACATTTTGGCTAATCATACACATACATTCGTAGAATTCAATCCCGAGTTTCTAAAGACCGATTCACACCTCCATAGATTTACTCCTTGCCTTTTTACTTACACACTACAACACTCACAATTAACACACTACTTCCTCTCATTTCCACACTTTTATAGTATAAAATATAAACTCATTCATGAATAAGTAATTAAATTATAACTTTTAATACTTATTTTGACTTAACAATTAGGAACAATTACCGTGCGAGTGACCAAGTCTACCAAGTCAATTAATATTAATTTTTAGTCGAACGGGCAGAAAATCAATTTCAAAAAAGGCCCATTACTGTACCGTGGGATCGCACCCACCTCCGACGCCGCATCACTCAAGCAATCACCGAACCAAGCCTCACCCCCTCCAAACAACCGCTCCTATCGCAGCCCCAGCCCTGCTACTGCTGCCGCTGCAATGGCACGACCACCGATGCCGCCGCCCTCCGCCACCCTCATAGCTTCCGCCTCCGCACCGGCGCCGCCATTCCCCCACGCTCCCACCTCCGCTGCAGCCATCGCCACTGCTTCCGCTGCCTCTGCCACTGGAACGCCACAGCCACCGCTCCCCTTGATGTCACTGCAGCGCCTCTGACCGGGAGGTCCTAGGTTCGAGTCCTGACGGCGGCAATATTTTCGACACTAGCTTTTCAGCTAGGTCGAATTCAGTCGCTTTCTGGAGGAGAATTCTACAGGCCGGCTGCTCTGATCGGTAGTTTTCTGTGGTTTCTCCGTTCAACACCAGGCGAATGCCGGAGCAGTACCCTACCAAACGGGCCACAGACCGCGCGCGATCTTTCCTTTCTCTTCCTTGTCGTATCCTCTCCCCTTACACACACTAACATGCACTACACTACCACATATTCCGGGAGACCGGTCGGGAGCTTAGAGCTTGTCCCGGCTTGGGCGGTGCCTCCCTGGTTAGGGGGAAACCCCACTAGCCGACGGTAGGTCGGTGCCGGATCTCGCCATCCAGCAGGGGAAGATCACCGCCGTCTCCCGAGAAAAAGCATGCACTACACTAACGGGACTAATGACCAGAGCAGTTGACGCGCCCGGAATCACGAAATAATCAATCAATCAATCAATCAATCAAAGCCACTGCTTCCGCTCTCACCCCCGCCATTCTCACCGTCTCAGCCTCCTGTGCGCCGCATCGCCCCTCCCGCCACCCCCTTCCCCACATCTGCCGCCCCCTTCCCCGCTCCGCCTCCGCCCCGCCCTGCCTACGCACCACCGTCCTCTCTCCGCCCCGCCGCGCCCCGTCCCGCCCCGCCCCTGCCCCCGCTACTCCAGCGCCACTGCCACCGCTGCCTTTGACCTCGCCCTCACCCGCCTCCAGCTCTGTAGCCACCGACGCCTGGCTCCGCTGTCATTCCGGGTGCGCCTCTCCTCCGCCTCCTCCGCGCCGCCAGGGCGCTCCGCTTGCCGCCGCCGCCGCCGCATCGATTGGCGTTCAGCGAATCGCGGACGAGGGCGCTGCCGGCGGCGGCGGATGCATCAAACAAACGCGCGGTATCCGTTGCATAGACGCACACACGGATTTGTAGGTTCGCTGCTCTCCAAACGGGTTACGTTCTCACAGAACGAATATGGCCGAGCTTTGTGTTATGGACTTCAGTCGAAAGCGGCCGCAAGAAACATTTTCTGAACGATATTGGGACGAGTGGTACATTACAGACTTTGGGGTCCAGACGTCTTTGTCTACTGCACGATTAATGAAAAAAATTCGTTTGCATTTCGATACCATTCGAACGGCAATGTTAGCTCAGGGCTTCAACTGATGTCGCAGCAGTGCCTGTGACCGGGAGGTTCTAGGTTCGAGTGTCGATAGTGGAAGGTTTTTTGTCGACACGAGCTAGATAACTAGGTGGAATTCCAACGGCCGACTGCTCTGAATCGGTAGTTTTTCGTGGTTTCCCCGATCAACACGAATGGTGAATGGCGGAGCAGTACCCTAACGAGCGGGCCACGGATCGCGCGTGATCTTTCCTTCCTCTTCATTGCCCTGTCCTCATCCATTACTTACACTTACACCCACATGTACCACACTTTCACACATGCCAGGAGATCATTCGGAAGCTTAGGGCTTGTCCCGGCTTGTGCGGTGCCGCGCTAGTGAGAGATTCCTAGTTGGGGAAAATGCTCGCCAGGCAACGTAGTTCAGCGTAGGATCTCGCCATCCAGTGGAGGAAGATCATCACCACCACTACCACCTCCTGCGATAAAACACGCACTATGCTTCTGGGAATAATGTCCTCAGCAGTTGGCGCTCCCGGAATCACTAATCAATCATCGATATCATTCGAGGAAGGCGGAAGGGTTAATGAAAGCCAGGGGTGGCATAATCCATTTGTGAACTCCCGCTTGATAAGAAGCTTCAGTATTATTTTAAAAAAATACCTAAATTCGTGGTTAAATAAGCTTTTGACCTGACCAAGAATACTTATCAACTACAGAAATCTTCTAAGTAGTTTGTACACTTTTTCTTTAACTGTTGAAATACTATAAGTTTGTAGCTGACATCTCGTTCAGTTTTGTGAAGATTTGGATCATTCACCCTACGTTTCAGATTGCGTATCCAGCGCCTACTACCGTTAATCATAACTGAAGAAAGACATTCAGGGAAGAAACTTTTCAGATGAGTATGAGATGAAAAAAGGAGTTTTTGACAATTTTTAAACAAAATTTCAGAGTATTTTTTCCAAATCCTAGAAACGAAATGTTAAGTTGTGAAAAGTGGGTTGGAGTAAATAGTGATTAAATTGAAAAGCTACATAATTTTTTTCGTGGAATCAAAGATAGAAGTTAGTGAGGCCAAAACCTTATAACACACCTCATATATAAATATGTAAAATATTAATATAAAATTTTTAAACTTTTATGTTAATTTTCATTACACTTTTATATTATTTGAGGTCATGCTTAGCTTTCCTTACATATTCCTTTGCATTTATCTCTAATCTAATGCTGTGCAACCAATTTAGGCTGCGTCATGTGATTTGTGTCAAATGATTTGACACTTGCAATTGTTATAAGCTCATTTTGCAATCCCATTGTTTTCTTAAGGTGATGAGAAGTCTCCGTGACGTTTGTCTGGACGGTTCTTTGTTAAAGAAGCGGGCAATACTTATATTTCATTCAAAACTGAAAATCCCAAATATTAGTATGAAGCAAATTATATATTGTTGTAAATAGGTGAAAATAAATTATGGGTCTTTTTTACCATGCGTCAAAATTATATTATTTTCAGGAGGATATGCTAGTTTTAAAGAATGTCAATATATAAACATTTAGTTTGTATGCAAGTGCGTACTATTTCGAAAAGACAAACAAACAAAAACCGAACACTAAAGTGATTGTTCCACAATTTTGCTCGAACACTTCTGAGCTACCGGTAAGTGACTGGGGGATTATTGATATCTTGCATCAAATTTAAGTAGGCCTCATTCACAATGCAAACTTAAACGCAACGTATTGCTGTTAACTTAGTCGTAACATTTACATATAAAAGCAAGCATTCACAGTGACGAACGTAAGCTGGAACGCAAGTTTTGCTTGAACCAACCAGAATTCAACGTACTGAAAGTAGATCGATTCGTTTCTAGCACGGTGGAAAGATCTTTGCACCATAGTTTCTACCTTTTTCTTCGACATTTCTATCGATTTGTTTTCATATCTATAAACATATATGTATATATATTAGTGACGTCATGAGATTAGACAACCCCATAACGCCACCGTCAGCAACGAAAAGAAGCCCACGAACAGAGAGGAGTAGGATACGCGGTGGAGTGAGTGCTTGTAAACGCGCCTTCTACCCACAGCTTTTCGAACTCTGACGCCCGAACTAGCGAATAATGTTTCTCCGGGAGGTCACGAAAAGAGGAGAATATTCACCCCTCCAAAATTTCCCCAGGCGCGAGTACCATAAGTATCACGGTGCGCTTCGGAGGAACCCTCTTTGATTGCAGCAGCGACGGCGACATAGACGGAACTCTCTATGACTGCAGCAGCGACGGCGACTAGACTGAGCTCTCAATGATTGCAGCAGCGACGGCGATTGTAACTTGATAGCATAGGAGTTTATTTTAACTTGGTAGTTAAAAGTTAGCTTGAGAAGCGTATCTTCGAAAGTGAGGTAACTAAGAAATGAGGAGGAAATCTTTAAAATTCGCGCAAAGGACATTAACTAACCAGCATCTCATATTGCACGCTGAGACCAACATGCCCAAAGTGTGGTAGGTAGGCCGAGCATTTAAAGCATAACTTCAGCTACATTAATTATTCGAGGCTGGAAGCGCGAACGAACTTGTACGAGGCGCGGAAGAAGAAGAAGAAGAAGAAGGACGATCCCAGGGAGAGCGAAGCGTAGATGAGAAATATATGGACAGGAACGAGAATCGTACGAGTCCGGAGAACGGGAGAAGGGTGTGGAAATTGGAGGCGTAGCGGAGTCCAGAGTTCGAGGGAAGGAAACTGGTAACATCGTGGGACAGCGAGCGAAGACGCGAGCAAAGCGGGGCGAGCGGCAGAAAATCCCCAAGGTTGCCTACAGGAGAGCGATGCGGAGCTGTTGAGGTAAAAGAACTGGCAACTTTAATGCGGCGATCAGTTGGGGAAAGAGAATTGCCGTAAAATACCCGACAATTCGTGTTAAAAGTGGGTAAATTCCAGAATAGGTGGGAGAAGAATTCCCAACGATGTGAGTGGCAATTTCAAGTTCATTTACTGCATTCATTCAAAGAGGCCATACCTTGTACAATTTTACTTAAATAATTCATGATTTTCACATGTTGTAGAGTTGATGTTATCTGGAAAAGTCAGTTTATTGTATAGTCTTAAAAGTAATTGCTTTCTGTGATATGTAAAGGGGTCAGATTTAGATAACGTGTATGTTACGTTTTATTGTTGTTTTTTTTTCTTTAAAGTTCAGTGTTATAGTGAGTGCGAAGTCCATGGCTACGTGAACTGCCTGTGAACGGAATTCCTTAAAACAGTGTAAAATTCATTTTAAAAGCCGTGCACGGAAAACTAGAGTCTAAAAAGAGTAAAATAATTTGGTAGATGAAAATTCAGAAAGAGGAATGAGCAAATTGTAAATTGTAGTTGGTGAAAGTGTTTTCAGGCATTCGAGGTGACGCCAATTTTTTTTTGTTTTGCCTTGTTTTGTTTTGTTTTTCAGTGACCAACTACTTAAAGTGCATTATCGTGTTATAAAATTGCGTCACTGTAATTGTTTTTCATTGAATATGTGTTCATTTTATTCGTATTTTATCTGATTCATTGTGTCAAGGGTTCAGACCTTTCTCATACTCAAAAGATCCTGCTTCCTGAGAATTTTAAGCTCGGTTCACGAGCATTCATACTATCACGCCCACACCACGTGTGGAAGGTAGTAGGTGGGTGTGTTATATATATACTCGCATATGCGAGTAGCTGTTGTAGTAGTGATCGCATTTCCTTCATCGTATAAACAAGGATTATCTCGTACCAAATTTACGAGTAATTTGTGGAACATTAATTTATTCGCATGTCAAGTCAAAGTCACTATAAAAATTGCCCAAATTCTTATTATGAATTCACTACACGCATCAGAACTGTTCGTAAACTAGTTTTCTTCATTACAATAACAAAATGACATGACCACAAACTACCTCAACACAGTCTGTCCTTCCACGCTGCTCTCTGATTGGTGTTCGGTAGAATTCCGACATAAACTTAACCACAAAGCTTGGAGCTTGTGAACTGAACGTGTACGTTTAAGTCAAGGCATTGGGAATGGTGTCGTGTAGTAACTCATTTGTAGGTTTTGCGGCTACGTTACGTTTACTTTTAAGTTTGCATTGTGAATGAGGCGTTACACTGGCGCGGCGCGCCGGCGATTTACTGAATATGACGCAACCCGCAATGCATTAAAGGTCACTGTACCGGGTGTTGCCGGGAGACCCGGATGTGCCCGGACGAAGTGGGCGGAGGGGCACAGGTGGGCAGACGGGG
Organism: Teleogryllus oceanicus; assembly: GCA_964035755.1. Classification (NCBI taxonomy): domain Eukaryota; kingdom Metazoa; phylum Arthropoda; class Insecta; order Orthoptera; family Gryllidae; genus Teleogryllus; species Teleogryllus oceanicus. The sequence continues at coordinate 42,921,103 of CAXIVR010000009.1, forward strand.
CATGGCTGCTTATAATTTCTCGGGCAACGTCGGATATATGGTAGTAGAGTGAACGAATTATACTCCATTGTATTTAATTTTGCTACCAGCGAATTTTCAGCGTTTTTGTACATATAACGTAGGTCCTAGGCTATATCGTAGTTAGCTTGAGTGGTATGATGAGAATTGGTCATTGGTCATATGTTATTACTTTCTCGAATACGAACATAGGTACGGAGTAATATACGTAGTATAGAGTAAGTTATGTAATAAGCGAAAAAACGACGAATTTTCGGCGGAGAAACTCTCATTGCCGGGTCCTGATAACGAAAAAGTGAATAAATCTAGTTGCTGAATTTAGAAAAAATCCTACAAAAATCCCCGTGGTGTAGCCAGAATCCACGTTTTGTGGATCCGTGATACCCCAAAATCAATTGCCGAATCTATTGGGCGTCCGTCCGTCAGTGAACACTACTAGCGCTTAAACTACTCCTATGATTTTTTCCAAAATCAATATTCCCCAGTCGATCTGGTACAAATCAAAGCTTTGGGATTTTGACAAAAACGTTCTTTAAAATTTGGAAATTGTTTACATGAAGCCTCTGGACATTTTCAAAATTCTCTCAAAAACGGCTCCTTTTTCTTTATATTTCTTGTAAGAATAGAGTAAAATACAGTTATAATGGTGGAATGTCTGATTTTCAGGGTTAAGTCAGAATTTTTGAAAATTTCTAGTTAGAATTTTTTCAGGAGTGTTTCTACAACTACTAAATTGAACGTAGAGATTTTTCCTTCAAGTAAAATTTCTTCTCCATACATAATTCTTTCATGAAGGTCATTTACATTGTTTTGAAAATTTTAGTAGTTTTCGCGCAATATTGGTTTGCAATATGTGCAATTTAAAAATAACAAATACAAGATTTTCCCTAAAACAGCTTCAAAATGTTTCGTTAACATTTTTTACGGATACTCTTGAATGTGCTCTTTCATTTGACATAAATGCCATATTGCGCTATTCTTTTGTTTATTCAATAATTTCAAAAATGTAATTTTTTTTACTTATCTCTCACATCGTTATTACTTATATTAGAGGTGATTTGTTCACATTACTGCATTTAAAAGTATATTTGCTCTAAATAATGACATAAAATTTCTCTAGAACTCACAATTTTTTGTTAAAATGAGCTCGCTCAAACACCATTTTCTCAAAAATGGTTCTAATTGTTTCTTCAAATAGACTTCAAACTTTTCCAACAAAGTTTATTCAAACTTTTCCAACAAATAGTTCTCATTGCTCTATTTAATATGACGTATGGTTAATTTTAGGGTATTTTTTAATTTTTTTAAAATATCTCTTACTCCGTTAATATGCACATTTCCAGAAAATTGTAAACTGCATTGCATTTGTGAGTTACAGTGCCTCAAATGACTTAAAGCGTAGTTTTTCGAAAAAGAGCTTCATTATTCGCATTTACAGGAACGCTTAAATGCCATTTTCATAAATACGGCTCCAAATTTTTCAATGAAAATTACTGTTTAGGAAGAGGTTTTACTCTCATTTAATATTCTTAAAGTAATATTTCGCCCCTACTATTAGAAAACCGAAAAATTGAGAAAATGTCAAAAACTATACTTCGGTCGCCAAAAGACAGGAGCTGGCAAGAGGATGGGGCAATTCTGTAATGCCAGACCGCACCAAGGAAAATAGAAAACTTTACTTCAAGAAAGTTAGTATGACACTCCTGTTAAATATCTTGGACTTCAAATAGATACCAAATTAATCTGAAAAAAAACAACACATTACATCAATAGCTAATAACACACATATAAAAATATTAAAATTGTATCCATTCATAGAATAGAATTCATCAATAGAAAATCAAAGTTATCGATAGACTCAGCATTAATAATATTTAAATACATTATATGACCTTAACTGACCTACGCCTGCCCAATTTGGGGAGGTGCCGCTAAAAGCAACCTTCAAAAACTGGAAGTATTGCAAAATAAATTTTTAAGAAATGTTTTAAAAGCGCCATGGTATATCAGAAATGATCAAATTTTAAAAGAATTATCTATAAACCTCTGAAAACTTAGATTTTAAAACTTTCTTCTAATTTCTACTCTTCTCCTTCATCTTGCCCAGCCACTCCTTTGTACACTCTAGGTAATTCAGCCAATCTTTTTCCACGAATAAAATCTAGATATTCTAAAGACCTACTACAACCTCCTTAATTAGCTGTAAACCAGGTTCCAACATTTCTAAATAAAATATTTATGTTTTTAATCCAAATATTGTATGCATTTTTCTGAAGGACCCGTCCTGGGTATCCTTAGTTGTTATTGTTTATATTGTAAATATTACTGTCTTCTACCATTGTTCATGCATGATGAAATGTTATTATAACAAAATTGTATACTATGTATCATAAAAACCCTTGAAAGAAATAATAATGTCGAACAAGGAAATAAAACTATTAAAAAAAAGAAAGAAAGTTAGTGCCATTCTGTAGCACCACTAGTTTTTTAATATTCTTTATGTGGGCAAATAACTCGACATTGCCCAGGCATTTATGTATCACAATCATTTATGAGATTAAAAGTCGAAGTCTACTCATTACATCCAGGTGAATGCTGGAACAGCAACCTCCTACCCCAGGCCACGATCTTCCCTCCGATTTTCCTGTCCGGTCTGAAACGCTGGAGAGAGGGGAGTACGGCCTGTATATACTCGTGTGTTTCTATGTTTATATTTTTTTTTCCTTCAAACATTTGGAAAATAACTCGGGCACCTACTCGAGAGATGTGTTCGTCCATTGACGGAACTCCATTATTAATCCTCATTGAGAATATTAGATGTTTTACGTAGACCCACGATTAATAAATAATAGTAATAGTAATGACAATAAAAGTAATACTAATGGTAATAATAATAATAATAATAATAATAATAATAATAACAACAACAACAACAGCAACAACATAATAACCACTGTTAACATAAGAAACACATCATGCAACACATAATTACGGAAAAGTACGTCATAGAAAATGGACGTCGCTAATCAGGTGTGGAAATATTTCCAAATAAAAGTACATTGTATGAATCCCTTTTATGAGTAGGAAAATAGATTCAATGAACTATACAGAGTGAGTCACGTAACTGTAGCACCCCCTGCAGTTTTTAAACGGTTGAAGTTATTGCAATGCAATTTTCTCGGAAGTGCATGAGGGAATGGGGATAATTGATACATGTATTCTTTTCTATTTTATCATTTGTATTTTAAGAGATATTGAGGTAACTTTGTGCTTTTCAAGTGGATACATCTATTTTAGTCTGTTATGACGAGCGTAAAAAGACGAATCCAATGATATCCAATATTCACTGTTCGGCGAGATGTGGAATCAAACGTGAAAGAAAAAGTTTTTAAAAAAACTTTGGATAATTTTGGCAGTAATTTAATGAGTTTACATGATCAAACTTCTTGCATTGTTTTACCAAATTTAAGGATGACTATTTGAGCTTTTGTCCATTTTTCGAAAAAAACAACAACAACAAAAACGTAGTCAAGATGGCCTTAAAGATGAAAGAAACAAGAGCTATACTTTTTTGGTGGATTATGTAGAATTGTTGTTTAAATAATATCACATGTGGGAGCTTTGTTAGTAAGATCTTGATTGCTGCTTCAACTTAAGATTTAATTTGCAGAGCTGGTTGTATTGGTAAATTTAAGAAGTGGTAGGTTTCTTCCCCTACTTTTGAAATACTTGTGGAGGAAATGGTTGGAAGACGTCGTAGAAATAAAAGGCGAAGGATGAAGTTTTCTCGTAATTGATTTTCATCCACGAACCGTGGTTTTCGGATGGAAAAATTGGGTTCCATAGGTCTCTTCAAGTATTAGGAAGTTTCCAAAGAGAGTACTCGGAATTTGTATTTGGTGTCAACCTCAAGTTTTTCTTATAGTGTGTTGTTACAATGTTCTTGCAGTCTTTTGAGGTTTTGTGAAGCGAAATTCAGCCTTCGTTTAGCTGCTGGGTTTGAATATTCATTCTTTCGTTCCTTAATTTACGTTTTGCTGAAACCTTTATTAATGGCGGGATATTTTGTTTTTTGTTCCTTAATTTCTGGTGTTGGATGGCATGCAAATTGATGAACTTCATAGGTTATGTATTCTTTAGCTTTATTTACGCCGAATGCCGTTTTCAATGGCAGGATTCCTGTGTTTTTAACAAAAGTATTTCTAATTTGTTCTTTTGTTGTGGATTGCGGTTTGCTTGTGGCCTTTCATAATAAATGAGTTTAGTCAAGATGGATGGACAGACGGAGGTAGAGAGAGACAGAGGTAGAGATTCAGAGTAAGAAGAGAGAGAGGAGTGAGAGAGAGTGAGTGAGAGTGAGTGACAGAGTGAGAGTAAGATAGAGTGAAAGTAAGATAGAGTGAGTAGTAAGTGAGAGTGAGATAGAGTGATAGTGAGATAGAGTGAGAGAGAGTGGGAGAGATAGAGTGGGAGAGAGAGTGGGAGAGAAAGTGGGAGAGAGTGAGAGAGAATATATCACTGCCACTAGACTTCACCGCACCGCACAGCACTTTAATTTTACGATACATTTTACCTCCCACAACTGTCTCAATGCAAAGTATGTATTTTAAATGTCGAATGTATCAATAAATGAAGAACAGAATTTGGTATTTTACTCGTATGTAGAATGTTGGGTAGAAATTGTTCCGTCCTTTGTAGAACGACGAAAGTGAAACCTGATTTTATCTCATCAAACAAGGCGTTAGAACGAGATAACTGAGCGAGAATCTTGCGGTCGCTATCGTGACCGTTTAAAACACCTTCCGAGAATTCAAAATGCGATCTTCGTGACTGCACTTGTTAAAAGCGAACACCTAAACGAGAAAGCGATCCGTCGGAGGCGATGGACACTAGAAACTTAACAAAGTTCCATAAGAAGAGCCCAGGCATGCTTGGGTATTGCGAAAACACTGCAGCTTTGAGAGGTAATTAACACGGCTCGCTCATTGAAGGGAGTGTTAAAGGCTTATCGGGAACGAAATCTAGTGGTTCGTTCCCGAGCTACAAACGACGCTTTTCGTGTAACTTGTCGGATAACGAGATGACGGGGATTTTAATGGGCTAACAGATATCATTACAGAAGATTTTAAAGTGAGATGCCTCAATCCCCCTGCATTTCACGATAATAGCTCTGTTGTACGCGAAATTCAAAATAATTGTATTAATTTCACCACGCTGTAAATGCTGCCGCTTTGTATTGATCGGGATTCCGGAAATATTCGTTTGTTGCCGATGCACTGGCTTTGGAACGTGATAATGATGTGGGGCGAGCGTTCATTGAAAAGTGGGACATACGTTTAGTGAAATTTTTACGAGAGAAATATTATACAAAAATATATTTCCTAACCGGTTTGTGTAAGTCGTAATTTTACAGTGGGAAGAATTGGGAAGGTAGCAGGGTGAAAGGAAAAGTCATTCACTTTAATGACTACAACAAGATTCAAAAGACATATTTCAAACACGGCCAAGACAACATGCTGTCGTACTACTCTGGAATCTATATAGAGAGCATTGCTTTCAATTCCTTCATCAGTAATTGAAGCACACCATGGACAAAGTGATATAAAGTCTATCAGTTGAATCAAGGCTTGCGGTCGTTGAGAAGCAGCAGAAATTGTTAATTGACGTGCACGCGGCGTGCAGTCCGTTGACCGGGAGGTCGTAGAGTTTGAGAACAGACGGTGGCAGGATTTTCGGCACTAGTTAGATAGCGAGGACGAGTTCTGTCGCTGTCTGAAGGAAAATTCTAGAGACCAGATTTATATTGCACGCAATATTGCGCGACAACTACTCAAATTGTCAAAATAATTTTGTAAATTTAAAAAAAAAATTTGAATTGAAAATTCAGAGTTACAGTGAAAAGGACTATCACTTTATAATGCTTACTTTATTCTTAAAAATTAAAGAAAAAATTTAGCCTTTTGAAAAATTTAGAAAATTCAGAGTTGACAGTGAAAAACGGACCTATATCATCTTTATAAGTGTCTTTTACTCTATTCTTAAACAAAAGTAAAGAAAAAATTGGGAGCCATTTTCGAAAAAATTTTGAAAATGTTCCAGAGGTTTCATGTAGAGTACCCTCAAATATTAATGAATATTTTTCAAAATTGCAGAGATTTCAGTCGATCCAGATCGACCGGGGAATATCCTTTTCGGAAAATATCCTTTGTACAAGGCTGAATGGTTTAGGCGCTAGTGGTGTTCACAGACGGACGGACTGACGGACGGACTGACTGACGGACGGACTGACGGACGGACTGACGGACGGACTGACGGACGGACTGACGGACGGACTGACGGACGGACTGACGGACGGACTGACGGACGGACGGACGGACGGACGGACGGACGGACGGACGGACGGACGGACGGACGGACGGACGGACGGACGGACGGACGGACGGACTGACGGACGGACTGATGGACGGACTGATGGACGGACTGATGGACGGACAGCCGGACGGACAGATTGACAGGAGACAGGCGGACAAACAAATGGATGGAACTTTTGAAAAATACACTTTTTCGGTATCAGGGATCCCAAAACGTGTATTTCTGTTGAAATGTTAAAATCGATTTCCCGCCAGATTACATAGTTTTCTCTATACTACGTATATTACTCCGTATATACTGTGATGGACCCTTATTTTCGGTCCGATACAACAGTGATTTTAAGATAAGATGGGGGACAGGTAATCTTTTTCGTGAATGAACTCTGGGTATTCGTTCATATACATTGGAAATACAAATTGTAATACAAAGAACATAAAATACTTTATTTTAAACTCTTCATTACAATATGCGTCTCTCTCACTTTTGTAACCTTTGATGCTAATGAATCACTGCTACCCTTATTACCATTTCTTAAAAAAGACTGCTCAACACCTGACTCTTGGAACGACGACGCTGCTAGCCACTGGCGCTTCGGCGGGAGGAGGGGGAACTCTCCGGTGGCGCTCGGCGTCGCTCGGCTGTTCTCGATCCCGGTCGCTTCCCGAGGCCCGGGCGGTGCTTGATTTGTTCTGCTCGGATCACCACACACCTTAGGCCGTTATCCACACGTCGCTCGTTCCATCCGGGCATGAGGTTCTGCTCTCATCCACACCATCCGCAACGTCGACTTCGTGGACGCGCTTCTCACAATAAGACTGTCCACAGTCCTCGCCGGATGTTGCGCTGCAGTTGCACTACCACGTGGTGTAACCCGTATCCCGACTGATCTCTGGCACTCTCCCAGTCCTTCGCGTTACAATTTCTAATTAGATTTTGTAGATTGTCACCCTGCTCTCCTCCACATCGATTCTCACTTTACCCACTTTCCATCGGCACGTATCACATCTCCTCAGTTCCTTCATTCATTCACAAACCACGAAATTACACGCACCCGTTCCATCTCCTCTCGAGTTCTTTCTCTCACTGCCCGTTTTCTCTCGTGCTGTTCACACCTCTTCTCGCTCGCCGCGTTATCCTGGCTCGTTCAGAACGGGTCAGTCGGCAACGGCCATAGCTACCGCGTTATTTAACTGGGTCGGCCGCTAGACCTCTGTTCAGAAACGCGATGTGTTTCAATACGTATGTATACGAGAAAGTAAAAATAGGATGGCGGTTGCAAAGGATACGAATCGATTTTCGGGTACAAAATTTCATGCATCTCCGCTCCTCTTCTAACAACCATAATCATCTTTGGAACAGCAGTAATAGACTGTCATCCGGTCATGTGTGCAGAGTTACAGGATTGTTTTACTTTACTAATTTTGCGAGAGATGTTCAAGATCTAGTTAATGAGGTGATTGCAATGAATTTCCTACAAATATTATTTTATAAATAGAAAAGTAAAAATAAGTATACCGGCAATGCAGTGACATACCAAAATATCTTGAACGGCATCCAAACTAAATATATCCGACAAATATCCCATCATAAGCAAAGTCGCTACTTTCATATTCTAGGTGAACTTTTCACTAATTCGTGAACAAATTGCCAATGAACATGGACTGAAATTTCAAGGGTACAAATGCAGCATCTGGAAAGTCTTGTGCAGGAAATACCTCAGGATGTCCTGTCTCTTTAGCAAATTTGTGATAAAAATCAACTATTGTTTTAATTGCAACAAAAAACATGTAAATTTAGTTATACATTTTCTTCGTGTATCAGCGTATCAAAATGTCATTAATGGTGAATAGAACAGCAATTTATTGTATTTAGGAATGCAAAATGAATCGCAAAACATTGTCATTCTATTCTCATCTCTGCCAGGATGATATTGAAGCTTGGAGGATGCAAATACGTTACAAATGGCATCTTTTTCTTCCTTTCAAAGAAAATAGGATAGCGTTCTATCCTGTTTCTTCGACACATTTTACTAGATGTGACTAGACTTACTGGTCTACGATAAACTTACCATACCACGAACTATTTGTCTTATAAGTATTGGATTAATATTTGTCACTCATTGGATCAGATTCCTTACTTTTCATTCTTTATTGTCATTATTTCCAATATTTATATTATTATTATTTACTATAAAATTAAATGTCACCGTCGGATTATGGGGAGTTCATTGGGGCTAATACCAAAAGCCTTTCTTTACAAAATAATATATTTCAACCTCCTGCTAAAGTGTGAGCGGAAGACGCCACGAATACAAAACGTTACTTGCAGTTTCATGCATATCCAGATGTCCTGAACTATTTGCGAATAGAGCCCACGTGATATATTTCGGAAAAACAAACCCTATTAAAAATGATCTGGTAGAACCACGCCTGGAGTACAAAGAAAAGACAAAAGTCTGTTACTTCCGGACATCCCGGATCAATCCAAAAATGCAATCGTGTTCTCATCTTTATTTGTTTTTAACAAATCTACAAGTTAAGTACAAACTTGTAGTTTACTCATTATTTTCAATTTCTCTTATCTACTTCGTACGGAGAAGTGAGAGTACGGTAATTCTGCAGAAAAAGGGCTGATTTTTCTAAGAAAACAAATATTGTGAATGACTGATGTAGTGAATTTTTCTTCTTATATGCCTTAAACTATGTTCTCGAATACGAGGTGTAGTTAGAATCCACGTTTTGTGGATATTTGATAACGAAAAATGGGTTGTTTCTTAGTTGACAGTCCATCCATCACACATTGTTTCTGAAATCCATATTCTATTGTGTGTTTGTGGCCTACTTTCGTGGTTCGTCGTTGTTTTTGTTTCACCTACTTCAGTCAATTGTGCTGGAAGGGAAGAGTCAAGACTATGTTTGTGTTTCATGCGGCACATTTTGTCAATATGTTGATTAGGTGTAAAGAGGCTACGGAAAATGGCATCATTTTGCCTACTTAGAATGATGGTGTCTCCAATAGTGAGGTTTATATAGCGGCATTCAATCCTCTTTTCCGGAAATATTCCCATTGTTTAAACAACCGTGACAGAAAAAGCTTAACAAGAGCTTGCCGAGGCATAGGGTTGAGATTTCGTGGCCATGAGCACAGAACAACAAAAGCCAACGAGACGGAATGAAGAAAGTGGGCAACATCCAGAATTTAAAGGTTTTCTGAGCTAATAAGGAGCAGGATTCCCTAGTAGAGTCTCATGGTCAACCATGTCACCCTGAACACAAATGGCCCTACAAATAGCTAAAAGAAAGGTATGTGCGTCAATCCCTTCGATGACATCCCCTACAAGTAGGACTCCCAGACGTACCTTCAAACAATGCAGTTGCCCTTCTCTTGATCGTGAATGTTTTAGAAATCCAATTCTAACTTGCTCTCGAACGAATGATTGTAAATCAAATGAAATTAATGTAAATCCTCAACTGGAACACCTTAAACAAAATGTGTTATTCGAAGGCTCTGCCCCGACAAAATGCATATGAGGAAAACAAACTTCTAAATGAATTGTTCAGAAGAGATACGTGGCGCGTCACGTTATTCTAAATGTTTTTGTATGTGGTAAAAAATGTGTGTATAAATGATAAGTTCAAGTGCGTTGCATTGTTCGTGATTTCCAGTAAAATAAATATTATGTAAGGTATTATCTGCGTATTCATGTCCGTTCATTGAAGTTCTAAACATTTTTTTCATGGAAGAACGTTACACATGAAGTGTTCTATTAAGGCAATTTCCGTTTAAAGAAAGCGGTAAATGACATAGTCAATTTTTGGATGCTGTACGCAGATAAGCATATTTAGTATAGTGTTTTACCATGTGTTCTCTGTGTTAGAGCCCCCCTTTACTGTAAACTAGTGCCAGAAATAGCCAAAATCTGATCTAGTCAACAGATAAGTGGAACTTAAATGACCAAGGCGACTGGCACAAAAATTATCCATCATTGCAAAGTAGTTCACGGCAAACAATTCCACTTACACAGTATCGTCTTCATCTGTACCATTCCAATTGAAAGGTGAGGTTTGATTACTTCGATGCTTCGGCTATTGCTCTTTGTCAGGAGACTTCTCTTACTCTTCCGCGGTAATTTTACCATGACAGGTAAACGAAAAGCGGGAAAAACGGGCTTCCTGTCAGTATGAAATGTATAAGCAGACATTTTGGATACTCCTATTAAAAAGCCATCCTTTTGTTCCCAATTAAATCGAACTTCTTGAAACTGGGTTGAACATGTTGCACATCCACACAATGCTAATTTTTTGCACAGGAATCGCTACCGCTTACGTGGTAGAGAGAAAGTTATGTAATGCTGCGGGAAAAACCGCGAATTTTCGGCAGAAATGCTGGTATTATGGGGCTCTGGTAACGAAAAAGTGGATAAGTCAAGTTGCTAAATTTTGAAAAAAATGTTGTTGTTTAAAAAGCTCTCAAAAAAACACTTCAATTTTTTTTACGCGAATAGTGTGGCGTCGTGGTAGCGAAATGACAACACAGACGAGCTCTATTTACAAATCTTTTTTTTTATAAATGTAAAATATTTACATCTCTGGGGTTACGTTCGCGATCTACCTCCGTGACTTCCACGCACACTGCTTCCCTTCTCCCGGCTAGTGCATCGTCCACCCAACACATTACCGCGCCGGTGCCCTGACACCCAGTGCTACGCACTCGCCGCTTTTGCTTCAATTGAATTATGAAGTGAAAAAGCGTTTAATTTAAAAATTAATTTAATTATTGTAAAAAACATGCACTACACTTACGCGACTAATGACCAAAGCAGTTGATGCGTCCGGAAACACGAAAAAATCAATTAATTAATCAAAACGAAGAGAAAATTCACACTTTACCCATGTCGCGGCGTGGTGGCCCTTACTCCCTCGTAACGTTCTAGCGCCAAACGAATCGTCCGCGTATACCTGCAGGGGATGTGCCCACGGACATCTTTATACCAAGTGACTTTACGGTGGCGGTCGGAAAACTAGCCGTCGTAGGTGACACTGTGTATGGCGGATTTCAGGCCGGTGTGATGCAGAGCTTCAAGGCACCGGGGGACTCTGAATCAGCAGGGCTAGAGGTGACACGCGGAAAAGCGTCTGATCGGCGGCGAACTTGAAATCAAGTTAGCGGTCTATTGGGCGCAAATTCACACCTACCTCATTTTGCCTCGCCCGTTTTCGTTTCTTTCCCTTCATTTATTTGACATAGATGGTGAATACATTACTCAGTTGAAATAACTCTACATATGTTTGATGGCTTAATACTAACTTAAATTAAAACTTAAAACTAATACAAGGGTCGAGGTTACCCATGGAGCTCTTCTAGTCGGAATCTAGATCAGAGAATGTTTTGAAAAAAATGTGGAATGGGAACTTATTTTGTATTTGGGTTCTATGTGATGGGTTTTTGCCGAGTCTGTGAACTAATAATGAAGGGATTTGGGATATGTTTGAGACGAAGTTGGTGGCTAGATATGTGATGTGATGGTCTATAGTCTCTAGGTCGAATTCATTATGCAACTGTTTGTTGGTGACATACCATAGAGCGTTTGAAATAATTCTGAGGAACTGGTTTTGTATTATTTGTATCTTCCTTTGGTTGGTTTTTGCTGCATTTAACCAGATTGGGCAGGCGTATAGTAGCAAGTGTCTTATTATTGCTTCAAATATTAATAATGCTGAATTATATGATAATGGGCTGGATAAGTGTATTAATGGCTTTAGTTGTATTAATTTGATTTTGGCTTGAATGATTTTGGCATTATATGCTGCTTCCAATTGAGTTTTGTGTCCATGTTCATTCTTAAGTATTTGATTGGTGTATTAAGAGGGAGCCAGTTGATGAGTGGCCTCACACGTCTCGCGCAATCTCGAGTGATTCGTAGGGTTCGAATCGGCGAGACTGGTGGGGAGTGGCTAACACTCAATCGGTTCGAATCACGGCGCCATGTGATTTTCACCACTCGCACTGACGGTTAGAGTTTACTTTCGCCCTTCTGGGAACTGGAGAGACATTGGGGTGCCGGCCTCCCAAAATTCATGGCTGCTGTCACTCACCAGGCGGAAGATGGGGCTTGCCTAGGGCCTACGGGATACCTGTAAGCGCGAAGGAATTCAAAAATGCAGGAAAATCATTATGGGAACAGTTGAGAGGTAAATAGATGACTTGGAGGGTAAATACATTTTACTTGCATTTTTTTACTTTTTTACATTGATATATAATTACATAGAAAATCGTGCCTTTTCAGTTACTTTTGCATTTTACTTTCTGAGCTTTCTCGACATTCAGAAAAGTGTTATTCTTCCTGTATTTTATTTCTTCTAGTGTTGCTTTAGAGCCGTCGTCCTTCATCCTGTGATCAACAGTCGTTTAATCGTGGGTTCGATGACCGCTTCAGCAATTGCACAGCCCACTAACTCTCCCAGGCGAATGAAATTCGCCTCGACACGTATGCGTCCGTAGGGCATCATAGGGAAATGAGAAGGCTTGAAGCACGATGGAAAATTATAAAATGGATAGGCGCCCTATAAAAAATTGAAACAGATTTCATTCAGCTTACTATTGCCATTGATAGTACACGAATATAAAATAAATATTATGCAGGACCGAAAAATCGTATTCCTGGAGGCAACGATAGGAATGGTGGGAACTAATTACAACCAGAGAATAAATTATTTTACTATTTAAAGCAATAGTACAGTAATATACTGTAATCTACAGTAATTTTCCTTTCTTATTCCAAATGCATGTAGAAATTGTAAGAACTATGAAGCCTCCGGCCATATAAGAGATATTTTTGGTTTCGTTAGATATCTAGCAATTAGAGAAAATACAAACAAATCCTATAAATCTAAAATGCTTGCAAGAAATTAATGAAATCTATGCAGCATCCGGTCACATCAACGGTACCTATCGTTTAGTTAGATATCCAGAAACTTAAACTAGAAGTATAAACTAGAAGTGCTACTAGAATAGCGCATACTTTCTCTATTATTGGAATCAGTTACATTACAATATTGCAGTTTTTGTCCTACTAAGTCTTCAGCTATAACATGAAAAAGTCCAATTCAATAAATTCAAAAGAAGTGCATGTGGTGGATATTTACATTTATTTCGATAGGCAGGAAGAGTTGACATTTCTTACTTTGAGAAATGAAGCGAACAAATTTAACTGTTACAATATCTGTGGCACATTATACAGAAAACCAAGAATAATTTCACACAAATTTGCCTTGATTAAATCGAAGTGATCTTCTATTTTTTAATATTATAATAAAAACAAGCTGAAGAACCCCGCCTTGCCAAGGTATTTATCATACTATTTTATACTATAACAATAAGAGGAATTTCATCTATTCCCGCCCTATGGCGGAGCCTACTTCTACCTATTCTGTTGTTTATCTCCTCCGTCATATATCCCCTGTCTCTGCCTTGCTCCAATCTGGAAATTGCGGTCTTCCGTACTCACTAAAACACTTTTTCTCTAAAAAAGTTTTATATTTATTCTTACTGGGTTTCCCGCCCCTCAAACTTCTTTCACTTTATAACTGAAAATAATAAATAAATATAAACTAAAAAATAAATTACATGTACTAATGTATATTATTTTCTATATTGTATCAATACTTCCAATCAATTGCCACATTAAAAAACTTACTCTTTTTCATATTTTTTCTTCTCGCGTATTTATAAAGAAAAGTTTGAAAGTGATCTCACCGCGGCCATCGACGTTTAAAAATAATCAAATCAATTGAATTCGAGTGGGTTTGAGTGATCCTTGATAGTAATGGCTGACAGAAAGGAGCCATTTACCACTTAGACAATATAGTATCTCCAATAATCCTAGATAACAGTTGATCCCAGCTTGACAAAACTTGTTGTTTTCATAAACAGAAATAATTTCCTTTGTTCTGTTTACAAAAACCTTGAAAACCAAACTTGTCAAAGGAATCTAGCACAAACGTTTCATCGATATTGGTGCAATACATTCATAGTTCATCGCGCTACAACGCAGAGCACTTGTGTCTTTATAGATTAGTATAGATTATCGATTAAATTCGATCAAAACATTTTAAAGTAAATATGTATGTTTGTGAGTTTTGATAGTAATATTATCTTAATCAATGATAGCCAAACCATCCATCGCGAGCTACTAGTAGATCGCGGGGCAATTTTCGGTAGAAGGCGGTCATTTCAAGGTTGGCTAGCCTGGACTTGTTCTACACAGCATAAACAAGCACAAAAGCAGACTCACTGATGAACATTTGGATAACTGTATTCGAATGGCAGTCACTACCCACTCTCTCTACATAAAAGAATTGTTAACGACAAAAAGAGTGCTACCCTTCTCATTAATAAATCTGATGAAAAATCTATTCTTACGTTTATGATTTGCTACTAACTATATTTCAATTTCTTTTATAATGTGCAATTCCATTTCAAAGTATTTTCCTTGTACACTGTTTGATTAAAATCTGTCTCACATTTAATAGAAGTGTATATTAGACAATTAATAAATGTTAACATTTGAAAACAAAACAAAACTATTAGTATGTGTTTCATAGTAGCTCACAGTATGATTGGAAACGGTATGGTTGCTTAAAAGCTTCATAAGTTTTGCAATCACTGATCTACATCATAATATCAACACGACTGCCAACAATGAGTGAAATTCTACGAAAATTTAAATTGCGGATCGCCGCGTAACTACTGCTGACGCGCTTAAAATGGAGCGCAAGACATTGGAATTAGCAATTTCGATTTCATTTTGAAATTTTCGAAATTACGGAAATAATCGGACCCGTAATATTTCCTTCACCATTCTCTGCCACATACGTGGAAACTAAAGAAAATGTTGGAGCGTTTTTAAAAAAAATAATTGTGTAACCCTGAACTGGTGAAATTATTTTTTTTCTGGCTTATCTGCTACAACGGGGTCTATGCGATTCCACGTTATTTTTGTCAATATCTTCTGCACTTTGGTAAACTTTTCGCATTCCTAATCTTCAAAGATATTTCCTAGTAACTATAATGCAATAAAGTATCCAAACAAATGTATATGAGTGGAATTATTAATTAACTAGCAGTTACAGAATGATGCAGACTTCCTCGTACTAGTTAGTTCTCTAATTTCCTCGGTATGAGCTTTGCGGTCTTGCTCCATGGTCTTGCCAGCAGCTATCGGTCGGCGCCCAAAATAAAATTTTTGAGGTTTTCTCATCTTGTCGTTTGGTAGATTCGAAATATTACTTTTAAAATATTAGAGAAGAAAAATCTTGTCATATATGGAAATTTTCACTGAAAAATTTGGAAACCTTTTTAAGAAAAAAAAATCGTTTAAGCTCTAGAGTCAACGCATGTAAATCTAGTGTAAATTTGAATAATTTTTTTACAGAAATCTTTTGTTTTGGAAAAATTTCGTTTGAAGTCATTTGAAGCACTTTCACTGACAAATGCAATAATATACACAAATTGCTGGAAATGTACATATTAACGTCGTGAGAGATTAAAAGAATCATTTGTGTAATTTTTGAAAAAATGAAACAAACCGAAGAATAGAGCAAAATTAATTTTGTCATCTTAAACAGTGCATTTAGTACTATTCGTAAAAAATTGATAGAATACTAAACGAAGAGATTAGACAGATAATATGGATTGAGAGACAAGTGATCGAAAATGTAGAAATAAAACAACTCCAATGGTATGCTGCAAATGCATGCTGACAGAATATCAAAAATTATCTTTGAGTGAATCCGTTTCGAAAGAAGAAAACGAGGAAGGCCAAGGAAATCTTGTAAGTACGTCATCGATTCGACAATGAAGAGCAGAAGAATAGAGGAAGATGCCTGACGCAATAAAAAACATCGGCGTGTAGATTGCGAAAAACGGTCATTAGAACTGTAAAATACTCGCTGAAGAATTAATAATAATTACCTTAAACCCGAAGTGGAAGACACCGGATGAAGAAGCCTTGTTATTATGTGCTGGCACAAGTAAGCGGGGCTAACAGATTTTGCCGGAATACCAAACCAAAAGCCAAGTTATGTTCTTATTTGAAAAGATTAAATGAAAACAAAGAAAATTTGATTATTTTCTAGAGGGAAGTCCTTTAGATAACAAATATCAGATATTAATCTATTTGGTATTTATAATATTTGTAAACTTTGTCCATTTATCGGCATGATCTCTTTTTCAATGGGAACAACTATTCTTCAAGTAAATACAGTATTTAGATAAAAAAAAGATGATTGAATTAGGTTTTTGAAAACTTTTCGCGACTGAAGTAAAAAGAGAAAACTATCACAAATAGTAAAATCACATTTCTTGTATGTTGAACCAATAAATAGTGTCAATTCCGCAATTAAAATCTATTTTCGACCCACTAATAACATATGTGGGTCTCTTTAACCTGGAAATCTTTTGCTTTAGCGGCGATAACATAATTCACCGGAAAGTGTACGGCATTTTATCGACGAATTAGAAAATATAATTACAATAGCCAGTAGGACTTTTGATGCAGTATTTCAAAGGCAGATTTTTTTAAAAACTCCAGACATTTGTTCATCATTTCTCTCTCGTGGTATGCAACATGTATTCTCAAGTTAATGTTGAAATATTTAGTATCACTTTCAGAATCCTAAGACTTAAGTAAAAAGAACGCAATGGTGACCCTGAAGATTTGGTTACGAACCCAACAGCGATAGCGCAGATTTCTCCTTCTTCCCGACCTTGCATTAAAGTGGTCGCCAAAGAGTGCGACCAAATGTGAATGAATGAATGAATGTGAGTGAGTGAAAATTTGAGGTTATTTCGTTATTATTTAGATTTTCTTTGTAAAATCGTCTCTGCGTGAGATATCCTATATACGAACACTAACTATCAATCAATGGGCAGTACATTTTAAAGCGTACCATTGTAATATAGTAGCAGTGCGTTTCAACAATAATAAATATTTTAGTTATAATTTTAAAATCATTATATTAAATTTAAATAAAATTAAAAAATGTAAAAAATGTATGAAAATAGACAAAATTCTATTTTGCAACAATATTTTACAGAAGAGGTACCCTATTCATTTTCTAACGATTATCGTGATACAAATTTCCGAAGTTTGACAAAATTTTGAAACAATATTAACAATTACAATTTTGAAATAATTTATGACAGGAGAATCTCTAGTGATTCTTAATGGATTAGCGAAAACAGTGTTTGCACAGGTCTGCTTATCTAGAAGAAGTGGGTGTAACATTCCGATGACGTGTAAAAAACTTTGTGTACATTGCTCGTCTCTCGAAAATAAATATATCATAACGTAAAAATATACTTGCTATAATAATGTAAATATATTAATTTCATTGCGTTGGATTGGAAATCATTCATAAATTACATGTAAATAATATATTGATATAAGTGTGTGTGTGTGTGTGTGTGTGTGTGTGTGTGTGTGTGTGTGTGTGTGTATGTTCCTCCAAAGTTCACGCAATAGACAAAAGCTGGTGTTTCTACCTTTGCAAACATTAAGATATAAAAATGTTATATGAGTGTCATATCTCGTTTTTGATTCTCACGCAAAAATCCTCAAAGACTAGGTATAACATATGATTTTTAATAGTTGCGGTAAAGAACTCCATGTAAAATGCAATCACCCTAACGTTATATTGAAGAAGTAATTAATTGTGATCCCCAAAACAAAAGATCAAAAATCATTCATTTGCTTACAGCTGCACTTACCAATCATAATGTCTGCAGTAGAAAACTTTCATTGTGACTAAATGAACTTTAAATACTTTTAGTTTATTTAGTATTTTACATATCAAAACTATTTTATTAAAATAAAAATGTCCGTGACCATATAGTATTTTTTAATTCGGTTATCTGAGAAATTGATGATGAAGTATTTCACAACTGAAAGCTGCAATCTTGTAGACGTGTTTATGCAACTGGCTCCAAAACGTATTTCTTTAAGTTATTAATTTTTCTAATAAAATAACTAAGTTAGACAATGTTAGACAATGCAAATTATTTGCATTTTATATTAAATATTACTATAATAAACAACGAAATGTAGAAATGGAGCTTAATACTCGTTGTCCAGTGTTATTTTTTCAAAAAACCCGTTTTATAACTGCTTTAAAATATGTTTTTACTGGGAAATTGCATGACTTTATGTAATTAAATGTATATTCAACAATTTATGTAAAACTGTTGGTTGATTTAATATTTATATTCAAATATTTACTATAATATAACTCGCGATCACCGCCATTTTGTAATGTTCAAGATGAATAGTACCGCCTCCCTGAAATGAAGCTAAAGCGGATTTGTGAGCTCGATCCCGCAGGGTAGGGCAGAGGTCGGAAAACTCTGGTAAGGTTCGGCTCAGGACATCGCCAATTTTTTGTGCACGCGACGGTACATACACAGAGAAAGAGACGGGAAAGTGTTTGATTCATTAAACTGTAGATCCCGGAATGCCCAAAGTTAATTATTAATTATTAGAAATCATTATGTAACCTTATAATTGTAAATCATACTTAATAACACTTCCTAACATCAGCAGCAGCAATAGCTCTATGTAGAAAATGTAGGTGTAGTGCTCTATGTATAAAAATAGGAAATAAATAAAAATAGTTTATATAAACACACTGTTATTGTTTCCATTGAAAATAATCCTAATATGCACAGTAGGCGCCTCGTTTGATTTTTGACTTCAAGTGGTATCTGAAAAAACACCCAAAATTGAAATGCTGTAATATTACGTAAGCGTTCCCGTAATAGTGCGAGAAAGAATGAGCTGTTGTTGCTATTCCAGTTTGATTAAAGGTTGACCTCCAATAGCGTAGAGATCTCTTAAAAAAATACGCAGGTCTCAATTAAGTTAAATTCCCTAATTTTATGAAAATTGCACCGTTCAAAATTTAATGGCGTCTTCATTCAACTACAATAAAGATTGTAGAGATATTTTCACTTTCTCGCTACAGAGTAGGGATTACTTTCTCGCTACTGAGTAGAGAGAAATTTATGTATTTCTGCGCCAAAAAAAGGCGAATTTTCGGCAGAAAAACTCTTATTACTGGGGCCTGGTAAGGAAAAAGTGGATAAATCCAGTGGCTAAATTTAGAAAAAGAATTCTCTAACACATGATGCAGCCAGAATCCACGTTTTATGTGTCCTTCATACTGAAAAATCGAATGACGTCTGTCTGACCGTCCATTCTTCCATCTGTGTCTCTTCGTCTGTCTGTGAGCAACACTAGCGGCTAAACTGTTGAGCCGATTTTCTTCAAAATTGGTTTTCTTCAGTGATCTGGTCGATTTCGCAGCCCCTTGTGTATAAAACGATATTTAAACTTTGGGGCTACTTTACATGAAATCCCTGGGTATTTAATTTTAAAAAAAAACCTTTTTTGGCGTTTGTGAGAGTAATTTTCGTTAAAAACTCAGATTTTTGGAAAATTACAAAAACTCAAATTTTTTTTCGGAGTCTTCCTACAACTACAATTATGAAGATAGAGATTTTTCCTTAATGGATCTGTTCCTTAAAAAAATAGATTTTGAAATAAGGTAATGTACAATATTTCGAAAAGTTGAGTAATTTTCCCGTTATTTTGCGTGAAAGTATTGGAGAGAAAGTTCGTGCTCATTTTTTCCCAATAGTTTCTTAATAAGATCTGATCTTCAAAAACATCTTGAAATAACACGATGTACAATTTTTCGAGAATACGAGTGGTTTTCTCGTAATTAAAAAAAATAGGCAAATTTTAAAAAATCATTTATTTTTTCTCAAAAACGGCACTAAATTTTTTTTTGACATTCCTCCTCATATATTCCCATATGTAAGAAATTAGTGCTAGTTCCATTTCCGGCAAACTCTTTCTTTATGAAAATTGCATCAAGTTTAAAAATATTTACAAAATCTACAAAAAATTCTTAAATTTTAAAAGAAATCAGACTTTTGAATAATTTCTTTGAAAAAACAAATAATATTCGTATAATTTGTATTTGAAATTAATGCAAATTATAAAAAAATATTCTAAAAAATTGCTTCATTTTTTTTTCATTTTAATTGAATAAACCAAGGGACGTTAAAAAGATGTCACAGCTTTCATTTTTCTTGAACTCTCTGAATTTTTACATTGTCGTTTACGTACGTATGATAGTAATATATGCAGCGTCAAGTTATGTAATGCTACGGCAAATAGGGGGGATTTTTCTACCGAAAACTCTTATTGGGGCTCCCGAATAAAGAAGAAGGGGATAAATCCTGTTCTAAAAAGTGGTTAAATCCTAATATGTAGTAAATAACCCCCTCGAACACATTATGTAGTCGGATTTTACGATTAATGAGTCCTTGATACCGAAATGTGTTGTTTTTTCCAAAACGTCCGGCCGGCCGTCTGTCCCTTGGTCTGTCTGTGTCTAGTGTCTGTGAACAACACTAGCGCCTGAACTAGGCGCAGGATTGTTTCCATACTTTACATGAAGCTCCTGAGACATTTTCTAAACTTTTGGAATGGCTCCATACTTTATATTTTTGAAAAATTGCAAAATATGAAAATAAAGATTTTTCCTTAAAATCAAATTTGTTATCTTTAATTACTTCTATAGTTAAGACCATGTACATAAAAAAATAATAGTTTTCGCGCAATATTGCGTGAAGTGTGTGCAAAATTTAGAAATAAAGACAAGAATTAATAAAAAATGTTAATTAATAATAAAAATTATCTAATAAATAAATAAATATAAAAGTTCTTCGAAAACATAAAAGTTTTCTGGGAAATGGAGATTCAAATTTCGCATTTACAGTAAAGGTTAAACGACATTTTCTTAAAAACGGCTTCAAATTTATCAACGAGAATTTCGATTTAGGACGACGTTTTTATCTTCTATAATATTCTTTAATATAATATGCAGTTCTACCATTTGGAAACCAAAAAAATGTGAAAATTTAAAAAAAAAGTATTTTGTACGTCGATAAATTGCATCCGGCAAGATATTGTGGTAAGATATTAGACAACTAACCAGTACGAGAAAGTCTGAGCCATTTTGTAGCACCACTAGTTGAATATTGCAAAAGTTAGAAATGAAGCCAGATAATGTGTGCACCATCTTAAGGGCAGTTCTGCTGTCTGTACTCACTGGTGGCCAGGGACAGTCATCAGGAACAGATTCATCGCTAACCCAAAGCTTGAATAATTTTGGAAGTAAGTTTTGTATCGTCTGACAGGGATTGGATACATTCGCATTTGCGTAGAATTGCCAACCGTTGTTTGTCCACTTGTATAAAACGGCCATGCCCTACAGCAGTAAATAAAAATGGTAATTTAGTAGTAAGTGAGATGGATTTTTCTTTGTAACCTTTTATTAACTAAGAAACATGAGATTAAACGAAATCAATTTTCATTCTGGTGCCTGTGGCACGAATGAACACTGAGAGGGTATTCATAAACTGAAATGCTCTGTGTATTACCATTGTAGAAATCATTTTAAAATTTTGTTTAAATAAAATAGAAATTTTAAAAAAATGTTACAAAGATGTCTTAAAAATATTATTTTCACTTTTCATGAAATACACACACAAGTTGCACTGTTACTATTTTAAGGATTGGAATAACGCCTGTTTTCTTGTAGATTTGTAAAAGTAGTCTGAGATTTTTTAAAACAGACACTACAATTTAAAAAAAATCATTATTTATTTCATAAATTATTTGATAAGATAATATTGTAGTGTCTGTTTTTAATAATTAGTAATATTACTACTTATTACAGAGAAAATAATATTTAAATACGGCTTTGTACCGCCTCCTCCATCAACATTTGTACACATCACGAAACTTACAGAAATCTTCTCGTCGAAATCAAATGGTATTACCCATTCGCCGCCAACCGAGTAACCTTTTGATTTTCTTTGCAAATGCCAGCCGAAACGCATGGGAAGATCTTCCGATTCTGGACACTTTTCCAATTTTGTCATTTTGATACACTCATAGGGCCCCTAGAGGAAAGATATGAATTTAACAGGAGCAGTTACTAACGTGCGTAATGCGTGCATGTAGTAACACATGTTGTTTCCATTTTTACTCAGAAACTTCAATATCATACCAAAAGAAATGCACATCAGGTGTATTTTTTCAGAGTATTTAAATTTCGAATGAAAGCTTATTTGGCCGCATTCCACCCATCTTCAGTGTAATGAGTAAGAGAAATATCAAAATTACAATTTATGAGAGAACATAAACATACGAAATAATGAATGATACACGTGTTCCTTTATATTTTTCGACAATCAATGTTGATTTTTTTTCGAAGAATGTTTTATTTGTCATAATATTGCAACGAAACATTTCGCGTATTTCTTTTACGCTTCATCGGCTGTAAACAATAATACTTTGATACAATAAATTTGGTCTGAAAATGAATATTATTTTGGGGAGATAGTTCAGAATGTAGGTAATTTAAAATACAGTAATCTGAGACGAAATGTCAGCACTAAAATATGTAAAACTAATGGTGCTTCAGCAACAAATACATTCTTGCATTATTTGTAACAGCTCTTTAGTATTATACTTTTGCATGAACCTTCAGAAGTGTTTTCAACCAGAAATTATTTTTCCCACACCGAGACTTGAACTCATGTCAACCGAAATAATTCGCCGTGCTCGTTATCGTTAAACCAGTCAGTAACACTAACGTGCCGACAGGATCCGACGCCTAAAAATTGGATTGCGACACTGTTACGAAATGTAAATAGAACTTGGTACGAGTTAATCAACTCGTAACGGAACGAGCAATTGACTAATGTCATGGGTAAGCTGCGGATTTTTGTCTATTTGCATATTTTACTTTTTCGCTATGGATTAGAGAGAAAGTTATGTAATGCTACACGAAAAAACGGTGAATTTTCGGCAGATAAACTCTTATTATAGGGGCCTGGTAACGAAAAGGTAGATAAATCTAGTTGCTAAGTTTAGAGAAAAAAATTCCTCTCACATGTGATGTAACCCGAATCATGTTTGTGGGTCCTTGATGCCGAAAAGTCGAATGATGACAAAACGTCTGTCCGTCCGCCTGTGCCTATACGGTTTAGTCGATTTCCTCCAAAATTGATATTCCCTAATTGAACTGGCTGATGTCCTGCCCCCATGAATTTGAAAACCGCTATTTAGGTTTTGGGGGTACTTTATATGAAACCCCTGGGACATTTTCCAAATTTTCGAAAAATGTCTCCATTGTTCTTGATTAAATTTTGTTGTTAGATAGTGTGAAGGATAGTTTTGTTATTAAATAGAGTTTCAGAGAATGCTGCAGGTATATTTTGCGTTAAAAACTCTGATTTTTCAACATATTTTCGGAATCTTCCTATAACTAGTGTTAAGATTTTGTCCCTTAATAAAGTCTGTTTCTTAAAGATATGTTTTGAAATATGATCATGCACAATTTTTCGAAAAGTCGGCTATTCGCGTAATTTGGCGTGAAAATACGGGCGAGAAAGTACGTGCTGTTTTAGCATCACTATTTTTCCTTCAATGGAAAACACAATCTTTTCCTTAGTCATTTGAGGCATATGGAATATTATATGCAAATTTTATAGTGCCTGTAAATGCTTATTTCACAAATAAATGCTTATTTTTAGTTTAAATGCCTAAATGTTGGACATTCCTAAATTTATTGTTAAAAAGTAATTATCCTTATTTAACTTTTAAAACTTTTTTGATTGTTATCCTACAAAGTACTGTGACCGCCCGTTTTCTTAGATTCCGAAAACGTGTCACATACCGCCCTAAGAAAGCGAGGGAAAAGAATATTTTGAACGCGCGCCAACGCGGATGGATATTTGGAATGATAATTAGAATTTAAAACAAGAGAGACCGCCACCTTATACCAAGGGCGAGACCGGAGGTCGGATGAAAGAAAAAGTTCTTTCTGAAGGTAGCAGCTGAACTGGGCGGACGTATGGAAAACGGTACTCCAGGAAGTGACATTGCAGCGGACTTCAGATTTGCAACTTTTTTGAGGAAAACTCTTCTAGAAGACCAGAAGAGGTAATTATTCTGTTATAAATTGATTTAAACATAATCTTAGAAGAAAGGTAATAAGAAACGTTATGAATTTATAATGGAAGAATTAGGGAGTGGAGTTTTGAATAGATGGCAGTAATTAATAGCTTGCATTCATTTCTCTTCCAGTTTTTTCTTTCTCTCACATGCTTTCGTATATTTAAATACTCTCTTGAAGTTGGTGCTCATATAAAAGGGTGATCTCTGGATTCATTTTCCTCTGAATATCAGTTGGTCATTAACTGTAATCGAAAATAAAGTAAAATTCATTAAGAGTATTCAAGCATATAAAACTTGAACGAGAAGAAGGCGATTTCTGGGGACAAGGCGTTCTCAACCCGAGGCCACGACGCTCAGGCCGAAGCAGCTCGGTGGAAAGGTGCAGAAGGAAGCAAAGTGGACTGCTCTACGCGGCCAGAACACAGTAGGTCGTTCCAAATAAAATGTTTTGTAGGGATAGGAGTGATTCAGTTTAATAAGAAAGCTCATTCTGTATCTATCACGTAGAAAGAAAGGAGGTAACAGATTTACCACGTTAAAGATAAGAAAAGTAAAAGTACATTTGTTTCCGACTTCTAATACGTGAGAACAGAATCAATCTTTTCTTTCAAAAAGGATTTCAAGATCAAATATTGTAATATAGTGATTAAGAGTTTGTGAAAGAGTATAATTATAATAATAGTAATTCTCTGGATTTTAGAGAGAAGAGTTTCCTTTGTTGTAAAATAATGTTAAGGAAAGTATTAATTTTGATTTTCAATGTGTTTCTTTCAAATTTTGTAAAGTAATATTTTAACGATTCTTTCTGAATTTCTGAAAGTGTGTTTGTTAAACAATTGGGTTGTAGATGAAAGTAGGAAATTGTGTATTGTGTTATTAGTGTGTTTTTTTTCAGTCAAGAGTATTCTGTATTTGATTTTTTCTTATGTGCCATTGTATGTATTTGTCAAAGCAGCCAATATTTTTTGAATATATTCTGAATTTAGTGAAAGTGATTCTCACCCGAGTTGTTTGTAATTTTGCATCAATCCATAAACGATCTTCACGACCTGCCCCTATTTTTTATTTATTGTGTCACACTGGGACGTCTATACTGAGCTAGTCGACCATCTGGTGAATTGTGTTCGCCACCCCCCCAAGACGTCTCAGGTCGGGTGCTGGCCTTACGGCTTGTACCGCACACGACTGTGGCTCGCAGTACATAGAAATTTAACAACTATCGATAAATTTATTCCGTTTACTATCAGTACAGTGCAGATATTTCTTATAATGAAACAGGAAGAAATTAACGGACGGACGGACCGACGGATCGACGCTTTGCCATCAATCGGTTTTTACCGAAAGGCAAATGTCAAGGACCGAGAAAACATGGATTCGGCACGTGCTAGAAAATGTTTTTCCTTCTAAATTTAGTATGTGGAGTTATCCAATTTTTCGTGGTCAAGGCCATTCTTTCACATAAGTGGTAGCGACAAAGAAAAATGTTTGTTTGCTGGAAGATATCCTTTGTATTTAAGAAGTATTTTCCGTGAAATGAAAGCTTTGGAAAAATGAATTATCGGTTTTTGTTATGATAAGCTACTGTAAACGCTGCCATTTTTTCTGAGCAAGACTTCTTTAAAAAATATTTTATCTTTCGTAAAAAAATTAGTGGTAAACAACTATCACTAGTTTCTTTGAGGTTATCCCATCTGTTTTACAATTTTATCAAAAAGAATACCAAGAAAAAAAGTAGAAATACCGCTTTTTCAGAAACATACCAAAGTATCTTGGGTGGTGATCATTCCAAATGACAAGTATCCTATAATAAGCAAAATCACTACCTCCATGTTCTATGTGAGCTTTTCACAAATTAATGAACAAACTGACAATGAACGTACGACTGAAATTTCAAAGGTATAAATATAGAATTAGGAAATCCTTCCTAGGAAATGCCTCAGGATGTCCTGTCCCTTTATGTGTCGTCAGCATTAATGACTGTTTTTATTGTTACAAAGATCATCTAAAGTTTAGTTATAAATTGCTCTCAATGAATCAATGTGTCAAGTTTTCATTGTTGTTAAATAGAACAGCAATACATTGTTCGTCGCAACTGAAATAAAATGCATCGCAAAAAATTGCCAACATATTCATATCTGTGCCAGTTAGACGGTGAAGCTTTGAGGATGCGAATGCGTTTCGCATGACATCTCTCACTTGTCTTCAGAGAAAACATGATTCATTTCTGTCGTTCCTCTCAGACACGTTGACGAGTTTTACTGTCCTACCATAAGCTTCCCATTACAACGAGTATTTGTCTTATCAGAATAGAATTAATGCTTCCCACTCTTTAGATCGGATCGAATGTCAACTTTTATTGTCTACTTCACAGAGAAATTAATGTTAGCGCTTGACCCTGTGTAGTTCAATGAGAGCCAATGTGAAAAGCTCTTGTGTAAACACGAAATGTAATTCATCTTCCTGTTAAAATTTGAGCGGAAGATATTACGCACGCAAAAAATTACTTCAGTTCATGCACACGTACATGATCTAAATCTATTTATGAACAGACGAGAGAGAAAAAATTTTGAAAAACGAACGCCATTAAAAGTATTCTGGTAGAACTGCGCCTGAGGTTCTACACAATAAATTAGGTGGGCACCTGTTACTTCCCAATATTTCGTATTTATCCAAAACTGCAATTAAATTCACAACTTCATTTTCAAAACAAAAAAATCCTACAAAACGGTAGTTTCGTCAATATTCTTACTTCCTCGTATCCACTTCGTGGAAAGTTATGTAATTCTGAAGCGACAATTCACACTTTACCCATGTCGCGGCGTGGTGGCCCTTACTCCCTCGTAACGTTCTAGCGCCAAACGAATCGTCGCGTATACCTGCAGGATGTCCACGGACATCTTTATACCAAGTGACTTTACGGTGGCGGTCGGAAAACCAGCCGTCGTAGGTGACACTGTGTATGGCGGATTTCAGGCCGGTGTGATGCAGAGCTACACGGCACCGGGGGACTCTGAATCAGCAGGGCTAGAGGTGACACGCGGAAAAGCGTCTGATCGGCGGCGAACTTGAAATCAAGTTTGCGGTCTATTGGGCGCAAATTCACACCTACCTCATTTTGCCTCGCCCGTTTTCGTTTTTTTCCCTTCTTTTATTTGACATAGATGGTAAATACATAACTCAGTTGAAATAACTCTACATATGTTTGATGGCTTAATACTAACTTAAATTAAAACTTAAAACTAATACAAGGGTTGATGTTTCCTATGGAATCCACTAGTCGAATCTAGTTAGAGAATTTTTGAGAAAAATGGAATGGAAACTTATTTTGTATTCGGGTTCTATGTGATGGGTTTTTGCCGAGTCTGTGAACTGATAATGAAGGGATTTGGGATATGTTTGAGAAGAAGTTGGTGGCTAGATATGTGATGTGATGGTCTATAGTCTCTAGGTCGATTTCATTATGTAACTGTTTGTTGGTGACATACCAGAGAGCGTTTGAGATAATTCTGAGGAACTGGTTTTGTATTATTTGTAATTTCCTTTGGTTGGTCTTTGCTGCATTTAACCACATTGGGCAGGCGTATAGTAGCAAGTGTCTTATTATTGCTTCAAATATTAATAATGCTGAATTATATGATACTAGGCTGGATATGTGTATTAATGCCTTTAGTTGTATTAATTTGATTTTGGCTTGAATGATTTTGGCATTTATATGCTGCTTCCAATTGAGTTTTGTGTCCATGTTCAGTCTTAAGTATTTGATTGGTGTATTAAGAGGGAGCCAGTTGATGAGTGGCCTCACACGTCTCGCGCAGTCTCGTAGGTGATTCGTAGGGTTCGAATCAGGCGAGACTGAGTGGGAGTGGCTAACACTCAATCGGTTCGAATCACGGCGTCATGATTTTCACCACTCGCACTGTCGTTGAGTTTACTTTCGTCCTTCTGGGAACTGGAGAGACATTGGGGTGCCGGCCTCCCAAAATCCATGGCTGCTGTCACTCACCAGGCGAAAGATGGGGCTTGCCTAGGGCCCACGGGATACCAGTAAGCGCAAGGGAATTCAAAAATGCAGGAAAATCATTATGGGAACAGTTGAGAGGTAAGTAGATGACTTGGAGGGTAAATACATTTTATTTGAATTTTTGTTACATTTTTCATTTATTTATAATTACATAGAAAATCGTGCCTTGTCAATTACCTTTGCATTTTACTTTCTGAGCTTTCTCGACATTCAGAAAAGTGTTATTCTTCCTGTGTTTTATTTCTTCTACTGTTGCTTTAGAGTCATTCTCCTTCATCCTATGATCAATGGTCGTTTAAACGTGGGTTCGATGACCGCTTCAGCAATTGCACAGCCCACTAACTCTCCCAGGCGAGTGAAATTCGCCTCGACACGTACGCGTCCGTAGGGCATCATAGGGAAGAGAGAAGGCTTTATGCACGATGGTAGATTATTAAATGGATAGGCGCCCTAAGAAAAATTGAAACAGATTTCGTTCAGTTTACTATTGTCATTGATAGTACACGAATATAAAATAAATATTACGTAGGACCGAAAAACCGTATCCCTGGAGGCAACGATAGGAATGGTGGGAACTAATTACAACCAGAGAATAAATTATTTTACTATTTAAAGCAATAGTTCAGTAATCTACAGTAATCTACATTTCTAATTTCAAATGCATGTAGAAAGTGTAATAAAACTATGAAGCCTCCGGCCATATAAGAGATATTTATGGTTTCGTTAGATATCTAGTAATTAGAGAAAAAAACAACAAATCCTATCAATCTAAAATGCTTGCAAGAAATTAATGAAATCTATGCAGCATCCGGTCACATCAACGGTGCCTATGGTTTAGTTAGATATCCAGAAACGTGGGAAGTATAAACTAGAAGTGCTACTAGAATAGCACATACTTTCTCATATTATTGGGAACAGTTCCATTACAATATTGCAGTTTTTGTCCTACTAACACTTTAGCTATAACATCAAAAAGTCCAATTCAATCAATTCAAAAGATGTGCATGTGCATATCTATATATTAAAAAAAAGGTATTCTGCCATAGCTTCGTTTAGAGTTTCTACTGAACCGATTGTAGTATTTTTTCCTTTAAATGAAAGAATATGATCTCTAGATGTGTTATCAGATATTGTTTGTGTTGATTAACCAACATTTTCGGTGCAAATTAATTAATTAATTAAATCATTCTTTAATAGTACCCTTATCAATAGTCAATTGTTTTCTTCCAAAGCTGCTTCGTGGTGGCGCTGCTTGATGTTTTGTTTTGATTGTTGAGATTTATTTACAATTCGCCATGGTTTGTTTCAGTGTAATAATTGCATTGTGGCGTTGATAGTTGGCATGTATTTGCTTTTGTGGTGTATTTTGTAGAGAACATTCGGACAGTGGGTTTCGCTTGGTTGTACTTACGTAGTGAAGTTGTACTCAGGTTATGTCGATCGTTGCTCACTCGCCCCAAAAGACGCAAACGTACATTAAGTGGATGCAAGGAAAGAGAAAGTCAGCGCAGAAGTCGTGTTAGTGAGATCATTTCGTTCTGTTGTGTCGTTATCTATTAAATATCAGTTTTGTTGTGCTTTGCACTTCCCATGTGAGAGAAATTCTGCAAACGAGTTTACTCTGTGTTGCTTAAATGGGAAAATAAGTTTACTTTCGAGCAATATGCCAGAAGAAATCAAAGATGTTAATAGATGACACATCAAAAACTTTAGAAATAATATTCGTCAGTATAATAGTGCTCTTTATTTTGTGTCATTTGGTGCCGATATTGCATTGCCACCTGGTCCTGGGACATACATGTTCAAAATTATGGAAACTCTACATTACAAAATATCTTCGTTATACCCTGAAGATCCAAACAACGCAACATATTGTGATCATTAGTCTGGGCACAGTATTTGACATTTATCTCAGATCTCACCGTCAAATTTTGATGGGCTCTCACTAGTTTACATTTATTTCAATAGGCAGGAAGAGTTGACATTTCTTACTTTGAGAATTGAAGCAAACAAATTTTACTATTACAATATCTGTGGCACATTATGCAGAAAAGCAAAAATAATTTCACACAAATTTGCCTTGATTACATCGAAGTGATCTTTTATTTTTTAATATTATAATAAAAACAAGCTCAAGAACCCCGCCTTGCCAAGGTATTTATCATAATATTTTTTATTAAACAATAAGAGGAATTTCATCTATTCCCGCCCTATGGCGGAGCCTACTTCTACCTATTCTGTTGTTTATCTCCTCCGTCCTATATCCCCTGTCTCTGCCTTGCTCCAATCTGGAAATTGCGGTCTTCCGTACTCACTAAAACACTTTTTCTCTAAAAAAGTTTTATATTTATTCTTACTAGGGTTCCCGCCCCTCAAACTTCTTTCACTTTACAACTGAAAATAATAAATAAATATAAACTAAAAACTAAATTACATGTACTCATGTATATTATTTTCTATATTGTATCAATACTTCCAATCAATTGACACATTAAAAAACTTGTGTCTTTTTCATATTTTTTCTTCTCGCGTATTTATAAAGAAAAGTTTGAAAGTGATCTCACCGCGGCAATCGACGTTTAAAAATAATTAAATCAATTGAATTCGAGTGGGTTTTAGGAGGATCCTTGATAATAATGGCTGACAGAAAGGAGCCATTTACCACTTAGACAATATAATAACTCCAATAATCCTAGATGACAGTTGATCCCAGGTTGAGAAAACTTGTTGTTTTCATAAACAGAAATAATTTCCTTTGTTCTGTTTACAAAAACCTTGAAAACCAAACTTGTCAAAGGAATCTAGTACAAACGTTTCATGGATATTAGTACAATACATTCATAGTTCCTCGCGCTGCAACGCAGCGTCCTTGTGTCTTTATAGATTAGTATAGATTATCGATTATAATCGATCAAAACATTTTAAAGTAAAATATGTATGTTTGTGAGTTTTGATAGTAATATTATCTTAATCAATGATAGCCAAAGCATCCATCGCGAGCTACTAGTAGATCGCGGGGCAATTTTCGATAGAAGGCGGTCATACTCAAGTCAATCTAAGAAATTCAAATGGTTGAAAATGAAACAACACCCGGTGATGGTCCCTCAATGGAACAACGTAGTGGTTAATCTCACCGATGAAGACCTAGATGATCACACCTTATCAGTACTCAACAAGGGCATAACTTAGCCACCGTACAGACGCGGGTCCCAACATCGGACATTGCTGTAGAGATCGAGTGCGCGATCACATCCCTGTCCGAAGAGGATGCAGACGAGATTCGCAGAGAGACCACACGCATTCTCACACGCGCGCACCACACAGCAATCTCCCGGCAAGAACGCTTTGCTCTGCGCGCTTTACGTCAGCGCGATGATGTTGTCATCCTTCCTGCAGACAAAGGCAACGTTACCGTTGTAATGAAGACGCAAGAATACAACGATAAAGTGACTGCACTTCTCGAGGATGAGACCTACGCCCTGCTCAAGCATAACGCACTCCGGAAACTACGAGAAGTGGCGGCGCGCGTTAACAACTCCACTGTCATTGAATCCAATATCAAACAGAGGTTGGTGATGAAGAACAGCGCCATGCCACGACTATAAGGACTTCCTAAGATCCACAAGACCGATGTACCTCTACGTCCAATTGTGAGTGCCGTAAACTCTCCTACGCATCCGCTAGCTCGACACATGAACTCCAGCCACTTTATCGAACTGCAGCAAGGCAAGCTGTTAAAGAATACGGACATCCTTGTCAGCTTTGACGTGACATCGCTCTTTACCATGGTCCCGGTTGACGAGGCAGTGACGATCAACCGGTGTAAATTGGAAGCCCGTAAACTACCCACAGAATGGGCCGACCTCGCTCATTTTTGCCTTTCATCTACCTTCTTCCAGTTCCGAGGCAACGTTTATGCTCTGGTGGAAGGCGCGGCCATGGGTTCACCTCTATTACCAATAGTTGCCAACCTCTTCATGGAAGCCTTCTAAAATGAAGTTCTGAAAAATGCCCGGTTAAAACCAGCCATGTGGGTCAGATACGTCGACGATACGTTCGTTATATGGCCACACGGACAGGATACATTACAAGAATTTCTAGACCATCTCAACAGCTCACTTGCTAAAATAAAATTTGCCATGGAGGTGGAAAAGGACGGCCGATTACCTTTCCTTGACGTGTTGGTGAGCAGGCGTCACGACGGCAGCCTAGAACATACGGTATATAGAAAACCCACGCACACGAACCGCTACCTTCATGCTGAATTGCACCATCATCCTGCGACAAAGAACGGCATTTTAAGAACTCTTGCCACCCGGGCAGCCAGAATATGTGATGAAGCTAGCCTCCCTGCTGAACGGGAAATTCTCAGAAAAACTTTCTTGGCTAACGGGTACAGTTTTTACATTATCCAGAGAACCCTACAACTTGCCAACCACACGTCTTACGAAAGAGAAACCAGCCCCAGGCAAACTGAAGATAAGGCAATAGTGGCACTTCCCTGCATCCGAGGCATCACAGACCGGTTTGAAAAACTACTTAGACGGTTCCGAGTAAAGACCATATTCAAGCCCCACCATAAGCTCAGCCAATCGCTGGTGCGTGTCAAGGACCAACTCCCGCCACTCCAAACAGCAGGAGTATACGCTATACCTTGTAGCTGTGGGCGCAACTACATCGGCGAGACTGGCAGAACGGTTGAGGAACGAGTACGTGAGCACATTCGCCATTTCAAACACAAGAATGTCCATCTCTCCGCGGTCGCCCAGCACGCCTGGGAAACGGGCACGACTTCTTATTTGACGAGACGATGGTGCTCACTAGAGAACAGCGATGGTGGCCCAGACGGCTTAAAGAAGCGATGGAGATCGCCAGTCAGCCCCAGAATATCAACGGCGACGCGGGTTGCGCCTCCACAATGCCTGGCGCTCATTGGTGGAGACTCTCACGCAGTCACCCGACCGGCCGGACTGTTCCGCACCGTCCGACCTCCATTCGCGCCGTGCCGTCTGGCCGCGGACCGCGGCGCGCCGTCCGACTGCGGACCGCTTCCTGCCGTTCGCTCGTGCGCCACGCCGCTATCCCGCGGTTGACAGGCAGCCCTCTAGCTATGATTGGCGATTGTTATTATAAATAAACAAGAACATTACGAGCCCTGATGAAGATCACGACATGATGATCGAAACGTCGGCACCACAACAATTAACGCGTCGTCACCCGGACAGCTAAGATTGTAATATTCATTTACACATGTTCGCTTAACAAACTACTCTCTTAAATTCTTATGTTTACTCTCAATTCAAATACCCTTAAAAAAAACAGAATTCCTTACTGAAGTTGTTCCTTGCACGAAAAATATCTTCCTGTTGCTTCCATCAAATTTGCTTTAAGCACTTCATAATTAAATTAATGCACAAATAATAGCTTTCCATTCCTGAACACTCGTATGAATTTTAAATGAAAGG
Organism: Teleogryllus oceanicus; assembly: GCA_964035755.1. Classification (NCBI taxonomy): domain Eukaryota; kingdom Metazoa; phylum Arthropoda; class Insecta; order Orthoptera; family Gryllidae; genus Teleogryllus; species Teleogryllus oceanicus. The sequence continues at coordinate 42,955,073 of CAXIVR010000009.1, forward strand.
AATTTGATTAACGTAATATAATACAATACAATTACAGTCGTTTCAGCAAAATGATTAAGAATTACACATGAAATTATTATGCAAATCTTTAAAAAAATGTACAAGAATTTTATGAAGTTCTCAAGGCATTCAGTTCTTCCATTTATGAACACAGTTCTGCTTTCAGTGCTATTTAATTCTTTCTAAACGACGTAATACATTATCTACTATTTCCCTCAATTTATGTCTATTTAATTAATGCCGCTGGGTGCGACCGCGTCTTGAATTTCAAATGTTGGCGGTCGTCGACCTTTCCTCGCAGTGCACTCCGCAGTCTCGTTAAGAAAATCTCACTACAGGTAGCGGTAGCTCAGTGCATCAACTGATGTCACTGCAGCGCCTCTAACCGGGAGGTCCTAGGTTACCAATTCCCACGGCGGCAGGATTTTCGACACTAGCTTTTCAGCTAGGTCGAATTCAGTCGCTGTCTGGAGGAGAATTCTAGCGCCCGGCTTCTCTGATCGGTAGTTTTTCGTGGTTTCTCCGATCAACACCAGGCGAATGCCGGAGCAGTACCCTACCAAACGGGTCATGGACAGCGCGCGATCTTTCCGTCCTCTTCCTTGTCCTATCCTCTCCCTTACACACACACACAACTATGCACTACACTACCACATATTCCGGGAGACCGGTCAGGAGCTTAGAGCTTGTCCGGCTGGGGCGGTGCCCGCTGGTGGAGAGTCCTGGTTAGGTAAAGCCCCACTAGCGGACGGTAGGTCGGCGCCGGATCTCGCCATCCAGCGGGGGAAGATCACCGCCATCTCCCGAGAAAAACACATGCACTACACTAACGGGACTAATGACCAAAGCAGTTGACGCGCCCGGAAACACGAAAAAAACAAACCAAATCAAACCAAACTCACTACCTTGGTTGACGGTGGATACCGCGTCCGCGAATTTAACCTTCGCGGCGTCGCGCGCTTCGTAGCGTGGCCCCACTGAAGACTTCTGCAGAGCGCTAGCGTTGCGCCGTTTGCTCCGGCGGCGTGCACGTCGCCTTTGTAGATCGCAACGACCTCCACCTCTCCTCTCGCATGAGTCCACCCAAGTTACGCCTACTCCCATCTTCTTTCTTCCTTCGTCTTCCTCCAACCGAACATCCGAATACTCCCGTTTTCATCTTTCGTCTCTCCCGCTCGATAGGTGTAACACCCGCGTGCATGAAGTTCCTGGCCCTTTGAAATTAATTTGTGATCTTTAAATAGTTCTGGCATTGCCTACGGCACTCGTTCGTTTTACAACTGCTTTCACGATCTCAGAGTTATTACCTGCTGTTTCAGATATGAAAATTCTATCGTTTAATTCACTGGCTACTTAATCGACACCAAAATATCGTTCAGATTCTTTTTTTTTAACTATTCTCTCAAAAATTTCTACCAGACTAGAGTTCTCCACAACTATGGCTGATTTTACATAGTTTATGTTCACAGCGAATGCAAATTATTACTAACCCACGTACTACTGAAAGTAATCTCTTAACAACCACTTGCCATTCGGTGTCTCGAACTAGAAAGGAAACTATTCAGCCGGCGAGTCGAACAAGAAGAGCCTGTGTTCTGCTGTTCGCAGTATTTATGTGACAGCTTTTTCACGTTAGGGGAAGTGAGACGTCATGCCCCTCCTAGGACTGACCAGGCATGCCCCTGAAAACTCTTCGTGCTGCTGCGGTCAACGGCAGGAGGACGCGTTCTAGATGGTGTTGTCAACTTACCGGAGGAATAGGAGAGGTAGCCGTCAACGAGGAGAAACTAGGAAAGGAAGGAGAGAAGGAGAGCAAAGACTCCCATATATCGGTAGCGATGTGGAAAGGTGGCGTTCTAGGCATAAAGTATCGGACTTGTCGTGATTTGTTCTAGGTGCGTCAAGCTGGAACAGCCAAGTCAGCTCACCGACACGAAATGTGTCAAATCATTTATTGCTAATTAATTGCCAATGCCAATTAATGCCAATTTTCTGTGGATGTCTCTCGTCGAGTGAACACCGTCCCGGAGCGCTCCGAGCTTAGGCGCAGGTAGTTTTCCCGCAGGTGGTCAAAGGCTTAGTGTACTGCACCGGCGGTGTCGTCGCAGCGCAAGGATAGAAAGATAAGTGTTGCACGTTTCTTTTATTGGTGTTTTTTCTTTATTCTTTTCTGTTACCTTTCTATTTTATCTTGCTTTTTACATATTCTATCTTTGACTTATTTCTTCTCATCAAATTTACCAGTGTCTCAGTTTTTCCTCTGATTTTTCTTTCGTCAATTCTCTCTCATTGTTATTTATATTCGCCTGTTTCAATTTATTACTTTACTTTCCACTTTCATATCATCATGGCAGGACTAGATCAACTCTAGCTCGGCCAGTATCAATGTAGAGTTGAACACGGCATTGCAAGAGGTGGTGAAGTGTCCTGCTTTCCTCGAGTCCTAGCGTCCGTTCTCACCGGAATGGTCGCTGAAGTTAGAGGAGAGCATGCGCTTAACACAGATTTATAATGATCTGCGCAGGGAACTTCAGAACGGGATGCGAAATAAAAATCTTAAGGCTGAGCTGGAAGCGAAAACCGATCAACTAGAAATGTACACGCGGCGAAACTCCTACGGATCTTCGGGATAAGGAAAATGATAAAGAAGATCCAGACCAGCTGGCGATCGACGTAGCAAAAGATAAGTATTAACTGATCGCAATGATATCGATAGATGCCACAAGAGGCCAAAGATCCCTGGAAATCTCGTCCACTCATCGTAAAATTTGTTAGTTACAGGAGGCGCGGAGGTCTTCCGCGCAAAGAGAAATTTGAAAGGTTCTGGCGTGACCATTCGGAAGACCTCCACAAAAGCCCGCCTGGACCTGCTGAATGAAGCTATTGCTCGCTTTGACCTGAGGAACGTGTGGACAGAAGACGGAACAATCGTCATAAAACAGGTAGTGGCCGGGCCCGCGTGCAGACAAAGGCCGATCTGCAAGCTGTAAGGCTTAGCGTAGAGCGCCCTCCCTACAACCCCACCCTTTCTAACCACAGCTAAACGCATTCTTGGTATTTCAAGACTCTTTCTATTCTTCAAGACTATTTCTACTTTCTTAACACCCCCTTTCTCAAGGCATGACGTCACTAACAGGTAACCATAATTCAAAGCCAACCTTATGCATCAGTACCAGAACTAGATACGCAACAATTGCTAGACGCCACTAGTTCTTAATAATATATCAATACCCCTTCGCGATCATTTTGTAGGACACATAAATGCACAGTCCCTCTATTGCCATATCGATGAAGTTAGAGAGCTAGTTTCACTACACCATTTTCATGCACTCCTTGTTAGCGAAACGTGGTTGAAGGCGTCTCTTAAAACGTCTCTTGTTTCACTTCGGGTTACCGTTTTCTAAGAACCGACAGGAATCCAAGTGTCGCATCACGGGAGGAGGTTCGTATCTATATTCGAGATGATCTTGCTTACAAATATATCGTATCTTCAGTAGAAGTCAATCAATTTAATGAATACCTCTTCATTGAAGTCTCGATTTTTGCAAAAATGTGCCTTAGCAGTATGTACTGCCCACCTAAAACTGGAAATATTGGTCATGGGCAAGTAATGGCATCTTGCAAGCAAATATGAAAACATAATATTGATGGGCGTTTTAATTGCAATCTCCTGACACCATTACAATCTGCCGAGAATTTTAAGCGTTTCTTTTCGGAAATGAACCTTACGATTCTGCCTAAATCCAACTCATCACACTACCGGCACAGACACATGGATTGACCACATGATCGTATCAAATCGCGAGAAAGTAAATCAACATGGACAGATGTCAGTTTCCGGATATCTAAACACGACCTTGTATACCTATCATATCAAATGAAATGCCGAAATATACGCCTAAATTTTTAAGTGCCTGACTATAAGAGCTTCAATTCAGAAGCATTTACCTCCGACAGTTTATGTGTTCCTTGGCACCTTATCAACCAAGAAATTGTATAGACAGAAAAGTAAACACCTTCACGTGCTTACTGGACAGAACTTCTTGATAGGCACATACCAATTAGAAAAGCTGCGCGACACGACCTCCCTCCCTGGTTAACGGATGAAATACGTGCGTTAATGAAACAAGAGATGCCGCCTTTAATGTATTTCGTAACACAAAGTGCGAACATGACAGAGACGCATACAAGAAACTGAAATCTTGAACCAAAAATCTAGAACAGCAAAATTAAATATTATCATAGTATTCTTGGACGAACAGAGATTCAAAACAAGTTTGAAATCCTGCACCTAGGTTTAGGTAAATCACGAACCCCTAACGCAAATTGATACATCTCTGACACTCTTAACCAGCATTTTGCTAACAGGCTCTCACTGACTATTTCTCAAAAAAAACTCTCTCAACCTTACGAGACGTTTCGGAACACACTCAGGAAGAATTCTTTTTCGCATCTACAAATCATTATGACATTTTAAAACCATTCAGAGCCTCAATCAAACGCCGCAGGCCAGACAACATCAATGCCAAATTACTAAACTCAGTGCCGAGATTATATATCCCATTGTAACCGACACAATAAACTTTTCTAGTAAGTGGAACGTACCCAAACCCATGGAAAACCCACTTGTTCACCCTCTCCTAAAACTACCACAAACCCTCCAGAATACAGGCCAATAAGCATTACTACAATCTCAAAGTTCTGGAAAAGTTGCGCGACGCCAAATTATAATTACCTCGAAAGCAAAAATCTGATATGATCAACAATACGGCTTCCGATCAGGTAGAAACACAGGAACTGCCTCTTAAATATTATCGAGGAAGCTCGATCCTCATTGACAAAAGCAAAATAACAATACTTGTTCTCCTAGATTTTAGTAAAGCATTTGATTCGGTCGACCACGAAATTTTGCTTGAAAAATGAAAATATTGGGTTTCGCTAAACCCACAATAAGATGGTTTACTCAATATCTTTCAAATCGACAACAAATTGTTGTATCTGATGAAAAGCAATCCTCTGTCCGTTAAAACTTCCGTGTATTGCGCAGGAACAGTTCTAGGACCCTTAGCATTTTAATTTATGTAAATGACGTAGGACAATGCCTCAGTTACTGTGAGCACAAATGTACTGACGACCTTCAGATCTATGTAAGGGATACCATCGGAGTTAAACTCATTAGCCCAGAAAATAAACCATGATTTAAATTCTCTCAATAAATGGCAGAATCCTTGGTCTCCTATTAAATCCAATGAAGTCTCAGTGCTTAGTGATAGGCTCTCGCAACGCTTTGAACAAGTTGGAGAAATCTCCTACCGGAAATTAGCATTGGTAACTCTCCTGTCCCCTGGTGTAGTGATGTAAGAACTTAGGAATATATATAGAAATACACTTAGCTGGACCACGCAAGTAGGTAAGATTTGCCAAAAGTCTTCGCAGGCCTCCATTCCTTAAAACGTGTCAGAGAACTACTACCTATTAACACCCGCATAAGCCTAGTAATTCACTCCATAATGCCTCACTTCGATTATTGCGATTTCTTACTTACGGACTTAAAGGTCAAACAACAACGCAAATTACAAATAGCACAAATGCATGCATCCGTTTCATATTCGATCTTAGGAAATACGATCATGTATCGGACTTTACGGTCCAACAAACATTCTCTCAATCGAAAAAGAGAACTTTACATAGCCTCCTCCTACTTCATAAAATTTTGAATAATAGCTATCAAACGCACTTATCGCACAACTTTAAATGCTGACGCTGAACGATCAGTTCCTCGCGATTACTATGCATACCTCGCACAACACGGTATCCTACAGTAAGTCATTTACTGTCACTGTAATTAGAATATGGAACTCTCTACCCACATATCTAAAACAAATTTGTGGTTTCAAAAATTTAAAACCCAACTCAGTGACTGGATCAAAACGATTAATTAGAAATAACACAGCCCCTATTCCATTTTCTACACACTTCCCTAATTAAACACCACGTCCGCTATCATCAATGATCAAATTCGATTACATTTGAAGACGTCAAGTCTTCTCCTGTATTTTCCTCCTCTTTACGCTATCGCTGAAAGCCCTAACATATCATCCTGTCTAATCAAATGCCTCAAAACAAGTATATTACATACTAAATAATAAGACTTTCATGCATTTTCACACTGTAATGTATAATATTTTCGTGCTACATTTGTGTTCATCTTGTTCACTTGCCTGCTTTCTGTTCCTGTTTTTTTTTTCTCTGTTACAGATTATCTTGTAGACCTCAGCCAACTGCCAATAGCCAACCTACGAAAACTACATCTATGTACATGAATAATGTTATATTTATACTATCTTTCCCCTCTCCCCACTTTCCCCAGTTTTCCTAATTCATTCTAACACTCTCTATTCTTCATCCTGCCTTTTCACTTTTCCTCTAGTCTTCGTACTTTCTTCTCTTGAGTTACGGCCCTAAGCCGCCATCCTGATTGAGGTTTTCTGGGTTTACTCAATCGCTTAGGCGTATGCCGATGGCCCCTAGTCTTGCATCCCAGAAATAAATGTAAAATTTTCCTCCTTCTTTAAATTTGTTCACAGTTGAGGCATTCAGGATATAGGAGAATTTCTGCATTTTGGAAGGTAATATTATTGATTTACACGCCCTCTTGTAAATAGAATCATGGATTTTTTAATGCCATGTTAGCTTTAGAATTATGAAAATTGACTATGAAATACATTCACACCTGGTTTCATTAGTTATGCGTAGCACATCACCGTGCTCACTACGATCATTGCAATTTCGTAAGTAACGTAAAATGTCAGTTATCACTATTTCCGCCCGAATGCCTGAATTGTAATTATGTAAATGTAAATATTTAACTGGTTAGGCGGAAGAGCAGGCCTTACGGCCTGAGCCTCGCCATAAATAAAGACATTATTATTATTATTATTATTATTATTATTATTATTATTATTAATCTCCACAAGTTTGAATTAATTGCGACGTATTTTCGTGGAGAAAACGGGCGTGTACTAGCTTGATGTCAAGCCAGCACACACATCAGTTAAATTCATGCCAGAGCTCAACGGAAACCTCAACATTTATTGCTAAAATTCCAATTAATTGCCCAATTTGGAATTAATTGGCACGTATTTTCGTGGAGAAGGATGTGACGTCAAGCCAGCACACACATAATTAAATTCGAGTCGGAGATCAACGGAAACCCTCAAATCATTTATTGCTAAACAATTGACAATTAATTGCCTCAAATTGGAATTAATTATCACGAATTTTTTGTCTAAAATAATCAATGTCAATGTCAGCAGGCATGACGCAACACCGAACATAAAAAAAATAATGGAATATAGAGAAAGAAAACGAGCACAATCACAGAAACCTAACAATATAGTTTAAAGACATGTCATACTATTGTTTTACTTTATACACGATTTCATTCCTCCTCTCTTTTATGAGATAATAATTTTTTAACTTCGTAGTTATGCAACCACGTACGACAATCAAATAGATAATGCGAGAGTACCAACGAGTACGAATATTTAAAATGTATTAAATAATTAAATACACATTCAATACTAATTTATTACACTAAAGATAAATTAATAAATGTTGCCGTGTATTATATAAACATTATTGAAAATGCATCAGAGTTATCGAACCAAGAACCAAGTCAGATATTAGAATTCGAAAATAGAGAGAAACAACGAGCACAATCAAAATAAACCAAAAATATAGTTTGTAGATATTTAATACTAATTTTTTACCATTTACACGATTTAATTGCTCTTGCCATTACGAAATAAATAATTATTAAAACTTCGTCCTTATGCTACCGCGTACAACATTCAAATAGGAAATTCGAGAGTACTAACGAGCACAAATCACTAAAATCAATTAATAATGGAATGCACATTCAATACTAGTTTATTACACTACTGATAAATTAATGAATGTTGCCGTGAATTATACAAACATTATTGAAACTGCTTCAGAGTTATCGAACCAATCCAGATATTCATATTCGAAAAAACAGGGAACAAAAGAACACAATCACATAAACTTAAAATAGTTAATAGATATTTACAACTAATACACAGTTAATAGATATTTAAAACTAATTTTTTACTCTATACACGATTTAATTGCTCTTGTCATTTATTAAATAATTTTTTAAAACTTCGTCCTTATGCAACCAGGTACAACATTCAAATAAGAAATCCGAGAGTACTAACGAGCACAAATCACTAAAATCAATTAATAATGAAATGCACATTCAATACGAGTTTATTACACTAAAGATAAATTGATAAATGTTGCCTGAATTATATAAACATTATTGAAACTACATCAGAGTTATTGAACCAAGCCAGATATTCATATTCGAAAAAAACGAGAACCAACGAGCACAATCACATAAAATTAAGAACATAGTTAATAGATACTTAAAACTAATTTTTTACTTTATAGACGTCTTAATTGCTCTTGCCATTACGAAATAAATAATTTTTAAACCTTCGTCCTTTAATTTCCTTCGTCCTTTCCTTTAATGTAAGATGTTAGAGTAAAATCGAAGTGAGAGGTATCGCTAAACGAATTTGCATATGGGCTACATTTTAGAAGTCATAACAGTTTTTTATCGAACAATTTTCAAAAGCCGATTCGGTGGCCGAGATCGCTAAGGCAGTAGTGTCGTAGTGATCGCAGACCGAAGGGTCGCGGGTTTGAGTCCCGAATCGGGCATGGTTGTATTCGCGTTTGTCCTTTCACCCCTTATCATCGCCATATCGTTTCATTTTCACAGTTACCATACCGTTAACTCCAATAGTGGTCGCTAATGACCTAGATGTTGATGCGACCTTAAATAACCAAATAAATAATTAAATAAATAAATAAATCAAAAGGTAGTTGAAACGACTTTATCGGCACATGTCAAGTATTATTTATTTGTTTTTATGCTTTCGAGAATTGAATGTTTCCCCTTTTTACCATAATTTTGCAATTGTTTTCTTCGCATGCGATAGCCAACCTTTCACACTTTAGAGGTTGCCCCAGGCCACGTCTCATGAATACCGCGAGACACGACAAAAAGGCTCCTTGTTAATCTGGCGACGCGGGCTAAAGCACTAGTTATATGAGTCTGGTAACGTAGACGAACGCGTAAGTTCTCTAGGAATTTGGTAATGAAAGTGAATAATTGAGTGGTGTGAGCATAGAGGATTAGTTGGTATAGAAGTGTGATTGCAATACGAACATATTAGAAAGAAAGCGGTCGGAGTCAAGAAAGAACAGTGAAGGGTTTTTTCAAAAAGTGGTCATTTCGCGCAGAGGACAGTTTTGTAAAATCCATTGGAGACTGACTGTATTAGCGCTGCAACCATGCGAGATGCACTTGCGACGCCCAGTGTAGTAACGCAAATATCCGATTTTGCGCGGACATACGCGTTCGTGGTGAGGACGAAAAGAAGAGAGAAGAAGAGGGGAGCTGGGAGTAGATGAAGCGTACGAGTGAAGGACCTGGTTTGACCGAACGCGTGACGGACGGGCGAAGAATACGAGAGAAGGTGGAGTCACGTCGCTGCGACACCGGGCGGCGAGAGTGCCAAGGTGGCCACGAGCGAACTGGAGAGCGCCGTAAAGGTAACCGAACTTGCGACTTTTCGTGCGAAGATTGGTGCGGGCCAGAAAGTGGATAACGTCAAATTTGCATGGTAGTTCATGTGAGAAAATCCCTAAATTCAGGATAGAAAGGCTGTCGCCTTTTAAACAAATACGCGGAGGTTTAAATTCTGCTAAAAGTATACCTTGTTTGATTTTGGAAAAGGCCAAAATCTTGTACAATATTACGGCAATGTTGTGTAACTAACTGGTTTCATTCTGTGTTATTGGGGAAGGTTGTGGTGCCACTATTTGATATATGTGTAATTTTTTTTGTAATATAAATTGTACGTATTATATTAATTTCCATGTTACTTAGTCAAATTTATTTATTTCATGTTTCTGGTAACGTGTGCGTAGCCCGAGGCCAGCACTTGTGGGCACCGCAGAACTAATCAGTAAAATTCACTTTTAAAAGCCCGTGCACTGCAGAGAGAAGGGGCAAAAAAAGAATAGTAGGACTCAAAAGGGAAAGTGATAACATTTTATTGGTTCTGATTTGTGTTCGACAGCCGAACTATTACATTTTAATTATGATTAACTAATATTATAATTTTAATTATAATTACAAACTTTTGTACAAATGTCAGGTCATTTAGCAATCCGAACTGATCTGCTGATTAATTCAGGTGTATTTGTATAAATTTAATTCCAGTGTATTTTGTGTATTAATTTCATTGATTATTTGAATGCATGTTCATTATTACCCATATTTTCTTTGATTTATGCGTCAAAGGTTCAGAGCTTTTTCTCACCCTGCCTCCTAAGATCACAAGCTCAGTTATCATTCGACCACGCTCGCCCCAGAGAGTTTTGTACATACAGAGAGAGACAGAGAGAGAGAGAGAGAGAGGGGGGGGAGAGAAAGTGTTTGATTTATAAAATTGTAGGTCCCGGAACGCCCTAAGTTAATTATAAATTATTAGTGACCTTATAATTGTAAATCATACTTAATAATACTTATAACATCAGCGGCAGCACTAGCCCTGTGTAGAAAGTATAGTTGTAGTGCTCTATGTATAAAAATAGGAAATAAATAAAAATAGTTTATATAAACACACTGTTATTGTTTCCATTGAAAATAATGCAGATATGCACTGCAGGCGCTTCGTTTGACTTATGGCATCTTCATTCAACTACAATATGGATTATAGAGGTATTTTCACTTTCTCGCTACAGAGCAGGGATTACTTTCTCGCTACTGAGTAGAGAGAAATTTATGTGTTGCTGCACCAAAAAAGGCGAATTTTCGGTAGAAAAACTCTTATTACCTGGTAACGAAAAAGTGGATAAATCCTGTGGCTAAATTTTGAAAAAGAATTCTCTAACACATGATGTAGCCAGAATCCACGTTTTATGTGTCCTTCATACTGAAAAATCGAATGACGTCTGTCTGACCGTCCATTCGTCCATCTGTGTCTCTTCGTCTGTCTGAGCAACACTAGCGGCTAAACTGTTGAGCCGATTTTCTTCAAAATTGGTTTTCTTCAGTTGATCTGGCCGATGTCGCAGCCCCTTGAGTATAAAACAGATATTTAAATTTTGGGGGTATTTTACATAAAATCCCAGGGATATTTGCAAAATTAAAAAAAATGAAGCCATCGTTTTTTATTTGATTAATTTTGATTGGATAATGTGAAGGGCGTTTTAGAGAGTCATTTTCGTTAAAAACTCCGATTTTTGGAAAATTACAAAAACTCAAATATTTTACGGAGCCTTCCTACAACTACAATTATGAAGATAGAGATTTTTTCCTTAATGAATCTGTTCCTTAAAGATAAATTTTGAAATAAGGTAATGAACAATTTTTCGAAAAGTTGAGTAATTTTCCCGTTATTTTGCGGAAAGATGAGGAGAAAGAGCTCTTTTTTCCCACTAGTTTCTTAATAAGATCTGTTCTTCAAAAACATCTTGAAATAACACCATGTACAATTTTTCGAGAATACGAGTGGTTTTCTCGTAATTTAAAAAAAATAGACAAATTAAAAAAAACTTTTTATTTTTTCTCAAAAACGGCACTAAATTGTTTTTTGACATTTCTCCTCATATATTCTCATATGTAACGGTAAGAAATTAGTGCTAGTTCCATTTCCGGCAAACTCTTTCTTTATGAAAATTGCATCAAGTTTAAAAATATTTACAAAATCTACAAAAAATTCTTCAATTTTAAAAGAAATCAGACCTTTTGAATAATTTCTTTGAAAAAACAAATAATTAATTTTTTAAATTAAAAATTAAAAAAAATTAAAAATTGCTTCAGTTTTTTTTCCATTTTAATTGAATAAAACAAGGGACGTTAAAAATGTCGCAGTTTTAATTTTTCTTGAACTCTCTGAATTTTTACATTGTCGTTTACGTACGTATAATAGTAATATATGTACCATCAAGTTATGTAATGCTTCGGCATATAGGGGCGATTTTTCCACAAAAACTCTTACTGGGGTTCCCGAATACAGAAGAAGGGGATAAATCCTGTTCTAAAAAGTGGTTAAATCCTAATATGTAGTAAATAACCCCATCGATCAGGTTATGTAGCCGGATTTTACGATTAATGAGTCCTTGATACCGAAATTTGTTGTTTTTTCCAAAACGTCCGGCCGGCCGTCTGTTCCTTGGTCTGTCTGTGTCTAGTGTATGTCTGTGTCTAGTGTATGTCTGTGTCTAGTGTAATAACACTTGCGCGTGAACTAGGCGTAGGTTTGTTGAGTGAAGTTGTAGGCTTCCGCGGCCAGAGTCATGTAGATGATCTTGGCTGTCCAGGTGACGCCGCGTCGAAGGATATGTTGCCGACGTTTCGACCATCTTATCGTGGTCTTCCTCAGAGCTGTTGAGCACAACAGCCCTGAGGAAGACCACGATAAATAAACGTCGGCAACACAGCCTTCGACGCGGCGTCACCTGGACAGCCAAGATCATCTATAGGCGTAGGATTGTTTCCATACTTTACATGAAGCTCCTGGGACATTTTCAAAACTTTTGGAATGGCTCCATACTTTATATTTTTGAAAAATTGCACATTTCCAAAAATTGCAAAATATGAAGATAAAGATTTTTCCTTAAAATCAAATTTGTTATCTTTAATTACTTCTATAGTTAAGACCATATACATTAAAAATTAATAGTTTTCGCGCAATATTACGTGAAGTGTGTGCAAACTTTAGAAATAAAGACAAGAATTAATAAAAAAATGTTAATTAATAATAAAAATTAATTAATAAATAAATATAAACGTTCTTCGAAAACATAAAAGTTTTCTGGGAAATGGAGATTCAAATTTCGCATTTACAGTAAAGGTTAAACGACATTTTCTTAAAAACGGCTTCACATTTATCAACGAGAATTTCGATTTAGGACGACGTTTTATCTTCTATAAATTGATTTGGATAAAGTTGAAATAGTTAAATAGACACTAAACCAAAAAAATGTGAAAACTTAAAAAAAAGTACTTTGTGCGTCGATAGATGGCATCCGGCAAGATATTGTGGTAAGATATTAGAAAACTAACTGTACGAGAAAGTCTGAGCCATTTTGTAGCACCACTAGTTGTATATTGCAAAAGTTGGAAATCAAGTCAGATAATGTGTGCACCATCTTAAGGGCAATTCTGCCATCTGTACTCACTGGTGGCCAGGGACAGACATCAGGAACAGATTCATCGCTCACCCAAAGCTTGAATAATTTTGGAAATAAGTTTTGTGCCGACTGACAGGGATAGGATGAATTCGTTCTTGCGTAGAATTGCCAACCGTTGTTTGTCCACTTGTATAAAACGGCCTTGCCCTACAGCAGTAAATAAAAATGTTAATTTAGTAATATGTGAGATGGATTTTTCTTTGTAACCTTTTATTAACTAAGAAACGTCACTTTATACGAAATCAATTTTCATTCTGCTGCCTGTGGCACGAATGAACACTGAGAGGGTATTCATAAACTGAAATGCTTTGTATATTACCATTGTAGAAATAATTTAAAAATTTCATTTAAATAAAATAGAAATTTTAAAAAATGTTACAAAGATGTCTTTAAAATGTTATTTTAACTTTTCATGAAATACACACTTGTACAAGTGGCACTGGTACTATTTTAAGGATTGGAATAACGCCTGTGATCTTGTAGATTTTTAAAAGTAGTCTGACATTTTTTAAAACAGACACTACAATTTTTAAAAAAATTTTTTTAAATTTTTTTAATAATGATTAGTAACTATTACTACTTATTCCAGATAAATAATAATATTTAAATATCGATTTTTCCACCCTCTTCCATCAACATTTGTGCACATCACATCACTTACATAAATCTTATCGTCGAAATCAAATGGTATTACCCATTCGCCGCCAATCGAGTAACCTTTTGATTTCCTTTGCAAATGCCAGCCGAAACGCATGGGAAGATCTTCCGATTCTGGACACTTTTCCACTTTTGTCACTTTAATACAATCATAGGGCCCCTAGAGGAAAGAAATGAATTTAACAGGAGCAAGTTACTAAAGTGCGTAGTGGCGTAAACACAACATGTTGTTTCCGTTTTTGATCAGCAACTTTAATATAATACCAAAAGAAATGCACATCAGGTGTATTTTTTCAGAGTACATAAATATCGAATGAAAGCTTATTTGGCCGCATTTCGTCCATCTTCAGGTTAACGAGTAAGAGAAATATCAAAATTACAATTTATGAAAGAACATAAACATATGAAATAATGAAAGACACAAGTATTCTTAATTTTTTTTTCATTTCCTTCGAATTTTTTTTAATATTGCAACGCAACTTTTCCTATTTCTTTTACGCTTCATCAGCTGTAAACAATAATACTTAATAATAAAATTTGGTCTGGAAATGAATATTATTTTGGTGAGATAGTTCAGAATGTAGGTAATTTAAAATACAGTAATCTGAGACGAAATGTCAGCACTAAAATATGTAAACCTAATGGTGCTTCAGCAACAAATACTTTCTCGCCATGCTCCTTATCGCTAAACCACTCAGCGACACTGACGTGTCAACAGGAGCCGACGCCTTAAAATTGGATTGCGGCACTGTTACGAAATGTAAATAGAACTTGGTACGAGTTAATCAACTCGTAACGGAACGAGCAATTGAGTAATGTAATGGGTAAGCTTCGGATTTTTACCTATTTGCATATTTTACTTTTTTGCTATGGATTAGAGAGAAAGTTGTGTAATGCTGCGCGAAAAAAAGGTGAATTTTCGGCAGATTAACTCTTATTACAGGGGCTTCGTAACGAAAAAGTAGATATCCAGTTGCTAAGTTTAGAGAAAAAAATCCATTCACATGTGATGTAACAAGATACCTGTTTGTGGGTTCTTGATGCCGAAAAGTCGAATAACGACAAAACGTCTGTCCGTCCGCCTGTGCCTATACGGTTGAGTCGATTTCCTCCAAAATTGATATTCCCTAATTGATCTGGCTGATGTCCTGCCCCCATGAATTTGAAAACCGGTATTTAAGTTTTGGGGGTACTTCATATGAAACCCCTGAGACATTTTCCAAATTTTCGAAAAATATCTCCATTGTTCTTGATTAAATTTTGTTGTTAGATAGTGTGAAGGATAGTTTTGTTATTACATAGAGTTTCAGAGAATGGTGCAGGCCTATTTTGCGTTACAAACTCTGATTTTTCAACATATTTTCGGAATCTCCCTATAACTAAAATGTTAAGATTTTGTCCTTAAATAAAGTCTGTTTCTTAAAGCTAGGTTTTGAAATATGATCATGCACAATTTTTCGAAAAGTCGGCTAATCGCGTAATTTGGCGTGAAAATACGGGCGAGAAAGTACGTGCTGTTTTAGCATCACTATTTTTTCCTTCAATGGAAAACACAATCTTTTACTTAATCATTTGAGGCATATGGATTATATCAAATTTTATATTGCTGTAAATGCCTATTTCACAAATAAATGCTTATTTTTAATTAAAATGCCTAAATGTTGGATATTCTTAAATTTATTCTCAAAAAGTAATTATCCTTAATTAACTTTTAAAACTTTTTTGATTGTTATCCTACAAAGTACATAGAAAATTTAACAACTATCGATAAATCTATTCCGTTTACTATCAGTACAGTGCAGATATTTCTTATAATGAAACAGGAAGAAATTGACGGACGGACGGACCGACGCTTTGCCGTCAATCAATTTTTACCGAAAGGCAAATGTCAAGGACCGAGAAAACATGGATTCGGCACGTGCTAGAAATTGTTTTTCCTTCTAAATTAATATGTTGAGTTATCCAATTTTTAGTGGTCAAAGCCATTCTACCACATAAATGGTAGCGAGAAAGTAAAAATATTTGGTTGTGGGAAGATATCCTTTGTATTAAAGAAGTATTTTCCGTGAAATGAAAGCTTTGGAAAAATGAATTATCGGTATTTGTTATGATAAGCTAATGTAAAACGCATCCCATTTTATCTGCAGCAAGACTTCCCTAAAAAATATTTTACCTTTCGTAAACAATTAGTGGGCCGCTACCACTAGTATCTTTGAGGTTGTCCCATCTGTTTTACAATTTTATCAAAAACAATCCCTAGAAAAAAAAGTAGAAATACCGCTTTTTAAGCAACATACCAAAGTATCTTGGGTGGCGATCATTCCAAATGACGAATATCCTATAATAAGCAAAATCACTACTTCCATGTTCTATGTGAGCTTTTCACAAATTAATGAACAAACGGACAATGAACGTACGACTGAAATTTCAAAGGTATAAATATAGAATTAGGAAATTCTTCCCAGGAAATGCCTCAGGATTTCCTGTCGCCTGTGATGTCCTTTAGAAAATGTGTCGTGAGCATCAATTACTGTTTTGTTTCGTACAAAGATCATCTAAAGTTTAGTTATAAATTGCTCTCAATGAATCAATGTGTCAAGTTTTCATTGTTGTAAAATAGAACAGCAATACATTGTTCGTCGCAATTGAAATAAAATGCATCGCAAAAATTTGCCAACATATTCATATCTGTGCCAGTTAGATGGTGAAGGTTTGAGGACGCGAATGCGTTTCGCATGACATCTCTCACTTCTCTTCAGAGAAAACATGATTCAGTTCTGTTCTTACCCTCAGACACGTTGACTAGTTTTACTGTCCTACCATAAGCTTCCCATTACAACGAGTATTTGTCTTATCACAATAAAATCAATGCCTCCTACTCTTTAGATCGGATCGAATGTCAACTTTTATTGTCTACTTCACAGGGAAATTAATGTTACCGCTTGACCCTGTGTAGTTCAATGAGAGCCAATGTGGAAAGCTCTTGTGTAAACACGAAATGTAATTCATCTTCCTGTTAAAATTTGAGCGCAAGATATCACGCACGCAAAAAATTGCTTCACTTCATGCACACGTACATGATCTAAATCTATGAAAAAACCAACGCCATTAAACGTATTTTGGTAGAACTGCGCCTGAGGTTCTACACAATAAATTAGGTGGGAACCTGTTTCTTCCCAATATTTCGTATTTATCCAGAAATGCAATTTAGTTCCCAACTTCATTTTCAAAAAAAAAAAAAAATTCTACATAACTGTAGTTTTTTCAATTTTCTTGCGTCCTCGTATCCACTTCGTGGAGAGTTATGTAATTCTGTAGGAATAAGTGCTGATTCTTCAACAGAAAGCTAAGTTTTTGGATGCCTGACATAAAAAGTAGATTTTTCTTCTTCTCATATGCTGTAAATTCTCGAATATGCGTTGTAGTCATCATCTACGTTTTGTGGGTTTTTGAAACGGAGAAGTTGTTCCGTCGCATCCGGGATATGCTCTAAGCTCCCGACCGGTCTCTCGGAATGTGTGGTAGTATAGTTCACGTACATGTAAGAGTTCTGTGTTTCAGGTATCTTTCCATTCATCACGTCTGTCACATTGTTTCTGAAAAGCATTTTGTATTGTGAGTTTGGGCGTCTAATTTCATTCAACCTTAGTCTAAACAGTTGTACTAAAATAATGTTTGTGTTTTACGGGGAGCGATAGCTCAGTGCAACGATCGCTGACGGCGGCAGGTTTTTCGACTCTCGCTTTTCAGCTAGGTCGAATTCATTCGCTGTCTGGAGGAGAATTGTAGCGACCGGCTGCTCTGATTAGTGGTTTTGCGTGATTTCTCCGATCAACACCAGGTGAATGCTCGAGCAGTACCCTACCAATCGGCCCACGGACCGAGCGAGATTTTTCCTTCCTCTTCCTTGTCCTATCCTCTCCCCCTTACACACACACACTTACACTAAAAGGCACTAAACTACCATATATTCCGGGAGACGGGTCGGGAGCTTAGAGATAGTCCCGGCTGGGGCGCTGCCCCGCTGGTGGGAGACTCCTGGTTGGGGAAAACCCTACTAGCCAACGGTAGGTCGGCGTCGGATTTCGCCATCCAGGGGGGAAGATTACCGCGATCTCCCGAGAAAAAGCATGCACTACAATAACGGGACTAATGACCAAAGCAGTTGCTGCGCCCGGACACGAAAAAATCTATCAATAAAACGTTTGTGTGTAATGTGTCACACCATTTTAAGGGCAAAAATTACTTCGAACGCCTTCATTGAGACTAAAACCTAGGACGTCCCGGTCAGAGGCACTGTAGCGACCTAAGTTGACGCCCTGAGACCCCTCGCCCGGTAGTCTCGAGAGATAGCGTCTTTGTGTGCTAGAATGTGAAGATAATGCAACGAGATTGGCGTGGGAAGAGCCGGCTTGATGACCTGTCCCTCGTTACAAAAAATAAGACATCATTCATTGATTGGTTAATTTGTCAACATATTGGCCAGGTGTAAGTGTATATTTTGCTCTCCGAGGATGATGACTGTGTCTCCTTTGGTGGGAGTGTTTTTGGGGACATCCACTTATTTGATCCTACAATACTCCCGTTGTTTAAAATAACAGAACAACTGGCTGAGAGTTTCCCCAGAATAGAGACTTATTGTTTCAATAGTTATCTGCTACAGTTGTATCTTTTTGATGGGGAGAATGGGAATAATTCGTTTGACCAGGTTGCGCAATTCTCAAGTGTACGTATTTGTATGTGCATGTTATTTGCGTTGCCTTGTGCGAGGGCTTGTCGATATTTGGAAGGGGTGTGGTTCTCAAAACTTCCCAGGATGATAAATATCACACTTTTCTGAAAGAAACCAATGATCACATTATCTTAGCTTTTCTAAAAACGAAGTCACAATATATGAAAATGCACGATAGAATCTGGAGATACCTCCAGTGGCAAATCTACTAAGCTAAGCTCTCAATATTACAAACTAATTAACTTTTTAAAATTTTTTTCTTCATCATTGAACTAATAATAGTTAAGTTGCTCGGAAGTGATTCTGAAACACTAGAAAGCGTGCGCAGATGATTTTCTTCCCCATACGTCACATACAGTTTTTCATGTGGTATCATTATTTGCCGAAATTTATGACTGTGCACGAAAATATTCTGTGACGAACAAATTCTTACATTTTGAACGATAGAAGCAAATAAAGCTTATATTTTAATGTGAGATTTTGAAAAATTCATGCCTTCTTGTATATGCTTCTCTGACATGTTATCAGAACGTCCGGACGAAGACAGTAAAGAAATATCTTAAAAATAATTGTTTGGAAAATAGAGGTCTGCTGCATGTAGGGAGTAAAAAGACAAATTGTATCGATATCTATCGGAGCTCTGAGATATTTTTGTAAAATTTATTTAAGAACTCAGGTCGTTCAAATAATTGGAAAGTACATGCATCGCGTTATTGGGAGCATTCTTTATTTTGCGCAAAGTATTATAGACACATTCAGACACACTGTCAGCTTCGCAGGAAGTTGATGATAACCTAGAGTAAATTTTATATTTAATCGTTGAATATATTTAATCGTTAATCTAGGGAGATAGTATGATTTTTATTATTAATCATGTACCACAGTTGGACGTTTCAACAATTATGTGAGAATCCCGTTTTACAATTTCCAATTACTACTGAGACCTCAAAGGTACACAGCAGTAATGTTACAAATGATGTTTGACTGTTCAGAGAAATGACTGCCTCCACCGAGAATCAAACCCCGGATATTCTGATGTACACACAGTTCCGCTAACCACTTGAGCTATCGAGATTCCGAATAGCCTTTAAAACTCAATCAAAGTAAAGATACTCATATCTATCGACTAAACAATATTTTTTCAAACATCAAATCAGTTTTATAAATTTGATAATTACATTCAGACGAAGAAGAAGAAGAAAATATGTTGAGAAGAGAAAGCATATTATTGGCAGATTGAAGATTGTAATACATTTAATGAAAATGAAAAATGGTTAGAATGGTAATTGACAAGACAAAAGTTCACTTTCGTGTTAGAGTAGAGAAAATTATTTATAATAATTATGTTTGAATGATAAATTGTTACTTAAGAATTTGGAATCATTAATTTAATCTCATTTGCTGAAAAAGGAAATACAAAGCAATATCAGAGGCATTTTACTAATAGAGAAAGGAAACTTTTTTTTTCGAAAGTTGAATGGCAACCTTTTGAAGCAAGTCAATGAGTCTTCATTTATTCAATGCGCAAATTAATTGAATAGATGATAATCGAGTTTTGAAAATAAATTTCTCACTACTATCCAATTTGACTTTTATTTTTATCCGAGACGTTCGATGGCGGTAACTCTTTTAAGCTATTTACAGCTTATAAAATTAACGTTGCAAGGAACGTCTGTGAGAGTACTTTCGAACAAACATTTTTTCACCGTAAAGATCTGTCTAATTATTAGGGCCCGGATTTTAATGATAAGTGATATATTTTTTCTGAACCTCCAGGTGAATTTTAAAACAATTTATGCACGAATTGTCAACGGTCATGAACGCTTGCATATTTCGCTGATGTTAAGGTCATTAAAATCCGGGCCCAAATTAATTGGGAAAAAAAATTAAAAAATGATTTTATTTCAATATATTTTACATATTTGTGTTAATAAATAAAAATGTGGAACAACGCAATACTTCTTAGTTTTACGGATTCGGTATGTTTAATAAACGGAATTAAATATATTTACTTTTTAAACCAAATCACTTTGAAAAGTGTAAATATATTTTTACACACGTTTACGTATTAACTAATATAAAATTCTTGTTAAAAAATTATTGGACCCGCTATTCCAGAAAGCCCTACAGACGTGCTTTGTTTGGTTACGACTACTTTTGCACTGACGAAATGAATGTTGTCAGTAAGTAGTTTCGTGTGGCATTCTGAAAGAAAGAAAATCATTTGGCCAAAAATCTATTGACACTCGCTGCTGAAGCCTGTGTTTTCAACATACGTAGTGCTGTCTTGAGGACTAGCTTCCTTAACCAAAGACCGGTAATTTTTTGAACGTCGGCTCCACGATCATTTCGCTGATGAGACAGCCCACTTGCTCTCCCAGGCGAGTGGAATTCAACTGGAACAGCATGCGTCCGTACGGCAGCATAGGAAAGCGGGACGGCTTGAGACACGTTGTGAAGTTTTTTATGTGATAGGTGCCCTACGAATTAGAAAGACAAGTTAATCGACTCTCTCACTTCAATAACAAGTGTTTATTACAGATAATATCATGAATGCATTGCAATTTTCCATTTGTTTCTGAGTCGCGAAGTGACGAAGGAATCAAAAACATTTCATTGAATTAAGAAATTTTTTAGAATATTCAACACTGAAATTACCTTCAGGAGAGTTTATACTTTTAATATGACTCTTCCTATAATTGGCAGCTTATGGATTGGCCAGAAGAGAGAAATGGTAAATAAGCAGGGAGAAAAGCAGGAAGAAAATAATTTATTTTAGATACATCGCCCTGATTATGATGTACCATACGTATTGTTAAAGTCTATTGATTTAACTTACATTAAGAACAGGAGTATTGCCAAATGCCGGCAAAACTATCAACATTATGAATGGTTACAAGTATATGTTTCTGTTGCAATAAATGTTAATTAAATATCACAGTCCACTGGGAGTAATTCCTAAACCCAAACTGTAAAACAATACGTTTTACATAAGTAATGAAGATAAGAAACTGGATAATTTAACACAATGAATAGTTGCTTAAGGTATACAACAGGAAATAAGGGAAGGTCGTAACAGGTCAAAGAAGTATCGAATAAACCTGTTGATCCTTATTAATATCAGAAGAAAGAATTTATAAAAAAAATTATTATAAAAAAAAAAAAAAAATTTTAAAAAAAAAACATGTTAAATTAAAATTAAATAAATTCGATTAATATCTTTTTATAAACTACACATTTAATCGTAATTGATTTCGTTAACGATCTAAAATACTGAAACAAAAGGGAAAAAGAATGAAAGAATCATTAGCGAAGTACGAAAAGAAGAATTCTGACAATTTAAACTAGTGGTGCTAGAACAGCACGTACTTTCTCGTCCGTATTTTCACGCAAAATTATGCGCAAAGTGCTCAAATTTACGAAAAATTGAACATGACCTTATTTCAAAATCTAGTTGTAAGGAACAGATTTAATTAAGGGACCAAATTTGTATCTTTAATATTTTAGTTGTAGGAAGACCGAAACATTTGTAAACTATTGCAATTTTGCAAGGAAACTATCGCATCCTTGTTACCAAAAAATCGAAAAACGGCAAAACGTCCTTTTGTCCGTCCGTCTATCAGTCTGTGAACAATGCTAGCGGCTAAACCGTTCAGCCGATTTTCTCGGAAATTGATATTCCCCAATCGATTTGATTGATGTCGCGGGTCCTTGAATTTGAATACGATATTTCTATTTTAGGGGGTACTTTACATGAAACCCTGGAACATTTTCAAAATTTTCAAAAAAATGGCTTCATCGTTTTGGATTTTTTGTTGGATAGTGTGAGGGCCCTTAAAGTGATTGGTGCAGGTCTCATGTTCGTTGAAAACCCTGATATTTCGAAAATAGCAAAAGTTTACAATTTCTTCGGAGTCTTCCCACAACTAAAATATTAAAGATAGAGATTTTGTCCCGTAATGAAATCTGTTCCATAAAGATAGATTTTGAAATAAGGTCATGTTCAATATTTTGTAAATTTGAGCACTTTTCGCGTAATTTTGCGTGAAAATACAGGGTAGAACTATGTGCTGTTTTAACACTACTGGTCACAACTTAATTTACACAGTTGTTAAATACTGAAATACTGTCAAAAGGGTCATTTTTTACTGCAATGTACTCACCGATGGCCAAGGACAAGAGAGAGGTGCGTCTTGACTTTCTGCCCACTCTTTGAATATCTTTGGAAACAGGGTTTTAATAGTCTCGCAGGCGTTAGAGGTGTTACTCTTGGCGTAGAATTGCCAGCCATTATTCGTCCACTTGTACATTACGCCGGTTAACTACAACAGTACCCATGATTAGATAACAGTTTACATAGTAGTACATACAATAGATACAATAGTAGTTATGATTTGGTTTTCTGTAAATCAAACGTAAAAATCATATTTACCTTGCTTTTTCATACCTTAGAAAAATCATTAACAAACGCACACAGATTCAGTTCAAAATTATTATTGAAAAAAACAACACAATTATTGAGCAAAGTTTTTCTTCTTTTTATTAGGGTTACTCTCGATACAAACTGAAACTATTCGGTATTCTGATAAATTTTGCAAGAAACGTATTGAATAATCGTAATATTGCACCAACATTTTTGCAATAAACAAATATGCTTAACAACCATTATCATGTACATTCGCATCGCACAGAATCGTTCATGAAATAATTCTCCGTCGCAAATTATTACGCCTTCTCCTTTTCAGCACAAACATACCCTGAGTCGTTAGACGAAAAAAGGTTATTCTTACAATATCCAAAAAAGCTAGAGGATTTCGAAACTTTCTCGATTTAGTTTTGCGTCATGTTCATGTATTCTTTCAATTTGCCAAAAATTACACACACACACACATATATATATATATATATATATATATATATATATATATATATATTAAATACCTCTTACGTCGTAAATGCATAAATTACGGGCGTTTCCCATGCAACATTGCATTTGTGATTTCATGCTCTTCAAATTATTTCTGATGATCGTTTAACTTCATCTACGCGTTTATTATTGCAGCGAGATTCTTTTCATGGAATTTACCCCTCTATGCTAGCACTTACAATTTATCTAATTATTATATGATTTATATGTATTACATGATTTCATACACAATTGTTTGTACAACAAAAAAGAATGTCTGGAGTGAATACGAACGAAATATCTTGCACCCTTAAACTGGGAGCGGTTGTTCAGTGCATCAACTGATATCACTGCCGCGCCTCTGACCGGTAGGTCCAGGTTCGAGTCCTCATCGCGGCAGGATTTTTGATACTAGCTTTTCAATTCAGTTGCTCTCTGGAGGAGAATTCTAGCGGCCGGCTGCTCTGATAGGTAGTTTTCCGTGATTTCTCCGATCAACACCAGGCGAATGCCGGAGCAGTACCCTAACAAACGGGCCACAGAGTGCGCGCGATCTGCCCTTTCTCTTCCTTGTCCTACGTTTACACTAACATTCACTACACTACCACACATGAGGGGAGACCGGTCGGTGACTCAGAACTTGTCCCGGCTGGGGCGGTGCCCCGTGGGTGGAAGATACCTGGTTGGGGAAAACCCTGTTAGCTGACGTTAGGTCGGCGCAGAATCTGGTCATCCAGCGGGGTAAGACTACCGCCACGTCCCGAGCAAAAACACACTACACTTACGGGACTAGTGACCATAATAGTTGACGCGCCCGGAATCACTAACAATCAACGAATCATTTGAGCCTTTAATATTTACAGCAAACGTAGTCTGTTCATCTTACCGAAATTTTGTCGTCCCACTCAAAAGGTATATTCCATTCACCGTTGGAGTAGAGGTTCTTGCCGTATCTTCGCATACCCCACTTGTAGCTAATGGGGAGATCTTCAGTTTCGGGACATTGACCCACAGTCTTCGCCTTTAGGCACTCGTAGGGCCCCTAAAAAATGTCAATGTTTTACTGCAGTCTTGCTTATATTTGAAAAATATAATAATTAACATGAACGCACATACGCACATATAATACTCTTTTGCAGCATGTTTTTTAGCTCTTCTAAATGTTTGATGTAACTTTTGAATATCAACTCTTCATTTAAAGTGCTAAGGAACGGTAATCTTTTGTAGGAACCATTTATACAAAAACCTCCTAAGTCTGCTAGGAGCTAAGAAATTACTCTCCAGTTGTGCATCAAATAGAATTATATCGAAAAATAATGATGCTACAAAATCAGTATCGTTTTAATTCTAATGTTTGCAATTTCCGACAATTCAAAGATATAAACGAAAATGGGGCCTGCGCCATTTTTTTTAAACGTCTGGCGAAAATTATCTATTATCCACAGAAGCATGGATAATAATACGCGGTATGTGAGAATTTCTTTAAATAAATTGCATTAATTCCATGTACAAATTGCGAGAAAACATCTAGATTTTAAAAACAATGTACATATGTAAAGATTTTACATTTTAGGATAAATTTTTAGAAAAATATCATCAATATTGTACTTTTGCAATGAAAACATTTTGCGCTTCTCGAAAATTGTGAGCACCATGTGGGGCAGGCATGGGGCCAACGCCATTTTTTACTGTGCTTTGATACTTACGATAAAACAATTTAAAGAAAAAAATTGGAACTGTTTTTTTAAACCTTTGCTTACAAATTTCTTACTTTTCACGCAAAATTACGCGAAAACAATTCACATTTGCGCGTAGGGCTGATCACCCACATTGGAATGACCCATCCCCAACAGAATCAAACACATTAATTAATACTCCATATTTTCATTTTATTCTATCATTAACAATGTTATATGGTTGCTGTCCAATCTATTTTTTTAAATCTATTCATTTAAGGTCGCTGTTCAACAACTGGATCATAAGTGACCACGAGTATCAATTTAGAGTTTACACAAGTTTTACAATTATTTCATTACACAATAATATACAGTTCATACAAACATTAAATTGTAATCTACTAAATAAATCTAATAAAATTGTTATGTAATGTTGTAAATCTATTATTTACTATGGTCTTTGCCATTTCGTATTTCAACGTAAGCACCAGCATTAGTAGCATAGTGTTGCAACCGGGGCTCAACGTTCCTTACAGACCATTGCAATAAGTCGTTTGTTACCCGTGCACACTCTTTCTTAATGACTGCTTCCAAATTACTATTATTTTTTTCATTTTACTATTATTTTTTCATCTTTCAACTATGACGTGTGGTGACAAACTTAAATTTTTCATTTCAGAATTATCTATTTGCAAGAACGAGGGGAGCCTTTTTTTGGGAGGGGAAATCGCCATACAAAAAATCTCGAGCTCTCCCACCCCGCGAATGTAAAACAATTAATTTCGGTGCCTCCACAGTCTGGGTTTGCCCATTCTCCGCTTTGTGTCTTAAAAGGCCTTACACGTAAATAAGTATATACAGCGCCAGGAAAGTCTCTCTATAGTGGCACCTAAGTGCTTGCAACAAAAATTATGTTGGTAACAGCGTGTAACAAAAACAAAACACGTAAATACCGCACTCACTACAATCATAACAGATGCTGGGAGTATTGTGACCTTCACTTGCTTCCTAGCGATCTGTTTGCAACCAACTTGAATGCAATTTTTAATAGGAGGCCCAGTGCGGAGAGACTTTCCTAACGCACTATATAATATTGCATTAATATTATGTGGTTTGAAACTTTCTTGTAAAAATATTATATACACACACACATATATATATATATATATATATATATATATATATATATATATATATATATAAATTTATCAGCATATTTTACCTCCTTGACTTTGTATTTTTAATATCTCGAAACGCATCAATTTAATATTTTAAGAATTTTGGGCGTGCTTATTTGTCGAAACAACATTAGTTAACAATACTGTCCTTAGTGGTAATTTTCTGACATGCAAGCCTGTTTAGACTAATCTGATTAGACAGTTTCTCGAATTCTACTGGACGTTTGCATACCCATGGACATTTTACCAGTCGACACGTTGTTTAAACAGAAACCTTACGTTTTTCGTCATTCTCCTGTGAATTAACGCATGAACTCCCTCTACCACGAGAAATTAAAGAGTTACATCCATACCAAAGCATCCTGTGCGGCAGTTTTTCCCAGCTCTGCTGCGAGACATCCAATTAGAAAGATAGCTGTTGCCTCCATTTTGCATGACACCGCTTCCCAAATTCACCACCAAATCGCTCTCTCGAACGAACGTAGGACATCTGGGTCTCACCCAGGAAGTATCTCGGTGTGAAAGCTTATGAGGAAAACGCCAACGGGAAACTTATGAGGAAAAAGCACTAGCCCAAAATTTATTGTTCACAAATGATACACATAAAGATAAATTATAAACATGATCCAGATATACATATTATGATGAAAAATTATACCCGTGCATTAAGGATACTGAAGATTTTTTTGAAATGAGTGGGCTATACGAATTCAAATCATACATCATCTTCGTTTCAAAACACAGAATTTCCTGATGTAGCTTTTGATCATTGTTAGCGTGCGTCACCTAATTTTAACTCGTTTTAGATTGGTAGTAGCGTTTCCTATTCATAGTGCCACTCGTCATGATGTAACAGGATCAAGGCAACTGTACTCATACTGCGTTCGTCTAGTGTCGACCGGTTAAAAAGGCCCTCAGGTCAAATGCTCTCTTAACCTAAAAATTCGATTCGAGATTCCCGATAAAAAAATATGCAAAACTTGTGTAACTGGAACACTGGAGAAAGCTTGAACTTCCTTCAAAAGTAGTCCAGATTGGAAATTACATACCGCTCCCGAATGTCTTCACAGAGAATGCAACAGGCGTGAAAAGAATTTTGATCCAACTAGGCGACAAAGAAACAAAACGATCTCAAGCGCCCCCTTCTTGAATACATTTAATATATTAGCTATTGCCATTGATTCCCATTTTTGAGTCGAAAATATTGAAGAAATGAAACTTTCGTAAGTTTGAGGGAATCAAAATATTTCATAGAACTATGAATTTGACCACATTATTTGTGAAAAAAATTGAAGCTTAAGAGCTTTTCAATATTGATGGATTGATTTCGGGCGCGTACACTGCTAAGGCCATTAGTTCCGTTAGTGTAGTGCATATTTTTATTGCGAGTGCTGGAGGTGATTTTCTTTCGCTGGACGGAGGGATCCGGCGTCGACTTGCGTAGATTTGAGGTGTTTTTCCCCAACCAGGAAACTCCCACCAGCAAAACACCAATTCTGCACGGACAAACTCTAAACTCAGTCCCTATGGTTTTCCGACATGTGTGGTAACGTAGTGTTGGCGAGTGAGTGTGTTTGTGTGTGTGTGTGTGTGTAAGTAAGAAGGGAGTAAAGGAGAAGGAAGAGGAAGGGAAGATCTCGAGCGGTCCATGACCCGGTTGTTAGGGTACTCCTTGGGTATTCACCCGGTGTTGACCGAAAAAAACACGGAAAACTACCGATAAGAGCAGCCGGCCGCTAGAATTCTCCTTCAGATAGCGGCTACATTTCCTTTAGCTACGTGGCTAGACTTGTGGGGGCGGCGGGAGATCGTCGTGGGAGCACCAAGAAATCACAGGCGTGCTAGCATAAAAAGAGAGAGGAAACTACATTCCTGGATCCTTCTGTGCCTCGTTTTCCATTTATCTTTTTTATTTCTATCTGACATATTTTATTAGGAAATTAATAAAACATACGAGAAAACAACTTCTTAAGGCGAGAACGTAAAACTGAATTTATAACTTTCATGATCAATTAATAAATACAAGTTAATTGATATTGAACAATTCACAAGATCGCCAAATAATTTGGGGTCTTCCCCAAATATCATGTATCAATTTCCCAAATTCACTGCTTAACTAGAGGTGCTAAAACCGCACTGCTTTCTCGCATGTATATTCACGCAAAATTAGGCGATAAGTACTCAAATTTTCGAAAAATTGTACACGACCTTATTTCAAAATATATCTTTAAAGAACCGATTTCAGAGAATGAAAAAATCTCTATCATTAATATTTTAGTTGTAGGAAGACGCCGAAAAAGTTTTGAACTTTTGCAATTTTCAAAAAATGAGGGTTTTCAACTAACCTGAGATCTGTACTGGTGTTCGAAAATATTAAAAAATGTTTTTCTGATGGTACAAATTATTTTCTTATTTAACGTATTTATTTAGTCAGATAAAATAGTGTTAAGTTGCCGAAAAAAAAATTAAAAAACGTTTTTTGCGGTAGAAGAGTGTGAATGGAAGAAGAGATGAAGAGATGGGGACTACGAAATTATTCATACGTCATTTTGTATACGGGAACTTTTTACCATCTTATCTGCGGGTACCCTTTCTTTCCGTAATGTTATTTAAAGACAGTCCATCAAATAAGCATATGAAAAGGTTGATGAGTTAGAGTAGTTTCGAGTAATTTTGGTGAAATTGAAGCAAATTTTAAACAGTAATTTTCTGAAAAGCAGTTCCAAATTTTCCGGTCGCAGGGGGCGACGTTTGTCATGAGGCGTCCAGTGGAGACGGGAGCAGCCGAGGGCGGGATAGGGGAGATGGAGAGGCACCTGAAAGCACGGGAATGTGCAGAGCGCCACAAGGTGGTGCAAATAAAGAGAGGGTGCTTACACGGAGCCACTCGGTGGCGCCACAGATAAGTGGCCGAGCCCTTCAAACAGCCATTGCCGGTCGCCACCGACTGCGAGAGGTTTCGTGAGTCACTCGAGGTGGTGCAAAGAGGGATATGGGTGCCTTCACACGTAGCCACTCGGTGGCGCCACAGATAATTGGCCGAGCCCTTCAAACACAGCCATTGCCGGTCGCCACCGACTGCGAGAGGTTTCGTGAGTCACTCGAGGTGGTGCAAAGAGGGATATGGGTGCCTTCACACGTAGCCACTCGGTGGCGCCACAGATAAGTGGCCGAGCCCTTCAAACACAGCCATTGCCGGTCGCCAGCGACTGCGAGAGATTTCGTGAGTCACTCGTGGTGGTGCAAAGAGGGATATGGGTGCCTTCACACGTAGCCACTCGGTGGCGCCACGATAAGTGGCCGAGCCCTGAAACACAGCCATTGCCGGTCGCCAGCGACTGCGGAGGTTTCGTGAGTCACTCGAGGTGGTGCAAAGAGGGATGTGGGTGCCTTCACACGGAACCACTCGGTGGCGCCACCGATAAGTGGCCGAGCCCTTCAAACACAGCCATTGCCGGTCGCCAACGACTGCGAGAGGTTTCATGAGTCACTCGAGGTGGTGCAAAGAGGGATATGGGTGCCTTCACACGGAGCCACTCGGTGGCGCCACCGATAAGTGGCCGAGCCCTTGAAACACAGCCATTGCCGGTCGCCAACGACTGCGAGAGGTTTCATGAGTCACTCGAGGTGGTGCAAAGAGGGATATGGGTGCCTTCACACGTAGCCACTCGGTGGCGCCACAGATAAGTGGCACAGCTCTTCCCACACAACCAACGATCGCGAGAGCGGAAGGTGACGTGAGTCATACTGCTGTGGGCTTGTGCGACCGACAGACACCCGAGGCAACGGACGAAGGTAAGCAGCGAGCACTGGCAGGCCGATTCAGTGGTTCGTCTGTGGCGTCTCGTGAGAACGCTGCCTTATAGATGTGTGCTCTGCTAGCGGTGACTCGAATGCGCTTGTGCGTTGCTGGGGGCGGAAGTCCGCCACATGAGCGCGCCTTCGTCTCTCGTTGTCCAACTGCTTGCCCATTTATTGGAGTCCGCGTCTGGTCGTTCATATTCGGTGGTATAACGGTCAGCGTTGACTGTTGGACCCGAGTTTGCGTGTTCAAACCCGATAGAAGCCGCGGATTTTTAAGGCCGAATAAATACCTCGTACGCCTTCCTTCGGAGGAGAAGTAAAGCCAGCTTTCCCATGTAGTAGATTTACTGCATGTAAAAGATCCTCAAATCTAAAAGAATTGAGATCCGCCAGTTTCTGAGCAAAATTGAGATCCGCCAATTTCGTCGCACAAGATAATGCCTCCTTTCTCCGCTAGTGGTGTAAGGAGCGTTTCGAAATTTGTGTAGTTAGACGGAAGAGTGGGCCTGATGGCCCGAGTCTCGACACGTAAAATAAGGCATTAACTGAGTCATTAGTGAAAAGGTGTAGTCTCTTGCATCAATGTTGGGCGAGAACATTGCGCGGCTGGCGCATGAGCTTGATGAGGGTCAACTTCTGAATGAAAAAATATATTAAATTTATATTTAACAGTCTTTTCTAGTAATATAAGAAATTCGAAATCATCTCAGTACAGCGATATGCATGGTACGGCCTGATATCATGCATGGTTCTATTCTCTCCCCTCCGTTTCAAAGCAGCCATACGTGGAACAAGAATACGTGGAAGTCAGATGGAAATTGCCCAAGAAGAGAAAATATGGCCCGCAACCATATTAATGTTTTAGTTGTGGCCATCATGGCCTTACGAGTCGGACACCCCTGATTTAAACCAACGATTTGCTAGTGGCACCATGTGAAGGAGCCTAAGGACGCCGTGGGGTTGACGTTGGGCTTCGCGGGGACGCGGGAACAGCAGGATGATGGATGGAGGGGCGCGGAGCGGGAAGATGTTCTGCGACGTTGTGAGGCTGTGCGGTGGAGGAGGGGACGCGAGGTTGGCGCGGGTAGCGATAGGGCGAGGAGGCGGGGAGTGGCGCGAAACGGAAACAGGGAGCGACTAACACGGCATCTGAAAGTGGATTAATTGATTGATTGATTGATTTTTTCGTTTTTCCGGGCGCGTCAACTGCTTCGGTGATTAGTCCCGTTAGTGTATAGTTTTTTTTTCTCGGGAGATGGCGGTGATCTTCCCCCGCCGGATGGCGAGATCCGGCGCCGACCTACCGTCGGCTAGTGGGGTTTCCCCCTAACCAGGACTTTCCCACCAGCGAGGCACCACCCCAGCCGGGACAAGCTCTAAGCTCCCGACCGGTCTCCGGGAATATGTAGTAGTGTAGTGCATGTCAGTGTAAGTGTGTGTGTAAGGGGGGAGAGGATAGGGCAAGGAAGAGGAAGGACAGACCGCGCGCGGTCCGTGGTGCGTTTGGTAGGGTACTGCTCCGGCATTCGCCTGATGTTGATCGAAGAAACCACGGAAAACTACCGATCACAGCAGCCAGCCGCTATAATTCTCCTCCAGACAGCGATTGAATTCGACCTAGCTGAAAAGCTAGTGTCGAAAATCTTTCAGCCGTCAGGACACGAACCTAGGACCTCTCGGTTAGAGGCGCTGCAGTGACATCAGTTGTGGAGAGGGGAAGGATAGTGCAGGGGGATGCGAGGAGACACGCGAGATGCCCGAAGTGCGCGAGGGCGGTGGCGCTGCACGTGACAAGGTGGCTCCGAGAGATTTGACTCAGAGCATCAACTGATGTCCCTGCAGACCCTCTGACCGGGAGGTCCTAGGTGCAAGTCCCGACGGTGGAAGGATTTTCGACACTAGCTTGTCTGCTAGGTCGAATTTAGTCGCAGTGAGGAGAATTCTAGCGGTCGGGTGCTCTGATTGGTAGTTTTCCGTGGTTTCTCCGATCAACGCTAGGCGAATGCCGGAGCAGTACCCTACCAAACGGGCCACGGACCGCGCGCGATCTTTCCTTCGTCTTTCTTCTCCTATCCTCTTCCCCTTACACTCACACGTACACCAACATGCACTACACTACCATATATCCCGGGAGACCGGTCGGGAGCTTAGAGTTTGTCCCGGCTGGGCGGTGCCCCGCTGATGGGAGAGTCCTTGTTAGGGGGAAACCCCACTAGTCGACGGTAGGTCGGCGCCGGATCTCGCCATCCAGCGGGGGAAGCCCATCACCATCTCCCGAGAAAAAAAACATGCACTACACTAACGTGACTAATGACCAAAGCAGTTGACGCGCCCGGAATCACGAAAAAAACAAACCAAACGAATCGTGTAGAGAGCGTGAGGAGAGGCAGCGAGGACACGGAGAGAGGGGAACGGGGGACACCGCAAAGTGGCGCGAGCGGTGCGGGGGGCGCGGGGGTGGGTGGACAATGCCCCGGCGGCCGCAGCGCCGCGCGGGCGAGACACGCCACGCGCCTCGTCCCACGATCGCGAACCCGCGCATGCGCACGACCAATGGGCGGCCGTGGCGGCGCAGGGGGTGTGGCGACGCCCAGAGTGGGGGACGTCGCGGCCCCCAGACGCGAGGAAAAGAAAAGAGAGTGAGAATCGACCACCTCTCCACGCACCTTGCCTCGGATGTTTGATCGTCGCAGCGAGGTGGCCGCGCAGAAGGGAGATCGCCGTGGGCGCATCTTTACTACTCGCGCAACGTTTCTTGAACGACGACCTAGTTTCCACCTCCCTTGAGCAATAAGCTCGCAGCGAACGTTAATGACAACATTCCAAGCATTAAAACTTGGTTAGCGCGAAACAAAAGCAAGTCAGGGCTAGTTGTTTTCATAGTCGACAACTTCTGTTCAATTTTATTACCATTATCCAAAAAAATGTCTGAGGCAGACCTTCAAGAGAGGCACCTAAAACTCCTATCTACTGCCCCTGCTGTTGACTACCCAGAGCGATGCCCTCGCCGCACACGTTGGCAGGTTTGACTTTGATTTTCCAGAGATTGTTTTTACTGAAAATACTCTAGTGGCCAATTTTGTAACTGATATCCCCACTCCACCCACATTTCTTCAATCTATCGTGCAAGAAAAGTTGCGCGAGTAGTACGCAGTCTTGGGTGACACAAACTCATAGTACGCCCGATATCAATCTTGAAGTTTCCTACGAGTATATCCTCCACCGTGAAAGAAACTCATGGTACGCCCGAGATCTTAGGCTTCAACGGCCGGAGTCAGTATCTACTTGACTGTTCTGGAGACGCTGCGTCATAGGCACGGGTGCCAACGAATCTCTCGCCAGGAGTTCTGCCTTTCGCTCTGAGGAAGGTCGCAGAATGGCGGCCGAAACTTCCGTATCTGTGCCTAGGACGCGACGTCTTCAGGACAGTCAAGTAGATACTGACTCCGGCCGTTGAAGCCTATAATCTCGGGCGTACGATGAGTTTGTTTCACGATGGAGGATATACTCGTAGGAAATTTCAAGATTCTTCTTGTCCATAAACAACAGTGTATTTCCTCTTACCACCATTGGTTCAGGATTTCATTGAGACGCATGGAAGGGGGTATTCAACACTCATAAACTCCGTGACCGTACGTCTATGATGTTGGATGAATACCTCTAGATGTACAATTCCATCATACGAAAAGCTACAGCTTGAACGAAGTTCGATACTCAGGTTGTGGATCTACGAAGTTAGGAGAAAGGATATCAGTTTTTTTATTTCCGTTCGACGTTCGTAATTTTCATTCACCAAGATATTTCAGAGCTATAATACCGTGCATCCCTGCAGTACCTTAGTTTTCATAATCGTGGCCTTTCTTCTTTCATTATTATTCAATTCTCAAAGATTTTTTGTTGTGGTTTGTCATAATACTTTCTTGTACCAAAGTTTCTTTACAAAGGGATCCCTTTTTAAACTCGTACACAATCACCTCATTACACACAATTGTAAAAAGAACAGTTATTTCCATCTTATGAAAATGTTCATTATTTTCAGAATAGATATTGCGATACAAAATAGTTTTTGATTTTTACTTTGTCAGTTATTAATAAGACTTACGTGTATTGATTAAAATATTGTACCAAATAATAGGGCAATACTTATATTTATATAAGTATAATAGGTTTTCTAGTTATCGCCTCTGAAACAAAACCATTAACGAAAGCACTTCATAGAGATGGTGGTTACAACACAAACATTAGATTTCTCGAAAGAGCCGCGCACTTGTGCTAGTGGTATAGTACTAAACACATAATAAAGGAAACAAAGTGGTAATTGTACAGTACTAAATAGCTCGTTAAGAAATCGTTATAGTTCAGTTGACGAACGACACGCATGCCACAGTGAATTACTCATAAATTATTGAGGCTTTACACAATGGCGTGTACTGCATCGTTGAAAGCTGAGAACCCTTCGACATCGACGCATTGAATTCCGAGTGGAAACGTCACGGAGAAGTCATTCAATATCATGATTGAACCGCACGAACGATTCTGTGGGAAATGAGATTATTTGCAATGGATCGATTGTCATTGAACGTAACATGTTTCGTTGTCTCGCTAGTGACAGCATTGAAGACCTGCAGCTGAAATTGGGTCATGAATGAGGTGTACGTATCGTAGTGTGCCGTTTCAGTATTGAGATATTTTATACAGGTAGAATAGTGCTAGCATTCGTGAACAAAAGTTAAAATGGTAGTTTGTAAAAGTGATTAAAAGTGTTAGCACAATTAATTTCAGTAAACTGTCGTAAGATTTTGGGTATTTTCCTTTTATATTAAATTTAATTTCCAACAATTTCGATTTCCTAACATAAGTAAAGATAACGAACCAAATGTATTTCTATTTTCCTGAAGTTTCATTAAAACATCCTTTCTGAATAACTCAAGAACATCCTTTCTGAATTACTCAAGTGTGGATATTTACATTGTCATGTGCTCATTTCTTGCTTTCTTGTTGGAAAGAACGTATTAATACTTTTTCTTGTCATTTTGTCCTATTTGAGTTAGTCCCTAGCTATGTGGTTAGAATATCGAATATTCTACCACTGTCCAGACTCAAACGATTGAACCCCTAGATCAGAGGCACTGCACTGACATTTATTGATGCCCTGAGCCACCTAATTAGTTACTTACACTAATTGCAACTTAATTGTAAAGAAGAAACTACAAAAAATACCGCTGTTTTGTTTTCTGAGAGGCACTGCTACCTACTGTACATTCGAGAACGATGGGATGCAGTCAAAAAGGTGGAATCGAATGTAAACAGAAGGCAGTACTTAAAGTAGACAAGGTATAACAATATGTTATCTTTGATGGAACCCTAGAGCTTCGCAGATTCGCGGTAACTCCAACTACTTATATGGCTTCGTCCTAAAGTTTTTTTTATTGTTTTACTTGATATTTTCATAGTTCAGTTACATTTACTCTACATATGTTTGTTGACTTCCTAACTAAACTAAAATTAATCTTAATCTTCATTGCGGTTGAGGAAACCTAATGGTCACTTCTTATCGGGGTTCATTTTGGAAAAAGGTTTTAGGAAGATGTGGAAAGTGTACTTATTTTTTATTCTTGTGGAATAGATAGGGTTTCTGGTTAGGTTGAATCCGGTTAAATGTAGTATCTGCATTAGCCACTCCTTTCTAATAACATCATACAGATCCCTCCTCGTTAATAAAGAGCTACCATTCCAGATCATGAAGAGAAAACAATATTGTAGGTAGGAATGCTAACAAAACGAGATGTGTATCATCAGAAACAAAGTACCGTAACGCAAAATGGGGCAAACACGGGCTAACTTTGATTAATGTTTTGAAAACGATAAATTTCAGAAGCCGATTCCGTTAATAACATAGCCCGGAAATGTCCGGGAGGGAACTAAAATACAATAAGAAAAACCGAATTTAAAAATTTCATTCCATTGTGACACGTGTTTCTACTTGGAATTACTAAATTATTATTTGTAATTTAAATTATATATGATTTTTGGAAAAACACATTTAAAGTACATATCTCCAAGTATCGTATCCATGGCACGTACGATTCTGCTCTTCTTATTGCGAGAACGAAGAAGTTGTGCGCGTAATTTTGCCAGCTCAAACTGGCACTGAAAGGAGTGGCGTGATTCCTTCTTCCTTTCTTGATTGGGGAACGATGAAGTTAACATTTTGCTACCCCTTGATATGGAGCTTCTGAAGCATATTTTGATTTTGAATTTTTTGCCAACTTTCCCCTCCTCTGGCCCCACTGTGCGCCGACTGTGGTCGTAAATCTGTTGCTGGTTCTACCTGCTGCATTGTTCGGAGATCGCGTTACAGTGCGGCGGCGGCGATATATTTCCAACCGGGCGAATCTCGTTTATTGATTAATTATTTTAAGTTTCTGGGAGTTTTGATTGATTGATTTTTTCGTGTTTCCGGGCGCGTCAACTGCTTTGGTCATTAGTCCCGTTAGTGTAGTGCATGCTTTTTCTCGGGATATGGCGGTGATCTTTCCCCGCTGGATGGCCCAGCCTCGAGATCCGGCGCCGACCTACCGTCGGCTAGTGGGGATTCCCCCTAATCAGGACCCCCCACCAGCGGGGCACCACCCCACTCGGGACAAGCTCTAAGCCCCGACCGGTCTCCTGGAATATGTAGTTGTGTAATGCATGTTAGTGTAACTGTGTGTGTGTGTGTGTGTGTGTGTAAGGGGAGAGGATAGGACAAGGAAGAGGAAGGACAGATCGCGCGCGGTCCGTGGCCCTTTTGGTATGGTTCTGCTCCGGCATTCGCCTTGTGTTGATCGGAGAAACCACGAAAAACTACCGATCAGAGCAGCCGGCCGCTAGAATTCTCCTCCAGACCGCGACTGAATTCGACCTAGCTGAAGAGCTAGTGTTGAAAATCCTGCCGCCGTCGAACCTAGGACTTCCCGGTCAGGGGCGCTGCAGTGACATCAGTTGATGCACTGAGCTACCGCTCCCGGCGGGAGTTCGGCGGCGGCGTCCGAGATTCAAACATGTTTGAATCTTGTCTCTACTTGTCGCCGCTTCTCGCAGTGTCGCGCATATAGTTTCGCTGCTTTGGTCTTCAATTTCCCATTTCAAAGATGTCCAATAGCGATATAATGGAATGTTTAACTGAAGATATGAAAAATACAAGGGAATTGTGGAACAAGAGATTGAATAACTACCACAGTGGAATTGTGAAAGGAAATGACGAAAACACTGAAAATAACAAATAAGTTGGTTTTTTATTGATTAAATTATGTTAATTTATATTATTCTTATTGAATTTGTCAAATGCTAATTATATTGCGTAGTACATACATCACAATGTATTATATATCAGTATTCCTGTAGACGTAAATGAGGTTAGGTATCTATTGTAACCAAACCGGCAGAGCTATTGAAATAATTGCAAATTGTCTGTCTTATTTCACGGGCTTTTGTTGAGGGTGAATTACTCCTATTACTAACTGGCAGAGTGAATATCTGTGGACAGTTTGTTGAACATAACAATAATCTTGATTGTTTCCTTTGAAACATTTCGACCGTCGCTGTCGCAGTCTCCTGTCGCTTACGTAGGACACCACGCGCTCTGTCGCGCGGCATCGCAACTTGTCGCTTGAAGCTGACGCAAGCTATCGCTTGTCGCTGTCGCCGGTTGTAGCTCGCGCAGGACACGGCCAAACGAAGTTCGCGGGAGTCAGCTGCACGTGTGCAGCCCTTGGCCCGTCGAGGCGCCCTCCGCCCTGCAACACAAACACTGGCCCTTCGCGTGCGCCCCCTCGCAACCACTCGCGTCCGCGGGGTGGCGCCCAGAAGGTCCCTAGAGGCAGTTCAGGTCTCAGCGCGCTGCCGGACACGTTAGTTCATTTTGCTATGTTGCGAATGATATCGATTTAAGATGAAGTCTGGCGATCTGCAACTTGGCTTCCTCAGGTTCACTACCGCAGGAAGGGTTGACTGAAAATCTTCAATAAAACACACAAAGAAGTACATCTTTTAATTTTGACTCAAAGCTCTGTACATGTCGGATTTGGCCGAAAGATATTAACACACGTCTGGTGAACTTATGCGCTAATTTGTCTACTGAAACTTGCATGCATAACTCTAATATATATATATATATATATATATATATATATATATATATATATATATATATATATATATAGAGATAATGGTTAAATTTGGATATGTTTACATTGTACATCTGGAGGTGAGATTAATGGAAACAACATGAGATCACAACAATACATTAGTAATCCTTTCAACAGAGGAATATACAATTATTTGGTAAATACATAGCAGTGGCCGGTTGCGGAAGCGGCTGTCTGGCGGAAGATTTCCCATGAAGTCTTCCGTGGTGATTTTCGTTGATGTCGGAGTGGGTGCATGATGTAAAATTCGTGCACGGAATAACCATGGTGAAGCCGCTGAATCCCTCTGGAGTTCATTTCCTCGTGTGTGCGAGTGCTGTGACACTCGATGGTCAATGAGTTTGGTCGATGTGTAACAAGTAGAAGTGTTTCGTATTCATTTTACGAATGTTGAATAACTTGTGTTGCGATTGATTGATTGGTGATTCCGGGAACGTCAACAGCTAAGGTCATTAGTCCCGAAAGTGTAGACTCCCTACATGTGTGGTAGTGTAGTGTGTTCAAGTGTAAGAGAGTGGAAGTAAGGGGACAGTATAGGACAATGAACAGGAAGAAAAAAATCGCGTGTGGGCGATGACCCCTGTATTAGGATACTGCTCGGAAATTCGCCTAGTTTATATCCGAGAAACAAAAGAAAACCGACCAGAGCAGCTGTTCCGTAGAATTCTCCTCCAAAGAGCGTCTGAATTTGATCTAGATGTGCACCTAGTGTCAAAAATCCACCAATGTCATGACTGGAACTCTACGACCTTCCAATTACCGACATTGTAAAGGCAACGGCATTGCCCCCACGGAGTCGACACAACCCATGCTTTATTCGCCGATTCTAATCTTCTCC
Organism: Teleogryllus oceanicus; assembly: GCA_964035755.1. Classification (NCBI taxonomy): domain Eukaryota; kingdom Metazoa; phylum Arthropoda; class Insecta; order Orthoptera; family Gryllidae; genus Teleogryllus; species Teleogryllus oceanicus. The sequence continues at coordinate 42,994,349 of CAXIVR010000009.1, forward strand.
CCTGTGCCCTCAACACCTCCGCCTAGGGATGGCAAAAAAACAAAAACAAAAACATGGATATTTTTGAGCAGAAACATGGGTATTATAAAATTGATGTTTTGCTTTCGATGTTTTCTTCAGATCGATATATTTGTCCAGAAATATGCTTGTTTTCAAATAAATTTTCGTGATACAAGTAAAATTTCCCCGCATTTATTTTTGGGGTGGATTGTTCGCAATCAAAAGTCATTCACAACTGTCACTGTTGACAATCCCAGACGGCGTGAAACCGTTTGCTATTAGCAAACTTTCACTATTGTGATTATTATTTTCATTATGTTTTACGTGGCAATATATCGTTATACTGTATTTTGAATTTTGACTACACAGAACATTAATTGGAATATTAAGATGACATTAAAATTTAAGCCAGAATATACATTAAACTAGCATTAATGTTTGTGTATCTCATTAGAACCAGCTCATTTTACATCCATATGTTTCATCGTTTTTAAAACATCAATATTTTAAACATTGATGTTTTTGTCGATGTTTGAGACCTTTTGTTGATAACCATCGAGATTGAAAATCTTTTGTTGATATATCCAAGTATCGATGTATCAATGTTTTGCTAAAATTTTCAATTACTAACTCCGCCATCCCAGTGTTCCCCTGAAAGGCCATGAATGGGCTCAGTGCATCAGCAGATGTCACTGCAATGCCTCTCACCGGGAGGTCCTAGGTTTGAGACTCGACGGCGGCAGGATTTTCGTCACAAACTTTTCAGCTGAGTCAAATTCAGCCGCTGAGTGGAGGAGAATTCTAGTGGCCAGCTGCTCTGATCTGTAGTTTTTTTGTGGATTCTCCGATCGACACCAGGTGAATGCCGGAGTAGTACCCTAACAAACGAACCGCTCGCGATCTTTCCTTCCTCTTCCTTGTCCTATCTTCACCCCCTATCCTGAAACTTACATCCTGAAACATCACAACTGCCGGGAGACCGGTCGGGGGCTTAGAGCTTGTACCGGCTGAGACGGTGTCTAAATGGTGGGAGATACCTGGTTGGGGAAAACCCCGCTAATCGACGGTAGGTCGGCACCGGATCTCGCCATCGAGCGGGGCAAGATCACAGCCATCTCCCGATGAAAAAGCGTACATTATTCTTACGAGAATAATGACGTGAGTAGTTGACGCGCCGGAATCACTAACAATCAATGTGAAGGGCCGTCGTTGGCATGCGATGGGACCACTGTGCTCTGTCTCTCGATGCCCTCGCGGCCTCCACCCGCGCCGCGTCGCCCGGGGCGATCGATCGCGCGCGCCGCCATCCGTCACAGCGCCCGCGGAGGCGTTGATGGGCGGCGCCGGCGCCGACGCCTTCGCCCCGCCCGCCAGCGCCCGCCCCCGCGCCCGCGCCCGCGCCCGCGCCCGCGCCGTCTGGGCAGACGCAGCGCGGACTCGAGGGCGACTGCTCGCAGCCTCCGGAGCAGGGAGGCAGATCCCTCCCTGTGCGCGGCCCGGATGAGGTGGCTCAGGGTGTCAGTTGATGTGACTATAGTGCCGTTCACCGGGAGATCCTAGAGTTAGAGTCACGACGTTGCAGGATTTTTGAAACTGTATAGATAGCTAGGTCTAATTCAGCCGCTGTCTGGAAATGTTGTAGAGACCGACTGCTTTCATCGGTGGTTTTCTTCCATCAACACAAGGCGAATGCTGGAAAAGTACCCTAACAAATGAGTCACGGACCGCGCGCGATCTTTCCTTCCTCGTCTTCTCTTGTCCTCACCCGTTACTTACACACACACACACACACACACACACACTTACGTGCACTACACCACCATACATATAGGAGGACCAGTCAGTAGCTTAGAGCTTATCACGAATGGATTGAGGATTGGCTGGAGGAACATATCCGGTTAGAGAAAACCCGCAAGACGAGGTGTAGGTCGGTGCTGGATCTCGCCATCCAGCGAAGGAAGCTCACCGCCACCGCTCTAGATAAAAGTATGCCCGACGCGTACAGGACTAATAACCCTAGCAATTGGACGAACACGGAAACACTAATCAAACAATTAATCTCTCTGCACGGACAGAATGTTTTGGGCAAACAAATTTGATTCGATTTATTATTGACTAGAATCAATAGCACAGTATTTTCAACACATAATAAGGATAAAATATAATAATAGAAATAATTATGTAATAAAAACACCATACTTACCAAAGGCAGTGCGGGTGATTTTTCTTTAGATTTTCTAGATTTAAAGTTGACTATGCACAAAGTAAGATTGATTTCATTTCGTGAAAGAGCACAAAAACTGTAAGTGAATGAAGTAAAAGTATCATCTTTGCACGTAATTAATTCATAATTAATTGAATAATGCATAAAAATGCCAAAAAAGCGAGATTTGCAACATTTGAAAACTAGAACTTTTCGCTCTGGAGTTAAAACAAATTAATTTGCATCGGTATACAATTTACAAATTTGGTTTTTAGTATTGCTAATAAAATAGTAACCATAAACCACAGGTTCTACTGCTATGACTATCAGCAAAAGGAGAGATCAACAAAACGTGCGCATACTGAAGGTACATTTATGATCAAAAACCAAACAAGGGGCCATCAAAGTGTTTGCTCAATGGGACAGGGAAATTGGATCGAGATGGGGAGTTGTTGACTCAGAAGCTGAAATACATTACTTTTTTCGACCGGTATTTGTAAAATTACACAATACAAATGTAAACTAATGTATTACACTCGTATATCATTGTTAACAATAAAAAAAATTTTTTTTGACGTTCAGTGCAGACCCTCATTATACAGAAACAATTATTTAGCAGAAAAGATTTTACTTTGGATTTAAATGTGTATATCGATGTGTTCTTGTAAGTGTTTTGCCCCGCTGTCTCCTCCAAGGCAGCGAGGACTCGAATGTCAGTCTGAGCGGAAGGGGCTCCTGGAAGATTGGACGGAATTACTAAATTCAAAGCTAAAATTTAGCTCTGAGCCAGCGGTTGCAGCGTCAACTGTGCAAGGTTCGCTTTCCGTAGCGCATTGGTAGAAGGATGATCTGAAACGAATTGTGAACCCTGGAAGTACTTCTGGAGGAAGCAATTTCAGTGCAGATTTTCCCTGCACAGATATTTTTGAACATTTTGTAATCGATAACATAAACAATATTTAACCGCTTTTTAGTTTCTAGATCCCGGCAATATCTTTTTCTGTGGAAAATTCCCCGTGTTCCGGCGCACGATTACAACACGAAGTGAGAGGAAATTACTTTAAAAAAGTATCAGTGTATAATACTATTCATCTATAATACATTTTCTACATTTTCTGAACATATTACGTTTATTTTGAATCATATCTGTTCTGAACCGGCGAAAAATGATATCTCAATCTGGGTTAAGACTCGGTTCCTTTCATTTGAAATTTGATGGTTGGGGACTAAAGAGAAGGGAGAGAGGAGGTATAGAGAGAGAGGAAGAAAGAGAAATAGCATTGCAATTATGTGTATGTTGGCTGAGAAGTTTCTCTCAATGTTTCATGAATTTTCTGTTTTATTTATGTGACTTATATGACACCTAAGTTCTGCAGATTTTTGTTTCATATGATCTTGTGTTTTGATAGTCCGATGTTCATTTTTTGTGCAATTTTGAAGCGTAAATATTCTGCCAGAATTTTGGAAAAACGGGTTGAATAATTACACACTTCTTAAAATTTAGAAAGACATGGAAATATGGATTTCTTTTGTAGATATTTAATAAAATTTATTTTATGAATCATCTACTGAATATTATTTTCTTATTAATTTCATGTGTAGGGGTCACACAGAAAATATTGTTAGGAAATATATGAGGCTGCAGAGAGTAGAACACAAAGTAAACAATTATATTTATAATCAACGATTACGTTTACAGACGATTGCTAAGAACTTTGACTCGAAGACTGTTAGATTAAGTGTTTTTAAATTTATTTATTAAACGTCAAAAACAGTTAACTCTCTGCGAGAGGTACTCTGAGAAGAAGTACACTATGTGCAGGTTTTCTTCGGCTTTGGGATCCCCACTCGAAGTCATGTGCTTATTAAGTTGCATTACGGAAAGGGATAGAAACGAGCATTTTGGACAAGAATCAATAAGAAAATATTATCTTTCTTATTATAATAAAATTCAAAAGCAATTCAGGTGTAGATATTGGTTATTATTCCTTACCGTGCCCTTCGTGACGGAATGGACTTACTTTCGTGAGGACGTAGAGAACGATTATTTAAATGATGCGTCTGTGCCCCAGAGATCATGCCCAGATATTGCAGCTACATTTACTCACTACATTTTGCTTAAAGGATCGTAAAAAATGAAAAAAAACTGAACGAGATGGGGGTTCTTAGCTTAGCAGCTAGTGCGAAATGCGTTAATGACCCAGTTAGTACAAGATTTTTTAAGTTGTAGTTATAATATAAGAAATGACATATTTCTTGGGCAACGGTTGGTGTTTCAAATTAGTCTGACCAGAAAAAAGTCAATTATTAGCTGCTGGTTTATATGTGTTCACGCGAACAAAGAACTCTTTTTGTCTCAAGTTAGCCTGAGCAGCAAATACATTTCCACAAAAAGTCAATTAGTATCTGCTGGTTTGTATGTGTTCACGTGGACAAAGAACTCTCATTTAAATGACCTCTTGAGAATAGGAAGATGAAATAAGAAATTAAGTCACAAAAGAAACAAAAGTAACAAAGAACAGTTACTGGAAATACGATTCACATATCAGTTTTATTGCTTTCAGTATGAAATTTTAACGGTACTGACCGCTCTATCTTCAATACGTTTCAGTAATGCGCAATTTTCAAAGTGCAAAGGGTTCGCATGTTATCAGTACTTGAGAATTCTCAGAACCAAGGAGGGAATATTAAAATTTTAATTGGGTTCAGTCTATACAATCCAGCGATGTAATTGCAAAAGTTTCATGTATATATTATTGTTCTAAATGTCGCATTTCTAATATTTACAGAATGTTATTGATTGACTTGAGGAATAAACGGGGAAAAGTTTAAATACTGAATTATTTAAACTACTAAAAATACTAATGCATCAATAAATTTGTTAATCAACATACGCAATAGAACTTGAAATAAATATTTCTCATAATCATGCACTTCAATCTGCAATACATGGACACATTTAGTCACGATAAACTGTCTTGAAAGTCCAACCTTTTACAAGGTGTTTTATTATTCATTTGTCTCGTCAATTTCATTACTTATCAATAACGATTTTTGAATACAATACTGATATCAACGAATGGATAAATACAAATGTAAGCATATATTCACATAAAGAACAAGACAAGTATACAGCATTGGAATTAGTCAAGTGTCTTGATCCTAGTTTTCTTTAATATTTGTGATTTGAGAATTCTTCTTCAGCCAGTCGGGCTTAGGGATGGCAAAAAGCATCGATGTTTTTAAAACATCGATATTTTCCACCAGAAACATCGACATATTAACATCGATATTTTGCTTTCAATGTTTACTTCAGATAGATATTTTGTTGTAAAACATTGATATTCTTTTAATTTTTAATTTCTAATTTTTTTAAAAGAAAGGGCACGTTGCAGTGTAGCAGACACCCACAGCAATATCGTTGTTTTGCGTCATCGTCTAGGAACGTAAGTCATAAATCGCGGCTTCCTTTACTGACAGATTTCATACTTGGCGGAAGGATATTGAAAAACAAAACAAAAAAACTCAAACCGTTAGCTCTAGCTCTGTGTTACTAAAATAATTTAGAGGTCCCTGGACCAGTAATTTTGATTTTGATAACAGATGTTTAGTGTTCCTGAGTTTATCACCGTGCAAAAATGAGTATGGGAAAGCGAATTCTTATTTGGTAGTCACGTGTTTTCGCCGAGAACGGTCGGCTACTTTGAAATTGACTGGATTCAGGGGGGGGGGCAGCCCAGGCAACCACATATTAGAACACTACCTTGACAAGCTCAAAGCGGTCTTGAAGAGAGGATAGGACAAGGAATGGGAAGGACAGATCGCGCGCGGTGCGTGGCCCGTTTGATAGGGTCATGCTCCGGCATTCGCCTGGTGTTGTTTGGAGAAACCACGGAAAACTACCAATCAGAGCAGCCGGCCGCATGGATTCTCCTCCAGACAGCGACTGAATTCGACCTAGCTGAAAAGCTAGTGTCGAAAATCCTGCATTACTCTTACTACGCGTATTTCCACCAAATAAATCATTCTTCTTCTCCTCTATCAACTGATGTCACGGCAGCGCCTCTGACCGGGAGGTCCTAGGTTCAAGTCCTGACGGAGGCAGGATTTTCGCCACTAGCTTTTCAGCTAGGTCGAATTCAGTCGCTGTCTGGAGGAGAATCCTTGCGGCCGGCTGCTCTGATAGGTAATTTTCCGTGGTTTCTCCGATCAACACCAGGCGAATGCCGGAGCAGTACCCTATGAAGCGGGCCACGGACCGCGCGCGATCTGTCCTTCCTCTTCCTTGTCCTATCCTTTCCCCTTACGCACACACACAATAACATGCACTTCACTGCCACATATTCCGGGAGGCCGGTCGGAAGGTTAGAGCTTGTCCCGGCTGGGGCGGTGCCCCGCGGGTGGGAGAGTCCTGGTTAGGGGGGGGATACCCCACTATCCGACGGCAGGTCGGCGCCGGATCTCGCCATCCCGCGGGGGAAGATCACCGCCATCTCCCTAGGAAAAAACAAGCACTACACTAACGGGACTAATGACCAGAGCAGTTGACGCGCCCGGAAACATGAATCAATCAATCTTCTTCTTCTCCTTCTGCTTCTTGTTCTTCTTCTTCTTCTTCTCCTTCTCCTTCTCCTTCTCCTTCTCCTTCTTCTTCTTCTTCTTCTTCTTCTCCTTCTTCTTCTTTTTCTTCTTCTCCTCCTTCTTCCTTTCACGGTTTAAGCCTGAAGACCTGATCCGGCTTCACTCCATCGTTGCCTCGGTCGGCCAGGATCTCTTTTTCCAGCTGGTCGATACTGGTAGGCCACTTTTGGGAGCCTATCATCTTCCATCCTTTGTAGGTGTTGTGACCACGCTTCTCCTTTGTTTTGTATAATATGAAGAAAATGTTGAGGTATTTTCGGATGTTTTCGTTTCTGAACTGGTCGAAGAGGCTACAGTCTTTTACAGCTCTTAGAAATCTCATCTCCGAAGCTTGTATATTACAACTTTTCTTTCTCATCAATACCGATGACTCGCTCCTGTACAGTAAAACAGGTACTGCCATTACTTTGTACATCTTGAGGTGCGTCTCTCTTCTTGTCTTATAAACAATTACCCAAGAAAAGAGGAGACTCACCTTCATGTGGGTCAGCCTTGCATTTTCGTTTCCAGAAAGGTTTTCTTTTCCCTCCCCTCATCGTTGGGCGATCACGTCGCGTCGTGCCGCAGGCGCCACATCTTCCGAAGACCCTCCTCCTCCCTCCTCCTCCCTCCTCCTCCCTCCTCCACCCCTCCTCCTCCCTCCTCCTCCTCCCTCCTCCTCCTCCCTCCTCCTCCCCCTCCTCCCTCCACCTCCCTCCTCTTCCTTTGTATTCCCCTAACGCTGTCTGCGTCGCGGCCACCATCTTCCGCGACGGGCGCGGGGGCGGGGGCGTGGGCGGAGGCTGCGGCAGGGGCTGCGCTGCGGGCGAAACCGGAGAAGGGGCGTGGCCGACATCCGACACCGGCGCACATGCGCCCGCGACACTCGATCTGATCCGCCCCCTCCCCCACCACCCAAGATGGCGTCGTCGCGCCGTCCCCGCCACGCCCCCGCTCCCCGCGGCGGCCCCCGGGGGCCCCGCCCGCCGCCGGCCATGGAAACCCCGTAACGCCGGTGACGTCCCGTCCCGCGGCGGCGGCGGGGGGGGGGGGGGGGCCCAAGGCGACAGGGGACGGCGCGGGGCGGGAGGGGCGGGGAGGGCTGTCTGCGCGTCACCGTGGTGTCTCGCCCGCGAGGTGACACCGACGTCACCATTGTGAGCGGAGAGCGGCTGGGGCCCGGGTGCAGACCGATCGTGATGGGACGGAGAGGGTTCGTTCAATGAGGTGCCCAAAGGGTGTTTGTGAAGAGGTGGGACATTCTCATTCTGCGAATTCTCTACTAAAATTATTATCCTGTAATTTTACGTGCTCTGCTTTATGCTTTCTGAGTTTTCTTCTATGGTTTCCATCCCTAGGAGTTTGCCGTTTTCGATATCCACGTTTCTCGGATCTCCCATTAACCTTCGTCCAATTTTTTCTCCTCGATTGTTTCTCGTAAATAGATCTTCCAAGTCAGAACAGGTCTGCCACTTCTGTACATCCTTTCAGGATTCACCTGGATACATCCAAATTAAGATTTTTTTGTACATCCGCTGCACATGACCGTCCCATTGAAGAACTTTATTTTCCATTCCTCTGGTTACGGTTGTCATAACCCTAGCTCTTTCCCACATTACTTCATTTCTTATCATGTGTAGCCATGTTATCTGCATTAATCTTCTTATAATGTTCAGTTTTTCGACGTTTCACACATTTGCATTACATTGACTTACAATTATTTGAGTTGGGTGTACAGGTGACTTGTGGGGGCTACATGTGCCGTCATCACCGCTTGTAGAGGAACAATTCGTACGGTTCGCGATGTCCCCATTGTGCGCAGCTGGGGGCTGGGAATAGACCGATCGCCATACGGAATGAAGGGATTTTACTGAAATAAGTACCGAATTGTTACTGGGTATTTTACAAAACGGGGTTTGCAAGATTATTGCGTACGTGAGATGGCCGTGGAGCCTACATTAAAGAGATCAGACATTGAGAATTTTGTTGTTTGTTTTGCGCATTGTAGATCTGAAGTTAATTTTGATTCCAGGCGTATTAGTTTTTCCCTTGAAATATGTATGAGTAGAAAACAGGATTAAACAAATGAAATTGGATTACATGCTAAAATAATTAAAAAAACTGCATGAATTAGTTCCATTATACACTTCAAGGAACTGTACTGTACACAGAAAGCAAATATGTGCGTTAAAGTAATTATGACGAGAAAAGAATGCGATACTTACCGACACCAGACGTAATATGTATATGTAATTGCATGTTTATTTGTAAATTCATGGAAAAACTGCAATCTCTCATGGACAACTTTCTATTGAGCTGAGTGTTGGTAATGACGTCCAGTTTCATCAGTTGTATTACATTGTGTTTGTTTACTTAATTTTACAACCGCGAAAATCAAGTAGTTCCCTGTGTGACCAAAATTTCGTCATAATGGAACATCAACAGCCTTTCGTGGCCATGGACTCTACCACATCCTACGGCAGCCAAAAGCAAAATACTACCATGTCATCAGCATTGCCTCCAAGGGTTCCTAATCGACAATTTATAATTTAATCAATCTCTTGAAATGCCCTGCACTCGATTTGAGTGCCCATATTTCTCTTCCCCTCTTCCTCCTCTTTCCGACTGGACGTCACAAATGACGGCCTCGAATCCTTTGTCGGGTTCTTTCAGGAGCTTTAGGAGAACTTCCTGGCATTTTTTAAGAAGATCGATTCAAAGAACTTTTCTTTCAGGCGTTCGTGGAAGAGCGGCCGCATTGAAGAGATTTCGTCCGGGCCCAAATGAAAGAGGGAGACGAAGCCGGGATTTATGACTGCGGCGTGGGCGCTGCCGCCGCGGCGGCGAAGCTCCAGGAAATGAAAAGCGCCGCTGGCGGGGTTGCTCTCTTCCGAACGCCCGGCTGACGCGGCCCTCACACGAAACAGGGCTTCCGCCGCAACCCGCTGCTCGTCTGTTATTTTCGCCGTTTTCTTTGTATTCTCCTGAAGTCGCTCTTCGTTTATCTTGATCCCCACCCATCCAAAATGTGACGAAGTTTCTACTACTCCTGTGAGTTGTGGTTTTTCCGTAACGCCCTGTCCACAAAAAACTGTCAGGTGCTACCTTATTGTTAAATATTAATTGATGAAAATGTGCGTCTCTGGAGAGACAATGATTTGATAGTTATAAATTTTCAACTGGGTGAGAGAGTATATTCCGAGCTTGAGGAGAGATTGGGAAGTTCCCTTCCCATCGAACCTGTGGCGTAGCCCTCACACGAAACTGGGCTTCCGCCGCAACCCGCTGCTCGTCTGTTATTTTTGCGGTTTTCTTTGTATTATCCATAAGTCGCACTTCGTTTATCTTGATCCCCTCCCATCCAGTGTGTGACGAAGTTCCTACTACTCCTGTGAGTTGTTCTTTTTTCCGTAACGCCCTGTCCACAAAACTCTGTCAGATGCTACCTCAATGTTAAATATTAATTGATGAAAATGTACTTCTCTGGAGAGACAGTAATTTGATAGTTATTATCCAACTGGGTGAGAGAGTATATTCCGAGCTTGGGGAGAGATTGCAAAGTTGTCTTCCCTTCGATCGAGTGACGTAGCCCTCTCACGAAATAGGGCTTCCGCCGCAACCCACTGCTCGTCTGCTATTTTCACCACTTTATTTCTATTCTCCTGAAGTCGCACTTCCTTTATATAGATCCACACCCATCCAGAAAGTGACGATGTACCTACTGGAGCTGTGAAATGTGCTTTTGGCTCTGTGGTAGCTTCTGTATTACTTCTGCCACAAAGAGTGCCTGGTGCTACTGCGTTGTTAAAATAATATTTGAATAAAATATTTCTAAGGGTATGTCTTTGGAGAGACAATCAGTTTCTGGATAATAATTATTCAACTGGGTGAGTGAGTATATTCGGAGCTGGAAGGGGGGAGATTGGGAAGTTCCCTTTCCCTTTGCCCGTCTGGCGTAGCCCTCATATGACGAAAAACGGCTTCCGTCGCAATGCGCTGCTCGTCTGTTAGTTTCGCCTTTTTCATGTATGCCCTTAAGTCGCACTTCGTTTATCTCGATCCTCTCCCATCCAGAATGCTATGAAGTACCTACTGGCCCTATGAGTTATGCCTTTGACACTACGGATGGTAGCTTCCGTATTGCTGCAGCCACAAGGACTGCCAGGTTTCGGCATTACGGATGCTGTAAATTTCTCTTGTCCCTGATGGGAAGCGAACATGGACTCGTGAGCGTGAAAATCAAGTACGCCAATACACACTGATTTATAATGAGTGTATGCATTTACAATTTTATGTATTAAATATTAATGTCTATAAGATGCTTTAAAACTTACGTTTATGAAACGAAAATGATTTAATGGATAAGAATTTTCTGGCGACGTGAGAAAGTATATTCAGTGCTGGGGAGAGTTGAGGAAGCTCTCTTACCAGCGCCCGACTGGCGTAGCCCTCACACGAAACAGGACTTCCGCCGGAACGCCCTGCTAGTCTGTTATTTTCGCCATTTCATTTGTATTCACTTAAGTCACACTTCGTCTATTGATGTTCCTTTGCCATCTCAGGAGAATGGAATCCGTGACTTCGGGCAATCGACTCCATGATGAGAGTGGGAGTTGAACGCTTTAAGAAAATGTCCATAGTTGATTTTTCCTTGAGTGTTTTTATAGCTGAAACCTGCTAATGTCTTAGCCTACATAGGTTATTTGAACCACTTACAAGATAGTAGCACTTGCGAGTTCCTTGGTTCTAGGATCATGAGAACGGCAAAGAACATCTATGGCAATGCCGATTCTTCGAATTGATACATGAAAGAAGATGTCAAATAACGTTCCGGTTCAGTTTCATTTTCGATTTTTGATCACTCGTTTCATTTCCGGTTCTCAATACTGTTTCCAAAATTTGGGTAGGGATACTTCATTCTGTGTGATCCAGTAGCGTCTACTGTGGGCTACCCGAGTAGATATGTTAAGATAAATTATATTAAAAATAATTATAGCCTACATTCTTTTTCAGAGAGACACAGTTTTAAAGATTCTGTATAATCTGTTTTATTGAGATCTGCATGAAATCGCTCGGTCGTCGGCGCATCAGTCCTCTTAAGAGGCGGCAACTAAAAGAAACCACTGGCAATCAGCGGCATTCAAACAGCGTGCGTTCGTTGCATGATTCACTCCACCTCCTACTGGTAAGACATGGACCAGCCAAGGGCTGAGGTTGCCGATTTCTTGACACGCTCAGAGTAGTTCGGAGGCAGTGGGCAGTAAACGGACAGAGTGTATTAGATGTGCGCTTATATGCAAGACATACATGTTTGGTGGTTGATTGTACATACACATAATATATTATATTAAGCTTATTTTTTAGTGTTAAAATTGCAACATATTAAGTAAGTGATAGTGACAAAGTTAGCAATTAGTCAATTTGGTAAGATATTTTGAAAAAAAAAAATCTCAGTAAACTTCGGAAAGTTTATCTGCAGACCATGAGTGTATTGTACAACGTTTATTAGAGATGCCTTTTAATAATCGTTCGTAAAACGACAAATTGAAAAAAAAAATATTGAGTTTAATGAAATGATAATGTTGAATAATAAAAATAGTACAAACTGAAAAAACAACATAATCCAAGATTATGTACAGTTATATTAGTCAAAGGTTATTTCTAAGGTCAGTGGTAGCTCAGAGCATGAATGCAGTGTACGCCACTGGTGAGATCTCTGGTGACTGGAGTGGAGTACTGGAGAAAGGGAAAAAACATGGTTTTTTGTTCTCATAGTCCGCGTTTTTGCATAGTTCACTGAAGCGAGGTGGACACACACACACACACACACACACACACACACACACACACACACACACACACACTCTCACACTCACCACACTCACACACACACACACACACACACACACACACTCACACTACACACACACACACACACACACATATATTTATATATATATATATATATATATATATATATAAATTGTTTATTTTGCAGTCACAAAATACAAGTGGCATGCTAGCGACAGCCGGGCTGGGTGAGGGTCAGCTGCACTTGGGTGTCGCCTCTATCCTCTTTCTCCCACCTTGACATCGCTTTTAAGTTAATCTACATACAAGTCTAGCTAGATGGGGAAGTCAGTGATATAAGGACAAGCTGGCCTAGTCCACCTCTCAGCAGGTCCGCTGGGAGTGATCCCCGCGGCCCGACGTGGACACGAAGACGCTCAATTAAAGCAAGGAGGAGTACAGGCAAGTCAGCTTACCGCTTGAAGAAGCACCCCTAACCCCCAGCGGCCGCCGGGCGCGCGGGGGCTGAGGGTCGAGCCTTCGCTTCCGCCCGCGGGGCGCGCTGCGGGCGGCCTTGGCGGGCGGGGAGTCATTACGCGCCGCATCTCTAATTAGGTCAATGAGGGGCGCACGGCGCGAGGGGCGCCAGCGGTGAGGGGGAGGGGAGGCGGAGGAGATACAGGCACAGGCGGAAGAGTGACGGTGGAGGCGGGGCTGGAAAAGGAGGTGGAGATAGTGATGGCAAATTTTACCACAACATCGATACATCGATGTTTCGATACTTCGATGTTTCGATACATCGCTAAAGGATTTGATGTCGATGAAAACATCGCCGAGAAAACATCGATATTTAAAACATCGATGTTTTCATTATAAACTAATCAACATGCTATTTTCCCATCCATTTTTAATTAAAGTACCTAAAAGGGATTTATTGTATTTTTGGGTTACCTGCATTTTAATAGTATATACAAAATTATTATCGAAAGTAAAGAATACAATTAACAATAGAGAACATCATGTTTTGCTATCGATTTCGTGTTTCACTGTCGAGTCAGGCAATGACACGCCTGACGACAACGTACATTCATAACACGAGCTGCTCCCAAACTTCCTCAGATTGTGCAATCGAAATGTGCAGCGTGATAAAGAGGGTGATGCAAAACAACGATATTGCTGTGGATTACTGCTACTCTACAACGTGCTTAAACCCCTTTATTTAAAAAAAAATATTTAAAAAAATTAAAAACTTCGATGTTTTTGCAACAAAATATCGATGTGAAGGAAACATCGAAAGCAAAATGTCGATCGATGTTAATATATCGATGTTTCTGGTGCAAAACATTGATGTTTAGTAAACATCGATGTATTTTGCCATCCCTAGGTGGATGGTAGGCGCAGACGGAGGGGGGGGGGGCTGAAGAAGGATGCGGTTGCGAATGGGGAGGTGGATGAGGAGAGGAGGTAGTTGTAACTGTAGTGGTGGATTCATTGATTATGATTGATTGTTAGTGATTCCGGGCGCGTCAACCACTAGGGTAGTTAGTCCCATAAATAGTGCTTGTTTTGCTCGGTAGGAGGCGATGGTCTTCCCCTGCTGGATGGCGATATCCGGCACCGACCTATCGTCGTATAGCGGGAGTTCCCTAACCAGGTATCTCCCAACAGGCACAGGCAGTCTCCCGGCATGTGTGGTAGTGTAGTACATAGTGTTTGTGTGTAAGGGGTGACGATAGGACAAGGAAGAGCAAAGAAAGATCACGCGTGGTCCGTTTTGTTTGGGTACTGCTCCGGTATTCGCCTGGTGTTGATCGGAGAATCCACGAGAAACTACCTATGGGAGCAGCCGACTGCTACAATTCTCCTCCAGACCGCGACTGAATTCAATCTAGCTCACAAGCTAGTGTCCTTGTGGGTACAGAGAAATATGCCACTGGAGTGAGTGCTGCGGGAAGGGGTGGTGGGAACGTGGCATTGGCTCGCTCGTGGCACATATGGAAGTCGCTAGTCTTTCTCCACTGAGCTCGGGATTCGATTCCCGTGAATCTCATATGAAATTTGTTCCAACAAAACGAGTTTGGCTGCTTCACAAGGGCTAGTCGAACCTCTGTGTCGTGTCTTAAACCCTACCCTATCCTTATTCCTTCCCAATTATGGCCGCATGAGCGCGTAGCAGGAGGCGCGTACGCGGAGATGCTACCTGGCGGGCCTCTTCACAACTGACTGCGAAGTGACGTGACATTACTTAAGGATAATGAAGGATTACTCCCCAGCGCAAAAGCGCTCAACGCCCCTTAAGGGACTTGGAGACGCGTTGCGTCAATATGTAGACACAACAAAACAAAACGTGGAGGCGTTGGGAGCAAAGGCTGAGCGCGGCGGACAGGCGGGGGGGGGGAACCTTCCTAGGTAGCAGCGAAGAGACTGTGGGTGAAAAGAAGAACGCAGGCTGGGGTGAGCCGGGGGTAGGGGCGTGGTAGGGCGTTGGTGGCGGCGGCCAAGGTGGGGGCTGTGGAGGAGTCAGGAGGCAGACGAGGTCAGCGCGGAAGCCGGCGTCTCGCACCACTTCTCGCCCTCGTTTTATTACCCCTCTCTACCCCTTCGCCACTCCCGTTTCCGCACACACGGTCGAACCTACGCGGTTTGTTTCGACGCCCCACTTCCTGCCCCTCGCCCGCTCCGCTCCCTTCCCTCCGGGTCAGGATGTTAATGTTTGTTTTTGTTTGCTCCGTGACCTTGCACACGGCGTTCAATTAGGTAACGGTTCATCAGCACGAAAACAATATGCAGAGTGGAAATAACATGGAATCAAGCAATGGATATTAAACACATTTTTGTTTGTACTTTTATCCTTTCGGTCTTATTGTTCTTTCTTCTGCTTTTACAGTTGTTTTTCTGTCATCTCATTTACCCCTTTTATTAATTTTTCTGTTACTTTTCCCTTCTATTTTTCTTCTCCTATTTCCTTCACTTTTTGATCGGAGAGAATTTTAACGTACTACCCTTCACGTTAGCCTTGTGTATTTTGGGCCCGCCCTTCGCTTCCAACTCTCCACGTTAACTGTACCACCACAAGTACGAACCCAGAGACCTCCCGGTCGATGAATCTGCTGAGGTAATGTTTTCGTAGAATTCTCACCGTGTTTACTGTCGGGGTTTACACGATTTTTTCCCGCATTTCAACAATTCACATCTTCTGCTCATTGTGCACTCCATCATCTGTCAGTAAGTCGTCAAAACATTCAGGATAAAAACGGCAACAGCATCTGTTAGATGTCTCAAGATATCAGACAGTCTATCTTACAATTCATAACTACTGATAATTTTAATTTTTCTCGTCTGAATATTTTTCTGTAGTTTTTCTTTTATTTCATTGTTTCATTTAATTTTGTCCTTCACCTTATTCGTTCTGCTTGTGATCAACTGTTTGGTTATTTGAATGAAAGAAGCTGACGACAGATATTACACAGCACTCGTTTCTGAATCGGGCGCTAAATGATTGGCACAGTTTTTTCGTGACAGTCTTTGAAACCTCTCTTCGCACTGTATAAATATTTAAAGGTTATACCTAATCTACATTAATAATTTAGTCTGCGCGCAAAACTAAGCAGTCTACAGCCAAATGAGAGTTGTCAACAGCTTCCTAATTACTTATCCAGAAAATAGGGAATAATTCAAAAACAACTGAACGTGTTCGATTTTCAGAAAACAATATACATTTTTGGTAATGCTATTTCGCCTTGCCTCTCACTCCCCGTACCGGATAAATTCTCTTACCCTGTGTATCACTGCATATGATACAGATGAAGTCACGCGGCATCAAAGCTCCGAAGAAGGGGGGCCGCTTATTGAATATTTCTATTCACATGTTGCGTTATGGAACTGTAGCCTTTTATATAATTTTGGTATGCAACGAACTGATCTACTGTATATACAGAATATATTTTATTGCACTATTAGTAAAGACTGGTTTGGTGGAAATATTTAATTTATTGCAGTGTTGTATACGACGATTTTATTCGTTATCCTTGAGAAGCGTTCGTGTTAATTTTTGGAAAATAATTTTGTATGGTTCTGTTTAGCAGTATTTTAGTTACTGCTTGCCACTACTATAAATTGTATTATGAATACTCTCTGTCTTTCATCACTGCTTCGAAAGAGAAATAAATGTTGTGAATGTGTCTGCATGAAAAGAGAAGTGAGGTGATATGAAGTGCAATGCGTAGTATGGATGCTGAATGTTGCGAAAAAAATTAATGGGCTACGCAACAACGTGCGTTACTCGTAATTTGAATAAGTGCACTAATGTAGCAGGCGGAAAGTGTCTGCGCTTTCAAAGTATCGTTATCTACATCGAAAATTCCAATGATACTGCACCATATTTCTTCCAGATATGTTGACGGATTTTTGTCATCGAATGTCAGGGCTTCGGGAACGAACGTGGACGCCGTCATGACCGTGCTGTGAGATATTTTCGATATTTGCACTAAACTAGTGTTCGTCGCTAATAGATATTTATTAAAGTTCGCTTTGAGCTAATGCTCGGCGTCAAAAATGATTACAACTAGATTTACAATTAAAACACTATTACCAACATTTACAAATAGAATTACAATTAGAATTAGAGATAGATATTCTAGTTCTAATTAATTTTTAGTTATCTCTAAATTAACTTACCGGGAACGGTAGCTCAGTGCATCAACTGATGTCACTGCAGCGCCTCTGACCGGGAGGTCCTAGGTTCGAGTCCTGACGGAGACAGGATTTTCGACACTAGCTTTTCAGCTCTGTTGAATTCAGTGGCTGTCTGGAGCAGAATTTTAGCAGCCAGCTGCTCTGATCGGTAGTTTTCCGTGGTTTCTCCGATCAACACCAGGCGAATGCCGGGGCAGTTCCCTACCAAACGGGCCACGGACCGCGCGCGATCTGTCCTTCCTTTTCCTTGTCCTATCCTCTCCCCATTACACACACACACTTACACTAACATGCACTACACTACCACATATTCCGGGAGACCGGTCGGGAGCTTAGAGCTTGTCCCGGCTGGGGCGGTGCCCCGCTGGTGGGAGAGTCCTTGTTAAGGGGAAGATCACCGCAATCTCCCGAGAAGAAAACATGCACTACACTAACGGGACTAATGACCAAAGCAGTTGACGCGCCGGGAAACACGAAAAAATGAATCAACCTTTTCTCGGTTGGGAATGAAATATGTTCAATGAAGAAATGAAAAGAAATAAAAGTGAAAAAATATGCTTGTGGTCACTCTCATAAATGTAAAAATATTTAACTCTCCTACATTATAAAAAGTGCTTAATTTAATTCTTTTGTGATCAGTTAGAAATATGTCTTAAGCCAGAAACATTACTTTTCTTGTCTAATGGTTATGAAATACTTGGTTTAATCGTTCTGTTACCTATTTTCATTGCCTAATACGATTTAATATTAATACTGTGTTACCTGTTTTAGGTGCCTAAATCATCACTTTTTGAGTATAAAATTCCGAGATCTAGTCATCACTCACTCCTAATACCCTTGTTGCAACCACTCCCCTCTCTCCCTCATTCTTCTGTTCCTCCTTTTTTCTTTCACTATTCACCTTTTTCCCTTCACTCTCTTTGCTCATACCTCTTCTTCCAGCATCCATTCCTTCTTCCGCCCTTCGATTTTCACAATCATCTTCCACCCGCCTCTCTCTGTTCCACATTTCCCATCGTCTGTCCCGGTTTTCGCCCTTATCCTCCACCTTCGTTCTCCTCCATGCTCCACCCTCCATTTTCTTCATCCCCCCCGTCTTTCCTCTATCTCGTAATCTTTTTGCCCATCCCTCATCCTCCGCCGACTTCGTTACTCTAGCGCGCGAGCAGTCCTTCGTCCTAATCCTCCACCATCTATTCTCCCTCTCCCCCCTCCTTTGTTTTTTTCGACCCTCCATTCTTTTCGCCTGCCGTTCATCCTCTGTCCTACAACCTCCGACGTCCGTTTCGTCGCTCGCACTCATGCCCTTTCGTCCTCCATTACCTTCGTGCGCTCTTCGTCGTTCTACTTTATCCGGTGTCCGTCTCGTCCTTCGCACTGATCGTCACTCTCCATCCTCCATTCCCTTCATCTGCCCTTCCTCCTTTGTCCTACTTTATCCGATGTCCGTCTCGTCCTTCGCACTGATCGTCCACTCTCCATCCTCCATTCCCTTCATCTGCCCTTCCTCCTTTGTCCTACTTTATCCGATGTCCGTCTCGTCCTTCGCACTGATCGTCCACCCCTCATCCCCCATTCCCTTCTCTCCTTTTCCTCACTGTCCTCACCCCTTTTCCCCGCTCCATTCCCTTCGTCTGCCCTCGCAGTGCTCCTCTTCCGGGGAGCGCGGCCGCCAGCCCCTCCATCCTCAGTCCTTGGCGCGTATCAGATTAGCCCCGGGCGCCGGAGGAGGCCTAATGAATTCGCAGACGGCGCCGCCCCCGCCCCCGCCGCCTCCTGCTCACGCCAACGCGCGCTTCCATCACGATAGCCATCAGAATCCGTCACACTCACTGTCGCTGTCAGTACAAAGTCGGAGGTGCCAACTTGAAGAAAATTCTTAGGGGAGGGTTGTAGTATGCCCTCGATACTTGCTTATTTCTTAACGTTTGGTTTTCTGTTTCAAAGGGAGAGTCCTCTCCGTCATAACGATGCTGTTGTCTCTTTAATCTTTCTCGCATACTGCATACGGAATATACTTAAGAAGCATTGTAATGCTGCAGCAAAAATCGGAAATTATTGGACAGAAAAAATCGCTTTGTGGGTCATTCATACAGAAAATACGGATATTTCATGTCTCTCTATTTCCATTTCCATTGATTTATTACCTTTTAACTGAAAAAATCGTTTTAGAATTTATTGAACTCTGATCTCGAACTCACTAAGCCCTGTAAGCAATTGCAACCCTGAAAGTACTTACAATTGTTGGTCACAATGATGATTTTTCTGTAGTAGAAACGAATTTCAGTGAACTTGGGTAGACTGAGTGCGTACATGGTGAGAAAATGTAAAAAAATTAAATGAGGCGAGGAACCCGATCCGCAGTGCAGTCTACAAATAAGGACAGGCACATACCTGCATGGATTGCCTGCGCGATTTTCTGGTCGTAACCATATCTTTAAAAGCTTTAGAAACCTGAAATATTAAATATATAAATTATGTGTTTTTAAAATGTATAAATTCGTAGCTTAGATGCACGACTGTTGTCGTAGTGTGCGCAACGTCACCGTCTCCTCCAATGCCACCTCACGTTTGCGGTCGTTCTTGGCGTAACCTTAATTCTGACCATAATTGCCATAATCATCACTTACATTGACATTCTGATCACCATCACAAAAGTATGTTTTCAGAGCTCAATTGTCACACAGCTGTAATTGACATACACACAGCATTGAATAACTGTCCAATATCAAATTTTCTTGCATTATATTCTCTGTGGTGTATTTCATCTATTTGTACAGCTAATTTCACATGAGTTCCTTTTGAACATTCTCCCCCCGAATAGCATCAACTCATTGCGTCGATATTTTTCATTTTTGTCAATGGCACGCCATTGTCCGTTCGGGATCCAAGAGTGCCGATTTGTAATCCCCCCCACTGTTAAACCCTCTTTGTAACGAGAGACGCAACGCTCAGGAAATCGGATTAAGAGCTACTGGACTGTGAGTACTATGAGTCTGGAACGCTCGTCATGTTTTTGTCTTTACCCATTGGGTAGTGTAGTACTTCACCTCACTTTCCAGCAAATGATAATGACAAGAACTTCAGCACGGCTAGGTGCCATTAGACGGTACTCTTGCACGGTGCGTCTTTTGGTCGATTGAACGCCGTTGCAACACTAGTGATGGAGTCCACAGTAACATGTAACATGAAGCATTGCTTGAGGTGAACTCATTCTGGCTTGAATCACTCAGTATTACTGTGAACATCTCTATCAGTGGAGTTGCAACGGCGTTGCATCCAACATTGCTTGAGATGGACTCATTCTAATTTGAGACAATCACTATTACTGTGGACATCTTATCAGTGAAGTTGCAACGGCGTTGCATCGAACATTACTTGAGGTGCACTCATTGTAGCTTGAGGCACTTAGTATTACTGTGGACATCTTCATCAGTGAAAGCTACAACGGCGTTGCATCGAGGAAGTTACTTCCGGTATAAGAGTACCAACTATTGACCACCACCCATGAAGCAGTTCTTCTCTTTAGCGACGTAACATCTGCATCTGCATCTGAAGAGCCCATACAATGCGAAACTGACATGGCTATTTAGTCCAAAACACCATATTTTGGAACGACCGCTATAGAGCGGAAGTTATGCCAGCTGCACTGCATTGTATCGCATTTAACGTCTTTTCTCCTTCTTAAAGGAGCATGAACTTTGGCTTTTGGCGCTCCTATCTAAACCAACAAACTGTGTTCAGTACAGTGTATTGAACCTGAGAGAGTATTGCAATAAGCAGTTTGCAGGTGCAGATATAACAGCGTTTCGCTCTTTTGGACTCTTTGGATGGGCAATTCAGTCTATGACGCTATTGTGTTGGAAGTAGTTGTGCCCAGGAACATGAAATGCTGACTCACGAACACCCCACCGTTTTTTTCGTTTTTGGGAAAAATTGAGGGGTCGAGATAAGGTTATGCTAACCCTCATTTCATAAATACATAACAAATATCTAAGAATGTCTTCTAAAAACACACATTGTCTTCATAGAACTACAGTACATGTGTAGAAAGCAGACAGAAGTATATATAAAAATTAACACAGGTCTCATTGTACTAAAACTTTGGGGTAAAAACAGCGGAACACGGGAATGGGAAGTCTCGAACACGAGACACTTCAAGCCAAGGCAGCTACGACCCTTCAGCTCTAGCAATCTCGGCTATACATGCCGGGGTACTAAAACTTTGTTATTCCTTTAGGTTGATTGATTGTTAGTGCTTTCGGGCGCGTCAACTACTATGGTCAGTAGTCCCGTAAGTGTGATTTTGCTCGGGAGGTGGCGATCGATCGTCTCCCCAGCTGAATGCCAGATGTGGCGCCAACCTACCGTCGGCTAACGGGTCTTTCCCTAATCAGGTATTTCCCGCCAGCGGAGCATCGCCCCAGACGGGACACGTTCTAAGTCCCCGATCGGTCTCCCGACATGTATGGTAGTGTAGTGCATGTTAGTGTGTGTGTGTGTGTGTGTGTGTGTGTGTGTGTCTGTGTGTAAGGGGTGAAGATAAGGAAGAGGAAAGATTCTAAGATGAAGGAAAGATCGCGCGCGGTCCATGGCCCGATTGTTAGGGTACTGCTGCGGCATTCGCCTGGTGTTGATGAGAGAAACCACGGAAAATCAGAGCAGTCGATCACATCAGAGCAGCGATCACATCAGCCAATCACATCAGATCAGCCGATCGCTAGAATTCTCCTCCAGACAGCGACTGTATTCGAACTAGCTGAAAAGCTTGCGTCGAAAATCCTGCCGCCGTCTGGACTCGAACCTATGTCCTCCCGATCAGAGGCGCTGCTGTGACATCAATTGATGCACTGAGTCACCGTTCTCAGTGTTTTCCCTTTGGCTGACAAAATAATAGTCATGTAGGTTAACACTACTTTCCCCCGGTCCCTTCAATTACATCATAGACGTAAGTAACGCGTATCCACGCCACCGCATGCCGTCTTTGAACGCGTCTCTCGCAGCGTGTATTCCGCCGGGACGCCGACCTCGCGCCTAATCCGTCCCGGGCGCAGGCAGGTGGCCCGCGCCGCCCGCGCCACCCACACCGCCCGCGCGCGCGCGTATTAGAAAGTCTGATGAGGCTAATTGGGGCGGTGCGATCACAATGGCCGCAATTACGGCGCGGTCCCCGCCCCTGCCCGCGCCCCGCCGCCGTCCCCGCACGGTGCCGCACGTTAAGAGGTTAATTATCGCCCTATCGCCCGCCGCTCATCGGCGCTTCTGCCTCTGCCCGTCACGCCCCCGCCCGCCGCCCGCCCCGGGGCGTAACGAAGCCACTCGCCGCCCGCCGCGCTGCTGGTCGATACGCGAGCCCCGCGGAGCAGCCGGCGCTGGAGGAGGCGGTGGCGGCGGTGGGAACTTCTTCGTGAAAGTATCTACTTGGCTGATTCAGTTCAGTCAAATAGCTGTTACGAAATGAAAATGGTACGAGTGTGTCAACTCGTAATGAAACTAACAATTGATTGATTTTTCGTGTTTCTGGGCGCGTCAACTCCTTTGGTCATTAGTCTCGTTAGTGTAGTGCATGTTTTCCCCCGGGAGATGCCGGTGATCTACCCCCGCTGGATGGCGAGATCCGGCGCGGACCTACCGTCGGCTAGTGGGGTTTCCCCTAACCAGGACTCTCCCACCAGCCGGGCAGCGCCCCAGCCGGGACTATCTCTAAGCTCCCGACTGGTTTCCCGGAATATGTGGTAGTGTAGTGTATGTTAGTGTAAGTGTGTGTGGAAGGGGAGAGGATAGGACAAGGAGGAGGAAGGAAAGATCGCGGTCGGTCCGTGGCCCGTTTGTTAGTGCACTGCTCCGGCATTCGCCTGGTTTTGATCGGAGAAACCATGGAAAACTACCGATCAGAGCAGCCGGCCGCTAGAATTGTCCTCCAGACAGCGACTGAATTCGACCTAGCTGAAAAGCTAGAGTCGAAAATCCTGCCGCCGTCAGGACTCGAACCTAAGACCTCCCGGTCAGAGGCGCTGCAGTGACATCAGTTGATGCACTGAGTTACCGCTCCCGGTAACAATTGAGTAATGTGTAATGGGTTGCTGTGGAGGCAAATTTGTTTTTGAAGACGCTGGCTAGAGTTCGAAAGAGATGGCCGCGTAACGATTATGTCGATTATGTGATTTAAAGTGAAATACTTGTTCAAATTAGTAGTATCTTCAGATTAGAATATTGGCAAAACCTAGGGGAAGGTATTAGATATTATTAATCGGTGGTTCAAGAATACAGAACAAGATATTCGCAAATGCGGAGCAGGTAATAGTTTGCCAATTGAGTAGCTATCCAGAACTTCCGAGCAAAATATTTTCTTTTCATTCGAACTTAAAGAGTTTTATTTGACAGTCCTCATGAGAGAGGAGAAGGGACAGCGAGGTGAGGTAAGTGGAAAGCAGCGGCAGCGGAAAGAAATACCCATGATCGCAGGCGCCCACGGGAGCAAATACTGGCAAAGTTCATAAATACGTAACAATGGCAAAATGAACTCTACTTTTCTGCGGAAAGAATCCAATCGTATAACGTGAAATACACTACAAGATCCAAGTATTTTAATTCCAGTAGACAATCACGAAGAACGCGTACACCTCCTTATCCGGAGTATTTTCAATGCGGTCCGGGAGACGCCGCGTCGCAGACACAGAAGCCGTATCGGTAACGTAGCAACCTTCCTCAGGGCAAAGAGTCCTGAATTCCAATGTCGCCATTAGGATGGTTGCGGCATGACGGCCGAAATGTCGGCAGCTGTGCCTAAGAGGCGGCGTCTCCCAGACAGACAGGTAGATACTGAGTCCGCCCGCAGAAGCCTAACCTTCCTTAGTGAATACGGCCGAAATGTCGCATGTTAAAAGTATAAAAAAAAAAAAAAAAAATTACATTAAAATGCATATACACTAACATATAAATGAATAAACCTACATATTACTATACTAAACATTAAAATGCATATACACTAACATATAAATGAATAAACATACATATTACTATACTAAACATTAAAATGCATATACACTAACATATAAATGAATAAACTTACATATTACAATAAACTTACATATTACGTGCATATTACATATTACATGCACAGGAAAACGCAAATACTTGGCTTCTCTGGTAACGAGATATTTCACTTCCCTAGGATCAGTTTCTTTCCGCAGAACAATATAATGTATTTTGCTATTTTTTTGAACCGAATAAAGTAGTACATCTTGAGCTTATAAATTATCATATTTTTTCCTATTTTTCCTATAGAATGTACGAATCATACCATTTAAAAATATGCCTATTCGCAAAACCCATTAATATAATTTGGTCGAGCACTGTCACACTTCGTAGCAGAGGGTTGTACAAATGTCTACTATCTACAGGATTTTAGTCAACAACAGATTGTAAACTTTGAAGTTTAAATACAGGAATTGCTTTTCCATCATTCCATAGTGATGTCCATTCCTCAATCAGTCGAAATAGACCGGTTAGATTTACGTGTTTAAATGTGAATCTCAGAAAACTCCCCTGAAAGGGGTTTTCTGTCAAGTATGGAGGATGATTTATATGTCTCCAGTATTCTTTCGCATGTTTACAACTAAGAAACCTATTGTTTCTTAGTCCATTTTTACGTTCTTGGACTTACTGCATAAGAAGATAAAGTTATCTAATCGTTCCCCGGAAAACGCCGAATTTTCGGAAGAAAATCTATTGCTGGATCTTGGTGACCAAAAAGTGAATAAATCATGTTCCTATATAATTATAGTAAACTACTTTCTCTAACAGTTGGTGGAACCACAATCTAAGTATTGAGAGTCCTTGAAACCGAAAAATCGATTGACGGCAAAATCTCTGTCTGTTCGTCTCTCTCTCCCCGTCCGTCTGTCCGCCCGTGGTCAACGCTAATGCCTAAACCGTTCAACTGATTTTCTCCAAAATTGCTATTCTCTGATCGATCTGAAGCAACTCACGGCTTAGGAAGGTTCACCAAGATATTTTGATTTTTGATGGTACTTTACATGAAGCTTCAAAAACATTTTCAAACTTTATTTGATTAATCTTTGTCGTCGGATTGCGTAAAGAACCTGAAGAGAATGGTGCAGGTCTCATTTCCGTTAAAATTTCAGATTTTTCGAAAATTGCTAAAGTACAAATTTTTCGGGAGTCTTCCTTCAACTATGATATTAAAGATAGATATTTTTTGCTTAATGAAATCTATTTGTTAAAGTCAGATCTTCAAATAAGACCATATTACAGTTTAAAAATAACAGGCCATAAGGCAATTTAAAAAACTAAACAATATTTTTCAAAAACTGTAGAAAGGTTTTTCTTTAAATTTTCTCCTCGTATGTATCAAGGGCGGTATAAATATGGTGCTAGCATAATTTCCGGCAAACACTCCCTATTTTCGAAAATTGCTAAAAGTTAACATTTCAAAACTACAAAATTGATTGGAATTTTTGCCTTACATAGAGAGGTTTAAAATATCGGGCCTTTAAAAACGGTGAGGTACAATTTTTTGAAGTAGTAGATTTCTCGTAATTGGTGTTTAAAATTTATGAAATTTTCAAACTTATTTTTTCTAAAAAACACTCCAATTTTTTTTCTTCAAACTTTTTCCACAGATAAAATAAGGGAAGATTAAAGAATGGCGCTGATCTCTTTTTCGTTGAATACTCCGAATTTTCGAAAATTGCTAATTTAGAAATAATTTGAGATAGTATGTTCTGCTGGAGCATTTGTTATAGTTTTTTCGAGATAACTAGTCCCATAAAAGCTGTTCCTTCTCTTCACTTCAAAGAGATTCTTCTTCCTCCATGTCTGCTATGTTATCGTAGGTCAAATAAAGACTCTGTTGGCTTCTAGTGTAGATTCAATGACAGAAATGTGAGCATCGTTAGGTAAAAAAAAATATCTCGTTACCAGAAACAGCAAGTATGTGTGTGTGTTGTTAAAGTTAGTGAAGTAAAGCTAGCGAGATTTTTTATTTCAATGATTATATTGTGTTCGGGTACATCAATTACTAAGGTCATTAGTTCCGTTGGCGTAGTACATGCATTTTTATCACGGAAGGGGCCAGTCATATTTCCCCCGCTGACTTCTGAAATCCGGCGCCGACCTACACACCTGCTTGCGGGTTTGATTGATTTATTTTTTCGTGTTTCTGGGCGCGTCAACTGCTTTGGTCATTAGTCCCGTTAGTGTAGTACATGTTTTTCTCGGGAGATAGCGGTGATCTTCCCCCGCTGGATGGCGAGATCCAGCGCCGACCTACCGTCAGCTAGTGGGGTTTCCTCCTAACCAAGACTCTCCCACCAACGGGGCACCGTCCCAGTCGGGACAAGCTCTAAGCTCCTGACCGGTCTCTCGGAATATGTGGTAGTGTAGTGCATGTTAGTGTAAGTGTGTGTGTAAGGGGAGAGGATAGGACAGGGAATAGGAAGGACAGATCGCGCGCGGTCCGTTGCCCGTTTGGTAGGGTACTGCTCCGGCATTCGCCTGGTGTTGATCGGAGAAACCACGGAAAACTACCGATCAGAGCAGCCGGCCGCTAGAATTGTCCTCCAGACAGCGACTGAATTCGACCTAGCTGAAAAGCTAGTGTCGAAGATCCTGCCGCCGTCAGGACTCGAACCTAGGACCTCCCAGTCAGAGGCGCTGCAGTGACATCAGTTGATACGGCTTGCGGGGTTTTCCCCACGTACCTCCCAGCAGTGGGGCACCGCTTCAGTCGGGACAAGCTCTAAGCACCGGACTGATGATCTTCCGAGTGAAGCTCCCGATGTGTGGTAGTGTAATGTATGTTAATGTTTGTGGAAGTAAGTGGTAAGGAAAGGAAAGGAAAGGAAAGGAAGAGGAATGATCGCGCTCTGTCCGTAGCCTCTTTGTTGAGGTACTGATTCGACATTCGCGTGATGTTAAAGTGAGAAATCACGGAAAACTACCGATCAGAGTTGCCGGACAATACAATTCTTGAGACTGCTGACAACCGGTCGCTGAATTTGAGCTCTAGCTATATAGCTAGAGTCAAAAATACTGCCTCCGTCTATGCTGAAACCCTAGGTCCTCCCGGACAGCGGCCCGGCAGAGAGTTCAAATTGATCCCGCAATCCACCTCATCTGGTTTTAAGTTTTAATATCCATTGTTTTTAAATTCAACGATTAGCGAGTTTTTGTAAATGACCTGGAATCGTTCAAAACATGAGTTCCTTTACAAAAATATCATAATTATACACGATTCATTTAGTTTTTAAGGAAAGGTAGGAAATAGGACTTTTACCTACAGTTCACTACAACATACGTGTCACAATCTTGGTAAAAATAAATCGTTTCAATTACATTTTCAGAAATATGAATATTTCTATGTTCTCATTAAATAGTGATAGTATTGTTTTAGAATTTATAAACCTCACCCGTATCAATAATGTTAGAGAATAAGTACTGAACGTCATGAAATAATAGTTACGGGAGATGTGGATTTTCCTTGCAGTACGTGTGTTGAATGTTTGCATTCTAACTTTACTACAGTTCTTCCTTTTGTGCAATGTCATCGTAAGGGTTCCGCTAGTTTATTAATATTTTCTATATTTACAATTACGATATATTGTTTAGATTTTTTGTAGATAATTAGCTCATTTATAATATTGAAAAAATAGTTGTTTGGCTTTCAGAGTTAATATGGCCTGCATTATTCCTAGAATTACTTCCTCAAACCCGTTGGCGTGTGATGTTTATTTGAGATATTATAAACGGTAGAAGCTTGTGAACGTTTTACGAACTCGCCTATAAACTAATGTAGTATCTGAGTCTGTAGGTTTGAGAGTTATTCGCTAAGGAATTAATTGTCATATAGACCAAACCATATACAGAATATGAAGCTAGTCTGCAGATTTATAAGAGCCACCAGCAAACTTCGAATTAAAGTGCAAGAAAAAAACTTTACGAAGGATATTTCTTCCACTGTTATGGAGGGACTTTCAAGAATAGATGTCATCAAGTGATCTCAATTATACCACAGAATTGAATAAAGGGAGGCCAGACTTATATGATAACATGCAAGAACCTATCTTATCAATTTCAACGCAAACTCATACTTGTTGTGACAAATGCTTCAATGCAATTAGAACATTAATGATTAAAAAAGGTAATTTTTTAATATAAAAATTAATTTTTGTTCATTTTTTCCGACTTAGAAAATTTTCTCACCGTAGAAATTCTTCCATTATTAACTAATAAAATATAGTAAAAATCCTTGTGATGTTTATTCTGTGTTTGTGTCTGTATGTGTTCTAATTGCTGTTTTGAATGTGATTTGTCGTAATGTTACGGCATAGATATGACGGCGTAGTATTACTACAAATAGAATATTTGAATTTTCCATGTGGTAACTTTGTTACTAACCTTGGTGCCCAACGAGGGCACAAAAAGTAGGGAAGTCTTAACGATGTACGTGTGAAGCGCATAAAAACCAGCTCCCAAAATTAGAGAATACTGAAATACAGTTCTGTCCTCCGTTTTGTCCTCGCCACTGGGTGACCGCTTTACCAGTTCTAAGGTAATTTGTCACCCGAAATTGTCTTCAACGTCCTGCTGTAGGCATGATCCCACTTCGTGTGCTTCCCTGCTAACTGTTCTTCTGTTCACCAATAGCAAAAGTCCTTCTTATTGTTCCCGGAATTAATTACTGTTATAGATATCTACAAATTCATCTCAGAAAATGTTTAGTTGAATAAATGTAGTTTTAATTTCATTTCAAGTGAATGGAATTATACCGCCTGGTTCTCTTCTGTAGAAACCACATTATGAGATGTTATGTTTGTTCTTTTTCAGTACAAAAGACATTCACAAGTAGGTTAAATGTTGGTTATTTTGATAAAAACATAATGTAACAGTTCAGGAATAATGATGTATAATTAATTCAAATGATAAAGTTTGTTACTTGCTTCTTTACTGCATAAAGTCGTCCAAACAATGTTTCAATCACAAGGAAGTAAGTTATTACTAAACGATGATTAATCAATTTTAGAGCACATTTAATAGCTTGTAAAACTTTAAGCCAATTTACTTTCAAGATCCAATTAAAACAACCAACATAGCAATTATAAACTCGTCAATCATACTAATGAGCAGTCGATAAATAATGTCAATGAAACCTTATACTTTCCACTGAATGGCATATAACTGACGTTAAAATAAAGAGTCAAACAACTGGTTTATTGTAGAATAGCACACCTTACTTTTTTACCTACCGAACATTTAACTAAATTAATTACACATAACTTTAATTTCATTTCAAAAATCTAACAAGTTTTCTTGTTACTCTAAAAAAATAATCTGGTGCAGTTGTACGAGAGTTGAAATAACACCACAGTTATGAAACAAGAATAAACCATTTAAGACTTCCAATTTTAGGAAAGGAAGATGATTCGAAAAATATAGTGCGCAGCGCTATGGGTTTATCATAGACTCTACTATGAATGTCAGATTAAAGTAGGCGATATGTAGAGTGGTTTGGTGAAACTCAACAGAGCGAATTCTAACTATGACCTGAAGATATTGACTTGAAATTAGGGCAGTAGTCTGTCCCCGCCGCATTCCTTTCCGTTGTGCGAACTATGTAGCAGGTAGCAGCGACGGCAGCTTTAGAGCCGGCGCGAGACAGGCTAGTGAAGCACAGGGACCGTGGGTTGATTGATTGATTTTTTCTTGTTTCCGGGCGCGTCAACTGCGTCGGTCATTAGTCCCGTTAGTGTAGTGCATGTTTTTTCTCGGGAGATGGCGGTGATCTTCCACAGCTGGATGGCGAGATCCGGCGCCGACCTACCGTCGGTTAGTGGGGTTTCCCCCTAACCAGGGCTCTCCCACCAGCGGGGCACCGCCCCAGTCGGGACCAGCTCTAAGTTCTCGACCGGTCTCCCGGAATATGTGGTAGTGTAGTGCATGTTAGTGTGTGTGTGTGTGTGTGTGTGTGTGTAAGGGGAGAGGATAGGACAAGGAAGACGAAGGACAGATCGCGCGCGGTCCGTGACCCATTTGGTAGGGTACTGCTCCGGCATTCGCCTGGTGTTTATCGGAGGAACCACGGAAAACTACCGATCAGAGGAGCCGGCCGCTAGAATTCTCCTCCAGACAGCGACTGAATTCGACCTAACTGAAAAGCTAGTGTTGAAAATCCTGCCGCTGTCAGGACTCGAACCAAGGACCTCCCAGTCAGAGGCGCTGCAGTGACATCAGTTGATGCACTGAGCTACCGCTACCGGTACAGGGACCGTGGGAGGAGAGGGCATTTTCTAGAAATGAGTGTTGAATATTTGGGTTGATCATTTCAGAATAAGGATTGTTCGCCCACAAATTTCGATCGCGTGAGTGAGCGAGCTTTTTCGTGTTTCCGAGCGCGCCACCGTTTGCTATTATTCTCATGAGTCTAGTGCATATTATAGCCGAGAGGTGGCGGTTTTCCTCCTTGCTGAAACGAGAAATTCTGCTCTGGGGTGTCTTGCGGGGTTTCCAGGTTTCTCCCCCAATGAGACTCGACCCAGCTGGGCTTCCGACCCCATTGGCCAGAACCCAGATGGCAGAATTTTCGACAATAGCTAGATGGCTAAGTCGAATTCGGGCATTGTCTGATGGAGCTTTTTACCGGCTGGCTGCTCTGGTCGGTAGTTTTCCGTGTTTTCTCCAATCAACACCAGGCGAATGCAGCAGCAGTACTCTAACTAACGGGCCACGGACCACGCGCGATCTTTCCGTCCTCTTCCTTGTCCTACCCTCTCCCCATACTTACACTTACATGCTTGTCCCGACTGGAGTAGTGTCCCGTTAGTGAGAGATACCTGATTGGAAAACACCCCGTTAGTCAACAGGTAATTCGGCGCCGGATGTCACCGTCTACCGGGGGAAGATCACCGGCACATCCCAAGGAGAAAACTTGCACTACACTTATGGGACAAATGAACTTAGCAGTTGACGCGTCCGGAATCACTAACCAATAGACCCAGTGAGGCTCCATGCTCTCGAGATATGTCGTAGTGTAGTGCAAATTGTGGTGAATTTTGTGGTACCTAAGAGAGATGAGGCATAGATAATGAAGGAAAGATCGCGCGCGGTCCATGGCCCATTGGTAATGCTCCTGTTTTTTATCGGAGAAACCACGAAAACTACTCATGAATGCATCCGACCGATAGAATTCTCCACCAGACAGCGAGTGAATTCGACCTAGCAATTTGGCTAGTGTTGAAAATCCGTCACCGCCAAGATTCAAACTCTATTTTCGATTGTTTAATTTACACTGATTTTATGGACCTCCTAAGAAGTTTTTTTAAATTCAAAATTCGTGTAGTATATGACTTAGTGTAGGTATCACAGAATTTTGAAAATGTGTACAGAATTCACTCTTGCCCATAGCACGTCATACGCAGTTATAACTGTTTTTTGATGTAAAATAAATAAATAAATAAATAAATAAATAAATAAATAAATAAATAAATAAATAAATAAATAAATAAATAAATAAATAAATAAATAAATAAATAAATAAATAAATAAATAAATAAATAAATAAATAAATAAATAAATAAATAAATAAATAAATAAATAAATAAATAAATAAATAAATAAATAAATAAATAAATAAATAAATAAATAAATAAATAAATAAATAAATAAATAAATAAATAAATAAATAAATAATAAATAAATAAATAAATAAATAAATAAATAAATAAATAAATAAATAAATAAATAAATGAAGTCGTTCCTAAGAATTGGAACGGCGACGATGCTCGCGCTCCAGAAGCGCGGTGGTAGGTGAGCAGTGAGAGTTGTGTGGGCGTGAAGTGGGCGGGGCAGCTCCGTTAAGCCCTCTACCTGTCGACTTAACACGCCCCGCCGGCTCCCGCTGTCTGCTTACCTAACAAGTCGCCTCGCTGTCGCCGTCGAGCTCCGATTAGATGCTGTGCATTTCCCACGTCCCGTTTCGCCACCGCACCGGGCGGAGGCACCGACCGTTCTCAACGCAGTCACGCGTAAAGCGCCCTATTCACGCTCAGGACACGTGACAGTTTTGCCCGTTCAGAGTGACTGCTTCATTGGGTCCGTTCAGAATGGCTGCTTCGTTTGCTACGAAATCGCAATGAAGATAGGGTTTTTCTAACCCGTAGTCTGTTTTTCTCACTTGGGACGTACCCATGAAACAAGGAACATGGATCACGGACGAATCGGTAGTGTCACCGTTTTGATACGACAGGCAACAGCGGAATTCCATGTGTTCCAAGAATTTCATGTATTCTTCCTCTTCGAAAAAGTTCAAGTCAGTGCAAGTTCTGAAGAGGCATTTTGGTCTTCTTTTTTATCTTCTTGTATTGTTTAAATCCTCTGCTTCTCGTATTCACTGAAGGACACTTCTACCTATCGCCACATAAAATGAGTCCCTCTATTAAGTGCTTATGCACTGGTTCGATTTTCTTCATGATAATGTGCTAAAACACGTTTTGAAAAATACCATTCAGAGATTTTGGTTGAGGAAAACGAATAATTTTAGAAATTTGAAGGATTCGTGGTCATTGTTTCGCATGAGACGAAGACATTTGTGAGTGGGTAAGATCATATTCGGTGGACAATCCAGAAGATTTTTAAAGAATCGTATTAACTGTCTTGGCTCCCAATGGTATAAATTTATACATACTATTGGAGATTACTTTGAGGATAAGGAATATTCTTCTATCCTTTTTCGCATTTGGAATATTAATTTCATCTCTCCATTTCATTAATATAGAATTCTTGTTTTATAATACTCACTACTATATTTTCGTGAACACATGTACGAAGTTTGAACATGTTACCATGAACACATGTACGAATGAATTTCGTGAACACATGTACGAATCTCGAAGTTTGCACATGTTACCATGATAATTGAGAAAATTATAGAATAAATAACTACAAATTTTCTAGCGACCCAAATTTGTTTCACAAACAAGAAACTTATCTTCATATGCAACAGCAATATTCTTAAAGATGCTTGGACGATACATATCGAACTACACAAATAACTACGAATTTCAATTTATCGTACACCACTTGACTTTACAATGAAATATAATATGAAAAGGAAATAATACATAGGAATATTTTAATTGCCGAAAATAGTGTAGCTTGATTCCTACACTTACTTCGATTATCTAGTACACATTAATTCAACTATTATTTTCTTCTTTTAACCAACAGCTCTTAACCACCATTTTATACAAATTCCTAAGAGATGTTCATGTAAAAGGACATCTCGAAGAAACGTTTTTTATTGCATTGCAGTATAGAAAATTAGAAGATAAAATCGTAAAAAATAAAATTATTACTTCTAAAAACTCTCATTCAAAGATATTGATTGCTTAAAAATATATGCCAAAAGTACATTTTTTACCAGCTAAAATAAAATACACACATTTCTTTATTTTAAAAATTTTTAATTTTTTAACAATCTGTTCAAAAAAAAGAAGTAATTTAAAAAATTAAAATTTAAGTCTCTGAAGCACCACATGAGAATTGAGCAACTTGTAAAATTTATTTAGAATTACATACTTGGAATGATGTTCTGATAAGGAGTAATAATCTGACATTGCCATTTTCATCGGCGTCTTGGCGAAACTTATCTACTCTTCTCTGCATCATATTATATGGAACACGAGTATTAATACATATTTCCGTAGAATTTGGAAGACGAAATGAGAAATTAAAAATACACACACACACACACATATTATATATTCATGTGAATTCTATGATCATGTATTATTTATTTCATTTCGAGTGGAACCATCAGATTTCGTTCCATGTACTCGGAACTCTCCTGGAATTTAATTATTTTAAATAGTATCTGCAGGATCAGTCTTTTCGTGCTGTGCGCTGCATGACATTACTAGATACAATGATGTGAAAGAAGATCACTTTAGAAACGTTACAATTTTAATTGCTTAAAATGTCTATTTCCTATCATATACCACATGTGAATTCTACGACTTATTTAACTTTATATCAAACCACGGTATTCAGACATTCAAATTCCACGACATTCGTAGAGAACAACCATAGTTATTCGAGTCGCAGAATTAATGGAAGAAATGATAAGGAAGAAAATCACCACATCTGAAACGAAAATTCAACATCTGAAAATAGTAGATGTTCAAAATACTTACGTCTTTTTACCTGTCACATGCGAATTCCACGACTTATTTCATCTCTTATCGAACCACATATGAAACGATTACCTGGCAATCTGCTCGGATGATCTAGGAGAGATCGCCATTTTAACCTTCATCTCGAGTGAAAGTTGGCAAAGCGCAGCGGGCTGTTTACCATTCGCTCTCCGGGAAAATTGAATTCCTGCCTGCCGGCGCGCGGGGTGCAGGAGGCGTCGCCCGGACATAGGCCGCCGCAAGCGAATACACGGGGGGTGGCACGGGCTAGGGGCGACGCCGTGGGCGGAGTAATCGCCCCCGCGGGCCGAGGGGAGGGGCACCGCCCGCGCCGGGCACCGCTTTCCATCCTTGGGGTACCCCACCTTTTTCCCTGGTGGCCGCCGCGCCGCGCCGCGCGCGCTCCTGATATGAAGATTTCGCACGTGAGGTCGCATGGGCGCTGTAATGTAATGTGTGTTGGTTGTTTGTTTCGGCGTCGGCGGAGCCCCGGCGTGCCGGGAGCGGGCGCCGTGGTATTAAAACATGTTATTATTCGGGGGCCCAAATATAACACAGCGGACGGGCGACTTGGAGAAACACATTATGGGCGAGGCGGCGGTGGCGGAGGCGGTACGGGGCGGGGCGGGAAGGGGGGCGTTGCATGACGCGACGGAGTAGAGCGACGGAGCCGCGCGCTGTGGCCGCGGGCGGTCGCGTGCGAGCGCGCATCCAATTATTGTGTATCCAATTGTGTTATTATTGGAGAGAAGACGAAGTCTGGGCGCAGTAGTTCTACCCGGCGGAGAGCGCCGAGACGGGGAGGGGGAGGGGCTGGAGGCGGGGCGGATGAGGGGAAAGGGTGGTATGGAACGGCGGACCGCGCGCCTCAACTGTTGCTGCGAGGGGAGGGGGTTAATGACCGCCAGAGGGCGGGGGTTGGTCGGAGTTTGTTCGGGGGTTTCGTGAGTTGAGCTGCTCGGGGAGGAATTCCGAAGCAGAGGGGATGTGACAGACCGCCCGAGAATTATTAGTGGGGATGTGTCGTGTTCGGGTGGTGGGGGTTTCGAATCAGGGTGGTTTGCAATATGGTTGCACTGTGGTGTAAATGTCGATTTGACGTAGTGTTTTTAGTATTATTGGATCAGATAGTCGTGGATTACAATAGGCTGAACAATCAGTGGGAGTTGTTGATGCTACTTGCGATCCATAATTCCAGTTGAGGTGGAAAATAATTTTCATGGTTGTAGTGAAGTTTGGCAAATTGATGAATCCAGAAACTGAATTGCAACTCAAATTATAACATAAAAAGTAATTTGGGGAATAAGATATTTGGAGTCCACATTTTGAACCAGTGTGTTCTACACACCATGATAAACAGAAGTCTCTTATGACAAACGTTTCTGAAAGTCTCTTTATTACTCTACTGCTGACTGTTGTGTTAAATAGTGTATTGATATTTATCATTACAATAACCAGACTGGAAACGTTATTATTAAAAAATATGATTTCAACTAGTGCCCTGAAGCTGAAAAAATGCTAACAGACGAAATGTTTTTCCATAAACTAACAAGCAGTCTGCTCGAGAGCACAAATAAAACTCAATCTGAGTCAAACCCAATTGCAGTTCAAATAAATGTATGTATGTATGAGATCAGGTGTGACGTAAGTAGTGAAGCACTTAATATGAAAAATCAAATTTTGTCTGTTTCTTTGTTTTTAGAGTGTCCCCCTAGTTCCCAGGTATTTAACAAAACC
This sequence comes from Teleogryllus oceanicus, assembly GCA_964035755.1. NCBI lineage: Eukaryota > Metazoa > Arthropoda > Insecta > Orthoptera > Gryllidae > Teleogryllus > Teleogryllus oceanicus. Next base: position 43,030,604 of record CAXIVR010000009.1, read on the forward strand.
ATAGGTACCCCTCCTATGGCCGAGGCCTCCTATGGCCGATTATAATTTTCTTTCTGTGTAGTTTTTTCCAGCGCGCATAGAAAATAAGTATAATAGTGTAGATAGAAGATGTTCCCAGTCATTTGCGAGGCTTGCATACTTAGATGACACAGATGCAGAACAAACAAAGAATGCAGCAGAACTGTTCGCGAAACAAGAATTTTTTTATGAATCCCTTAGAACTGAAATGAATTATCGAGTGTTATAAATGATATATTTCGTCTTTATATTCAGCCTTATGCCCAACTCTTTAATAGGGAATTGCAGTACTCGAAAAAACTCCCAGATGAAGTTAACTGCTGATGTAGCAATAGACGTTAGAATTAATAAGTATGTGCGAATGTTTCAAGAAAACCGCCAGAAACACTAATAATTCAAAAAGAGCGCCACGTATTGCCGTGAAATTGCCGAAACTTGTGAACTCTTTGCGATGACATTTCTTTGGACGGTGTGTCTTCAGCGAAACTCTCTGGTTCAGTTCGGGGTCTGGCAGCAGTCGTAACGGTTAGTGAAGTTCGGGTTTTCATCAGATTTATTAACACGCGAAGTGTCTGCGATTTTCAGTAAGTTTTGGTGATGACAGTGTAATTATTTTCGGTGTGGCTATCGGAAGCGGATTTCTACTTAGTATTTCGACAGACGTCAGGCACGTGGCGTGATTAAAGTCTTCGTAGTGGCTGCTACAATTTGGAAATCTTCACGGCGATCAGAGAAGCTTACAGATGGACTATGTAGTTCAACACAGCATCATATTCATCGAAGTGTGAGTTGCTTTATGACTTTTGTTTCACTATTTGGTGACCTGTACAGTAAACTGAACTTGTTGGTCCTAAGGATTTGTGTGCATTCTAGATCTTAACTTTCTCATTTGCATTATTCTTAAATTGTACGATCGTTCAAGATTTTTTATTTTTCGTGCCGCTTACATTGATGATGATGCTTTCGATTTTGTAATAACTAAACAATTATTATTATGGTGAATAGTAATAAATAGAAAACCGTATTTATTGTAATAAAAATGCAAAACATGTACATATTTAGGTACTTATTTGTAACATGTAAGAAAACATGTAAGAAAAATAGAAAATATGTAAAATAAAAATTCATTATTGTGTTTAAAGTTGTTCTCAAGCATTTTCCGAGCATAGAAAGTCGCCGATCAGTTCTTAACTAGGATTCGGAGTGACTGAAAGTAAGTTCTACATCTACAAAAGTAATCGAACACTACACTTCACCACAAGTAATAATTTTAATCGAAAATTAAAATACATTCATAGTACATATTACGTTTACGAGGAGCTGGTGTTAAAGCGAATTGTAGTACCGTGTAGCCAATGATGGACCCCGGGGAAGGGTGATAAGGAAATACTACCCCCCCCCCATCGTACAACGCGGTAAGAGAATTTTCTGTCAAATATATTTGTTAATTTTTGATCGATTAACAAGTGTGGTGTTTGAATAATGAGCAAGCACGTGGCTGAAATTGCTTTTGTTCACGAAAATCCGCTCATCGCAAAATCATCTTTGACTCAGAGTACGCCATAAACGGGGGGGAGGTAAGTTTGACAAATCATGGAGAAGATATGGGGAGGGAACAAAGGATCATGGGGAAGATATGGGTCATAGAAACGCAGCAGCATTTAATTTATTTGTAAGAAAGTTGATTCCTTAACATATAATGGGAACGCGCATCTGAAATGTTTCGTTTCGAAGTTAAAATGTAACGAAACATATAGTAATAGGTAAAATATGTAAAAATATGTAATTATACCAAAATATGTAAAATGAAAATAGTTCTAATTCATTCAGAAGTCTCGTAAACTCTAAAAAATATTATTGAGTTCCTGTAAAAACATGTAATTACATGAAAATCGGTTCCCTAGTAATAAATGTCACTCTAGTCAGCCATGGTTGACAAGTCAAGATAATGCAATATTTAATGCAATTACAATCGTCTTGATAATGATGTTACTGCTTATTATGATATTGAGAATGATCATAGTTTACTCATGCAAACCTAATTTTATTTATGAAGTGGAACAACAGGAAATGTGCAGATAAATATTACTTTGATTAAAGTATATTTGCTGCTTTTGTGTATATTTATAAGCTTTTATTTGGAATACATCAAAATGACTGATGATGATGGTCATCATCATCATCATCATCATCATCATCATCATCATCATCATCATCATGGTTTGCCCACGCCAATTTCATTTTATTTATTAAGGCGAATCACAGGATATATGCAAATATCACTTTGATACTGATTGAAGTATATTTGCAGCTTTCGTGCATATTTATAAGCTTTTATTTTAAATATTGCAGAATATTTGCAGCCTTGCTGGTAATGTTTGCATTGCCAAAAACCTTTTTTCATTCAATGAATATCAGAGTAATGAATGTAATCATCAGTTGTCCGGTTTATTTTATCTCCCGTTCTGGCAATCTCTTTAGCCTGACACCAAAAGTAGGGGTTTTGTAGGCAAAAATGCACCCTTCTTGAAAATAGTTCACCTATTTTACTAATTAATTTGCACTAATGTACTTTAATATACGTATATTTTATGAAATTTAATGTAGGAATAGAGAAACAATTTTTTTTATTCTGGTTATTTAAAATCGAAAATTTCACAAACTTTGAAAATTATTGTTTAATCAATTATTTTAACCATTTGAAATTTTTATTTATTTTTATTTTGAGACACAACTTACTTAATCAATTTGAAATAATTGGTGAATAATTATCGCTAATATTTGCAGAAATACATCAAAACATGTGATTTTTATACGAATGGCTGCGAAGAGAAAATACATTTTCTCCACGACCATTTACAAAATAGTCAAAAACTTCCAAGACGTACATTTTATAAATAAATTATAAGAAAATAAAAGTTTTGGATATTGTACCACTCGAGGAAATAAAGGAAGTCATCTCCATCAAATTTATTTATTTAGATAGCCAGCTTTCAAGTCATCATCAGTCTACAAATATAAAGAAAATACCATGTAAATACAAAATAAGACAAAGTTTATTGTACCCTTCGAAATACAAGCCTCTGGAGGCTATACACCCCCTCCCCCGAACTGTCCCACTGCTGGAATGACCTTAAGAAATCATATTTCGGAATGCGGTTCAACTCCTCCACAGAATTTTCTTGAATTCCATCGATTGAGTCAAATCTCTTACCTTGGAAGGATTTCAAGCGATTCGGGAACAGGAAGTCCGTTGGGGCTACGTCTAAAATTACGGGGTCTGGGTGATAATGGCCATGCGATGTTTGCGCAACAATAGCGAATCAGCAACGGAGATTGGACAGGTGTGTTGTCCTGGTGCAGTGCTCACTCGCCGCGACTCCGGTCTCTACACAGCCTTGCGCAAGTTTATCAGGTTTGAAGAAAACAAAAACGAGTAACTGTTTGACCTCGTGAAAGAAAGTTATAGTTTTTTTTCATTTATTGGTGCTTAGCTTGAAAGTCCTCGGTAGCCGAGTACGATACATTGAGGGTACATTGAATTATATTTACATCGCTTAGAACTCATTGAAACAAATCAGAAATTGATTGTTTTATTGAATATTTACATGCGTTAGCCTGTGAGGCTTTTGCCAGAAGGTTAAGAAAAGATGGTAGGTTTGGTAGGTAGAATGCCTAATTCATTGTGAATTTATTCATTGTAAATAAACCATGGAGCTTTTAAACAAGTTCTGAGGCAAGAATTTCGAAATACTTAAATTTTGTTAATCGATATTTTTTAAGCGCAGCCCCAGATTGGACAGGCATATGTGAGAATGGGGCGGATCATCGTTAGATAAATTTGGTTTGGAACTGATTGATTGGTTTTGACGTTAAATGAATTTAAATATTTTACTAAAGGAAGAAGTTGGTGTCAACGTTTATTAGCTAAAGATATTCTGTGATGAATATTATTTTTCCAGTGAAGTCTTCTGGCAAGTAAGATGCCTAAATATATTACAGGTTCATTTGAAGGAAGCCATGGTATATTGTCATAATGAAAAACTAAAGGAGGTAAGATGTTATAGTGTCTTAAGGAAAAAACTTTTCCATTAAATTTTGAAACGTTGAATTTTATATGCCAGTTGTAAGCTCAACTTTCAATGAGGTTTAGATGAGTTTGTCAGAATGATATTGCGGTTTGTAAATTTGAATTAGTGCCATAAAGAACTGAGTAGTCAGCAAATATAGCTTTGGAAATACTCTTAGTAGTGGGAAAATCATAAAGAAATAAGTTGAACAGAGTTGGAGATTGTACTGCTCCTTGAGGGACTCCGGTATGACTCATTGAAACTGATCAGAACTGATTGACAGATGAATACATTGAGTACTCGGACACTTTAAGTAGATTCAATATGAGAGCGTAGGCTTCCGCGGCCGGAATTGGAACTTACTTACCTATTCGGGAGACGCCGCGTCGAGGGCACAGGTGCCGACGCGTCGGCACGTCGCGACGTTTCGGTCGCCATTCTGCGACCTTCATCAGGGCGTGGTATTGCGCCCTGATTTATTTACATTAAATATATTTGTGGACTTAATGTGCGAAGCAATATCGGGGACATCATGATCAGGGAACGTCGAAGAATCCGTCGCGGTTGTTTCCACTTTAGTCAATTGTGGTGAGGAATTGGATTTTCGATTTTGAAATGTACGGCTGAAGGGAATGTGGGGGATTTTAGGATAGAAGCGAGAGGATAGGAAGGAGAAATATATGGATATCGGGTTAATGCCAAATTCGTTACGTAACTGGGAGTTAGGTACAAATCAGGGTGCTTTTGTAATGGTTCGGAGGACCTTGTTTCGGAAAATCAGCATTTTTACTTTCTCGTATACGTACGTATATACGGAGTAATATAGTAGTAATATGCGTAATAAAGAGAAAGGTGTAATGCTGCGCGAAAACCCGGCGGATTTTCGGCAGAAAAAAATTCATTGCCGGGCCCTGATAACGAAGAAGAAAAATTAAAGCAAAATTAAGAAACAAAATCCTCTAACACGTGGTGTTGCCAGAATCCCTGTTTTGTCGTTCCTTGATACCGAAAAGTCAATAGACGTCAAAACGTCCGTCCGTCCGTCCGTCCGTCCGTCCGTCCGGTGTATGTGAACAAACCTAGAGCCTAAACCATGCGTGGGATTTTTTCCAAATTGAAGAAACCCCAGTCGTTTTTGCGTGAGTCGAACCTCTGCGATTTTGAAAAACATTAATTAATTTTTTGGGGGACTTTATTTGGAGCCCTAGGGCTCCAAATTTTTTAAACAAATTATTTGTAGGGAAAGTGCTAATTGCACTCTATAAGATGACATGAACGCCATATTGCTCTATTCTTTTGTTTTTCTAAAATTACAAAAATGTAATTTTTTTGACTCGTCTCTCACGTCGTCAATGTTTACATTACTGACAATTTGTTCACATTATTGTATTTAAGAATACATGTGCTTTAAATAATGTCATATAAAATTTCTGGAAAACTCAACCGTTTTCTGTGAAAATGTGATGGAATTTCAGCATTTTGAGAAACGCTCAAATGCCATTTTCTCAAAAATGGTTCCAAGTTGTTTCTTCCAACTTTTCCAACAGAGTGCTAATTCCACTCTTTAATGTGATGTTAAGTTCATTTTGGTGTATTCTTTTGTTTTTTCAAAAAAAACCTATATGTAATATTTTGAAATATCTCTCACGCAGTTAATATGTACATTTCCATCGATTTGTATACATTTTTGTTTGTAAGTGAAGTGCTTTAAATGACTTGAAATAAAGTTTTTCGAAAACTTAGTAGATTCCTGTGAAAAGGAGCTTCAAATATCGCATTTATAGTAATTCTTAACGCCATTTTCTTAAAAATAGCCCTACATTTTTCAATGAAAATTGCCATTTAGAACGAGAGTTTACTCTTCTTTAATATTCTTAAATAAATATTTTGGCACTTGTATGAGGAAACCGAAAAGTTGAGAAAATAAAAAAATGTACTTTGGGCGTCGATAAATGGCAGCTGGCAAGGGCGTGAAGTCAATTCACACCTAGGGAATTAGAAAACCTTACCACGAGAAAGTCTGTATTATTCTGTAGCACTTCTAGTTGAGTACGGGGATGTAATTGATGGGTTCTACGTCTGGTCAGATTTATTCTGTGAAGAATATTTGATTTTCAATTGAGTTTAAAAAAAAGATATAGCATACAAGACCCTTGCAGTAACAAAACTGTGAGCATGACCTTGACATGTAGCTTGAACTTTCTTGGGCTTGAGAGAGGATGTTGTCTTCCATGATTGCATCTTTGTTTCCACATCGTACCCGTAAACCCAATATTCGTCATCTGTTATGACAGTTTCAAAAGGTTTTCATTTTTATTAGCATTTTACCTGCAACGGTAGCTCAGGGAATCAACTGACGTCACTGCATAGCCTCTGAACGCGATGTAGTAGGGGTAGACCATACTCTGTCAGGATTTTCAACCCTAGCTGGACAGCTAGGAAGAAAAACTCTACTTCTTTCTTAACATCGAAAAATATAATTTTGTTATTTGAGGGAATGGGTGTGGATATTATGATAGCTTTGCGTCGCTCGAGAGACAGCAATTACAGCCAGCAATGGATGGGCTAAACGTATAGGACAGTCATACTGCCACTGAGCTGAAAATACGGGTCACGTAAAGTTGGTCGGTCTAAACTAAGCATTTGAGGGCGCTTTCGTGACAAAATGAAACATGATGGTACTACCCACAGCGATAATTGTAAATATTTAGTTTTCAAAAAAATTATTCTATATGTAGTAAAAATATTTTGCTTGATTGCTAAACAGAGAGGAAATGTAGATTTAGTTGTTGATTAACTGTGATTTGATTTTCTATGTTGCGAAGAATGCAGCGTATTTAAAGGTAATGTGAAATGTCGATCATTTAACTTGAGTGAGTTAATAGTCGGTGTGAATTTGTGATACACTTTGGATGCGAATTGACTGGAAGCATTCGTTGATTATCTATTGAATGGATCTTTTGATAAATTAGAATTGTAATATTAAGAATCGATTTTCATAAAAGGATAGTAGAAAATGATTACCGTATATTGTACAAGTTTTGTTCCAATTTTGTATTCAAATGATATAGACATTCGGTCTCAAATGTGTTGAATATCTGTGAGTTGTTTAATTTATTATCAGAAGAATGGAGCAGAAAATCAAGCTGTAACTTTGCGTTAAGGTAAGCAAAGTATTGTTGCTTTCAAGAGTCGAAAGAAAATCTCCGATTCGGACACGTTCTCTCGGAAAACGTAACGAGATAACCGCTTGTGTACACCACAGCTGCTCAAGTAGCCGACCCACTTGGAGTGTAATTTATCCCATCATCTTGCGAACCGTCGATGTGGCCCACTGCTTGTTGAGTCAACTCGCAGATGGGAGTGGAGAGGTGCTCGAGCGCGATCGGCTCAGTCTAGTGACAGGCGAGTGACACGCGGGCAACGACGGGCACTCTGTCGCTAATTCTGACATTTGAGCAGGCCGTGTGTATGGGTCCATCGCTTGCAACGTGCGGCAGAAGCTGTCTGTTGGTCGCGTCCGGTCTGGGAGGAAGGGCGGAGGCTGCTAGGCGAAAAGCGCAGGGCCGTGGGCGGTGCCCCGCTGCGCTAACGGGCCGGCGCCCGCGTGACTCATCGAGAGGGGGAGCGAAGAGCAGGACGCGTGCCGTGGGCCGCGGCGCACCGCCGCATCCCCTCTCGCTTCCCACCCGGCGCTCACCGCCGCAGCGGCTGCTTTCACCCCTGCCGCTTTTGGATGCTGTGATAATTTGATGCGATCTATATAACCAAACCATAATAACCATATGACACCATAATGTGCAAATGTTTCAATATAATCGATTGATTGGTGATTCCGGGCACGTCAACTACTAAGATAATTAGTCCCATAAGTGTAGTTCGTGTTTTTCATCGGGATGGCGGTAATCGTCCACCACTGGATGGTGAGATCCGACGCCGACCTACCGTCGACTAGCGGGGTTTTCCTCAACCAGGCATCTCCCACATGCGGGGCGTCGCCCCAGCCGGGACAAGTCCCGGCATGTGAGGTAGTGTAGTGCATGTTAGTGTAAGTATGTGTGTAGGAGTGAGGATAGGACAAGAAAGAGGAAGGAAAGATCGCGCGCGGTCCGTGACCCGCTTTTTAGGGTACTACTCGGGCATTCCCCTGGTGTTGATCGGAAAAAAACACGGAAAACTACCGATGCGAGCAGCCGGCCGCTGGAATTCTCCTCCAGACAGCGACTGAATTCGACCTAGCTCACAAGCTAGTATCGAAAATCCTGCCGCCGTCAGGACTCGAACATAGAACCTACCGGTCAGAGGCACTATAGTGGCATTAGTTGATGCACTGAGCCAGCGCTCCCGGTGATATAATCGAAATTCGGATAGTTACATTAGAATTGTTGTAATGTTGTAATGTTAGGGACGTTGGAATTAATTTCCAACGATTTCCCCATCCCATTGTATTTCAAATCTGAAAAAATTAGGGGTAGATATTTTGAGCGCGATCAAACTATTTTAATAAGCACCACCAAGCGTTTGAAGTGTTCTAGAGTTCTTTTTTCGAAAGATACAACTTTTTAAAGAAACAAAGAATGTCTGGAAGATTTCGTGAATGTGACCTTGTTTTACGAAAAGTTTTTATGTAAATAAGAATTCTTTAAATAAGACTTAAAATATGACTACTCTAACTAACAATACTATTCACCATAGCTGAGATCATGCCTGAAAATCTTCATCAATCCAGGCGGAGCCCACAATCTTAGTTCGAGCGCGGTGACCAGCTGACCGGTGTCATCATAGTTTTCGCATGCCAAAAAATAGCAATGCCACTGATTGCACTGTGCCAAAAGCTGAGCATTTTTTTTTATTTTATCGCTCTCATTTTATTTATCAAATTTATAAAGAAATGTTTTCTGTTTTTTTTTTACTATGCTTTAATTTCGCACTATTCTTTCCCTCGAATATCGTCCATTGATTGCGTCACTCTTACTAGACCAAAAAACTCGATTTTGTTTACCGCGAGCAACACTATTAGTGTCAGGTTGTTGCTAGCAAAGTGAAAATTACTAGTCTTTAACTTGGTGTTTTTTTGGTTGTTTGATGTGATTTTTAAAAGTTGGTAGTAAGTGAGTTTTTCAATTCAACGAATTATATATTGCTGTACGTGTAGCAACCGTCTGACACACGCGTCTTTTCACAAACAAATGTCAGTGATTATAATTTAATGTGATGTTTTATTTTTAAGTGAAGGTGGACAGTAGGATTTCTGCTATGTATCACTACAATATACAAAAACATTGTAAACTTGTACATGTAAAACCGTGGTAAATATAAAACATTCCAATTACATTTGCGAAAATTTACATATGTGTTCAAAGTGAATAGTGATTGTACTTCTGAAAATTTTGTAAACCTCACACATTTCATTAGTCTACGAGAATACGTACTAAACGAAATGAAACAATGTTTTTGTAGTTTATGATTTTCCGTATAATGAATATATGATTGTTGTCTAGCTTTTCCAGGGATCTTTCTTTTGTGCGTTATCGCCTGGGTTCAGTTAGATTTTGAAACAATTTATTCTTTTTTTTCGCGAGCGTCAACCACTTTGGCATTAGTCTGTTAGTTTTGTGCATGCCATGAAGTGCCAATGTTCCTTTCCTGGTGGAAAGTGCGATTCAGCTCCGAGCTGCATGGGTTTGAGGGTTTGCCCCTTCGAATACTACTTTATTATTTGTTTCGTCTTCGTTGCGCTCAGCGTCTCGAACACTTGTTGGCTGTTGCCTTGGAGTAATTCTCCTTTATCATCATAGTCACATCGCAGTTCCTTTTATCAGTCAGTGCCTTTTATCAGTCAGTGCCTTTTATCAGTCAGTGCCTTTTATCAGTCAGTGCCTTTTATCAGTCAGTGCCTTTTATCAGTCGGTGCCTTTTATCAGTCGGTGCCTTTTATCAGTCGGTGCCTTTTATCTCAGTGCCTTTTATCTGTCAGTGCCTTTTCCGTCACTGCCTTTTATCCCTTCCGCCAGTGATTTTGCACCATTAGATCCAGGGGTTTCCAAGCCGGACACCCAATCAGGAACCTGCGAAGTCTCTAACACACGTAACCTTCATGAATTCACGGAGCGCAGTAAGCGCAGTAAACGATCAGCCGGCCGAACTTAGCGACGCCGGCTAATCACATACTAGGGCTCCGTCAACCACCATGGCTGGTTCTCCGACATCGTGGCATTGTAATGAATGTCTGTAAATGTAACGGGAGTGTAGGGATCAGGGATGAGGAAGAAAAGAGCGAGCATGACCCGTGCCCTATTTGTCGTGACACTGTTAGGGTATGCGTCTGGTTTCGGTTAAACAAACACGGAAAACTACCGAGCTGACCGCTGCTATTCTTCTCCAGACAGCGATTAATTTCGATCCAGCTAGTTAGGGCAGGGACTCGAAGCCTAGCGAATGATGCTGTAGAGACATCGGTATTACCCGCGCAAATTTTCTTCACCGATGGCCTACCTTCCCTCTCCCTGGTACAATAACCAGGTGAAGGTGAAAGCATACAGCGATCACTGATGAAAACATTCCAAACATATCTTCATTGGTGTGAAACAGAAGCTATTTGCCGTTGAAGTCGAGAACTGTTTGTGTTTTTTTCTTCTTCTAAAAAGAAACTAAAGAAATGGCTGAGGTATGTTCAGGTTCTTCACAAGAGACATTTCGAACTTCTGAGAAAGACGAATTTATAAAAGCGGCGACCGCAAAATTATTGAGGAAGTTGTGAAGGCATTAGAGTTGGGGAAAAAGAAATAATATTTTGATGTATTCTGAAAGTAATGTTTTGGGTCGGACTTTTGCTTACACTGGACGACGATATGGAGAATAAAGTTTAAAAGAGCCAATAAATACTTTAATTCCCGAATCGCCTGGAAAGACAACATTCAAGGAGACCAATTCATCACATTCTATGTAATTATATTTTTTAATATTTTCATCAACTTTCCGCAGATCTTCGAATTAGAGGTTGTTTTACAGTATTTTATGTCTTTAATACGTTTCTTTTGTTAGATTCAGTTAATAAGAAGGAATTCCTTTTAATAAAACAAGATTCGACCCTTCAGACAAGCAAATTCAGAATGGTCAAGAAATTTGTCATGCATTACAATGATGATTTGGATTTGATTTTCCAGAGGTTGGCATTGTTTCAAATACTATACAAGCCGATTGTTTAGCCACTCTACCCTTATTTCTTCAAGCCGACGTTAATGAAAAGTTGCGCTATATATCACAGTTCACAGACTACTTGTACTTACCTTGGCTTTTCTGCGAGTGTTCCTTCATAGTAGAGTTGGCAAACAGAATTCGAAATTCAAATTTTGAAACTGCAATTATGAACTGCAATATTACCAGTTTATTTCCCGTACGGAGATAAGATATGTCATTGGGTGTTGAGAATTTTTGAACAGGAGTAAACATTTTAGGTACTAATTTTGGCTAAAAATTTACCAATTTTTTTAAATTTAGAGTTGAAATATTTGTATAATACTTAATATTAGTGATAGTATGATTATTGCATGTTCGGCTTGTACTGTACTAATTTATTATTATTATTGTTATGATTATTGTAATTATTGTTATTGAACTGCCACCGGGTCATACCCAATGCAGTTCAAATAAATGTATGTATGTATGTATGTATGAGTCATTGTTATGTCTAATGCTAGACACTAAGAACTTATTTCAACAAAGCTATGCATGAAACATTTTCAACACATAAAAATTCTTTCAAAACAGTTTACAGCGTCGGCGACGCCACGTAGAATTAGTATTGTGTATTTAATAAAGCAGTGCATTAAATAGTAATAATAATATTAAATAATAATTGTTTTAATAAGCCTGCCTTACTAATTGATAAAGTTAACAAATAGCATTAGTTAATTTACATTATGAAATTAAAATTTCTTAGACTTACCTCAAAAAGTGTTTGTTTCTGTTTCATCCTGTTCTTGATAGAGTTTGCGAGGGACATTTTAATCCCGCTCGCGGACCAACGCACCTGGGACAATTCTGTGGGTGAATCTCCCGCAGGAGGGTTCTCAGGTATCAGCCTCGCAGCGGCCGAGTGGCACGTGGACTGCCCAGGGGGCCATTACCAGCACCCGCTCATACGGGCACATGGAACGGCAGCCCGGAGACAAAACATCAGGGGCGGGGGGAGGCGCGTGGCACGCGGGGGTGCCCGAGGCGCGTGGCGGATTAGTGGCGATGCACAACGCACATGGCACGTGCCGAAGAGGGTGGGGGGGAAGAGAGTGTGTTTGGAGCGGAGAGCTGTCGAATGTCGAGGTGGCGTCGAAAGTGAGGGGTGAAAAACAAACAGGTGTAGATGGAAGTGAAGATGGTGGAGACGCTGGCGCGATAATAATCGAGAAGAAAATGTGTGTGTGTGTGTGTGTTTGTTTGTTTGTGTGTGTGTTTGTTTGTGTGTGTGTTTGTTTGTGTGTGTGTGTTTGTTTGTGTGTTTGTTTGTTTGTTTGTTTGTGTGTTTGTTTGTGTGTGTGTGTTTGTGTGTGTGTTTGTGTGTGTTTGTTTGTGTGTGTTTGTGTGTGTTTGTTTGTGTGTGTGTGTTTGTGTGTGTTTGTTTGTGTGTGTTTGTTTGTGTGTTTGTTTGTTTGTGTGTGTGCTTGCTTGTTTGTGTGGGTTTGTTTGTTTGTGTGTGTGTTGGACTCTGTTGTAAACGACTGCTTAAAGCGGCTGTTAAGCCGCTATACACGGTACAGTTTTCGTGTAGATTCTCATACAGTTTCTGTACATAAACTTCAAGATTATAAAAGCCGAAAGTCGCGCATACGCGGTCTGTACGTTTTCTGCACGAACTGCCACAATCCACTACTAAGGGGTCTAACGAGAAACAACTGAATAGCGCCATCTGAGTACTTTCATGCGTGGTACACCTAACCACAAAATCGAAATGGTCGTTTACCGTTAGTGAACGATTCTGCCGCTAGAGGCGCTCGAGTCAGTGTAGGATTTCTTCATGAAAAATTGTGAACATGATCATGCAGAAAATGTGCAATCTGATCTGCGCGTTTTCTGTACGTCCAATCTACACGAAAACTGTACCATGTATACTGGGCTTTACAGTTGGCCGTATTTTATTTCAATTGAGCGCCTAACCTCAAATAAACAATGATGAGCTCTCCTTGGCCCAAATGCGACAGAAACTCTTGCATTTTTATATATCGCACTTTGGAGATGGCCCGTTTTGTCTCTAAAATCCAACGAACCCCATTGCAGAGACTAAAAAACAACCCAAGCAACATTACATTTTAAACTACGTCGCAGAGTTGCTAATAGAGCGCAGCACTGTCCAGGCAAACCCTATAAAGATTCCGAGAAAAAGGATTCATAAGAAGAAGCAGTTCGCTTGCGTTGTTGAATTGGGAGTAGAATCTCACTCATCGCTGATCGCGTTGCATATGGTGCGGAAGGCATTTTCGCACAAAATCTGTCACTGTTGTTTACCATTAATGCACAGTCTATTAACTGTCAAATCACAATCTAGTAACTTTAGTAAACTGTGATTGAAGTATCCGTGCGTTAGTAACACTCTTTGAAATTTAGTAATATATGCTCCGTGAACGACGCGCTAAATTTTAAAAATTAAATTGAATTGCAATAATCGAACTGTGTAATCATAAATTTTAATTGATGTTTAGAATCGTTGACCTAAAATTAATCGATTTAATTATGTCGTTTAATATAAAATTATCGATTGTCATAATAATTTCGGTGAATCCTCAACTGACAAATAAACAAAATAAATCCACAGATTTAGGTACACCGGGTTACGACGTTCCCCGAAATGAACCACTGTATTCCTCCCAGGAAACTGTCAGACTTGACCGGCCATTAGAGATACTAGCGAGCAATGAAGTGTGCATGCGAGTCGTTAGCGGTCAGACCGACCGCTGCGACAAGAGTTGATCCCAGCGCTAGTGAATACAGAGCGGCTAATACAGGCCAAATTCCTCCCAGGAAACTGTCAGACTTGACCGGTCAGTAGAGATATAGCGAGCAATGAAGTGTGCATGCGAGTCGTTCGCGGTCAGACCGACCGTTGCGACAAGAGTTGATCCCAGCGCTAGTGAATACAGAGCGAAATGATTGAAGGCGTTGTCATTGCTAACAATAGTACTTATAACAATAGTCAACAATAGTATTATTGTTGACAATGACAACGCCTTCAATCATTTCAATTATGTAAATGTCAACTACAACTCACCACTGAATCAATATTGAATACAGAGCGGCTAATACAGACCAAATTCTTGATTTTTTCAGTAAATTCCAGTGCGCGACGGCAGCTAATTTTTTTACAACTCATAAATAGTTTATTTTAATAGAAATAAAATCAAGTCGGATTTCGACCTGAACCTATTCAAAGGAGGGCCATTTGGAAGGGAAGCAATCAGCACAAAACTGGGAATTTTTGCTGTCTCAATACGAACAACATCCAGCTTCTGAAAAAAAGGACAACAGATGTCAACACATCCTGGCGTTGTAATCTGATTTGCAAATCTAAATATTTCAAGAACGATATTATGTGTCATCTGTCTAAGCTTATTTCCACATTTTTACTAAATCTCCGCGTGGCTCCTTCAGCTGTCCTTCACGCGCACAGTAATTATTGAAATTTCGCTTTTGCGGGTTAGGAAGGGATCACTTCGTATTATCTTGACTGTAATTCATTAACGTACATTTTGTTTTCAAATTAGACTATATAAAATACCAGGTAGCTAAACTGAAATGAAGATCTCCAACTAGGTATGGGAGTCGCACCGCCAGTTCATAGACACAGGCATTCGCTAAGTGTTCACTTACTGTTACAAAGGGGACAATTTATTTAAAGCACACTGCAGACACCTCCCCTGCTAACACGCAGAAACAAATGTTGGCCGAACCGATTACTACGACTAAAGCAATGGGAGATAGGTCCCGAAGGATTTGGTCGAGATGTTGCAATGATCATCAGCTTTGAACTGTTTAGGCGGCGGCATGTTATTTCATCGGACAATCGCAAGTGGACGTTTTATCGTAGATGGAAGCCTCATGCAGACTTTTGGTCTCTTGGAAACGCAATTTAATGTGAAAGGACCAAGGAAATGGAGATCGTGCTCAAAGGGGATTGCAGTTGAGTTACAATCAAGTGCCTTGATCGTTACTGCAGCGGACAACTCAGACGCTGAAAATTCTCAAGATAATATATTAACATGGTTTCGTTATGTAGCCTGTTGATCATGACTGCAGCGGACTATTCAGATGCTAAACATTCTCAAGATAATATTTTAACATGGTGTCGTTATGTTGCCTGTTAGCCACTTCTATTTGCGTAATTCTAGAGGGACTATGGAATGGGAGTTGTACATAAATAAAATGGCCATGATATTCCAGTTGATATCCTTCGTCTCTGAAGTGCGCTTTTCAGCCGCTGAACATTGTAGACATTTCAACCTGGGGTCTCATTCGTGTTTGCCGTTGGAATTGGTTATTCTAGAGAGACTATGTAAATGGAGGTCGTACACAAATGAAATGACCATGAGTTCCAGTTAATACCTTTTGTTGAACCTTTTTGAAGGGCACTTTTTAGTCGCAGAACATTCTCAACCTGGGGGCCTCATGTCCGTTGTAAGCCACTTGGAATGGAGTAATTCTAGAGATATTATGTAAATGGAGGTCCTACATAAACGAAATGACCATGAGTTCCAGTTAATACCTATTGTTGAACCTTTTTGAAGGGCACTTTTTAGTCGCAGAACATTCTCAACCTGGGGGCCTCATGTACGTTGTAAGCCACTTGGAATCGCGTAATTCTAGAGAGACTATGTAAATGGAAGTCGTACATAAACGAAATGACCATGAGTTCCAGTAAATACCTTATGTGGAACCTTTTTGAAAGGCACATTTTAGTCGCAGAACATTCTCAACCTGGGGCCTCATGTACGTTGTAAGCCACTTGGAATCGCGTTATTCTAGAGAGCTATGTAAATGGAGGTCCTACATAAACGAAATGACCATGAGTTCCAGTTAATACCTTATGTTGAACCTTTTTGAAAGGCACTTTTTAGTCGCAGAACATTCTCAACCTGGGGGCCTCATGTACGTTGTAAGCCACTTGGAATCGCGTTATTCTAGAGAGACTATGTAAATGGAGGTCCTACATAAACGAAATGACCATGAGTTCCAGTTAATACCTTTGTGAACCTTTTGAAAGGCACTTTTAGTCGCAGAACATTCTCAACCTGGGGGCCTCATGTACGTTGTAAGCCACTTGGAATCGCGTTATTCTAGAGAGACTATGTAAATGGAGGTCCTACATAAACGAAATGACCATGAGTTCCAGTTAATACCTTATGTGGAACCTTTTGAAAGGCACTTTTTAGTCGCAGAACATTCTCAACCTGGGGCCTCATGTACGTTGTAAGCCACTTGGAATCGCGTTATTCTAGAGAGACTATGTAAATGGAGGTCCTACATAAACGAAATGACCATGAGTTCCAGTTAATACCTTATGTTGAACCTTTTTGAAAGGCACTTTTTAGTCGCAGAACATTCTCAACCTGGGGGCCTCATGTACGTTGTAAGCCACTTGGAATCGCGTTATTCTAGAGAGACTATGTAAATGGAGGTCCTACATAAACGAAATGACCATGAGTTCCAGTTAATACCTTATGTGGAACCTTTTGAAAGGCAATTTTTAGTCGCAGAACATTCTCAACCTGGGGGCCTCATGTACGTTGTAAGCCACTTGGAATCGCGTAATTCTAGAGAGACTATGTGAATGGAGGTCGTACATAAATGAAATGACCATGGGTTCCAGTTAATACCTTATGTTGAACCTTTTTGAAAGGCCTTTTAGTCGCAGAACATTCTCAACCTGGCGCCTCATGTACGTTGTAAGCCACTTGGAATCGCGTAATTCTAGAGAGACTATGTAAATGGAAGTCGTACATAAACGAAATGACCATGAGTTCCAGTTAATACCTTATGTTGAACCTTTTTGAAAGGCACTTTTTAGTCGCAGAACATTCTCAACCTGGGGCCTCATGTACGTTGTAAGCCACTTGGAATCGCGTAATTCCGGAAAGGCGATGACGACGACGGTCGCGCGTGGGGGGGGGGCGCTGGGAAAATTGCCAGCTGCCCTACCCGGCGGCCAATGGTAGCGCGTCTGGCGGTCGCTCGATAGGGCCCCTCAGCGCCCTACGACCTCCGCTGGCGGAACGGAGCGGCGTCAATGGTCGCAGCTGCATGGAAGGCGACAAGAATGGAGGGATGGAGGGAAATGATCTGCAGTTTTGGAATTACATAATGCGTTTGCGTTTTTCTCTAGAGAATTAGAGTACTGTAAAGTGAACCTTTTTCATTCTACTTCTCGTTCATCTTGGTCGTCCTTCTACTTGTCTTCTTGGTCCCTCTCTTCCTCTTCAGTTTTCCGTTGTCTTCTTGCTTGATGATAAGGCCGTTCAGATATTCATGTGTCTCCAGAAGAGTGTTCTTTGTGCGGATGGGATTTATGGGTACGGGGGATAGCGCATCGGTTCCAAGAGTGCGAATAAATACAGGATGGGTTAGAAGTGACCATTTATTCCGATACTCCGGCATACCCCTCGAGTTGATGGAAAGGAGTACGTAGATCTTCACGTAGATCAAAGGACTACTTGAATCTACGTTAAGAACGTGAATTCATCTGTAATCGTATTGATTCGCAGTGATACATGAACAGATACGTAGTAGAAGGTCTTAGCAGATACTAGGGACTTTTTGCACTGCGTAGCGTATAGCAGTCAAAAGCGAAACGACATGAGGCCAATAAGAAGTGAAGTCCATAAAGGGTTTTTGCAGAAAAGTTTGGTCTAAATGGAACGTGTACCAACTGTAGCGCTAGTTTGCACTAAATTCCCACTATGCAGCATCCTTTTGATACATGTGTATACAGACAATTATGTTTACACATTGTCACCGACATGATGTTTCACAATGGACCTACTTCGGCATTACAATTGGAAACATATGCATTGTAGCTCGATTAAATAATCAATTAGTATTCGATATAAATCACCTGAAATCCGCATTAGTGCATCCGGATTAGTGCATTGGGTTTGCTGTCACTATCAGGTCGTCAAAGAATGACTCGTGCAACGATGTCAACTTGATGTGCTTTTCGTTGGGCAAAACGTTCCTAGGAACAGCTTTCGTAAGCGTTCGGCGATGCCATTGCTAGTTCCAATGATAGCAACGAAGCAGCGAATACACCGCGTGGAGGTGAGTCATTTTGGCGACTGTCAGCTGAGAAGTTATGAGTAGTGGTGCAAGGCGAGCGGACTGACACGGGACATCCCTCCCATAAAGTGTTGCGTTCATTCCATGATGGCAACCCGCGTTTCTCTGCACGCTGCCGACAGCCTCTCCCACGCGCTTAGTTCACACCTCCGGTTGCACACTCACTCGCCTCGTTCCGCCCCCCGCCGCCCTCCGCCGCCTCCAGCCGCCTCCCGCCGCCTCCCGCCGCCTCCCACCGCCTCCCACCGCCTCCCGCCGCCTCTCGCCGCCTCTCGCCGCCTCTCGCCGCCTCTCGCCGCCTCCCGCCGCCTCCCGCCACCTCCCGCCGCCTCCCGCCGCCTCCCGCCGCCTCTCGCCGCCTCCCGCCGCCTCCCGCCGCCTCCCGCCGCCTCCCGCCGCCTCCCGCCGCCGCCTCCCGCCGCCTCCCGCCGCCTCCCGCCGCCTCCCGCCGCCTCCGCCGCCTCCCGCCGCCTCCCGCCGCCTCTCGCCGCCTCTCGCCGCCTCCGCCGCCTCTCGCCGCCTCGCGCCGCCTCGCGCCGCCTCGCGCCGCCTCCCGCCGCCTCCCGCCGCCTCTCGCCGCCTCTCGCCGCCTCTCGCCGCCTCTCGCCGCCTCTCGCCGCCTCTCGCCGCCTCTCGCCGCCTCTCGCCGCCTCTCGCCGCCTCTCGCAACTCTCGCAACTCTCAGCATGGCTTCTACCGATTTTGTGGAGGGTGACACGGCTTAAAATTTAAAAGTTTAGAATAGGCACAGAAAAAGGTTTTCATGTGTCGTTCAACTACAGTGCACATGCGCATATCTTAACATCTTTCATTCCCAACTAATCGATGAGAAAATATCAGTCCCGAAACGGCGTTATTATATAGCGACCTCACACTCTTAACCGGTAATGTTGCTATGGGGTGGAACAACACAAGTTGTCAAATGAAAGCAAATTTCAAAATACATTTCATTTTATCAATGTCCGGAAAAGGCAAATAACAGCTCTGATGTTTGGTCGACAATATCCTGCCGGGTATATCTCGGTTAATTCCATTAAACCTTTCTCAGCCAAAGCACTTTTCATGTTCACATCGACAACACACCTGACACTTTTCCTCCCGTGATCATAATTGTTAAATTTTGGCAAAATTTGAGGCTCGAGGCAAAATTTACCTCGGTCGGGAATCGAACGCCAGGGTTGCGCCGTGGAAAGCGAGCACAACGCGAACCTAAGAGTTACCCAGGTTGGCGGAAGATCCATCGCCTCAACTTCCAATTCCTTTACCCCCCCCTCTCCTTAGCATTGTCCTCGTCCGCTTCAATGTACGCCCGCACCTCCACCACGCCCCTGCCGTTGCTGAATCTCACCGCCGCACCTTGGGGAAAAAGCCCGAAAAGCTGGCGAAAAGTCCAAAACATGAGTTTCTACATATGTACTTGTGTTATATATCATTTAAAAGAGGACAAAATTCTTCATTGAATGCCGTTAATTTCAAAAACGTAAGTTTACTGACTGTGTTTTTTACATCGTTTCAAAGTGACATAAAATACGGTATGGTCTTGGGTGTGATCTCGAAGGCTGTTAGTTAGTTAATGCTAATTTTTATATATTTTACGTGGCGAGACTCGGGCCATCAGGCCCGCTCTTCCGTCTAACAACGCAAATTTCAAATTTTGCTACGCTCCTATCACCATCTTGCGGAGAAAGGAGGTATTATCTTGGACGCCGAAACAGGTGGATCTCAATTTTGCTCAGAGGCTTCTTTTAGCCTTGAGGATCTTTTACATGCAGTAAATCTACTACATGGGACAGCCGACTTTACTTCCCTCCGAAGGAAGGTGTACGAAGGATTTTTTCGCCCTTAAAAATCCACGGCTTCGATCAGGTTGGAACCCGCAAACTCGGGTACAACAGTCCGGTACGCTGACGGTTATACCACCGAATCCGCTGTTTGCAAGCGCGTGCTCTATCACGCATTACTTCGCTCAACGATTATATAATGACATTTGGGAATATTTGTTATTCCTGTAGGTGTTATATGTATGGTGAGTAATTGCCATTTGATTTGTTTGCTTTGGTCATGAGAAATTTATATTCAAAAATTGCGATTTCGCGTTGAATTTTTATATATTTTTTATTTCAGAGGATAAAAGTTAGGACTTTCACGGACTATTACGGTCTTTCATATTTTAAAATATCAAATAGTATGTTCTTTAGTGATATTCATTACAATTTGCTGCTAATATCTGCTAATAAAGTTGCGGGGCAATAAAAAACATTTCAAAGCAGATGTGCGGTGGAAGTTACATTAGCGTATCAAAACGCGGTGCTCATCTTAACTTTGTTCTAAAAGTCTATTATTATATCTGGAAATTTTACATTATTCTTAAAGATCTGATCGATATTATTAGTAATTATTACTGAATTTGTTTAAATTTATTATGTGTTAAATGGTATTAAATTCGCAGTTTTGCTGTGTTTAAAAGATGTTTTTTATAGTTTTTAATAGAATCCGTAACAATTACCTGATACTATCTGCTAATACAGTTGTAGAACTACAAATAACATCACAAATAAGATGTTCATCGCAAAACGAGCGTATGGAAACTTTGAAAAAAGTGCAAAGCATTAATATGATTAGTAAAAATTTGTTATAATAATTTATTATATAATTTATTCTTCTAAATATTTTGGGTTTTGAAAGATAACTCAAAATTTCATCATTTTACTAGCATAAAACCAAAGATTTTACGTCCATCAGTGCAACTGTGTCTGCTACAACCATATTCAACATTGAATGAAATTGATGATGAATATTCTGAATATTAACGTATGGTTTGGGAAATAATATAAACAAAAGTATCTTAAATATTGTTTTTCAAACCGTTACATTTTATTGAGTAACTACACATAAAAGGATATTATTTTCAAGTGTATTTGCAACAAAAGTGTAGGTGTAATAATTTCAAAAAACCTCAGTTTCTTGATACGAGAAATATAAACCAATTAAAACACTAGTCAAATAAAAATCATTTTAAAAAAAAAAAACCAAAGAATTTATATATAAAGAATCATTAAATATTGCAATAATTTTGTAAATCTATGCACGAAATTGAATGAAATGGAATAGAACAATTTTTTGGGAGAAGACATGGAATGTAAGTTGAGCCGTTTCTGTTTTGCTGTTTGGAAGCCACGAAACGACTACGTGGGTTCAGGCGGGCCAAAGGGCTTAAGTACCGGGCAGCGGGGTAGAGGAGGAGGGTTTAATGGCCTGGGTATGGTGCCCTGTCTATTGCACCTCCCTGAAAGAGTGTTTGCTAGCTGCCAGTACTAAGTCTCCCGCACTGTAGTGAAGTTGTTCGTGCGTACAGTTTTAGAGAGTGCGTTTTACTGCCGTGTGCTGTGGTTTTGTTAAAAATGTAATATAGCTGTTCTAGTTACTTACCTACATACACTTCGTGTTTAACTGTGATGTGAATCGTCATTGTTCATTAAATAAAGTGGAAGCTGTTCTTGGTGGTGCGTAAAATACTGATACAGATAAGATAACAATCTAAAAATATATAGAATTACATTTTTCACGCGTGTCAAAAAAAAGTATTAGCCTGTTAATTGAAATTAAATAAAAAAGAAATGAGTTATCGGCACGGCTTTGTACGGTATTGTTGTGAAGGTTGTTTCGTTGTCGTTTTTTCAGGATTTCACGATGAAGTAATATTACATACGCAGAAGGAAATATTTCTGTTTCTACTGAGATGTTTAAGTTCCAATTTCAGTGAACAAGTGAATTTCTTCGAAACTGAATTGTCGAAAAAGAATGGTTGTCGCGTCAGAATTAGCAATGTTTCAAAACCGACATTACCTTGTGTGAATTCGAGGTGTGAGAAAAGGTGGCAAGCAGCATCAATATATACGATTTGGTTTTCTTAAGAAACACGAGACTGAATGGTTTATAAATTAATTTTCTGATGTAATGTCTCTATTTATTCCAATTTTTAAATCACTGCAAATGTAACTTCAGATTCGGATTCAGCGACCCCAAAAACCCCTAGATAAAATGTTCTGTACGCGATTGGCACTTTATTTGACTTTTGGCCAGTTTTTCGGGCTTTTTCCCCCGATGGCTGTACTCGTGGCTCATTGCAAAGTCGCAAGCTTTTCACTACTGAGATCCGGGTTCGATTCCCGTCGTATCTCATGTGAAATTTGTTCCAACAAAACGAGTTCGGCTGCTTCACAAGGGCTAGTCCAACCCCTGTGAAGTGTCCTAAACCCTATCCCTAGTCCTTCCTAATTCTGGCCGCTGGGTAGTGACGTAGGAGCGCGCGGTAGGAGGCGCGTACGCGGAGATGCTACCTGGCGGTCCTCTTGACATCCAACTACGACGATACGCCACAGACAATGTTAACGGAGGATTACTCCATAAGCGCAGTAATGGGAGGATTACTTCTAAAAGCGCAAAGCGCTCAACGCCCCCCAAGGGCGCGACGCGTTGCGTCGAAGTAGACGCAACAAATTAAAAAAAAAAATGTGCGCCGTCTTCACCCCTCAACTCGGACCCACGGCTACCGCTCCCACCACATCCCCACCTCTGCCCGTAGCTCCACCTCCTCTCCCGACGCGCGCGCTCTAGCGTCTCCTCCGCATAACTCGTAACTCACGCGGGGGCGGGGGCGGCGGCGGCTCCAGGTGTGGTCCGCACCTGCCTCGGCGCCTAATTAAATTTGAGCTGCGAGAGGAGCGCGATTATCGATACATCTGGGCGATGAGTTAGCGCCGCCGCCGCCGCCGTCTAGCGCCTCGTCCGTCTCCGCCCGCCCGCCCGCCCGCCCGCCCGCCCGCGCCTCTCATTTGTTCCCGTGCGGCAGCTAACAAGCGAGGACTCCGCGGGGAGCCGCCCCCGCCACAACTCAACCACCCTGGGAGGCCCCGGCCGACGCGACGCGGTCTCTGCACTGCGCGAGGCCTCTGAAACAGCGAAGTGCCCATGCGGCGACCGGTGAAGCTGCCTGAGGGCATCAACTAATGCCGCTGCTGTTCCTCCGCGAGGGAGGTCCTAGATTCGAGTTCCGACGATGGCAGGATTTTCAACTGTAGGTAGATACATAGATCGAGAGCAGCGGCTGTCTGGAGTGTAAAATTTGGAATTGTGGTGGCCGGCTGCTCTCATCGGGAGTTTTCCTTGGTTTCTCCGATCAAGACCAGGCGAATGCCGGAGCAGGACCATAACAAACGGACCACGGACAGCGTGAGTTCATTCCTTCCTCTTCCTTATTCTATCTTCTCCCCTTACACTCACACACCTACACTAACCTACACTACACTATCACACATGTCGGGAGATCGGTCGGGAGCTTATAGCTTGTCCCGGCTGGGGCGGGGCCACGCTAGTGGGAGATACATGGTTTGTGGAAAACACCGCTAGTCGAGCTAGGTCCGCGCCGAATCACGCCAGCCACCACCTCATGCGATGAAAACATGCATTATACTTAAACGACTAATGATCTTAGCAGTTGACGCGCCCGGGATCGCTAATCAACTAATTCTAACGCTAATTCTTGCACTATTACAAGGGTTTTGACTCCAAAGAGCTCAACGAATAGTGGTTCAGACTCGCTAAAAGAGGCCACATGTGGCATGAAAAGTCTTATCTGTCGCGAACGGTTACGTTAAGTATAATGCTTTTAATATCTTAATGTAATTATATTTAATAATTACCACACATGACCTATACATTTATTACTAAATATAAGAAAGAACATATATTGTAAAGCAAAGTTTATACTGTTAGGGTAACAATAATAAGAAATATAATACTAATAATAATCACAATAATCACAATCACAATAATAATAACAACTATAATAATAATAATAATAATAATAATAATAATAATAATAATAATAATAATAATAATACTCACGTGAAGTGTTTTTGCTCGGAGTCTTCGGAATTAAAACGGCCTAAAGCTGTTTGAATTTGAATGACTATTGACAGACTGCTGGCTTCTAGCTTTTGCCTATTGACTACTTGCTGTTACAGCTCCAAAAAGTACTAATGCGTGGTGAATAATTGCGCCCTAAAGAATCTTCTGTTTCAATTTGTTGCTTGACTCTCATTTCGCAAATTGTGACGTCAGGTCACAAGTGATAACTGTAGGATCTCATTCCCGTCCAAAGTCGGTCTTAGGAGACCCAAGGTCACGCACGGTTCTTCGTTGTTCGAGGTCTTTCAGGGAAATGCTCCTGTGTATCATTTGAGTCCACAATTCTGTGGTTAATTTGTTCGTAATGAGATGAGTGAATTTACAAATTGGAATTGAGAGTCCTTCTGGCCGACAGCTTTCCTTCTGGCCAGACAGCTTTCCTTCTGGCCAGACAGCTTTCCTTCTGGCCAGACAGCTTTCCTTCTGGCCAGACAGCTTTCCTTCTGGCCAGACAGCTTTCCTTCTGGCCAGACAGCTTTCCTTCTGGCCAGACAGCTTTCCTTCTGGCCAGACAGCTTCCCTTCTGGCCAGACAGCTTTCCTTCTGGCCAGACAGCTTTCCTTCTGGCCAGACAGCTTTCCTTCTGGCCAGACAGCTTACGGGATGCTATCAAGGGAAGTAGTTGACAAGATGAACGGCAGTTAGGAACGAACTAAAGAATATGTTACGCGAATCTTTTATTTCTACATGCTTTGGGAGTTAGTGGTTCTCAACAACTATTACCAACACTTGGGGAGGTACTGAAGTGTTACAGTTACTTCAAGAGCACTTCACTCAAAGAAAGTTTTTATTGTAATTGAAAATAATACATAATATTGCTTACAAAATATTTGCATTCGAATGAATCAAGTTTGTGGCTCGAAGGGTATCAATTTGCCAAGTGTGTCTCCTCGAGGGACAATTTCTGAGAAACTTGGCATTTTACTTAAAAAGTAGCAAAACTATTTCGTAATTCAAGTATCATTTTTACCTTCAAACAGCCAAGAAACAAGTAGTACTCGCATTTGTATCATAACACTTATGAGAGCAGATATAAACAACGAACACCCAAGATGCTCCAAATCATCAGTAAAACGTCCGCCACGTATATGCTTTCTCTCAATAATTTGTGAGTTACCCCGTGCAGCAACATCGTACATGAACTACAATATCTACAATAGAACCGCTTGAAAATTGGTTCGAAGCACTTCGTGACGTTTCTTTTGTGAGAACGTCTGTACAACAAATCATCCACATCCATTATTAACGTATCATCCCCTTCCTTTATAGAACCGGCTCTCTCACAATGTATTGTAATTCTATCATCTCCCAGCGCGAATATAAGGCACCTACTTCCGCCAAGCGTACTGATGCACATTAGACGCACATCTCCCGAGTACAATGCCGGTTGTGCAGTCGGTGGCACATGAGTATTCGCTGATATTAGAGAACAAGTATTCCAGCAATGTTGTAGGGTTTCATTGCAGATCGTGCGTTCCATTCACAATGCGAGCGGCTCATTAAATACATTGAGTGTCTGCAGTATTTGTGTGCACTTCTACCTCGTTACATCAACTGGGCGTACATTCGTAGCTCCAGGTTCTCAGGGTAGCCTTGCATTTAAATGCTGCGTTTATGATGTGATGGATAATAGTCGATATGAATTAAACTGAGCTACGTCATAATAGAGAGGTTTTTCACCCTCGAACGTTGAGACCGGGAGCGGTAGCTCAGTGCATCAACTGAAGTCACTGCAGCGCCTCTGACCGGGAGGTCCTAGGTTCCCACTCCCCACGGCGGCAGGATTTTCGACACTAGCTTTTCAGCTAGGTCGAATTCAGTCGCTGCCTGGAGGAGAATTCTAGCGGCCGGATGCTCTGATCGGTAGTTTTCCGTGGTTTCTCCGATCAACACCAGGCGAATGCCGGAGCAGTACCCTACCAAACGGGCCACGAAACGCGCGCGATGTCCTTCCTCTTCCTTGTCCTATCCTCTCCCCCTTACACTTACACTCACATGGACTACACTACCACATATTCCGGGAGACCGATCGGGAGCATAGAGCTTGTCCCGGCTGGGGCGGTGTCCCGCTGGTGGGAGAGTCCTGGCTAGGGAGAAACCCAACTAGCCGACGGTAGGTCGGCGCCGGGTCTCGCCATCCAGCGGGGGAAGATCACCGCCATCTCCCGGGGGAAAACATGCACTACACTCACGGGACTAATTACCAAAGTAGTTGACGCGCTCGGAAACACGAAAAAATCAATCAATCAATCGTGATCTGGGCTCTCCGAGTAACGCCGCGTCGAAGGCGGAGGTGCCGACGTTTCGACCGACTTGTCACTGTCCTCCGTGCAGCCTCAGGAGGACCGCGACATGTCGGTCAAAACGTGGGCCCCCCAGCCTTCGACGCGGCGTCACCCGTACAGCCCGGATCAAGTTACATATTTATTAAGTTTCTTTTAATTCTTTTAATGTTTCACCGTAAAGATTTCTTTGCCACTCACCACACCAAGTAGTCTGGTGTAAGGCGTTTGTATACTTGCGGCCCGCTGAACGACGCGTAGGTGTGTGGTGGTAGGAGAGGTGACGACTGTTGATGTTTTATTTTCGGAGTATTCATAAATGATAGAATTGAAATTGACAGTGGTGAGTACATTACATATTTATTAAGTATATTTTAAAATCCTTCACACCCTTCAATCCTCAAAGCGCCTTGGTACGTATCAAACAAGCAACTCCACACGATTAATAATTCTATCAGTCACCAATGAAATTTTCTTTCCTTATCGTTCCCAGCAACTTCCACATTTAACCTACGAGAAACCTATAACTAACGCCGAAGAAGAAAATCTAGAATCTCAAAAGATAAATATTAACCGCTTTAAAGAGAATTGTACGATTTCCCAAACTTACTTTCTGTAACTCTTCTTCCTATAATTTTAGCCTATACCCCTATTTTTCCATTTTCATCGCATTCAAGAGATATTACTGAGGTCTCCATAGGGAGTATCCTCACTCTCTTGTTTGTAACTAAGTATTACGTGTGCTAAGTTGCAGTACTATTCAATCATATTAGCGCTTGACTCGGTGTATGAGAAAAAGGAAAATAAAAATGTTAAGTTTTATTGCTTAATGCCCACAAATATTTGCTTTATCCTCGCCGCAGCTGGTGTATGCAGGGCAGTGTTAACAGCTTTAGGGGCTCTTGAGACCACTACTCTATTCTTACTTTCACTTATCACCCCCCTCCCATTTAAAGACATGTTTTCTTAAAAAATAAACTAAACTTCTCGTCACTGAGTGACATTTTCTCACCAGTCAGCAACATTCCTTATTATAAATATTATCTAATTATGCCCGATACATCACTCCGTTATGTCAATTTTTTGCGAATAGTTTAATCATACACCACTTTTTATGTTTATTTTTAATTTACTATTTCAATAACTTTTTTTAAGAACTGGCGGGGGCCCTTGGACATTGGGGCCCTGGGCCCAGGCCCTTGGGGCTCGTGCGTTAACACGGGCATGGATGTGTGACTGTTGTGTTGTTGCGGCCCACTGGAAGGGGTGGGGGCGGGGGCCAAGGCGGGGGCGGGCCGCCGCCTGGCACAGGGCGGTGGCGCCTCGTATCGACGAGACGCGCGTCTCCATGGCAACCGCCGCGCCAGGTGGGGGGGAGGGGGGAGGTGCCTGGGACGCCACCCCCGCCCTCGCGCCAATTAGCGCGTTCTGGACTCGAACCCGGCGCCTCACCCGCGAGGAGTAATGGAGGAATAACTGTTTTATTTTCTTTAACCCTTCTTTCTTTTTATACAGAGATTTCACGTTTGGACTTTGGTTCGCGTAAAAAAGTTATGAATAGGGAACGGAATTTATTGTAATAAAAAATGCAAAATATTTACATACATATGTACTTATTTTTTCCAAAATATGCAAGAAAAAAGGAAATATGTAAAATAAAAAATTCATTATTGTGTTTAAAATTTCCGGTCCGCTCCCGGTCTCAGATCAGATCATGACCCTGGCCGTGTAAGCCTACAATATCAAATACGTAACTTACGTCATACAGTCAATTTGTGAACTTTAATTTATAAATACTTTGAAAATAAAACATCATTAGCATCACTGCCGCACGACTACGCGCCGTTCAATGAGCCACAAGTGTGCAAAGGTCACACAAACAGAGTGTCTGCTGTGAGGAGTGGCAAAAAATATTTATGGGATGTATTTTTGAAAAAAAGATAAAATAAATATTTAAAAAAATTAAATTCATGTATTCATAATAACCATTTAACATCCTTATAAATTCCAATTTGCCTTGTTTCATTTATCAATACTTAAAAATAACACATCTCAGGAAAATAATATTTATTGCCACTTTCTCGCCATTCTACGCATCTGAATAGTAAAGAGAAAATATTGTAATGCTGCAAAGGAAAGCGGCGGTTGTTAATGAGCAAAACTTCAAAAATTGCAAAAGTACAATATTAATTATAGAGGTCCTACTGTAATTAAATCTGTATTAAAATCGGATTAAAAAAATAATTTTCCCGTAATTTTTGCATGAATTCCAGTCAATTGATAAGCAAGATTTTCAATAACGGCATTAAAATTTTTCTTCAAATGTTTTCCTCAGATAAAACAAAGGACGCTTCAAAACGGCGAAGGTTTCATTTTCATTTAATTATACGTTTTTAAATATTCCAAAAGGTACTACACGCACACTTCCACTACTACACTACTACACATGCCGGGAGACTGGTCGGGGACTTAGAGCTTGTTCCGGATGGGGCAGTGTCCCGCTGGTGGGAGATCGGAGAAAAACACCGTTAGACGACGGTAGGTCGGCGCCGGATCTCGCCATCCAGCGGGGGGAGACCACCGCCACCTTTCAAGCAAAATCCGAACTACACTTACGGGACTAATGAACTCGGTATTTGACGCACCCGAAATCACTAACAATCAATCAATCATAAAATGTAGCTACATGAGTTTTTGGCTAAAGTTGATATTTATATTTTCCCACGTAATCTACATGACTAAATTCCAAAAAGCGCACAAATTGAAAAAAAAAACAACTCAGAAAGCAGTTTCCGGCAATACGGAATATGTCTATGGTTTCGTTAGATTCCCAGAAATTCGAGGAAAACCCAAAAACTACGAAACCGTTACGATTTTGACTTAGAAATGCAAATAACTGATTGTGTTATTTTGTCTATTCTCACTCTACGCTTAGGAACTGAATTTTCATACTTAGTACGTCACTTCTTTTAACATAGCTGCCGTCATGAGACACCAAAGCATTTTTAAACGACTTTCTTTTTGTAATTCAAAATGTGAAGAAATTAAAAACAGGGCTTTTGACTATCGTCATTCGGTCCATAGATATGTAATTTACAATGTTCTGACAATTACATATTGTTTAATTTCAACGAAAATAATACTTGCTTATGTATTTGGAATGTAGTTGACAAAAGATCTATGGGTTGAAAAGCAATTGAATCTGCGTATCGAATGTCGAATGGGAGCGATTTTGCATTTGGGCATCCTAGAACTTAAATGGATCACTAAGAATAAAACTCGCACCTAGATTGAGAGGACAGTAATATGAAAAGTAGTACAATGGTTGATTAAATTTTGTGGCCTATCAGAACAAAGTTACCATGAAAGCACTACTCAACAGTAGTCCTACGAAGTAAACATAGCCGAGTAGGATTTTAAAAACACAATCGCTAGCGATAAAAATATCTAAAATTACTGACGAAAATGCTCTGTGAACAGAAATACAAAAATACAAAAATTACCCGTTCTGTGCTGACCACGAAATACGTAAATATCCAAGAAAATTAACAATACCTAAAAATAACATTATTAACGGACTAATAGGGATTTGTAGAATCTCTTGCTTGAGAAAGCATATTTACGCTGAATTAATGAAGTTCCTTTAGTATGGTGAAATCAAGAAAAATACTGATAATTAATTTTATGTGGAAAAGTGAATTAACTATGTATATTGATATTCACCAATCCTAATTGCATCATATCATTCAATTAATTACAAATTCTGATACATTTCGTATCCCGCCCATTGGTGGATTGTGGATTGTGTTCACCCGAAGTATTGGCGGGCAACGTCGCAAAGATTACCGTTGCTGCCGCCACCTTCCAAAATCCCCTTCTACCTGCCACCACTCACGCCTCCGTTCCTATCACACCTTGACGTTTTCTCACCTTATATCCTGTATCACATTCTCCTTCGTCCTCGCATTGCGCTTGCACCTCGGATTCACTTTCGCCTCCACCTCGTCATCAACTGAGTCGTACCTACCCCTCAGCCCCACTCCATTCCCGTCCCCACCTCACACTCTCCCCCTGCCGTCATCTTTTCGCTCTCTATCGATATTACCCTAGCTCTCATTCCCGTCCCCTACTTGCCCGCTTTAACTCACCCTAGCCCCATCCCACTTCTCTCCTAATTCACCTTTACTCACTCCCGTCCCGACCTAACCCTACCCGATCCTAAACGTCCCTACTCGACCCTGATCGACCCTAACTGAGGGAGCGGTGGCTCAGTGTACGAACTGATGTCACTGCAGTGCCTCTGACCGCGAGGTCCTAGGTTCTCCTGCCGATGGCGGCAGGATTTTCGACACTAGCTTTTCAGCTAGGTCGAATTTAGTCACTGTCTGGAGAAGAATTTTAGCGGCCGGCTGCTCTGATCAGTAGTTTTCCGTGGTTTCTCTGATCAACACCAGGCGAATGCCGGAGCAGTTCCCTAACAAACGGGTCACCAACCGCGCGCGATCTTTACTTCCTATTCCTTGTCCTATCCCCACCCCTTACACACACATACTAACATGCAGTGCACTACCACATGTGCCGGGATCGGTCGGGGATTTCGAACTTGTCCCGGCTGGGGCGGTGCCCCAGCGGTGGGAGATACCTGTCTGAGGATAAAATGGTCAGCCGACGGTAGGTCGGCGCTGGATCTGGCCATCCAGCGAGGGAAGATCACCGCAACTTTCCGCGCAAAAACACGCACTACACTTACGGGTCCAGTGACAATTGTAGTTGATGCGACCGGAATCACTAACAATCAACCTAACCGAGGTTAATCAATCATACCCTACCCGACCCTACCCGACCCTACCCGACCCTACCCGACCCTACCCGACCCTACCCGACCCTACCCGACTCTTCCCGACTCTTCCCGACTCTTCCCGACTCTTCCCGACTCTTCCCGACTCTTCCCGACTCTTCCCGACTCTTCCCGCCTCTTCCCGCCTCTTCCCGACTCTTCCCGACTCTTCCCGACTCTTCCCGACTCTTCCTGACTCTTCCTGACTCTTCCCGACTCTTCCCGACTCTTCCTGACTCTTCCCCGACTCTTCCTGACTCTTCCGACTCTTCCCGACTCTTCCGACTCTTCCCCTGACTCTTCCCGACTCTTCGACTCTTCTCGACTCTTCTCGACTCTTCTCGACTCTCCGACTCTTCCCGACTCTACCCGACTCTCCCGACTCTACCCGACTCTACCCGACCTACCCGACCCTACCCGACCCTACCCGACCTACCCGACCCTACCCGACCTACCCGACCAAACTGATACGCCATTCCTACGACCCCACTCGAACCTACCCGACCCGACCCGACCCGACCCAACCCGATGGGACCTGATCCCATCCAAACTGATACGCCACGATTCAGCCCATCTTGCCCCTTTTACTCTCCCTCTTGTTTCACCTCGTCTCAACCCAACCTCCTCACAACTTCCACCTTCTCCGTCATCGCCTACGACTTGTAGTCTCGTCCGCGGCCACGACCTCTCCTCTACCGCTACCTCCACCTCCACCTCCGCCTCCGCCTCCGCCTCCGCTCGCAACTTGGTTTTAAAAAAGTAATCTCTTTGGGAATGCGGCGATGTCTCGCGCGATTCTCAGTTGCCTCATCAGATGCACGCGCCACCGGCCCATCTCCCCTCACTCCCACCCGCACCGCCTCGCGCTCTTTTTAAATTTACCTCCCGGACCTTCAGTCGCTCCTGCGCTTCGAGGAGCGGAGCGCGCGACCACTTGCCACGAAGCCCGGATTTTTTTTTATTTGCGATATTGAGATTCAATTGCGATACGAAATTTGGAATCGATACTATCACGAAAGAGATACATCGACACGTTGATACGAGAGCCATTCCGTAAGTCATGGCAAATATAACAACCACTGTACAGCCAGGAATAAGAATCCACTTCATAAGATTGAAGAAAAAGGCACTATAAACTTTAAAATGCTAATACCAAATTTTATCCTTTACCGAGAACCCGTAAAGTTGAGAAAGTTGAAAGACACAAAAGAAAACAATGGACATTACAATTAAAACTTAACTAAATAATTCCCGGATTTCCCCACATTTTTGTGAATGCCATCGGCCGCGTGTGATTGATTTTGAACCTCCCTTCGTTCACTACCCTTAAACTCCCAGTTACCATATATCTTTTCTGCTTCCCACCTAGTCTTTTGTCACTCTTTTCCAGCAGCAGTACCTAAAATATATTTTTCAGATTTTGTCAATTTCCCAGACTCCTAATATTGTAGAATGGAAATTTCAGTAAAAATATTATGGAAGTATAAAAACTTGTTCCCACAGGCACATTTTCATTGCAAACTTTGAAGCCATATTTGTGCGAAGGTCGTTTGAGTTTTTTTTTTAAATGTGCAGTTTTGAGCTCATTTTCACATAAGAAAAGAATTGGAGCCGTTTTTCAGAATTTTTAAAAATTTGCCCCTATTTTACATAAAATTGTGCGAAAAGTACTCAGATTTGTAAAAAATCGTACACTAGCTCACTTGCCCAAATGTAAAGAACAGATTTTTTAAAAGAAATAATATCCATCTTCAACATTATAGATAAGAGGACACAAAAAATATAAATTTTGCTATTTTCAAAAACTCAGAGAATTCATTGATAATCACTATTTTTATGAGAGTATTTTGTTCTTTTCAGAAAAAACTTGAAACAAAAAATGTCTGCCATTTTTAAGATAATTCTGAAAATATTAGTCTCATATTCAGTACTCCCAAAACTAGAAATATTCGTTTGAAATTCGTAGGGATTCGAGTTCGTCCAGATGGATAAGGGAATTTAAACACACACACATACACGCACAATAGCCAGTACCATTGTACAACACATAATCGTGCTTCAATCTATCCAACACACTACTGCCCGGTTTATGACCGCCTCAGTACGCGATTATTCACCATCTTCAGATATTTTCGAAAGATTTCGAAGATAAAATCATTCGTGGGGCAGGGCAGCCGTAACGAAAGCGTCGCGCATATCCTTTTCACGGCTTGTTAGAGCGCCCGTCCGTGGTGCACCCGTCGACGGCAGCGGGGCGCCCCGGGCGGCGGGCATAGGCGGCGCCCAAATGAATTGCCCGCCTGTAAATCACTCTCGCGACAAGTCGTAAATAAACCAGAAACGTTGTTCCGGCTTCCTAAGGGGCCTATGTACGTTCGAGTACGTGACAATTTTACCCGTCCGGTAGTGAAAAGTTTACTCCTCCGGTACGGGACAGTTTAACTCGTCCGGTGTTATGCCTCATTCACAATGCAAACTTAAACGTAACGTAAGCCGTAAACGTATGCAGTAAACTTTTCACGTAAAAACGAGCATTCACAATGGCAAACGTAAGCTGGAACGTAGGTTTTGCCTGAACCAATCAGAATTCAACATATTAATCGATGCGTTTCTAGCTTTTTTTCGACTCTCCTATCTATTTCACCTTTTGCATTTGCGAGAAGCTGTTGCGCCCCTACCTATTGAGGTTATATGCGAGCAGTGAGCTTTAAATTGTGTACCACAAATATATTTAACGCCACGTTCAGATTTGGTCATGGAGAGAGATTTGGGCGTGCAGCTTGTGCTGTTGCAAGCTTCTGCAGCATTAATTTTAGGGGCGCTTTATTTAAAAAGAAGAAGGAGGCGCTTTATTTCCCATTTCGATTCAACACTTCGCAACTCGTACCAAAACTCCACAAACTTCTCTGCTCTACCTTTCAACTATACACACCAACGCACACCAATACACACGCATAAACAAGAATCGATCTGGAGTCGACCTTCCTTCTCGCGGATTTTGTTGTGCATTTGTTTTTTTCATGCTGCTCTCTGATTGGTCTTCGGTAGAATTTCGACGTAAACTTAAACGTAGGAACTTGGAACTTGCGAGCTCTTTAAGTTTACGTCTCACGTCTACGTTTACGTCAAGGCATTGTGAATGATAAAGCTTTATAACCCATTTCTAGGTTTTGCGGCTACGTTACGGTTACGTTTAAGTTTGCATTATGAATGAGGCCTTACTCAACCAGGGTTTATACGAGCCCCGAAGGTGACCTCAGAGGTGACCTTCCGAATGGGCCTATGTACGCTCGGGTACGTGACAATTTTATCTGTTCGTTGTTACGCAGCCAATGTTTAACTGTGTACTCAGAGGTGACGTTTCTAAGGGCCTATGTGAGCTTGGATAGGTTATAATTTTCCCTGTCGGGTATCACGCGAACAGTGTTTAACCGTATCCCGACGAGGTGACTTCCGGGTCCCGGTCTTGGCTTTTTGATTTTACCGCTTGACGTGCTTTTCCGCTACGCGGCTGTATGACTTTAGCTGCCTGCCATGCTTCCCACACAGTGCTACAGTTTCAATTTTCGGGCCTGGAGACAAAGCTTAATAATGGGCCCTCGACTTCCTCCGTATTTTGTGAAAATGGTGAAATAATAAATGGTGCCATCACAAATGATTGAAACGAAACGGTAACTCTGACGCATAGCCTGAGTGTAACTATCTCTTGACGTCACGTCGACCCTTGAGTCATGCGTGCGATGGTTGAGGGATCACAGTCCGGAGGAGAGCATCTACCTGGATGCAACTAGATTCGCAGATTTTATTAGAGCATTGCTCCTTTTTAAATAACCCGGCAATATGAAATTCCACTTTAAATACCCAAAAGCATTTTTCTTCTCTCTTTACATATTAGCAGGGCTTGATTTCTGGCAGAACGCGACGGAACGGAGATCCGGAACCTCAGGAACGAAATAAGAAAAGTACAACAATAAAAATCACAGGATAAACACATAGCCACTTCAATATTTAGTTTGCTCAAATTTCGTAGACAAAAAATTACATGTAAAACTAAATTTTTCCTTTTAACTATCATATCCACGAATGTAATTAACTATCATATCCACGAATGAAAATTATTAGTAAAAAACTATTATAAACTCTCAATTTTTTATTTACAATTATTAGTTTATTATTATATACACGTAGAGCTAGTGGTTCCGCTGTTATTAGTTTTGTAATTAAATATAATTTATAATTATTACATTCTATTTCCCTTAAATTAGAAATTAATTTGAGACGCATTCCGGAACCTAAAATTTTAAAAATCAAGCACTTATATTAGCGGACTTGTACTATACGCTGTCCAGGAACTCCTTGCCTGGGAATAGAATACATCAGTTTAAAATCCTATATTTCATGTTATCCTTGACAATGTTTTAGTTCGAGCGGGGGTACATGCCTGCGAAATGAATGTGCCACAGAAAGTCACTCTCCTGACATGTAAATCTGTAAGCCAGAACTGATGACTGCTTCTTATATCCTTAGCATCCATGATCAGCATTCTTGATATCAAAACCATGCACTAGATAAAGCAGCGTTCTTCAAAGTTTTGGCAGGTTCCCCTCTATTTGAAAGAAACAAACTCAATTCTTAGGATCCATGAAATATCATTTTATGGAAATGTGTTTCAAGTTTTTCCTATAATAATTAACAGTTCCAGGAATTGCCGAATCATGTTCATGTTAGTTCTCAAGGTAACAATCTGTCAGCTGATGCAGTTAATTTCTAAACGTGTGTTACAATAGATCTTTTTCATACTTATTACTTTGATGTAATGTTTTATCATTGTAAAACGTTTACAAATATACCTACTTCAAATATTTGAGAGATATTTTGGGTAACACGTAACGATGACACTTAAGACGGCTAATTATAATTATTTTTCTCAAAATTAAGTAATATAAAAAATAGACTTAAAATGATTTAAACATCCAATATTGAGGTTAAGATTCATTTTCAACATAAATAGTTTCCTTCAAAATAGAAAGTACAGGATATTTTAAAGAAAAGTTCAATTTTCGAAATTTCAGAGATTTAAATGAAAGTCGGGCATGTACCATGCATGTGCACTTTTCTCTTTTCGAGCAAAAACTTAAAGAGAAAATTTGGAGCCATTTTTCAGAACATTATTAAAATGTCCTACGGGTTTCATATAAAGTACTCCCAAAATTAAAAGATTCCAATTCACAGTTATCTCCATGTGAACGTAATCTCAATAGTTTTTATTTGAGTAAAACTCTCAGACTTTAACCACTCTTAATAAACATTCATAAAATCTAAAACGTTGGTTTACAAATGGTATTTT
This sequence comes from Teleogryllus oceanicus, assembly GCA_964035755.1. NCBI lineage: Eukaryota > Metazoa > Arthropoda > Insecta > Orthoptera > Gryllidae > Teleogryllus > Teleogryllus oceanicus. The sequence goes on from CAXIVR010000009.1 coordinate 43,067,447, forward strand.
TTACTTTATATGCAGTTTTTACCAAAAATATTTACCATGGTATATAAAAATTCAAATTTCTGCTTCCAGACAACGGTTCTGTTGATGGGAAGGCAGTCGGAAACTGTTCATGAAAGTAACAAAATAAATAGTAAACATAAAACATTTATTCAAGAAATAGTCCACAATAACAAGTATCGCTTTTCAACAATGTTCAAAAGAGTTCGTTTGGATTCTACTTGTTTCGCAGAAAAGTAGTAGTAGAAATGAACACTAAGTAATTTGGGAAACACGTTTGCTAGTCATTGATTACACAGGCACACCGAAACCCGTTATCGGATCCAAAGGCTTGACACATATTTCGCTATTTATTTCGACGTGCTGCATCCGAATCTGAAGCCAGAATTACGCCACCACCCTCCAGTGTATTTTTTAAATCGCGAAAAACCACCGTGACATTGTATTTTTTTGTTTTCGGGGATTGTTGTCAGACCCAAACACTTGAAACATGTTTCTCAATGTACTTGGACGCGCTGAATTCGAATCTGAAGCCAGAATTGCGACATCATTTTGCAATTTTTTTTAAATCGCGGAAAACCACCGTGAAATTGTAGAATGTAAATTTGAAAGTGGTTATTTGCAATTTAAAAAAGAACCGGAGGGTTGTGGCGCAATTCTTGTTTCAGTTTCGATTGATCAGATTCAGTTTCAGATACGGTCGTTTAGCGCGTCGATCTACATAGAGAAACATGTGTCAAGTCTTCGGGTCTGACAACAACCTCCGACAACAAAAGAACACAATTTGATGATGGTTTTTACGATTTAAAAAATGGAAGGTGGTACCGCATTCAGGGCATTGATATACATAGAGAAACATGATTCGAGTCTTTGTGTCTGATAACTTTTTTGTGTGCTTTTATGAATAGTTTTCATTCCTGACGAGTATTGTTGCAAAAGACTTTAAGTATCCCAAAACATTTTTGATCAATAGTACTGATTTTTTACTATTAATTCACAGTTTCCTTCATCTCGGTTTTTTTCCTCAAAACTAAAATATACTTTCAGTGAAGCATGATTTTCCGTTCCTTAGCTGCAGTACCCGTCTACTGACAACATTACCTAGTCAATACTATCTATAAAGCAGAAAATTTAAAAATGCGATTTCGTGCGAAATTTAGTACATTTGATGTTGATAATATTTAAGAGGCCTGAGATTTCAAACTAAGACTAATGATGCGCAGCAGCAAACCTGTTGGTAAACAAAACCACACAAAATATTTTTCCAAAAAGTTGCATATTAGCAGTTCAAAAACAACAAATAAAATACTCTCGTATAACACTGCAAGAAATTAAATATTTAAAAAAAGTATTTGCGAATAGTGCAATAATGTGTGTGCGTGTGTGCGTGCGTTTGTAAATGGCATTTAACATCCTCGATTGCCTTATATGTATATTCCTTTTACAGTACAATAGTTCTTTACACGCAAAGAATATAAAAAACTGCTGTTTTTACAATGTATGAGTAGTAAATACTTGCCTTATATGTATATTCCTTAGAATGTATGTATATTCCTTATACAGTACATACAGAATAGAATGTATTGCCGTATATGTATATTCCTTATACAGTACAACAGTTCTTTACACGCAAAGAATATAAAAAAAACTGCTGTTTTACGATGTAATGTGTGAATAGTAAATATTTTATGAAAAGTGACCTCTTCCGTCGCATGACATCTAATGTGAAGTAAGCAGAGATGTATTACATTTGAGAATTCAATTGCTACGCACGTATGAGAATGGGCGAAATCAAATATTTCTATTTTTTAATCAAAATCAAAACTTCTTGAATGCTATTGTATCTTCTCGGAGATTCTGTGTATTAACTGAACTGTAGAGACACATCTCACGTGGCGGAAGGCTGCAAATCTTTCTAGTTCTCCGCGCATTGGAAATTGGCATTACTGACTAGCGGTCTGTAACAGAACAAATGCTGCTGAACAAAAACATACAGTATAGGTTTCCAAAAAAAGTACACACATTGCTGATAACAAGAAACAAAATATTCTCGTGTGAAATTGCAATAAATTAAATACTATTTTTTAACATAATCAGTCGTCACAAATACTGTAATATCAAAGTGCAGTACGATACCCAGAATAAGTGTTTTACATGGCAAGAATATAAAAGGGTTTCTGCTCCATAACACAAGTAAATAACGAATATTGGAAGGCTGGCGGTCTCTGCCTTGGGAACTTTCTGTCGGTTGGCGTCAGCTGTGTTCTAAACAGTGCTGAACTGAATATGAAAATTCAATCCCCTTGCGGAATATGAGATAAAGGTGGAATAACACATCAAATATTTTCACTTTTCAGTCAAAATCAAAACAGTTTCATTTTTTTTGGAGTTTTTCTTATTTCTGAGTATTAAATGAAACCATACAGACATCTCAATTAGCCGAAGGTTAGTTTTTCTTTTCCATGGTTTTTCTTCCAATTTTTGCACGCATTGGAAAGTAATAATATAGACACCATCTCCGTGTTTGGTTGTGCTCAATAATTAATCAGTCGTGTTTGTCATATTTCAAAGTCCAGAGAAGTGTGAAGGGAGAAATGGTGAGACTAATAACAAAAGTTGAAAATTCAATTTCCAAAGCAAAAGTTTTCTCAACTGAAACAGTATCTAAATCGTTGCATAACGATAGCATAAAATCCTCCATATTTGAATTCTTGTTTTAAAATACATATTGTTTCTTACAACCCTTGTTTTAAACCTAATATATCATGACTGGTGCCCGAGTAATTATGTAGACTTAATAGATTCTGTCGACAGTTATTTAAATTGGGTATTTGGTTGAGATTACCGGAAGCGTTATATATTATTCTAGATCACGACTTCAATTCTCCCGAAAGTTTCGAATCGTTTTATGAAATCAGATATGTTTAAGATGAGTTAAGAATCGTTTAATAGATACGAAGACAGAGATTTAAGAGCCTTGACTGTAGCTTCTGCTTCGAATGGAATTTTGCTGGATGGTTTGGCTTTCACAGTCTTGTTTTAGAAACAAATGCGAATGTAAATCCCATTTCGCAACTCAATATATTATATATTTTATCATAGATAGCATCTAAAAGAGGAGGTTCAAATCTCATTTAACGATCAGTTTTATAACTTCGTGCTCTCTGAACGAAAACAGATGAATAAAATATTCGAAATCTGAGTTGTATAACAAGTGAGTCGTAGTTCGTTATTCTTTGGAATCTACGTTTGAGAACTCATTTTAATTCCTATACATTTTTCATTCACTAACAGTCCCGGGAAACCTGATATCGTGGGAAAGAAGTTCTCTGCTTCATTTCTCTTTCTCTGTAAAGAATAATTGCACGAGGCGAGATGGTAAGAAATGGTGATGTCTTTCTGACAGGTAACATTTCGTTATATCTTTTGTTTGGAGAAAATTTGATTTAGAAGGGTATCGTGATTAAACTACATTACCGGATTTGCTTTTTGTATTTTGCGCGTCATTTTATTTTATATATTTTGGATTCTAGGATATTGTAAATTACAGTTAAATATGGATAAGAAAAGTAGGATATTCTATAAGATTTTTCGGTGAAGCTAATTCAGGAATGGGAATAATGAGAAAAATACATGAAGAGATTTTAATCCTACGAAACGTACTGAACACAATATTCAACGTTTTCAATTACACAATAGAGAAAGTAATGTTCTGAAAATATTTCAGTTTTCTTACATAATTTTTCAAATACTGAAACTTGCAAATACTCACTCATAAAAGATAATCAAGAACTCAATTTATCTGTCGATCACATGATAATTATATTATTTTGTATGCTTCAAAACAGCTTTCATTTATAACTTCTCGAATTTATTCGCATTTTGCAGATTCTATTCGTAAAATACGTAGCCTCTCGATTGGCATGTGTTCAAGACGACATTATTATTAACAAATCCTTTCATAGGAAACAAGCGTTCTTCCAGTAGATTCATGCCACCCAACATAAATTGGTCCGGAAGGCAGGGACAAAAGGTGAGAAAATGATAAACGATCCAGCATTTCTCGACTCGAACCTCACAACACTCTCCCTCAGCATTCCATCCCCATTTGGTGCCGTCGTCCACTATTTAGCTGACAGGCTAAATAGAGAGCTGCTTTACAATTAGTGAAGTACAAGACGACTCAACGGCCCCGCCCCTCCATCAGCGTCATTCTCTAAGAAGCCTCCGCAGGCCAATCTGCACTTCGAACGACCGCACAATTCCCTAGAAGGGGGCGTGTCTCCGCGAAACACACAAAATGGAACAAACTGTATGAAACGTGACGAGATAAGATGACATGAACCCGAGAGAAGCGGAAAAGAATGAAACGGCAACGAAAAGAAAAAAATGAGAAAAAGGAGAACAAGAAAAAAGGTAGTGAACTCTTTTGCCAGATCAATGGTGGGGAAGACATTTTCGTTTCTTGACACTATAAACAAGTAGAACGCGATAACAAATTTTACAGGAAAGACTTTTTGACTTTCAGAAAGCTACCAAAAAGTCACGGATTAATGGAAAAAGGGAAATATGCAAGAAAATTGTTGAGGAAAATCGGAGTAAACAGATGAAGAAAATTTGGGAGACAAAACAAATATATCATCTACATATACATTGTGGTTAGGCGGAAGAGCGGGCCTGATGGCCCGAGTCTCGCCATATAAATAGTCATTATTATTATTATTATTATTATTATTATTATTATTATTATTATTATTATTATAAAAAATTCATTTGCGCTCCTCATAGGGCATATCTTACCCAAAACAAAAAAAGCAGAAAAAAGGGAATACGAGGAAGGGAATAAAAAGCGGGTGTGCGAGAAGCTCTTAGAGATGGGAGAACAGAGTGCACTCGCAGGGGGTTTGTGTACCTCCTACCTCGCGGCCGGCCGGGCGGCGCTGCTCGCGTGTTTAATTATGAAGCGCGTTAGCCGCATAATGAGCGAGCGCCGGGGGCGGCGGCGGCGGCGGAGGCGGCGGAGGCAGCGCGCTTCTTTACGGCGGCGGGAGGCGCTAAATTGATACTCGGCTCTCGCCTCGGAGGCGGCGAGGGCGAGCGGAGAGGGACGGCCGCCGTAACTCCCCACGTCTCCACTAACAAGTGGCTCCACAGATTATTTACATGAAATACGCTCGGAGGAGCCAGTGCCCCGCCTCCCATAAATCGGCACCCCGCCACCGCCCCGCCCCCTCCGCCACCGCTCTCTCGCCACCCCGCTGGGCCCCACCGCGCCGTCGGGGCTCTTCGGCTCACCCTAGCCACCCCCTCGACCTCCACCGCCACCCCAGCCATCTCTTTCTCATCGTATCTTTCTTCTCTTTTATTCGTCCTCATCGTTGTCGTTCTCTCTTCATTCTCGTCTTCTTCCTCTCCTTTTCCTTTGCTTGCTTCCGCTCCCTTCCAATTCCTTTTCCTCCTCCGCCGTCTCCACCTTACCTGCTTTGCTGTCTCCGCTGCCAGCACATCCGTCGCCACCGCCGCTGCCAAGGAGGGCCCTAACAAGGCGGGCGAGTCGAATATGCATTTAGCCGAGGTAATCGCGGAATTGACTTCTGTAATGCCTTTCACTGCAGGTGTTGTACTACTAGTAGTGATTGTAGGCAATTACAAATGCTTCCCGTACAGGATGCAAAAATGTTGAGTTCGCAGGGAAGCTAAGTTCCCTGGAGGAGCGTGGTGGTGAGCGAGGTTCAAGTACAGAGACCAAGTCCGATGAAGTGTGAAATAAGTTTAATTGAAAAAAGTAGAGCTGTAGAGCAGCGTGAAGTGAATACAGCAAGGTTTCTGGGCTGTCTGCCTGTTATCAACGCTAGAGGATCCTTATATAGAAAACAGGGAAATTTACGAGGCCATTACGCCACCCCCGCCAGAACTCTACATGTCCTGGACGCAATAAACTGACATTACTGTCCGAGGACTTTTCCCCTTTTGAAGTCACTCTCTCATAATTTTCTACAAATTCCTGCTTCTACAATCTGAAACCATGTTAGCGTTGACAGCGGTTTTGGGAGCCCTCTCATAAATGTTCTTAAGATAAGCAACAGAGCGCCTGCTCCGGACGCGACCCTAATTTAGATAATTCTTGAAAAGCGATATTTCTCTCGCGTACATATTTGAGAGAAATATCCATTGCTTCTCTTACGCAATACTTCATACTATGTACCTAGGTGCATTTACCATTACACTTCCCCCCTTAGAAAAAGTTTTGATCAACAGATGAAAACTTTTCTAACGGAAAGCTTTACTTGAGCTCCTCGTACGTGTGGATATGGGTAGATGTTCTTTCTCGCCATCGACTTCAGTTATGCTGATAGATTTTGATGAATGAGCAGGAGATAATGTGGAATTTATTTCTGCAGTGGAAGACTGCTCATCATGAGTTCCAGAGTTTTGATAACTTACAATTCTTCCTGTAATTACATGAGCATACCAATAAGAATAATTCTTTCTTTCTTGTTCTTCAATTAGTTTCTCCACCTCATCAACTTTAACACTAGCAATTTTTAAATCATCAACTGAAGACATAATATTAACTAAAGGAATATCTAATTCTAAAACCTCAGGAGTTTTAACCTTGTCATTGTCGAAGCAACAATCATAATTGATCGGTGTACTTGGCAAGAAATCATTAGTTAAATTACTATCTAGAGTAGATATAGCATACAAAGTTACATAAGTAGAAAAAGCTTTACATCTCTGCTTCAAACTTAACTTTCCTTCTTTTTGTATTGTAATGTGTTCGGATTTATCTCCACACAGAACAGTCAGTCTTTCTTGCCTTGGAGTTACAAATAACCACTGGTTACTTAGAAAAGTGGTATCCAAAAAGTTCTTTCTAAACGAATTATTCTAGTCTCACAATTATTTGGCATAATAGCAGTAGATGGATGGAGAAGTGATGCTTCGCAATCCACTCCAGGAATATAAGTATAAATTGGTACATCTTCCTTACATACATAGTTTAACATACTAGTTTGAAAACATTTTGACAACTCATCATTCGACATTTTACCATAATGTTGCCTCATGGAATCACTAAAATAAACTCTTGCTTGAACTTACAAATACATATGTGTTGGTTCCTTTGGACACGGGAAAAGGTAGGATCTTATAGAGATGATAGATGTTGGGGGAGAGAAGAGGAATTTCTAATACATACACCAAATATTGCTTTAAAGCATACACATGGGGAATTATTATCTTTTGAAGTTCAGGATGGGGAAAAGGAGGATAATCCAAACCATTTGGCAGTACCTGGCTTTCCATTACCTTTTTGATCTTATCAGTAGTAATGAGTTGTGGCTGCAGCGTTCCCTGCTCTGCATGGACAAAAGCATCTAACAAAATTTCAAATGAATGCTGACATTCATCAATACTCTTGCAATATTCTTATTTGCTCATTGATCTGACTGATGTTATCTATCTCCGTTTCTAATGCATTAATTTTGTTTTCAGTATAATTTGCTAATTTATTCAAATTTTGTTTTAAAGTTTTCTCATTTTGGTTTACTCTTTGAATCGTTAAGTTAACAGAACTTAATGTTGATTTTATTACCGTCATTTGATCTTTGGAAATGTGTAAAAATTCACTTTGCTCTTTTCTAATTCTGAAATATGTTTGTTATATTCCTCTGCATCCGATTGTGTTAGCGTTCCAAAAGTACTTTTGCTACTTCTCCACAAAATTTAATACTCTCTTTTGTTCTTACCGCTCTTTTATTAAAAGTTTCGGCATGCTTTGAATCTACCATATATTCGCAAACTAAATCTTTCAAATTATCAATATAATATGTTTTAGATCTCATATATTGCTGAAAAGCTCCACAGTCTGTCAGATGATACCAATTTGCTACCGATACTTTATTACAATATTCTGCTACCTTCCTATGATGTTCTTTAGTACTCTTCCAAAGCTCCTTAATTGGTTCTAAATTTATATAGCTTACTACTTTCCATTGCATTGGGTAAAAAGAAACAGTTCCAGCTTCATCAAAATAAATCCGGTTTGCGATTGTAGCTGCTCCACTTCTTGTCCATTTGCCAGTTCCCACCACCATAATAACGCCACTAATATCACCCAATTCCTAAGAGCCCTCATGCTTCGTTTCGTTTCCTGAAACGGGAGAAAAGTATGGTTTCAGTCTGTTGGTATGTACTTCCTGATGCTTACGTTTACCCACCTCTTGAATAATTGCATTAGGTTCCTTCATCATCTTTACTTCATATGGACCTTTCCATAATGGTTCTAACTTATGCCTAGCTTCAATTCTTAACAATACTAAATCATTTACCTTAAACTTTACAGGATTGGCTTTTGTTTTCTCTCTTTGATTCTCCTTGAATTGTATCAATCTTTCCTTAGCAATTTTATGACAATTCTGCATTTTAAATTTAACGTTCTGTATTATGTCATCATAATTGTACAAAGGTTGCGGAGTACTTTGTAAAATCCCTGGAATATTACATCTCCTACCGTATAATATCTCATAGGTGTGAACTTAGTGATACTATGCGGAGTAGTATTGTAAGAAAAACACGCAAACGGTAACCACGTATTCCAATTAAAAGACTTCGGATCACAAAACAACGTAAGTACGTTACAAGCGTTTTATGAGTCCGTTCCAATGCTCCCATTCGCTCTCCGGATGATACGCTGCAGTGGTTTATTTTTCAATCTTAAACAACCTGCATATTCTTTTAAATACATCAGACATAAAAATACTCCTTGATCAGTGACTATAGAGTTTGGAATACCGTATATTAATATTACCTTGTTCACAAACGCATCTGTTACTTCTTCCACAGTTTGATTCTTAATAGGAATAGCGATAACATATTTACTTAAATTGTCTTGGCAAGTTAAAATATATCTAAAATTGTCTTCCGTAACTGGAAGGGGACCTACCACATCGAGATAAAGTTTACTAAACGGTTCGTCCTGAGTATCATCACTTCTAATTGCTGCTTTACTTTGTGATGGGGGTCTTTATTCATTTGACACACCTTGCAATTCCTAATATAATCGGCTACGTCCTTCTCCATTCCCATCCAACTGGTATATAATTTAATCCTTTCTGAAGTTCTTTGAATTCCCTGGTGACCACCTACCGGGCAATTATGCATTTCTTTAATAATTGCTAATTTCCTCTCATTGCTTATTTGCTCTACATTAAATTGCATGCATTCTACAGGATATCTACTTAAACAATCAGCATTACAATTTTTGATCCCTGCTCTGTATTTGATTTCATAATCGTATTCTTCTAGCAATAATGTCCATCTCAATAATCTTGAACTCGGATCTTTCACATTAAAGATCCATATTAGTCCTTTGTGATCCGTAACGACTGTAAATTTTCTACCAAGTAAATAAGGTCGAAAGTGTTTACAAGCCCAGACGATAGACAAACACTCTTTTCCACGGTACTGTAATTAATTTCCGCCTTGTTCAGGGTTCTACTTGCGTAAGCTATTGGCTTATCCTCACCTAATTTACCTTGTGAAAGAATTGCTCCAATTGCATATCCACTAGCGTCAGTCGTCAATATGAAAGGCTTGGTAAAGTCGGGATATTGTAAAAGGGGTGCTTCAGTTAACTTTTGTCTCAGTAAATCAAAACTGTTCTGTTCCTTTTCTGTCCATTGCCATTCAACATCCTTCTTTAATAACTCTGTCAATGGTCTTGCTATTGTGCTAAACCCATCGATAAACTTCCTATAATATCCTGCTAAACCTAAAATGACTTTATGTCCTTCGGATTTCCTGGTCTCGGAAATTCTGTTACTGATTGAACCTTTCGCGGATCAGGTTTTACTCCTTTTGTTGTCACTACATGACCTAAGTAATTTAATTCTACCTTCAAAAATTCACATTTGTCGGGTTCAATTTTGATATTATGTTTTCTCAGTTGCCCGAGTACTTCCTTAGCTTTTGTTATGTTCGGCTAATGTTTCTCCCATTATCCACATCGTCCATGTAGCAAAAGCACCTGTCACCAATTGACTCGTGCAAAATTGAGTTCATCATTCGTTGAAACGTAGCAGGAGCTGATTTTAAACCAAAAGGCATACGCGTGTACTCATAATGGCGCTAGCCGTACTAAATGCAGTTTTGCATTGATCCTCTGGTTCGATTGGCACTTGTAAATACCCACTGGCACAATCGAGAGCAGAAAAGTAACGCGATCTTCCTATTTTATCCAAAATATCCTGAATATTTGGAAGAGGATAGCTATCTCCTACTGTTACGTCATTAAGTCGTCTTAAGTCCACGCAAATTCGCCACTTCTCTTTGCCAGTTGCATCGATCTTTTCGAACTACAAGCAAGGAAAATTCCATTCACTCTTACTATGAGTAATTATTCCGTCATTTAGCATTTGTTCTACTTGCCTCTGAATTTCCTCCTGATGAGCTTGAGGTAACCTATAATTTTTTAAAGTAATTGGTCTACCTTTAGGAATAGAGGGTGTGGGAATATAATGTTTTGCCGCTGTCGTACTAGTCAGTTTGTCTCCTGGTAATTTAAAAACATCTACAAATTCACTACATATATCTCTAATATCTTTAGCTCCTTCCTCTATATGTTGCAATCTCAAGTTATCATATAATAATTCTATTCTCCGCCTTGAACGCGTCTTCATTCGTCCTATCACTAGCATTATTTAACTGAGTCGGAGGTTTCTTTAATATTGGTGTCTCCCGTACTACTAACGTTTCGGGCGTGACATTCACAATAAGACACGGAAACGTTTCATCGCAATTCGTTAAAGTTGACGCACAGACTATTCCTGGCTGCAATAATTGTTGCTCTACATACCTCACTCCTTTTCTGTGGTCGGAATTGAACTACTGACTCACTGAAAGGTGGTATTGCAATATTTTTAGTAAACACATAATTATTCCTTAAAAGCCAATCTTGTCCTAATATAACATCAATATTTCTAGGCAATTTATTTACAACATAATATTCTATTGGTTCACTGCAATTATTCAGAGTTAAAGTTACCATACCTTTTACCTTGATATTTTTTCCACTAATACCTTGAATCTCAATTACATCATCGCTTTGGGCAATATTTTTGTCTAATGAGGATTCCCTTACTGAAGATACCTGGGCCCCTGTATCGATTAAGGCTATTCCTAAGCCTCCTTTAATTTCCGGACACAATACATATACCTCGTATGGTCCCAAACTACTTTTCATGTAACTGGTTTTATCAAAGGCGTCCCCTTGTTTTACGCAGTTAACCTCCCGCGACTCCTTGTCGCATCCTAGGTTCATCACAGTAACTATATCACGTGAGTCTCTATCACAACTGCTAATCCTTACAGTATCTATATCACGCGAATCTCTTTCACAGCTGTGATTTCCCAGTATCCATATCACCTACGCAGCCATTAGGTAGAGTTACTTGCGGCTGCTCAAGCAACTCTACTGCCTGTTTCCTGTTTGCAATTCCTAGTTTCATGATTTCGCCTACCGCATTTGGCGCATTTTGGTTCATTATTGCAAACCCTAGATATATGACCCAGTTCCTGACACTTAAAACATTTTACAGTGTTTACAGCAGTAACATTAACTTCACTTTTAATATGCGTACCTTGTTGCTTCCTAGAATCATACCGCGTATTCTCGTAACGCGAATTCCATTGCCCTGATTATTCTTGTACCTTTGCGATTTCACTTCACTTTCTTCTTGTAGAGCGGTTTCAACAATTTGTGCTAAAGATTCCTCTTCTCCTTTAGCTTTAACAATATATTTTATCCTTTCATCTTTCAGTCCCGCAATAAACGTTCCTTTAAGAATTCTCCTATTAACTGCAGACCTCCTTCTACATAACGCGCATTATCTTTCTGTTCTAATTTTCCAACCTGCCTTTTACTTCCCTTCTCAGATCTATAGCCATGCTATCTACTCGCGAACCCCATTGTGCAACTGTTTCATTTGATCCTGCTTCGACGTGAATAATACGCCCGCGTAATATTCTAACGTACGCCGTACAGAGAAGTTTTCTCTAATATCGCTCTAACCTGTCCCAAGTTTCGCGTTCTGTTCGTGCTAATAACCTATCTTTAGCATTGCCAGTAATTTTGATTCAATGAATTTCAAAAGTAATGATTGTTTATTGGGTGTACTACTTCCGTTGCTGCCTCAACTCCTTCTATAAATTCTCTTAGATGTCGTGGATTACCATCAAAGTTACGCGATATTAATTTTACTGCTTGTATAACTGATATATAATTTTCCTCATTAGCGCCAATATCATCATCTGCCATGGCTGGATTAACCTCTTACCAAGAAAAAGATGTAGGGTGGCTTGAAGATGCGCAGTTCGGGCCTCCAGTGATGGCTTCGCAGCTCCCCTCAGGGTAGAGGACCCTCTCGCGGCGCAGGCTGCCAACGGCTTATCACCGAAGACGTCCTCGGGCTCGTCAGCGGCTGCTGATGCTGGCCTCCAAACCACGGACTCGGCTTCTGCAGGCGGTGAACGGTTACCACGGCGCCTTGTGGATTCCTCTGGAGCGTTGTTCCCTCGAGAAAGGCTCCGGCCCACCTCGGTACAGGCGCGAAGTCTCTCCAGCCCGGCCGTCAGCAGAAAGTACTTGAATTCGCTGTGCTCCTCAATCCAAGCGCTGCCACCATGTAATGCCTTTCACTGCAGGTGTTGTACTACTAGTAGTGATTGTAGGCAATTACAAATGCTTCCGTACAGGATGCAAAATGTTGAGTTTTGCAGGAAGCTAAGTTCCCTGGAGGAGCGTGGTGGTGAGCGAGGTTCAAGTACAGAGACCAAGTCCGATGAAGTGTGAAATAAGTTTAATTGAAAAAAGTAGAGCTGTAGAGCAGCGTGAAGTGAATACAGCAAGGTTTCTGGGCTGTCTGCCTGTTATCAACGCTAGAGGATCCTTATATAGAAAACAGGGAAATTTACGAGGCCATTACGCCACCCCCGCCAGAACTCTACATGTCCTGGACGCAATAAACTGACATTACTGTCCGAGGACTTTTCCCCTTTTGAAGTCACTCTTCATAATTTTCTACAAATTCCTGCTTCTACAATCTGAAACCATGTTAGCGTTGACAGCGGTTTTGGGAGCCCTCTCATAAATGTTCTTAAGATAAGCAACAGAGCGCCTGCTCCGGACGCGACCCTAATTTAGATAATTCTTGAAAAGCGATATTTCTCTCGCGTACATATTTGAGAGAAATATCCATTGCTTCTCTTACGCAATACTTCATACTATGTACCTAGGTGCATTTACCATTACACTTCTATGGTCTGTTAGGATTTGTAGATGTTCGTAGCGGTTACCGCGCGCGCCGCGTTGGGCGAGACGGTGTAATGGACGCGGGAGGGGGGAGAGGGGCGTGAACGCGAGGTGTTCCACAAGGCTGTTATCTGCGGCCACGTAAGTGAATTGGGCGCTGGTAATTCGTGGCACCGTCCGATGGTCAGTGACAGTTCTGGAGATGTAGAGCGGCACTTCTCGAAAGGGGGAGGGGGCCTTAGCGCTTTGGGAGGTCGCTGGAAGGATTGTAGTGATTACGAAAGAATTAATTGCGGTAGTGATGTGTGAAAGGTGGGAATTAAGGCCTTCCACAATATCTTCTAAAGAGCTCTTTAAAGGCTTAACTATTGTCAGTGTCTCGTAGTTGTAGTTGTGAACAAATTTTGTAGCAATCTCTAAAGGAATGCATTCTTCAAAAGAAAATTATTTACCCCACGATATGTTGTAAAATTAATGATTGTTGCTAATGATCCTACTTATTACAAGGAAACCAAAACATATGAATTACAAATATCCCTAGTTAATGTTTTGATTGGGCAGATTAAAATTAACCATGTGATCTCCACAGCAGGTGTGGAGATCACATTTCTTTCTTACCTTAATTATTTATTATCTTAAATACATAAATATATCGTTAATGTTTTGTACGGACCATATACGGATTTTTAATAACAGAAATAATGTTATAATGGTAGACAAAATAACGGTTTTTAGTACATGAAGGGTACGAGTTGTAAGGTACTGATGTTTTATATTCCAACTACTGTAACAAAATTAGGTACATGATTTCGCTTATTTAATGTTTTGTTGCAACAGAAGTAATATTGATTACCCTGTAATCTGCTTTGAAAGTTAGTTCATGGAAATCAATATTGAAATTGATATAATTATTTGCCAAAAGTGCAATTTTAAGAACATGTCTTTTGGAAAGATGTACTATTTTTGTGAGTTTATAAGCGTGTGTTTGTTTAGTTCATTGTATTGGGTATCTATAATGTCGCTAAAGTCTTTAAATACGTGTTAGTGTTATTGTTTAATGTCAATGTTCTTGTTTGTTTAGTGTAATTGTTTAATGCTTACGAAACATGTTCACTTCTGTAAATGCCAAAATTACAGAAGACAAAAAATGCAGTGTATGGGTGTAAACGTATCCTCTGAGACTTCAAAGTATATTATAGCCTGAAATGTGAAAGGGTTTTAGTCACCTATATAGATGAGAACTCTGTTAATTCCTGTGTAACATTTCTGGGAAGGTCAATTTTAGGTCGTCTTCGCATTTAGGAAATGACGTTCGGAATTTGATTACCCATTTAGTGGCCACATTCTAATGCACAATTTATCATCGCAAATGGAATGATTGATTATATCCATTCCGTAATTATCTCGATGTAATATGAAAATTTAGTTCTAACACGATGAATACAAATTTTATCGGTATAATAGCTGGGAATTTTGGAATAATGTAGTCATTAGGGTACCGATGACTGAAAGTGAATATTATCACGGTCGAAGGAGGTCTCGTAATGTAACAGAGAGTAGACGAGAAACGTGGGACGCAGACGTCGGAAAATGAACGAAATGGGGAAAAAGAGAAGGAAATAAGAAAATGGTGAAACGAAGAAAAGACTGCTTTAAACATCTTTTTTTTGATTGATTGATTGATTTTTTCGTGTTTCCGGGCGCGTCAACTGCTTTGGTCATTAGTCCCGTTAGTGTAGTGCATGTTATTTCCCCGGGAGATGGCGGTGATCTTCCCCCGCTGGATGGCGAGATCCGGCGCGACCTACCGTCGGCTAGTGGGGTTTCCCCCTAACCAGGACTCTCCCACCAGCGGGGCACCGCACCAGCCGGGACAAGCTCTAAGCTCCTGACCGGTCTCCTGGAATATGTTGGAGTGTAGTGCATGTTTGTGTAAGTGTGTCTGTGTATAAGAGGAGAGGATAAGACAAGGAAGAGGAAGGACAGATCGCGCGCGGTCCGTGGCCCGTTTGGTAGGGTACTGCTCCGGCATTCGCCTGGTGTTGATCGGAGAAACCACGGAAAACTATCGATCAGAGCAGCCGGCCGCTAGAATTCTCCTCCAGCGTCTGAACTCGACCTAGTTGAAAATCTAGTGTCGAAAATCCTTTCGCCGTCAGGACTCGAACCTAGAACCTCCCGGTCAGAGGCACTACAGTGACATCAGTTGATGCACTGAGCTACCGCTCCCGGTTTAAACATCTTAATTCTTTATCAGTGTACCCCATAGAGTTTCATTGCAAAACCGTCTCCGGGTTGAATGACAAGTCAGGAATGAAGGGTGGGACTGGTATTTATAAAAAGTGTAATTTATCATTATTCATTGATAAGTGGCGAGGGCGTGGATCTTAGCTGCCAGGACCGCTCGTCAGTGTGCGCTGATCAAGGAATAAAATGGCCATGTTAGTTGCTAATCAGCTGTTTATAATACGATATCCCTAAAATAATGAATAATAATAACATTAAATCATTGTTTAAAAACTATTTCTGTAATAGAAAGAGAAAATCTCAATAATAATTTAGAAAACGATATTTTAAATTATGTAAGGAAATCAATTACATTTTGTAAAGACTCTACGCAAGATAAAGTTCTTTTTGTAACTGATTTCCCTCAATGAATCATACAAATCTGGAAAATATTTTGAAATCGATAACTTTTTAAAAGTGTCGAATTTGTCATACTTTGTTAGAGGAGCAGTTATTACTTGCTAGTCAGTGATGCGTCTAGCATTTAATAATAAATATAATACATGTTCCACAAGATGTTTGCGTGTACGCATAAATGAATAAGTTATTCAAATTCTGTTGTCCATAAGATGAGACTACAACAAATTTATTTAAGACGATAGTTCAAATTTTTATTGCAAATACGCAGAAATATTTTGTCTCCAAACACATCTGATACTGCCCATTAATCTTGCCGAAATATTACAATTGCCTCGAATATTGTTATACGGCAAACTATTACAAAAAGTTCAATCATACAAATATTTAAGTATATATTTAGATATTACAGCTATGTCCCGTTATCTACAGAGGGTCGTGGAAGCCGAGAAAACGAATGCCAAAATAGCTAATAGACAGGAGTTCTAATCTCCTATAACCCTGAGGTATTCCTGGAGTACGATGTACAAAGCGTAAATAAAAAAAATTAAAATTTAGATATCATATTAAATTTTTATATACATATTCGTTTCGTTTGTTATGGAGCATGTCAACTTTCCCTCACGCTTTTATGTCATTCTAAAGTTTTATATAACATTAATCGTCGATCTTTTCTTCAACTTAATAAAGAATGTTTTCTCTCTATTCTTTCAAAGAGAGTTTGGTTGGCTTTCTCATGCAATACTTGCAACAACAAAAGACTTCTGTTTTCAACAGCGAAAAGGTCTTTTAGCTCTGGCAGGTTCCTACACAACAACTTCTATGAATACATTGCAATTTCTCACATAATTGATGCCTCTTGACATAGAATTTCAAAAATTTTCTATTAGAACAGAACTTCGGGAAAATCTACATCAGTAATATGGAAATTCTTCGAAAAACTTTATAAATGCGTCAGCACCTCACTAAATTACTATTACTAATTTCGTGAGACAAATGGAATTCTTGTTTAAAAGGGCGGTGTACATATTATTTTCTTTTACATGTCGACTTTGTTAATAAAAATGGAAAATGTTTATTTGTCAAGGAATACAGTTATTTTTACAACAGAGCATAGCAACTTTAATTTCAAAGTTCATTCTTTCAATCTTTTTAATTCGCCAACATGTGTTTGTGAAGAAGCTGAAGAAACCGCGTATATTTGGTGTGAATGCACAATATGCGTTGCTTCGGAACGAACTTGGAATTAAAATCATTAATATTTTTGGAATCCTTTACACTTCACAATACAGTTTGAAGAAAATGTATTTTCAAAAATTGTCAAAACATCTTATCTCAAGGAAAATTATTATATTTTGAATCTTATTTATATTGTTTCAGTTATTATTTTATTCAGTTATCTATTTATTCAATTGCCTTTTTAATAAGTTATCCGTTTGTTCAGTTATCCGTTTGTTCAGTTATCCGTTTGTTCAGTTATCCGTTTGTTCAGTTATCCGTTTGTTCAGTTTTCCGTTTGTTCAGTTTTCCGTTTGTTCAGTTATCCGTTTGTTCAGTTATCCGTTTGTTCAGTTATCCGTTTGTTCAGTTATCCGTTTGTTCAGTTATCCGTTTGTTCAGTTATCCGTTTGTTCAGTTATCCGTTTGTTCAGTTATCCGTTTGTTCAGTTATCCGTTTGTTCAGTTATCCGTTTGTTCAGTTATCCGTTTGTTCAGTTATCCGTTTGTTCAGTTATCCGTTTGTTCAGTTATCCGTTTGTTCAGTTATCCGTTTGTTCAGTTATCCGTTTGTTCAGTTATCCGTTTGTTCAGTTATCCGTTTGTTCAGTTATCCGTTTGTTCAGTTATCCGTTTGTTCAGTTATCCGTTTGTTCATTTTTCCTTTTTTAATTATTCTATTATTTAGTTATTCAATTAATTCTTCATCGTGACTTTAACAAGTTGTTTTATGTATGTTCTGTTATATTATTAAGGAAAGCCATCACGAAAAAAATATTATACTCTATTTATTTTGTCTAAGTTATCAGAAATGTTTTGTCAATAATATAATGTATAAATTTAAAGTCCTGAGAAATGCTCAACCATAGATGACGGACAATTTGGAATTGCTAAAATAAATAAAGAAATAAAATTGCCACTTTAAAGATCTGCAATTAGCAGAACTCAAATATTCAACATCAAGAGATCTTGTAGCGAAGCGGATAACACATGCTTGACTGCTTCAGACCTTCACTGCCGTTTGTTTTCTACGGTTTATTGTACAAATATAAACACAAGCCTCAATTTCATTCGTTCAGGAATGAAAGTTCCATCCCGTCTAACAATTCCAAAGATACGGAGACACGTTTTCTAAAAATCATTTCAACATTTCTTCACAATTACTTAGTCGATAAATAGCTTATAATTTACTCTTTACCTTTATTCTTAAGTGGCGATGGCAATAGCCAGTGAACTCCTTTACAAGGCACGACTCTGGAAAGAAAGTGATGATGTTTATGCATGACACAGCAATAAAATCTGAGTCTAGAAATCTTTCTCATTTATTTACCTCGTTTGCAGTATCTCATATGGGGGATGTTATAACCGATATTTATATCATGCATTACACCTTGAAAAGTTTGAATTACTTTTTGCTTCTTCTTTATTATAAATACGCTCTTCCTGAAGATATATCTTTCTTAGATATTTTCTTTGAAACATGGTACTTCATGCACGAGGAAATGGGTATGTGATTTATAGTTATTGCGATCTTATATTTTTTATTGTAATCTCCTCAACCAGGGAGAACTAAAAAAAGGTTATTTTTATTCTCTTATGTTCTTGTATTCCAGTTTGCACCTTTTTGCAAAATTATCAGCAAAACCGCGTGTAGACATGTCAGATGTGCTGCAATGTCGTTCAGATATATGATCGGTGCCACGTAATGTTGAACATCTGGTAAATAACAAGATATGACAACTTTAATAGTGCTGTAAATATCAAACTTTCCTTCTTATAAACTACAGACGGTGTCTTCTAAACATAAAAGGTGTAGATTATTCCCTCCCTACTATATTAATAATAATCACCAACAAGAATTAGCAAGTTTGTTTCAAAGAGATCCAACGGCTCCCATGTTAACCAATAAATATTGTCACTATTGTAAATATTGTTTTGTAGCGTCTGCGTAACGTCTAGACGCTACAGGGCGCCGCGGAGAAGAAAAGTTTTATCCCATTTTAGCTAGTAAGCATCTTCTAGGGTTGATAATCTTTTATATATCAGAGATGGATGACATGTGACGGACCACTTTACCTTACTTTCCAAGGAAGGTGCATAAAATAGGGCTCTTCTGCTCACAATATTATACATTGCCAACATAGATATAACAATAAAACTACTCTTACGCGTTATCGCAATGGAAGCCTCTAATCCTAATACGTTTTTGCACATTGTGAAACCTCATTGCGTATGTGGTAAAGAATAAGTTGGATTCCTGTGTGCAATATAAATTTGGTTTCCGCGGTTCTCCGAAGAACAATATTCCACGTGGTGCATTCTGAAGCGAGGACGATGTACATTTCGTTAATAAAAAAGTTGTTCCAAATTTTAATGTAGTATATGCTGTCATCACAGAGTTGTACAAAAGCAAACAAATTGATAACGCAATAGAAAGACCGAATCGTATAATTACTTTAAGAAAGAAGAGATAAAGGAAACTACCCTTTCAATTCGAAATAATTCCCATTACCCTAACGTCTAGAAACAAGACGATAAAAGGACTCTCAGTACATGAAATGTTACCCTCCTCCTTCCTCCTCCTGTCATCTCCTAATCTTCTCTTCCTTTTCTCTTCTTCCTCATTTCTCACCTTTTCTCGTATTCTTTTCTCTTCTTGCCTTCCTCTTTTCTTCTTCTTCTTCTTCTTCTTCTTCTTCTTCTTCTTCTTCTTCTTCTTCTTCTACTTCTCGTCTTCTTCCTCTTTTCTTGTTTGTCCTCTTCCCTTCTCCTTCCCCTTTTCTTCCCATCTTCTCGTCTTCCTTTTCTCGTCATCTTTTGTACCTTATCTCATTCACTCTTCCTTCGTTCGTCATACAGTGATACGTGCTTGACCGACCACCTAAAATGAATACGCGCATAAAGTTGAAGGGCGTCGGGCCCGAAGGGCGTCGGGCCCGAAGGGCGTCGAGCCCGAAGGGCGTCGGGCCCGAAGGGCGTCGGGCCCGAAGGGCGTCGGGCCCGAAGGGCGTCGGGCCCGAAGGGCGTCGGGCCCGAAGGGCGTCGGGCCCGAAGGGCGTCGGGCCCGAAGGGCGTCGGGCCCGAAGGGCGTCGGGCCCGAAGGGGCGCCCGAGGCCGGCCCGAAGGACGTCGGGCCCGAAGGGCGTCGGGCCCGAAGGGCGTCGGGCCCGAAGGGCGTCGGGCCCGAAGGGCGTCGGGCCCGAAGGGCGTCGGGCCCGAAGGGCGTCGGGCCCGAAGGGCGTCGGGCCCGAAGGGCGTCGGGCCCGAAGGGCGTCGGGCCCGAAGGGCGTCGGGCCCGAAGGGCGTCGGGCCCGAAGGGCGTCGGGCCCGAAGGGCGTCGGGCCCGAAGGGCGTCGGGCCCGAAGGGCGTCGGGCCCGAAGGGCGTCGGGCCCGAAGGGCGTCGGGCCCGAAGGGCGTCGGGCCCGAAGGGCGTCGGGCCCGAAGGGCGTGGCCCGAAGGGCGGGCCCGAAGGGCGGCCGGCGTCGGGCCCGAAGGGCGTCGGGCCCGAAGGGCGTCGGGCCCGAAGGGCGTTTGGCCCGAAGGGCGTTTGGCCCGAAGGGCGTTTGGCCCGAAGGGCGTTTGGCCCGAAGGGCGTTTGGCCCGAAGGGCGTTGGGCCCGAAGTGTCTAAAAAAGTATTTTACCTCCATGATACGTGTGTGAACAGCGCGTCGCCGCATTTGGCTTCGGCCCAGTGTCATGGAGCAGCGCGTGGACGGAGCGACCGCGTTGCGTGCTCGCGGTCGTCGTCGTCGCCGTCGGGCGCCGTGCGCGGGCGCGGGCGGTCCCACACGCCCCTCGCCCGCCCGTGTAATGGCCGCCACGGGTGGCTCGGGCGGGTGGGCGGCAGGAGGCCGGAGATATTTCCTGAGCAACATTTATGAGGCGCGTTATTGCCTTCGCACTCCGTTCGAGCGGTCGGCGCCAGATTTACCGACGGACTAAGTAGGCTTTAGGCTGTGAGGATTGGAAGAATAAAAAAATATTGGATTGCATTTTCTGTTTTATGGTATAAAATTCGAAAACGATAATTACACTTCCTTTTTTTAAACTTTCACTCCCTTCTTGTTTTTCTTCACGTATTTCTTTCTATTTCATCTTCTTCTCACCTCCTTTCTGTTCTTTACTCGGTCTCTTCTTGTCATCTCTTCTTTTATTGTTTTTCTTTATTTTTTGATCGTGTTTATCTCTCCTTTCATTATTTCCTTTGTATTCGCGAGGTGTATGGTAATGTAGGTGGATGACCAAGTGAGGAATTGATCTCTTAACTGACTAGAAGAATATAATTTTTGTCAAAATATTTTTATGACCTTCATCTAGGAATATTAAGAAATACAATATACATTTTATTATAATTCAATATACATTGAATGGACTAGAATGCGAGAATACGTGTTTCTTCTTGGGTAACACCTTCTCATTCGACTCTTTCATCGTTACGTTTACATAATAAATAATGTATATACAACGGAGCTTTAAAATTATTTGTAAGAGGACTATTATTGTGTTCAGAGCACGTTATTGTAACACATTCGCATGCATAAGTGATAGGTGACAATTAGTGAAGAAATGCTAGCAAAAACTCCTGTGTCATCATTTTTTCAGTTTGGTCCAGTGTTCGTGTATGATGTGAACGCAAAAGGAGAGTAAGTCTTCCTAAAAACTAAATAATTTCAGTCGAGAGGACCAGAACATTCCTAAAACGTTTGTGCAACTAAAAAGATGACCAATGTCTAGACTTCAAGTTATTGCTTTTCTTTTATAAAGACACATCATTCACTTTATTATCTAGTATACAGAATATCACCGCATTTCCTAGATATTGCTCATATACCAACTACCGTCTAAGACACTACTACTACTTCACTAAGATTTTACATTATCTTTTGATTATCTTTTCATAAAGATTAAATAGCTGTACTCTTCCAAATGATCAAAGTATTTACATTACCTTATTACCTTTGCATCCGGTGATGCTATAATTCGTCTTTGACGACTTTCAGTTATGCGAGATACAGTTTATCATGAATTATCGGAGTAACCTTCGTGCAAGAATGCCCATTTTCAACATGTATACTGAATTATTCAGGAACAAGATTATGTTTCCTGTAAATACGACGCTCGGTTCTAATTTTATTGATGCATCTCTAATGGAAATCCATGAAGTGCGTGATACGGCTGTAATAGTGTATTCATAAGCCCATTTGTATTCATGTTTGAAATCCTATGGAATAAATATTTTTAAGACGGACTAGAAAAATATACTACATTGAATTGTTCACATTTCTGCGCTGCACTTCACACGCAGATACCTTTGTATTTTCTTTCTGTTTAAAGGGAACGTTTAACTCGTTTTTAATCGATGTTCATGCTTGTTAGCAAACTTTTAACTAAGTTGACGTAATTTACAACGTAAGTGATACGTTTCTGTATAATTAAATTTCAATCTATATACCAGGAGAATGTGAGTTTCTGCTCAAATTATTAATTAAATTATTATTAACGAAATTAAATATTTTATAATCAATCAAAATATAATTTTAATATATTTTTAAACGAAATCTTCGAAAACATTTGTATTTACTGTACACTGCCTAGTTTCTGATTGTCTCAGTACTGGATCATGTTACCTATTTCTTCCTAACTCAAAAGGAAAGTGCTAATTGCACAGAACATTTTAGCTTTTAGGAAATTTAATTCAAACATGAAAATTATTTAAAAATGAAAAAACGTTTTAATATTTAGTATAAACAGTCAACGTCTTCAACGTAAGTCATTACGGAATTTCTCCTTACTGTAAAACGCAGTTGCAGGTACAACGTTTCACGGAACGAAACGTCCGCTTCTTTAAGGTATATAGAGAGAAATCTGTGCTGTAAAGATACTGTAAAGAGAAGTTCCATAAAGAAGTAAATCATATTATGCCATGTGTTAAAGTTGAATGTCTCTAATTAAGACACATAATTCCATACACAGTGTCTGCGGAAAACTTTTATTTATTCGAAGCATATACTCTGCCGGTAAAAACATGGCAACAAGTCGGCCTATTGTTGAAGACAATATATGCACGTCCTTCATCAAAATACATCCACCCTTGTTCATCTCTCTTTTTTTAAAATGGATTTCTTTATGTACCTGGGGAAACAGACGAACTGTTCCACGATATCTTGAAAATGTAAATGTTTTTTACTGTAAAAAGATGTTCCTTAATGAAGTAAATCATATTATGCCTTCTTTTGAAGTCTACTGTCTATAATAAGATACAGAATTCCATTAAATACCAAAATTAAAACAAGGCATTATTCGCTTTCAATAATGATGTAGTTTATGAGCTGTCTTTTTATTTGTGTATTTTGAAGAGCAAATGCTTATAAAAGGGTGGTTGTTTAGACTAAACTGGTTGTTTAGACTTTTGTGAGGATGAATTAAATTTAGACAGGACTTTTTAGTGAAACCTTCTGAAATATTTCGGGTCAAATTCTTTGTATTTCCTCGCAATCAAATATCATTTAAGAAGAAATAAAAGAGGTCATCTTCGTCAACATATTAGAATTCCAAAAATTCCATATTAGAAAACCAAATCAGAATTCCCACAATTCATGGACGCAAATCTAGCGCATCTGATGAACTCTCTCTTCTCTCTTTCCAAAATATAATATGTTGACGAAGATGACCTCTTTTATTTCTTCTTATAAGAACGTCCACAACACCAAATCAGAATTTCCACAAATATCATTTGCCCAGTTTAACTTTAGATGTAGTTTTATATAAAACTGTCTTGACTGCTTTGTGTGGAAACTCTATTGTAAAGTAGTAGTTTTTGTAAGATGTATTATTTCGCATTACGTTTTCCTAGTTAAACCATCATTTTATATTTTAATTAGCTAGTTTTGGAATATTCTGGAAGCCGGTCCCTCCCTCTGACTTAACCACTGGCGTATAGCAGTCATGCACGATTTAGATGAAGATTCGTGGCGATGCAAGTCATGAATCCACCGTGGCCAAGGGCGCACAATGCTTTAGTGTTCTTGGCTAAAACGACATCTGGCAATCACGAATGAAAAAAAAATCCTTCTTATATGTTTCCTATAGGATGGCTCCGTCTATTGACACAGAATTTACAAAAGCATATTTGAGATAATGAAACAAGTCCTTGAATTTGTCTATTCAATTTTTGCAACGATGGGCTCAAATGAGTTAATTGAATTAATTCGTGTAAATATGTCTGTACCTTATCATTGCCGACATGTTACTGTGTCCCTTGATCTTTGGATTATTCACCATTCACTTTTCATGGATTTTCTCTTTCAGTTGCCTAACTTTGTTTTTTACAGTTGACACATCACTTGTCGCTTGGAGTGTACGTAATACCATGAAATTGATTTGATGAAATCGGTTTTGTATATTTGAATATTCGGAATACAACATAAACCTTGATATCGCACCTCACAAAAACACACATTTACATCGCCATAACGCCACACCACACTATGTATTACACTCCATTAATACTACTACACCTACACCACGCTACACACTACACCCCACGATACACACTATACACCCCACGATACACACTATACACCCCACGATACACACTATACACCCCACAAACACACTATACACCCCAGATACACATATACCCCACGACCACAACACCCCCCATGCACTAGGCACCACACTACAAAGAAAACACCACAGCACAATACACACTAAGCACCATTCCACATTACACACACCACTGTGCTCACAACTATACACACACACATACATACACAAACCAGGACATACATCACATATCACCATACACCACCACACACAATCATACACAACCGCATAAAACCACTGCACACCATTACACACCACCCCTCCGCGCTGCCGCACCCCCTCGCCGCCGGAACTGGGCCCGCGGCTGGAAGCGGGCGTCGAGTCGAGTTGAGTTTCCGCAGCGAGTAATAAAGTTGGGCGCCGGCCGCTCCCCCGGCGACGTTTCACATATTTCAGAAAAAAAGTTCGCGTGCGGCCCCTTGTAAGCGGCGGGGAGGGGGCGGGGCGGGGGCGGGGCGGGGCTCGCGTGTTTAATTACGAGGTGGTTAAAGGCGTGATGAGCCGGGCCTCGCCGCCGCACGCCAGCGCACGCCTCGGAGGGAGGCGACCAGCACGCCCCGCTCCGGGCTTGGGTTTCATTCGATGCGAAGCAATCCTTCGGACGGGTGCTAGCGGTCCATGTTTACGCGGCTGGCGCTGCAGCTACCTTTAATGACCGGATCCAAGAATACCGACCCTTCATCACGCCACAATCATTTTTAATGAAAGCTACTGAAAGAAAATCAAAAGGCAAATAGACGGAACGAAGTCGTAGAGCGGGGCAGAAGGGATTAGAGAATCCCTAAGTAGTAAGGGATTGCTTGAAATATGTAGTCGTTTTTCTTAGTGTGTCTCTGCATTTCATAAACACCACCCATAGAGGCAAAATTAGTCATGTGATCTAATAAAACTGGGCAAGATATCATGTGTGAAGTTATTCCTTCCTATCTGCCACAAAAGTTGTACCAAAGTGACCAAACACGCAATAGGTACACATTTTTATTGTAGTATGGAAGATACAGTGGCATTCGGAATATAAATATATTCGAATGAAAGCAAAATAAGCAGTTGTTTGAAGTTGTAAAAACTATTAAAAATAAAACAAACTATGCAACAGACTAAACGTGTATCGATTTAACGACTGACTGATTCCCACAATTTCACATTGTCTGATCATTGTTCGCGTCTAATGGATCATCTATCAGGTCCGGCGAATAATGTGGGTATAGTGGATAGCTACATCCACATGAAAAAATCCGTGTGGGTAAAATACCCACTTGGAATTTGGGTGAGAGAAATATTCCATAAAAGTTGAATTCAAGAAATTAACGAAATTTCTCGGTACTAGGTCGACTCAAAACAATGCAATCGACTATGTTGCAAGATAGGCTCAACAGTAATGCGATTTTACATGTTTATAGCGAGATGACCGACAAAATAGATTTGCAAAAATTGTTAAATGAGTTCATACCAAAAAAACGCGCAGCACTATTTTTGCTTTGCAAACATGAACTGCTCAAGATACTTAAAATAAATGTTATAACGATTTAATGATAAACATGACAATTTGAAAATGCTATTTAGTATTTTTCTCTTCATATACGTTGTGGATGATGGAGGATGAGGGGAGACCCCACCGAGGTCCACTAGTCACTCGGACTTAACACCAATCTCCGGCCCCGTCATCTATTACAAGGTGTGTCTTCTCGTTGTTAATGCATTTTCAAAAAGCCCGGTCCATCAGATCAACAAGTGTTATTTTGCCATCTGAAGTGTGTATGAGCATATTGTATGAAGATAAGTGCCAATGAGCATGTTGTTGAATGAGAATAGGATTGCTTAGAAAACATTGTGGAATGAATAACTCGCAAAGTTCAAAATAATGGCTTATGACTAAAGTCCAAAAAATAGCCAATAAAATATCCAAAATAAGTAGGGAAAAACTCACGGAAAATGTATAAAAATTTGTCCGACATTGTACCTCAAAGATGTTACGATTTACAATTTCTAAGTAGGTACTGCAGATAAACAGAAATCAGACCGATTTCCAAGGACCGCAATATAGATGAAAACGAATATAGTACATGCACAGTTTCAAAACAGAGATATCTCTTCCGCCCATAGTTCGATGCATTCTGTTCAACTTTGGAACTTACTTAAAAGGTGCTGTAATTTTAGGGTCAGTATCAGCTATGTAATTTTATTTTTTCTCTTATGAATCATTCCCATGTTTTAACAGTATAAAGTCCAGATTCTTAGCAAAAGCCGCTCACGTTTTGACCGTGCTGTTCAAACTGGAATGCCTGGGACAGTGTGAATTTTCTTCACGTGAATTTTTATGGATGCCTAGAAAAGTTGAAAAGGAAGTGCTATTGGGTCAACTTCAAGCTTTGTTTTTAATTTCTTGCTTTGCTTTATTTACATAGTAATGAATAAGTATTGTAATACTGCGGCGATTGTTTGACAGAAAAATTCATTTTGTTGGGCCCTGATAACGAAAAAGTGAATAAATCTTTTTCCTATGTGACGTAAAATACTTCCTCTAATACATTGTGTAATTACAGTCCACGTTTACGACAAAAAAAGAAAACCAACTGCTCAGAAGTTTTTAAGCAATTCCTTTTGGGAGTGTCTCGACTCAATCACCCTCAAAGAGAAACAAAACGAATTTGTAAAGGGCGTGTTTTCAAAAACCTTTTTTATGAATCTTGTTGTATACTCGACATCAAAAATATCAATGTATTTTGAGGGTCGCTAAACTGAGAGATCTTGTTAAATTATAAAATAAAATTAATTAATTCAAAATAAAAATACTCTCATAAATATTTTCTGTTTAAAAATATTGTTTTCATTTGATATAGAACTTAATTAGTGGTGTTACATATTGGCACGGACTTTCTCGTACTAGTTAGTTTCCAATTGGCTTGCATCTGGGCTGGCTTTTCGGTTTTGGCCCACCCTCTTTCCAGCTCCTCTATATTAGCGACTAAAATATCTCTTTTCACATTTTCCAATTTTTCTGCCCCTTAATAGTAGAAATGAAACGCGTCTTTAAGAATATTACATAACAGTAAAACCAGGTCATTTACCCAGATTTTCACTGAAACATTTGGACCAGTTTTTGAGAAAATATTTGAGCGTTTCTCAAATGCGCAACTTGGAACTCATTTTCACAGAATTTTTTGTTTTCGAGAAACTTTATCAGAAAGAATTTGAAACTCTTGATCTCACAAATTCAATAACATAAAAATGTCCTTAGTGTAAATACGTAGGTAATACAATAATTAAATAGACAAATTGGTCTGGAGGAAATACAGTTGGTACCACAAGTTTGCTAATTTTAGGACTTAAGTTGGCATCACTGGGATGTGTGCCCTGACCATCTGCATGATCAGCATTCTTGTGTTCATTACTTCAAAATTAAGATGAACAAAAGCTAGTCGACTCGCAGGCTTTTATTGCAGAGAGAGATAATCCCATAAAGGTCCTACGTATGGAGTTTCCTGTATTTAGGTTAGAAATAATATTGATTCTATCCCCTTGGCGGAATTAAATGTGTACTCCATTGAAAATATTTTCGAAATTTCTGTTGTACATCTTACTTCACTACAAGTGATAATACTTTGTATTTACAGACCTCCAACAAAGAGAACTGCAGATTATATTTTGTTCTTAGAAAACCTGGAGATAACACTTAACAAAGTCAGAAATCGCTCTTTTGAATCCATTGTTGTATGCGGAGATTTTAACATTGATTTTCTGGTCGAATCTTGCGAGAAAGAAAAGTTTCTCAATTTAATTAATTCCTTCAATTTAGACATTACAATTAATGTACCTACACGGATCACACGACTTGAAAATTCCACATTGGTTAAACAACGGTGTGTAATTAGTTTCTCACTTTCTGGATGTGAAAAAAACAGCTAATATATATTGTAGAATGACTAAAGTGTATGGCGAAAGTTGTATGAACCGCGGAAATGTTTACAAATGGATAGAACAATTCAAAAGGGTCGAGAATCAGTGACTGACGTGAACACCGTTCTGGAAAAGTCATATGGATGGTGTTTGGGGATGCTGTAGATGCGTTTCTTTGCTATTATCTGGATGAGCAACGTACAATAAACAGCAAATACTCAGATATAATTTTGAACAAGGTGAAGCTATCCATGAGAGAGAAACGTCGTGGAAGAGGAGATGTGCGATTTTCCAGCAAGACAACGTACGTTCTCACACTTCATAACAAAGCTGCGAAACCATCGACAAAATGTGTAGGGAGGTATTGACTCATCCCCCTTGCAGACCTGATTTTGCACCATCTGATTTCCATTTGTTTGGTCCACCGAAAGTGGCACTACGTGGTAAGAAGTTCTAGGATAGTGAAGATGTCAAACAATTGTGGGAAATTGGTTCAAATACCAAGATAAAGAGTTATTTTCAGCCGGCGGCGTAAAAAATCTGGTAACCTGTTGGAACAAGTGCGTAAATGTTAGTGGGGGATTATATTGAAAAGTAGGAAAAGTCATGTTCTGTAAAAATAAAAGTTTCTTTCTCCAGACCAATTTACCTCTTTAATTATTGAATGCCCCTCGTATTAATGACGTGAAAGATTTCCCCTCCCCCCACCCCCCCAAAAAAATTGTGTAACTTTTGAAAAAGCGAAAGAGTACTTGACATATAGCTTGTCATGTTATTCATTCAGAACTCTCCACATCAAAAATATCTTGTTTATTGCCCTTTCTCCCCTCAGAATTGCGCGACCTCTAATATTGCACTACCCATACTTCTTACCATCCAAGATTTCAAGAATTATTCTCAGCTTGCGGGACTGTGAGGCGGGCTTATCCATTGGAGAATATTCATTTTGGAAAAAAATCCTAAGAAGAGTTGAGGTGTTAGTGCTGGTCATGAGCCAAATGACGTTTTGAAACTTTTTCAGTATCAGGGCACCCAAATCATCGATGAACGTCCGTTATATCTCGATCTCGATTTTCCGCAGAATTACATAACTTTCTTGACGCTAAGTATATTGTTACCCCATACCTACGTATGTATACAAGAAAGTGAAAATAAAAGAGGCACTATACGATAATAAAATAAGTTTGTGTCTGTAAAAACACATAAATTTATGTAATTAACAGGTAATTATTACTCATACAAAACACATGACCTAAAACTATGTGACTACGTAATGTAATGCGTTTAAGCCATTGACATATGACTGTGTTTTTGACTTAAAGTGACGACTATGTAATGGCTTTAAGCCATTAGAAAACTTAATCAAACCTTTCGAATTCTGGTATTCCCCTCAGACCCATTCTGGTCTTCATCTCATCAAAGTCGCGTAAAATAGAATATATGGTACAGCTGATGGGAAAACATATCTGAATGGGGAAGAATGTGCCTCAGACGACGATTACATATTAATCTAAACTTCTTCCTAAACTGTTTATTACCTGGCCTGGTCGTAATATTTTTTTCCTATCGGACTTTGGCCCCCGCAGCACAGAGAATGTAACAGCCCCAGAGAAGATTGTCCACACCCTAACCCCTGCGCCTATTTCTCGTGCATTCACTCTGATTTACCCTTTAAAGTGCTAATTTAATTATTTAATGATTTGCTTATAGGTCCAAAGATTTACTTATTTATTTCTTAATAACGTATTTACTTATAAGCGTATTAACTTAAATATTAACATTCTTATTGTGTACTTATTTATTAAGAATGTGGAACGTTACACAGTTTCGCGAGTCATCCTTCCGCAGTGGCCATGCTAACCCTCTCTGTATCGTTCCAGTTTTCGTATGTGCTACTGAAGCAGTACACGCCAACATTCATACCACGTTGAAAGCACTGTTTCTCGTCCGATTACCGGAGTTCAGCACTTTCGGGGGCGGTTAATACTTGAATAGGTTACACATAAACATGCAAAACCAAAGATCCAGATGAGTATGTAAATGTTCGTTCTTATTTCTGCAAGCCAATAATAATAATAATAATAATAATAATAATAATAATAATAATAATAATAATAATAATAATAATAATAATGATATAGGAGAAACTTAATAATAAATTATTCATTCTCATCGAACATCAACAACGCAGGGGGGTTATTTTGCAAGTTTCAACTCTGAAAAATGTGTGAAATTTATTCACTGCGTCAACACTGGTGGGTGCTCAGGTTGCTGACATTTACCGACGAATTAAATGCAGTACCGTGTCATTTCACATCGTCAGTTAGCTTTATAACATGATTTTTAAATGTTTTTCGTGCTATATCGACATATAGCAACCAGAGTATTGGTAGCTTCTCTTATTGAAATAAATAATATTGTTGACAATGACAACACCTTCAATCATTTCAATTATCTAAATGTCAACTACAACTCACCACTAAACCAATATTATATTTTATATAAAAATTTATTGTCAATTATTTTATATTATAAAGATCTAACTCTCCGCCCCCTTCTTTCTTTCATTCTTGTCTTTTTCTTTTCTTTAATTCTTCTCCTTTCATTTCTTAAGATGATTTTTAAGTTTTTTAAAATTATGTTACTCTGTTAACTCTAATTTTATATTTTTCTTGTGTCAGAAAACTGATGATGATGGCGGCTAAGCCATCGAAAGCTGCTCTTTTTGAAATAAATAATATTGTTGACAATGACAACGCCTTCAATCATTTCAATTAGCAACCAGAGGAACAAACGCTGTTATATCGACATATAGCAACCAGAGGAACAAATGTTAAGGAGCTAATAGTCCTCCTTTCGTTAGTACCACTAAGAAAATGTGAGTTCTAGCTGTAGATGACGTATGAGCATACTTGTTCCTATTTATTGTATAAACATTAAACGGAATTTCCTGCTTATGTGATTTTTTCCACGGTATGGGTGAAAATACGATTTTTTAGGCAACGCATTGTCCGCGATCGAACAGTCGGTTGCTCAGATTCTAGTTAGTTTGCTCCAGATTCCAGTTAGTTAGCGGATAAATTTTAGTAAAGTTGTGTTGCGGTACTTTGAGTTAGGATTATTACAGCAGGAAGACCGAACACGATAGATGACTAACTAAACAACCTATTCTTAATTATTATTGCTACTCCCCCAGAAGCATGCTCAGAAATTTAAAATTTTTTTCCATTAGAGTTTCAGTTTAGTAGTGTTATATTTACATTTCTATTGTTGCTAATGGCCATTTAAAAGTGGAAGAAGGAGGTTTTGTAATAAAATCTGAATTTGTGGGACAAGTGTAAAAATAATTTGTTGAATTATGTTAATTAAAGTTTTTGGTATGAATAGGATTGTTACGTTGAAGAATTTGAGTTTGTGGCAAGTCTGGAAAAAAATATTTTTATTAACAAGTGTGATTTTGAATTATTAGTATGGTTTGGTTTAAGTAATTCTTTACATACTGGGCAACCTTGGTAATTAGCTGTGTGATTTCCGAGGCAATTACAACAAATAGGAGGGGTTGATTTTGGAAGACGACAGTTCGAATAATGGTGGTTTTCAGTACATCTTACGCAACGTGGTATCAATCTACAATTGGATTGTGTATGAATGAATTTTTGGCATCTCGCACATTGAATTGTTTGGTTATTTGATATTTTTGCTTGAACTTTTATGACACTATCAAAACTTTTCTCTAATTTGAAGATTTGAGAAGCTTCTGGACTTTTAGAAAGTTCCGTTCAGCAAATTTTTGTGGGTTTTCGTTTATCATTAAATAATCTGTATACCTTTTGAAGTGGATAGTAAAGTTTTACTATTTCATTGAAAATACTTTCATTCGAGTAAGTAATAGGAATATTTTTTAATAAAACTGTTATTTAATAGTAGGGTCACGATAATAGTTATATTGTATGCTGTTTGTATCACAAAATGTTTTATATGTTCTAAAATCTTCAATTGTTTGAAAGGCAATTTTAACATTAATCTTAATAGTTTTTGTTGTGAAATCATTTCAATATTCTTTATATCTTGAAGAAAACTATTAAAGTTGTAAACGTTTGAAATAATTATTGGAGAAATGGAAACTGTTGGTAGTTCATAAGTGCCTTGTAGTTGTGCTAATAGTCCATATTTATTTTGTAGTAGAATTCCAGTTGCAGTCGTGTTGTAATTAAAAGCTGTAGATCTTTTATCAGGTTGTTGTAGTAATAAAGAACCTTCTCTTTTTCTTGTTCTTGACTCACTTTTGGATTGAAGTGTTGATGATGGTACAGGAATGTTAGATTGACAATTTGACGAAGTAGTTGCTGGTGGGATGTTGTGAGTGATCGGGTAATCAGGAAGTAATTCTGTAAATTCACTGTGTTGAGGTACACGAGTTGAAGTATTAAATAATTTATTTGTTTCTTCTTGAGGCAGAGAAAATGGTTAATCATTTGTTACTGAAGTTGTGGGAAGTCCATACTTGTTATAATAATATAAGCCAGGAATTGTTGAAATATCATTTGTAAATTGAATAATTTGGTTATTTAGGTGTTAAACAATTTCTTCGGTGATCATTGTCGAATCTTGAATTTCGGCATTCTGTTGAATACAAACATTATCTCGAAGCGTGCCGACGGAAGTAATACTATTAACATTCTGTGAGTTGGTTGTTTGAAAAGGCATATTATTCTCACTGAAGAAGATCGAGGCACCGATTTGTTTGATTATCAATTGCTGGTCCGAATAAGTGCTATTTTAATTTACCAGAGTAAGGTAAGTTACTTTAAATAGTCAAGTTCAGGAGAATATTTTATGATGTATCACCATATACACAAGACCTGAGAATATTCTGACGATATTGAAATAAAATTTTTCGCTCAACAATGCGGAATCATGAGGCAAATAATATGCCACAGAAATTTTTAAATTTTTTAATTTTTAAAGGAACCATTTTTCTCACTATCAATAGATGAATCATAAAAAGAGTAATGCAATGGTGTAACATATGTTAATATTTTGATTGTATTTTGTGTATAAAATTATACTTATTATTTGCTTTATGTACTTATTTATTTATAGCAATCATAATTCACCTATTGCAAGTGAAAAAAATACATGGTTCGATTTAAAAAATCAAAGATCAAATATCTCATAAACTAAAAATATTTAGAAACATATTTCTACGGTGCATGACTTTCCTGCTTGATTCCGCGTTGTTGAGTAAAACTGCATTTCAATATCGGAAACCGTTTAGAAGTTATGGAGGTGGTCCACAGTTGCTGGGACACCTTATATATTACAAGAACTAATGTGTTTGAACGCAGTGAGTAATTTCATGTGTGTAATTTGGTTTCGATTTCATGTAACATAAAAATAAAAAATGAAAAAACTAAAAATAACAACACTTGTTCGGATTCATTGCTGTTGCTGCTGAGCAGGACATATCTCAATTTACGATCCCTTCCTCTAAAACCTTCCTGAGATACCAAACTCCAAATTCACATATCTCCGCATTGTCATCCACATTACACAGTCATTCTGCGACTTCCAAGTTTCGTAAGAGTTACTTAGTTGTTAACATTAAAATTTTGTGATAAAATATTAGATTAATTTTTTTTTCGTGTTTCCGGGCCCGCCCACGGATTTGGTCATTAGTCCCGTAAGCGTAGTGCATGCATTTTCTCGAGAGATGGCGATGATCCGGCGCCAACCTACCGTCGGCTAGTGGGGTTTCCCCCTAATCAGGACCCTCCCATCAACGGGGCACCGCCCCAGCCGGAACAAGCGCTAAGCTTCCGACCGGTCTCCCGGAATATGTGGTAGTGTAGTGCATGTTAGTGTGAGTGTGTAAAGGGAAAGGATAGGTCAAGGAAGAGGAACGAAAGATCGCGCGCGGTCCGTGGCCCGTTTGTTATGGTATTGCTCCGGCATTCGCCTGGTGTTGGTCGGAGAAACCACGGAAATTACCGATCAGAGCAGCCGGCCGCTAGAATTCTCCTCCAGACAGCGACTGAATTCGACCTAGCTGAAAAGCTAGTGTCGAAAATCCTGCCGTCGTGCGGAGTGGGAACCTAGGACCTCCCAGTCAGAGTGGCTGCAGTGACATCAGTCGATGCACTGAGCTACCGCTCCCGGTATAAAAGATTTGACCGATTACATTGCAAGTTAAATACGAGTTTAGAAACCAACAATTTCCGATGGAAGCCATTTGCTCTACAGTCATCCCGAGAGTCGAGGGCCGAGAGGAGTGGTGTCCAGTCTTGGCGGCGGGCGAGGCGGCGGCGCCGCGGGCGGGTGCGCGTGACGGGCGGGGGCGGGGCGTTCGCCGGGGCTGATTGAATCCGCCTGACCGCCCGCGCGTGGGAAACCCCGCGCCAGCACCCGCGCCCCATCAGATAGCCGTCCCCGCCCCGCAGCGCTCGACGACATTTTATAGGCACAACTTCAAAAAACAAACTTGAAAGGCGGGCGCCTTCCGAAGCCAGCAGAGGCCGCGCGGGGGAGATGGTTTATCTGCCCCGTTAGCGCGCACGGCCCGCCGGCCGCCCCGCACCTCTTCGCTCCTCGACTCCCCTCCTTGCCCTTCCGTGACCATCCCGCCCGAGCCGCCTCCGCCACCTCCCTCACCTCTTCCCCGCGCTGCCCTACCCGCTCCGCCCACCACTTCCGCCCTAGCCCGCTCCACCCTGTCCCGACCCTTGGCTTGATCCGACCCGGCTTCACTCCACCCGACCCTGCTTC
This sequence comes from Teleogryllus oceanicus, assembly GCA_964035755.1. NCBI lineage: Eukaryota > Metazoa > Arthropoda > Insecta > Orthoptera > Gryllidae > Teleogryllus > Teleogryllus oceanicus. The sequence continues at coordinate 43,102,886 of CAXIVR010000009.1, forward strand.
ACTCGTCTCGAGCTGAGCCACTTTCCTCCCGCCCGGCCCCCCCCCCCCCCCCCCCCCCCCCCCACTCGACTCCATCCGACTCAATCGAACCCGACCTGACTAAATCGACTCCATCCGACTCAATCGAATTCGACCTGACTAAATCGACTCCATCCGACTCAATCGAATTCGACCTGACTAAATCGACTCCATCCGACTCAATCAGTTTCGACCCGATTCAATCGGTCTCGACATGACATGACCCAGCTTCCCCGACTAGACTTTTCCTGACCCACACGCTCGCCCCGTCTCACCTCTCCTCACCCTGCTCCGCTCCGGCCCTTCCCGCACTGCTCCACGCCGCGCCGTGCCAAGCCAGCGACCGAACTCTCGTCCTGCCGGCAGCCTCTTAAGAGAAAAACCATTTGCAGCGTCCCGCCCCCGGACGGTCCTCCCGCACCCGGCCATCGCGGCGGCGGCGGCGGCGGCGGCGGCGGCGCGGGCCACTTTTTCGTTTATAGATTATCGCTCCTCCAGAATACATGTTGTAACACGTAGACCCGCCGCCCGGTGCCGCGGCTACGCCGTGAGGAGCGCGCGGCTCTCGTTTTTTTTTCTTTCCTCTTGTTGCCCGCCCGCCTACCCCCTTCCCCTTTCGCCATCTCGCGCCTTATATGCCAATTAAGAAATATACATCATGTTTCCTTCACACTTGATCCAACGGCAATTGGGCCCCGGGCAAAAAGAGGAGCGCCGGCCGCAGCGCAGCGCTTACATTAATAGCGGCGCGCAGTCGATAAATCAGGCCCCAAGTACGTATCGATAGATTGCCCGCTCGATAGCTCGCCTGCCTTCTCTCCGCTTTCTAATTATTTATTATTACAGGCCCCAGGGGCGCCCTCCCGCTCGGTGCCCCGGCGCCATCTTGATTGCCGGGCGGGTGAGGTGGTTGAGCGGGACGGGACGGGTTGGTTTGGCCCGCGCGACGAGGCTGTACGGCGGTGACGGTGAAGGCGGCGTGGAGGAGGAGGTGGTGAAGGTCGGCCTAGCGATAGCCGACGACGGCGGCGGCGGAGGTGGTGATGGCGGTCTCCATGGTGACGATGGTGGGATTTGGTAGCGAGGAGCGGCGGGCAGTGGGCGGTGAGGAGCGGCGGGCGGCGGGCGGCGGGCGGCGGGCGGCGGGCGGCGGGCGGCGGGCGGCGGGCGGCGGGCGGCGGGCGGCGGGCGGCGGGCGGCGGGCGGCGGGCGGCGGCGGACGGCGACGGTGGCGGCGTCCATGGTGATGGCGGTGGCGGCTGCGGCCAGGACGCCGAAATAACAGCTGTTGGAGCGTCGATACTTTCCTAACACGCGTTATTAGGACTTAAACACATTAATTACACTTGGGCCTGTACTTTGGGGGCGCGAGGCGGCGTGCACGGGCGAGCGCTGGAGGCGAGCGAGGTGGAGGCAGGGACGGTAGCGGCATCCACGGCGCTGGAGGTGGGCGGCAGAGTCCTCGGGTCTCCTGTCGTTGCTGAACTGGGGGCGGCCCAGAGCACAGGCTTCTCCACCTCTGAATACCTTCGTTCAAATCCCGATCGGTTCATGTGGAATTTGCTGGGAAGCTTTTTCTTTTTTTGGTTGAACATTCTGAAAGGCGCCTTGCAGCATTTCGTAATAAAACATTTTGTTTTCATAGACACGCTGAATCTCTAATTTCCTTCTTGTGTTAAACAATTTGTGGGATTGTTATTAATTTGGGAAGAATCTTCTCCAATCTATTTGTAATACTGTACTGTTAAAATATCAACTTGACGCAACCAAACAGAGGAACGAAATCACTGTTAACGGCGAGCGTCTGTTGTGGATGCAACCGACCGCTTTTCGTTAAAAACAATTGAAACAAGTGACTTGTAGCTAAAGATGGCGGCCACACTTCTTCAAAAAATTAATACTTCTTGTTTAAATGAATTTTACCTGTAAGACGGTATTACTGAAAATATTGAACACTCGATCGATAACACAAAAACAGACAAGGTTGAATGTAAATGCCAAATCACTTAGGTTTACAAACTTTAACTTCGTCAGAATGTAAATAACTATAACATATAATTAACAAATTCATTTGATTTTTTTATTAAAGTTAAACTTCAATTCTCCTTGTATTTATATACTAGTAACAACATTACAAAATATTAGGAAAAAGATCGAGGAAAGTGGTTCAGTGCATCAACTGAAGTCACCGCAGCGCTTCTCACCGGGAGGTCGTAGGTTCGAAACGCGACAGCCGCAAGATTTTCGATACTAGCCTGTGAGCTAGGTCGAATTCAGTTGCTGTCTGGAGGCGAATTCTAGAGGCCGGCTTCTTTGATCGGTAGCGATTTCTCCGAACAATACCAGGAGAATGCCGGAGCAGTACCCTAACAAACGGGCCACGGGCCGCGCGCGATCTTTCCTTTCTCTTCCTTGTCCTATCCTCTCCCCTTACACACATTTACACTAACATGAACTACACTACCACACATTCCGTGAGACCGGTCGGGGGCTTAGAGCTTGTTCCGGCTGGGCTATTGCCCCGCTGGTGGGAGATACCTGGTTGAGGGGAAAACCCCGTTAGCCGACGGTAGGTCAGGGCCAGATCTCGCCATCTAGCGGGAGAAGATCACCGCCACATCTCGATGAAATAACATGCACTACATTTATGGGACCAATGATCTCGTTAGTCGACGTGCCCGGAATCGTTAATGACCAACCATGAGGAAAAAGGATTTCTGTTGACTTTCCCGTATTTTCTTTGCCTTTGGGGGGGGGGTACCATCGAGTTCTCTTCTGAGGAGGAGACTTGGCACATGGTACTACTTACAACACTTCTTTAAGTACACAAATTGGGTTACGATGGGTACTATGAAATCAAGTACATTCATTTTAGCTTCCAGCTAATTCAAACTTGCTTATTGTGCAATCACACTAGTTAAAAAGGAGCGGAATTTCCAAAAGACTGTTCGCTTGTTTCCTACATATAAGATTTTAGAGTCTCTCTCAGGCATTTCCTCTTTCTATGCTGGTTTTTTTTCATAACCTCCTGGGAGAAACGAAGTCTTCTCGATCGAAGATGATTTCGGAACGGCGATGGTGACAGCGGATGCGGATCCCATTTCCTAATATTCTAGCGATCTCCCATTTCCTTCAGTTGTTACTAACGTTTAACATTGCTCTAGCCTATTCGCTACTCAATCATCCCGTTGTATGTATCCTTTATCTGAACAACTAAGAGTATTTTCCGTTACTGAGCTTTATGGCTCGAAAAAAGAGTGTTACACAAAATATATATTTTTATATTAAACTGCCTATTGTGTCTTATGACTATATTAATAATATTATATCCCAATTTTTGAGACAGTATATTTCATAGCTTTTAATTTTAAAAAATTGTTAAAATATATAGACATATCAAAATATTTGCAAACTTGAAGGTGCTGGTTCAAGTTCGGATGAAATTAATTACAAATACATTGACAAAAATTGTTACTTTCGACCTGAGAATGACGAACTTACAGTGATGTATTAAAAATTAATTACTTTGTACCTGAAGATTGCGGAAAAGCAAGATATCGAATTGTAGGACTGTGAAATCAATATGATGAATTGTAATTAACTATAATGTTGTGTGTTGTTAAGCGTTTCAATGGATCTAATTCTTTTAACAATTTTATAAATTAAAAGCTAAGAAATATAACTGTCTTAAAAATGTAATCTAATATTATTAATACATTTATAAAAAATCACTGTTTGTGCAAATAACCAAGGCGTGTAGGAGAGACATTTGTGTGTGAGAAAGTGAGAGGGGGTCGATGTCGTGTGCGACAGAAAGGCGGACGTCGACTGTTGTCGCCACCGATGTCGCAGACGTTGGTATCCGTGCAGTTGTGGTTGCAGTTGCGGTTGCGGTTGTGGTTGTGGTTGTGGTCGTGGTCACCGTCACCGGGGACTGGGTGCTGATGGTGTGGTTCGAAACGAACAGCGGCAGCATGTCCCTGCAGAACTGGAGGGTGGGACAGTGGCGCGCCCAATGTTAGGGGTTCCCAAAAGCCGAAGGAGCATATTCCCAAATACGTTTTACGAATGTTCTCTAGTCACAGTGAAAGTTTGAAGTGAATGAGTTTTAAATAACTAGAAATAAATCAAATGAAAGAAAATATTAAATTCAGCATAAATAAAGCATTCTTGTCATTCGTATTTAGCCATACACCCACAGACCCATATGGACACCCACAGCCTCATACAAAAAATCCTAGTTGAGCTGCTAGTACATGATACAGCGGTGGAGGAGATCTACCTAGAAGCAGCATGACGCCGAATGACTCGAGCGTTCTCTAGTCAATGAGCATTAAGGCCCCAATAATTCAGATTTAAAAATATATAACTAGTTGGAGTGGCCCTGGGGTAGTGGACATTTCTTTATTTCTACCGTTGGCACTAGGATTCAATTCCCGGCCGATCCAAGAATTTGTGGTGGATCAAATGGCTTCATGACGGGTTTTCTTGGGATTCTCTTGATTCCTCTGTCTCTCATGTCACCAATTGTCTATCATTCATCACTTCATCAAGACACAACCGTCATGTAGTCTCAAGGTGTTGATATAGAAATCAGAATATACATAGTATTTGCAAGTAGACTTCAGAATTCGTAGTAGTTGTTGCATGAAAATATTGAAGTTGTAGTGGCAATGTAATGTGGTTGAATTCGGTTTAAAGTTTCCAATTTATATCCAATGTAAAAATAGCTTTTGTTAATCCGGTAATGTTTCATATTGACTATTACATTTTCCTTGAAATATCTAGTTTATATGTAAAACAATTTAAATATAACCCAGGTTACTACGAATACTTCTTGTGCTAACTAAAAACAATTCACAATGTTTTTAATATGAAACTACTGAAATATGTATTTTTTCAGGAGTATACTCGCTGCTGCGGTCCGATAAAATGATTCAGAATAAGTAAACTGCTTACCACGTCTCACGAAGTGAGATGCGAAGTTCAGGTCGGTAATTACCTTAGGATCTCAAAGCACATCTTGTATGTTCTAACCACAGTGAATAAAACCCACATACACGTTCTCTGGCTATATCGCCCAAAAACATCACTTTAGTTTGAACAGTCAATAAAGGTGTTTTCACGACCTTGCAAATTAGGCATTTTAGATTTTACGTATGATGTGTGTGGGGACTTAAAAGGGAAAATGGAATTGATATTTTGCTGGTAAGAGAATAGGAAGAATAACATAAGATTTTGTGATTTAATAATGATGCTTTGTTTTCTTTCTTTCGTGTAGTATTGCAGCCCAATTATTCCCATCGCTCTTCTGTCAAGAAACTAATTTTTGGTATGGACTGTGTAGTACTGAAGATCAAACTCATTGCCCCCAAAGAAATATAAGCGATCTATTTAAGATTCCTCTCAGGATTGATCGATTGTTTCGGGGCATGCCAACTGCTAAGGTCATTAGTCCAGTTAGTGTAGTGGATATTTTATCCATGGAGGTGGCGGTGTTCCTCTTCTGCTGGATCCGCGCGGATCTAAATGTCGGCTTGCGGAGTATTTTCCGCCAGGTATCTCCACAGAGGGACATCGCTCAGGCCGGGATAAGCACAAAGCAACCGACTGCTCTCCCAACAAGTGTGGTAGAGTAGTGCATGTTGTGTGTGTGTGTGTGTGTGTGTATTGGGTGGGGAAGATGAAGGAAACATTGCGCGCGATTCATGAGCCAGGCGCGATCTTTACGGTGCTGCTTCGGTATTCATTTGGTTTTGATCGAAGAAACCTCGCAAAACTACCGATTTGAACCGCTAGATTACTCTTGCATATAGCAACTAAGTTCACTCTAGTCACTTAGCTAGTGACGAAAATCCGATCCTCTCGGGACTCGCACCTTTAGGAACTACCAATCAGGTCGCTGCAGTCAGCGGTAGTGCTGACTATGAGCTAACCCTAGCCGGTATACCTCTAAGAAATTCTCGTGAAATGTGTCAGGGGAAACTACAAATCCGAGTTTCATATCAGAGCAGCTCTAGAATTCTCATCCCGCCAGTTTTCGTCTCTCACTGCTGGTGTACGAAATGCCCCTGTGGGAATGAGAATGTCACAGTCTTCAAAGCTTTACTTTGAGAAATCTTGACTGATATAAATTGAACTCGGGCATGACCGACCCTTCCCGTTCATTATGTCATAGAAATATCGAAGATGAATACGAAAAATGAGAAAAAAATTCTTAAGATTGTATCATCATTGAATTTTAAAAATTAACTACGAAATGAATTCAAAACCATAAATGGGTTAACAACAAAAGAGAAAAAAATCGTTATTTACTTAAAACATTATTTCAGCTATTTTGTAAATTACTGAATGAAGTGGACAGCCCTTTCATCAGCTCAATTCACCATCTGATTTGTGAATATTTTCAATGTCGAATTCGAATGTGAAATTGGACATCTTGTCTTGAATAAATTCGTATTCTGCTAGATTAGAAAAAGATGGGAGGGTATAAATCGAGAAGGATTTTTCAAAATGCGATAAATGTATAAGAGAGTTTTTCATAAAAAAATGTTGAGAATGCGTTTACATCGGTTTTTGCTAAAATCCTGTGATTTTGAATACCTAAAGCTAAAGTTTATTATAGAAGTTGTCGAGTTTTGTTAAAACCCGAGTTCATGGATGATGAAAAGATGCCTAAACGATGAATAATCTACATAGAAATTCGTGTGTATGTATCGGGTTTTGGGAAAAAACGCTCAACTGGAGCATTCTTCAAATTACTGTGTGTAAATAACCTCCAAAATGAGGGGAAATGAGACCAGAATAAAATGGTGGTACAAATAAAGGTTTATTTTTGTCTTTTCGTGTCAGCATTATGGATGAAGGAATGCGAACCCACAAATTAGTGAAAAGCTTTTATCGTCGACGTAAATTGATCGCACATTTCTAATGAGCAAGATAAATTATATTTATATATCATTTAACGAATCATTAAAAATTCAACGATTCACTCACGGAACGCGATTCACCTTAATTCTGCTCGAATGAGATGTACAATCTTAACGCCAAGACGACGCAGCTTGATCATCCGTAACCGAATCCTCGCCCCCCCCCCACTCCACACACACCCACTCATCCGACGTCCTCCCAACGCGTGTGGCAAACGCGGAAGCTAACGGCTTGTCGACAGATCCAGTGACCGGCCGGAGGGCACCCCAAAGAGCAAGGGGGTCGAAGGGCCCGAGGGCCAGGAGGAAGCGGTTCAAGGGAAGGCTGCCAGCCGCCGCCCTTGCCGACGGTTCCAGCACCGGGCCCCTTCGACGGGCCGGGAGATGGGTCGCTCGATAAGGGCCTTGTACCTTAGGTCGCTTTCAAACACTCGCCTGATAAATCAGCTGGGTCTATCTCGGGAAATTTACAAACTATGTGTGGAACGGGCAACAGATTCCCTGCTCGTTGGCCGCGCGACTCAATTGATTTCGATTACACCTACAGGCGCTACTTCCTGTCCACCTCACTATGTAGGATGTCGCCCACGTGTCGTTGTGTTTTTCCTTTCCACAATTTATAGTGGGCTTTTCATATGATTCCGCTTGCTCCTGTTCTGTTTAGATGACAATTTTTATTTCAACAGAAATGTAATGTCAGTGTAAAACACAAAAAACTTGTAATTCAAGAAAAGGACACGAAATTTAAACTGATTCTTTGGATTCCTGGTCTTGGAACGATCGGCGATGTAGGAGAGAATGGCCAGCCAATTTGTTTTCAATCTGTAAACTATCTCAATGTAAGATGTAGTAATGAAACAGTAGATAATTAAAGAATACAGTGATGAAATGCTGAAAATGATGAAATGATAGGAATTATCCAATCGTTCCCCTTTTTGTCCAGTAGTTCATATTATTGCTGATATGTTTCTTTTCTTTGCATCTTATTCTGAATAATTTTCTTACATGATCAATGTTGATTTCGTCAGTTAAACACATTACGTTTTGAGAAATGCAACAACCACCACGCAGCAACTGCAGTACATTGCAACAACTGCAGTGGCAGATTATTTGTTAATAGATTGTATATTTACTTTGTTCAGAATTTTAAAAAATATTGGTCATACATGTGCAATAAACCATTCGTGAATTCATACCCAATCGAAACCCTGAGGTTTTTAAGAAGGAAACCTTTCTGTTTTCGAATTCATTTGGAAGCAAGTGCAGCCAGCTGACTCATACAGCACATTTACATTTATTATCACGTCACATTATACTGTCACTAACACTATCATGCACCGTAGCATTATCTTGTACTCTGAAAGAAGCTTAACCAATTGTATGGCATAATCGGATAGCGTCCAGTGTTGAACGGTTTTGGTCGTAAAATAATCACAGACATACCTCAGAAGAAGACGGAATCACAGATGCGTGTGGAACATAGACATGCGCACTGGAGAGGCCGGGGGCCGTACCCCCCCCCTCCCCCCGAAAATTTTGAAGGGAGCTCCTTAGCGTTTCAAAGCGACCCTTTTTTAAGAACCTTAAAAAAGGATAATAAACCTTTATGATACCATACATTTATGCAATTTATTTCGTGATCACTCATTAGCACAATGTCAGATAGTTTGGAGAGCTGCTTCTCCAATTGTCGCGTGTCAATCACCGTGAGTGTCAGCTTAGAAAGAGGAAATTCTCCATCTAGTATATTTTATTTACTTGCTGATAAAATGTCAATGTAAATATACATAAAGGAAAAGAGGGTCCAGGAGGGTGGCAGGAATTTAAACGACCCTACCCCCTCCGATATTTCTTTGACCCCGGTGAATAATCTGATAAGTCATGAAAACTTTATTTTACAGAAGAGCAAAAAACTACTTTGAACTGATGCTGTGAGGCATTAATGATATTTAAACGAAATCTACTCACAAATAGTTTTCTTTTCAATATCACCGTCCTTTGAATATCGTTAATCCCTGATTTACTTGAGTTGAAAGTTTGTTTTTTTTTTTGCTCTCCTGTAAAATTAGGTTTTCATCATTTATCAGCTTATTCACCGGGATCAAAGATTTATTTTGCGCACGCGTGTGTCATGCATTATCTCTCCGAGAGTCAGAGAGAAGCAAACCGCACGCGCGGGGCGTTGTTCATCTGTTCCTGTGGCTCTGTGCCTGGGACGTGCGGTATGCAGCGGAGGACAGGGACCTATCTGAGAGGACATCGCCCTAATGAGCGCCGTGGTCGCGCGTTGTCCCCAGTTTCACGGGCGCCTGCGTCACAAAGGCCCGGCCGGCGGCGGGGGCGGACGTGGTTCGTGATGGCAAATCGTACCAAAACATCGCTACATCAATGTTTCGATACATCGCTAAAGGGGTTTTCGATGTCGATGAAAACATCGATGTTTAAAACATTGGTGTTTTAATCATAGACATAAACATGCTATTTTCCTATCCATTTTTATTTACAGTGCGTAAAAGGGATATGCTTTATTGTATGTTTATCAGCATGTTCGTAGTATGTAGTAAAGACGTTAATAAAGAGATGTGTTATTGACTATAATGGAAGAAATAATTACTGTCTAATTCATAGGAGCTACTTGTTAGCAATAGTTATAACTAAAACAATCACAATTCAGTTCATTACATCTCTTTGACAAGAGAAATTTAAATTCATTATTATGAAGATCAGTAAATCAATATTTATCCATGTTTAATGTACATTTAAGACACTATTATTCTTTCTAAGACAAAATTCCTTTCTTCTTTAAGTTCAAAATCGGAAGAATTTATAGATTGTGTTGCTGTATTGTTAGGAGGAAATCCGCAAAGATAACCTATTTGCTATTATTTTGAAAGAAACGTATTTGTTTCCGATGTCCTGAGTCGATGTGAATTCGGTAGCTAAAAATGGAGAGGAGCAATGATCCTCTTCTGCTTCACCCGTCTTGTCATGAGTTCTCGTCACACAATGGTCTTAAACAGATTTAGAAGTGTCCAATATGATAGTGTGTGGTACTATTTCTTCTAAATAACCATCAATTTGACAAATCTCTAATACTTCAAATCTATAATACTTTTAAGGTTTGACATAAATGAAGTAGTATTGGAAACGAGCGTTTTAAATAAGTACTCTATGGAATATTTTTCTTACTGATTCCCATTTTTCCACTGTATCGTCTTTCCGCCTGCCTACTTCGCCGGAAAGTGATCAGCGAAAACCACGATAGATAGCAGAAGATGGCTTCAAGAATCCTGTACCCAGCTACTTAACTGGTGTAAAAAATTAATCGCCATTAGGACTCGAACCTAAGACCTCATTGTCTACGAAGCATCAGTAGCGATCTGGAAATTACAAACGCCAACACACCCTGTTACACGATTCTTGTGTGTTGAATTCAAGTTCACTTGAAACGTTTCGACTCTTATGCATCTTTCCGCTGTCTGCAAACATTAAAATGCAGCAGTTTCCCGATGAGATTCCAGAAAAAAGCGGGAGGGTGGCTGGTCGCGCGAAAAGGCGTGGGTGAGGCAGGGGCGTTAGCGGGGGGGGGGGGGGGGGGGGGCGGAGCGAGGCGTGCGCGATGGCGGGAGAAGGGGGGAGCGATGGCGAGGGCGATTGCGGTGGGCGCGAGGCAAACAAGCGAGGGGCGGCAGCCGCCTCCGCCTATCTGCCATCGCCCACCACAGCCGCCCGCCGCAGCCGCCCGGGGTCCCGACGCCCGCGCGCCCTCCGCCCTCCAACCTTCGCCCTCTGCCCACGCGCCCTCCGTCCTCCACCCTCCGCCTTCCCTCCCCCCTCCCCCCCCCCTCCTCCCCCCCCCCCCTCCCCCCCCCCCGCCTTCCACTTCCTCCCCCCCCCTTCTCCCCCCCCCCGGCCCTCCGCTTTCGACGCTCCGTCCTCCCCTCTTCGCTATGCCCTCCTCTCTCCGCCCTCACCCCCACGGCGTCCATCGCGTCTTCCACGTGCTATCTCATTTCCTCATCCATTTAACATGCGCTTGTTTTATTTATTTATTTATTTATTTATTTATTTATTTATTTATTTATTTATTTATTTATTTATTTATTTATTTATTTATTTATTTATTTATTTATTTATTTATTTATTTATTTATTTATTTATTTATTTATTTATTTATTTATTTATTTATTTATTTATTATTTCTACTCCTGCAAGATTTGCCTTCATTAAAAATTATGAAAAAAATTATGTATCCAGTCGAAAAAAATCCTAAATTGAAAATAACATACCTTCAAAGTATTTCAATAATATTGAAATTGAAGTATGCGCGGCGTCCTTATTCAAGTGGGGTGTGGTACCGTCTCCAGACTGAAAATGTGTGCCCCCCAGACCGTACAAAACTTAGTGCTGAGTTGTGAACTCACAGCCTGTCGTGGGGATCCGGCGGATTTCCTACGCCTGCTTTTCCACTGACTGCGGTGGAATGGATACAGATGCTGGATGTGCCCCTCTAGGGACTAACCTGTTGACTGTTTTATTGTTGTAATGTCGCATTGTGATGTATTGGACTGCACCTGTTGTATTTTGGCCCGTGTGCGCGTTTCGTAAGATAAATACATAAATATTGAAAATAATTATTTCTTCAAATGCAAAAGTTTTATTTGCTTTTTTTTTTTTTACAAATAAAGAATTATTGCCGCAAGAAAATACAAGAATGGAATGAGAAGTGAAGAGTAAAGAATAACTAAAACGTTTACGTTAGTATTTATAATCGCCAAGTTCACATTTTTATAAACAACCTTTCCATACCTTTGTACTTATTTATATTCAAATCAATATGAATTAAAATATTATTTAATAAATTGTATACTCCGAATTGTATATCTACATAAAAATTGCTTGAGGTATATATTATCAGATTGTGTACGGGGTAAACAACTCCTATTATTCAACAAGAATTATTACAAAGCATTATTAATATAACGACAAAATCTTTTGAGATCGCTTTCAAAAATAAAAACATTTCAATATTCATTTCCTGTCATAATCACATTCAACATTTACGTACTCCACTGTTTTACGAACCTTTTAGTACTTTGATTATATCGCAAAACTGTCTAGTCCATCTTTTCAATATGAGCTAGCTATAGCTGTCTACTTTTTGTAGGAGAAAAACCTGCCCTGGTTGTTCCTCCGGGGCACTTTAAATGTATACTTAGTTGCTAATGTATCGCCTCTCTCGTGTGAAGGCTGCATGGGCTATCAGACCCGAACGGAAGAATGCTACGCTATACATTTCGTTCTCGAAGAGCCTCTCAGAACAGGTCTGGAGATTCATCAAACTTCAGCACTTTAGTGAATATTCCTGGAGTGTTAAATTACGTAATTTATGGAAACGTTATCTCTCTCCCGGCGCGGCGTGAAATGCCGCGTGCAGCGGCTTCGTGGATCGCCCATCGCCCATCGCCCATCGCCCATCGCCCTCTTCGCCTCTCCCGCCCATCGTCGCCGCCGCCGCCTCCACACCTCGTGGCCTCCGAATTGCCTTTCTATCGGAGCAGTGTAAACGAAGAGAGACGGTTGTTGTCATGACCAAGTCGATCCCTGAACTATCTATTCAAATGGCACCGCCTCTGACTGGAAGTCCGACGTTCGAGTCCTGACGGCGGCAGGATTTTCGACACTAGATTTTCAGCTAGGTCGAATTCTGTCGCATTCTGGAGGAGCATTCTAGCGGCCGGCTGCCCTGATCGGTAGTTTTCCGTGGTTTCTCTTATCAATACCAGGTGAATGTCGGAGCAGTACCCTACCAAACGGGCCACGGACCGCGCGCGATCTGTCCTCCCTCTTCCTTGTCCTATCGTCTCCCCTTACACACACACTTACACTAACATGCACTACACTACCATATTCCGGGAGACCGGTCGGGAGATTACAGCTTGTTCCGGCTGGAGCGGTGCCCCGCTTGTGGGAGAGTCTTGGTTAGGGGGAACCTCTCTAGCCGACGGTAGGTCTGCGCCGGATCTCGCCATCCAGGGGGGAAGATCACCGCCATCTCCCGAAAAAACATGCACTACAGTAACGGGACTAACGACCAAAGCAGTTGATGCGCCCGGGAACACGAAAAAATCAATCAATCTATTCAAATGGTCTTATAATAGTGACGATTTTATCGAAGGTGGTTTTAAACGAAACAATAAACAAAGATCCGTATGTCCTCGATAGTTTAATCTGAAAAAATTTACGATTTTCGGCACTGTTCATTTAAAACGAAGGATTTATTCCCCTGCCGATTGTCCCTAAGGAAATTTTGGGAGCTAGGAGATGCGTGTGTAGGTACTAGCAACACGGGAACCGGCAGTGTCTTTTAACATTGTCTTAGCATACACAAATGATATATAACTCTTTAGTCTATGGTCTTACAATTTTTAAAATCTGAAGTGGCAGTTTTTACGTTGTTTGCACAGTTGTTTTTTAGGGGGGGTACAACATTTCATGTGTCTATTTGACTATCTGTACCTATCTTAAATATTTTTGAAAATAATTTCCAAATCTTACTCCTTGTGTAAATTTTTAGGATGTTAGGACTCAGAAATTTCTGTACTCCCTGTTCTATGCGAGAAAATGCACACTCACACACACAGAACACGGTAAAAAATCAACACTTTTTTCGACTCGTGGAATCGTGAAACTAATTTTACCACCAAAAGTTCTACCTCGAATTTTTTAACCGAATCCAATACTTCTCCTCTTGATGTACTTAGCCGAGGAAAACGAAAATGACATGAATAATCTCGTACAAGTTTTGACATTTCCATAAAATCATCTCTCCCATCTCTAGCCACTGAAGTAAAATTGATTCCTCCAATTGTTCAACCATTGTTCTGGACCATCCTCGTTTCCAGTACCACACACGGGCATCCACAACTGTACACTTTTGGTAAGTGCATCATTTTCAAGTTTCCGTGTTTCAATTGCAACGTTCCAATATTTCTGGTAAGCAGTTTGTGTAATCTTAATTTATGCGATCTCACTTGTTGTTACGTAGAGCTTTGGTCCGTTTATGATCTTAATTATGGTTTTGACAACTATTAACTTTCTCATCTCCAGTGCATCCAACACTACGGCATTAAATTTCTATGCAATCAGAGGCTACATTTTGTCTGCCGGCAAAATATATGCCTTCTCCTCGCTTTCCGACCACAACGAACCTTCTAATTTTTCGCAAATATTACCAACCCTCTCATCTGCGGTTTAGTCGCTAGAGGTGTTTACATATGTACGGACGGACAGTCATTTTCCTTTAACTAATTTTTCGGTATCGGATACCAACAAAACGTATCATTTCATTAAGGTGCATTGTAATTGAAACAGTTCATGTTTGTTATAAGACCATCAAATTTTTACCGGAAGATATATTGTGCTTCATGACTGCTTGAGTTAGAGGAGTCGGAGAAACGATTTTACAATGCATTATTTCGTTTACCAAACGACACATTTTAGTGTAATTCAAGGGGGCTACGAGGATCTGTTTGCCGTTCTGAAAAATGCCTGGCATTTATAACGATACGCCATCGAGCATCACTATTTTCAAAATTGCTTCAAATTTGTTTACAAACTAAATCGGTACAATTTCATGATAACTGTTTCCCTTTCTTTCTTCAGTTAACCCAACTTCTTGTGTTGTAACATCATTGAAAGGCGTCAGTACACGAACGTTTGTGTTCGAGTCTTGACGGCGGCAGGATTTTCGACACTAGCTTTTCAGCTAGGTCGAATTCAGTCGCTGCCTGGAGGAGAATTCTAGCGGCCGACTGCTCTGCCGGCCGCTAGAATTGGAGGCGAATGCCGGAGCAGTACCCTACCAAACGGGCCACGGACCGCGCGCGATCTGTCCTTCGTCTTCCTTGTCCTATCCTCTCCCCTTACACACACACTTACACTAACATGCACTACACTACCATATATTCCGGGAGATCGATCTGGAGCTTAGAGCTTGTCCCAGCTGAGGCGGTGCCCCGCTGGTTGGAGAGTCCTAGTTAGGGGGAAACCCCGCTAGCCGACGGTAGGTGGGCGCCGGATCTCGCCTTCCAGCTGGGGAAGACCACCGCCATCTCCAGAGAAACAAACATGCACTACACTAACGGGACTAATGACCAAAGCAGTTGACGCGCTCGGAAACACGATAAAACCAAACCAAACCAAACGAACGTTTGTGCTCACCTTCGCTAATACCATCACCACATTTCGATCAACACCACCTGCATCTGTGGCGGCTCCAACCCCTCCTCCTCGGCTGCCCTCTTGGCCGGTGTATCGGCGATCACGCGCCGGGGCCTTCGCTGGGAACTCGACCCGACCCGCGCCCTCGCTGCGCCTTGCCTCGCCTCCAAAAACAATGAGCCCTCGCCCGCGGCCGCAGGCGCGGGGCGGGCGGCGGGAGGGGAATTTCGGGTTTCGAGTTGCCGTCCATTTACACTTGGCCCACGTCCGCCAGGCCTTCGCCTTAATACCTACTAATTACGGCCGATCATTGGGCATTCAATTGCCCGGGGCACGGTGCGGCGCAGCGCGGCGAGGCGATGGTGGCGCGGCGCGGCGGCCGATGGCGTGATGAATGGCGCCGCGCGATTATTTCACCGCCCCGCCGCCCGCCGCGCCACCTCCGCCGCCGCGCCGGGCCTCGTTCCGGGATGATGCACGGCCTGCGCCGCCCCGGCCGCGTACAGCAACGGCAGGAGGTCGACAGCCAGCCGCTCCGGGCTGGAGGCCCCATGCGAGGAGTTGACAAGCAGCTATACTTGGGGTTTTCTAACGTGGCGGCTGAGGGGAGTATCTCCAAGATGGAACTCAGCGCGACTTTTTGAGTCTTTCAGAGTCACTTGTTCTGTAGCACTGCTTGATGTTGTCGCGATCATGCGACGTCTTGGGGCAGGACTGAGAATGACTAAAAAAGTCGTGCCGAATTCCATCTTGGAGATACTACCCTCAGCCGCCACGTTAGAAAAACCCAAGTATAAAGCAGTATCTTCCAAACTGCGTGTAGCGACATTGAGGCAATGGCGAGTTCGGAGGCACAGGAGCCCTCACCCCAAGCTAATATTTTATTGTCATTTTAGTAAGTTTATTAAAAATAATTATCACATTAAGATCTCATCACATCCAAAGCACTACTCCCCTTAGGGATATTTTTTATTATGAAATATTTTTATTTTGAGCTAACAATGACCAAAATATTTAGAGAGGCAACTAAAACCTTCTCCTTTCCCAGATACTTTCTGGATCCGTCCTTGCACCAGGGGGTGTCTCAAACTATATTTCACAGTACCTGCGTCTTGGGAATAAGGGACCATTTTCGGCCTGCCTACTTGTCTTAGTAGTATCACATGTATTCTAGCATTGAGACACGCAATATAGAAGACGATTCTATAAAAAGGTGTCCGTATTACGATATATTCGATTATTGATCGTGAAAAGTGTTAATTTGATTTGCATTGGGATATGTTGGTGTTTGTGGTTGTTTCTATAATATAATGCATGGATCGTGGATACTTGTCCACTGCTCATTGCCAATATGCGTTGCGTTTTCAAAATTGCCGCCCCACGTTACCGAGAAATTTGGACACTCTTATTCGCCGCCTGGAGCCGAAACAACAAAGCAGTCCGTCATTATATTCCTTGCGTCATTCCCCATCTGAGCAATTATGGAATCTGGTTACAACAGGAATTGTCGAAGGTTTAATCATATAGGTAGGATTCTTTTTCGTGAGAGTTTGTGGCGTTTCATGGTTCAATTGGAACATCAGGATTTTCGAGCATTAAAAATGAACCGCTTCCAGTGGGGTTTGAACTGACAAACTTAGAACGTCTACGTGCTAACTTCCATACCAGAGTAGCTGGAAGGATATGTCGCTCCTAAATGTGTGCAGCCGACAGGAGTTGGAGCTGATGTTAAGGAAAGGATATAGTGTTTCTATTTATATCCTCTAAATTACCGTTGATGCATTTTTATAAACACATTAAATTCAATAATTTATAGATTTTTGCGACCTACGGCCAAGGAAAGTTGTGAAGCTGATAACATTCTCCTGTTCGTGAAATTCAGAAAACAATTGTCCTTGTACACATTTCCATAATGTGTAAATATTTCCCGCTACAACAGTATTTGTAACTGGCACACTGTGTGCCAGTTACAAATACTGATGCTGAGCACTGATGCAAATAGCGCCAGAGACCATTTCTACTAATTTGCCGTCTCATTCTTCGCAGAGTTCAGAGATTTAAAGTAATAAAATTTTAACCCTATCATTTCAAGATTTTTTTCAAGCGAAAGTATGCCAGTTGGAACGATTACAGCACCGAGAAATATAATAGTATAAATGCAATTTGCTTCACGATAACAACTAATGAATTTTTGGACGCTTTTAGAATCATACTGTTTACGTGAGAGGTACATACCATTTCTCTACTCACCATTCTTTACAACAAAACCTTAAGACTCAAAAAATTATATAGTACGTATTCATGAACGTCAACGAAATCCTTTTATGATTTTGAATATTCGTGAAAATCACCGATAACAATTTGCATTTAAATCCAAATCTCATAAGGAATCCTGAAGTGAAGGAAAAGACGGGCGCCATTTGTTTTACCTCATACATACCCTGCACGAGGAAATGATTAATATTAGTTGCCGTGAATAACTGAGGACTTCAATGTAAAATTTTGAATGAAAGTTATATTAACCAAAGTTTTTTTTTTCATTAAAATGTTTTGCAGGATCAAAATGTGCACTCAATTTGCTGCAATGTTAGAAAAGGTTCGTTAAAATTTGAAGGTAAACATTCTTTACGATATCATCTTCAAGAGACGCCCAGCTATAAACATTGGAACAGCGTTTGAAAGATCCTAGCGGCAACTTTACTTTTAATTATAGACGTAATCACGGTGTAGGTTTCGATTGGTTGATAGTCATAATGTAGCATCACGAAGTTCCAAGTTCTGTATGTCATATAATTATGTTGCAATAAACCTCTTTTTAAATGTAGATATATCTCTTTCAATTTCTTTAGCAATTTTTTGTCTTTTTATATACATTTTTTGCAACCTCGTAAATGAACTGTACGAATTTCTTTATTTTTTCGTTTAGTGTTTCGATCTGCAGTTGCTAATGTGTCTTACCTGGAAGCAAAATTAACTTAATTCTACTAGTTCGACCCCTAAACTATTTAAGTTCTTCTTTGATGTAATTGGTGATAATGTAATATCTCAGATTTTTTTTAACATGTCAACATATGGAAACATAATATTGTGGCTAACATTGGAAAATTTTAATTTTTTATGTTTGTGAATTAGAAGTATCCCAGTTTACTTTTAAACGTTCTCTTAAAATTATACTTCTCTCCCTAGGTCGCATACAGTTTCGACGATTTTCTGACGAAAAATGAATAAAACAGAAAGTGTTTCTTACTCGCTACTCGTAAGATACCAAACCCTAATTTTGTTGCTTATTTTCAAGTAATTTCCCTCAACATACGTAACAATATTCGAGCAATCAGTTTTAGTTGTCATGCCCATCAAAAAACGCTGGAAACGCTCAGAGTATTTTATTTGCAACAAACTAGCATATTCATTTCGAAAACACTTATTTCTAATTAACCATGTGTGAAGCGAGTTTGTAAAAATAATTTCCCTCAACACCATTACCGATTGAATATTCAGATGACGCATGAAACAGCAAAAGAAAAACAAACAAAAAAACAAAACAACACTTGTCTGCACTGCCATCTCGGCTGCGGACAGGTTACTTCGTATTTCACGCAACTTGTCCTCGCATCATACCCGCGCGGCGTGCTCACGCGACCACCCGTAATGTGATCGTCGTCCCAAAGGAATAACACGAGCGGGAAAACGAACGGATCCTCCACGGAAACTAATCCCGTGTCGCTAGTGTTGCTTCGCGGCGGGAATCGTACGCGCCGAACACACGCTCGGAAACACACACACAAGCTACGCACCAAGCGCTTGATTTGTTTCCGCCACACATGCGATACTGCTTCGAAAAAGTTATCCCCTCGTGTTAAGTAGAAATGGAAGTTTGTAGATGTAGAGGATTCAATGAGTAATCTGAAAATTTAGGAAACTTACAATTGGAGCCTGGCTTCGTGGCGCAAGGGCTTGGCATGGAGTAGCATCCGAGTACTCCAGGTTGTATGTTCAAGTTCCGTGTAAGATGTCAACATGTTATTGAGGCGTGATTGGCTTGTAATTCGTTTTACATCATTATCGAATGGAATTGTTAAAAAAGAGAAGGCCATAAAAGCGTAACACCTCTCCCTAGCTTGCGGTAATAAATCAATACGGCTGTAATCATCATCATCATCATCATCATCACTACAGGAATGAGCGATGATGTAATTAAAGAAAACCAAAGTTCATTGGTAACGTGAGTTCTCGCATAGAAGATGGCTATTTTCCGTTTGCCATGATTGATTATTTCGTGATTTTGGGCGCGAGAACTTCCATGGTCACAAGACCCGTAAGTGCAGTGTACGTTACCTCGGGAAGGTGGAGGTATTTCTTTCCTGTTAGAACTTGAGATTCAACGCCGACCTACACGTCGGCTTGCGGGAATTTCATCCTTCCAGGGACCTTCACCTGCGTGGCACCGCCCGAACCTGAACAAATTCTAAGCTTCCGACTGATCTCAAGACATGAGATAATGTAGAAAATATAAGTAGGTGTGTATCAGGGAATAGGAGTACACATCTAGCGCATTCTGTGGACTGGTTGTTAAGGTGCTACTTTGGCCGTCGGCTGGTGGTGATTACAGACAGTGGAAAAGTATCAACTAAAACAGCTAGCCGCTTGAATTCTCCTTCACTCAGCTGTTGTATTACACTTAGCTATCTAACTAGATTAAAAAAAGATCCATCATCAGGAATTGAAACTTTGAACCTCTCGGACAAAAACACTACATTTGTTGCCCCGAGCCATCTCAGCTGATTTGGCTTTGCGATTGTGGCTTAGAAAACGAAACAAAATTACCTCTCCTTTCTAATTTGACAAGAATGTTAGACAAATGTTGAGTTGTTTTTTTACCTAGACCTCGAAATTAATTATAAATACATTTTATTACTTTTCGGTACCGAGCAACTCCTCTTATGACACATAAAAAAGGGTACTGCATCATTGAAGAAAACAAATGTGGATTTAACTGAATCCGTCGGGATTAAACTCTAAAATAACTACAGGCACAAAATAAGACTAAAGCCGAAATGTATTAAATAAATATTTGGAATGGCCCTGGCTATGTTCTACTTCAACGGAAAAAGAGACAACTAAAACACTAACATTACCAGAAAAAAATATTTGTAAAATATATTCTCATGTCAATATTTAATATCCCTTCAAGAACCTGCACAGCCATTCTTTCTCTCAAGAATATGTTTTAAGCACCTAAAATATATTGTAGAAACTGAGCACCCAAAGTATACTTATAGTCAGTGCTTGGTTTATAAATTTTTCGGTTCTGAAACTCTCCCTCAAATTAATTATTAATTAATAGAAATAGTTATATATTTATAATGTAGTTTAATAATAATTACAGAGGTACCGGAACGCCGTTCCGTGGCGTTCCGCCAGAAATTAAGCCCAAATCAAAGGAGGCGAGTCTCCAATAGTGTCATTCAAATCATTATTTTGAGAGCATATGGTTTTTATAATTTGCAAGCCGAATTTGTAAAATGAATATGATGTTGAAATAATACATAAATTATTTGTGAATGGATTCACATCGTATAGACTATGAAAATAATTACATACAGAATGTATCATGGAGGACGAGATAAAAATGAGGAAAAGGGAAAAACTTGAGTTGGAGAGAAGAAAACTGAAGATAAACTTTTCCAGGACGAATGATTCAAACCCCTAAGAAATTTATGTGCAAATGTATTTTCTTGAAGCAAAACGTAATTTCAGATAAATCTGTTTTGATTTTTCAAACTTAAATATAATAACCGGAAAGAAAAATTATAATGTATGATGCAAAATTTATTATTGCAATTTTCTGTGAGATTACTTGAAGAAACTGGATTTTCAGGAGGTATAGAATAATGTTTCCACTTGGAAAGAGAACGATAGACCAAACACGTTTGTAAACCACTGCCTTACGAGGAATTCTACCTCACCCACTTCCTCGGAGATTTCGGGAACTCGAAGTGATTTGTTTTCGCCACGCATGCCCCGCTGATTCGCGTGCGTGAAATGGTTTGCGTAGCGTGGCGTGTATGAGAAGGAGGGGGACGGGGGTGCGGGTTTGAAACCACGAAGGAATCGCCGGGAGCGGTGGCTCATTGCATCAACTGATGTCACTGCAGTGCCTCTGACCGGGAGGACCTAGATTCGAGTCTCGACGGCGGTAGGATTTTCGACACAGCCGTTCAGCAGTCTAATTCAGTCGCTGTCTGGAGGAGAATTCTAGCGGCCGACTGCTCTGATCGGTAGTTTTCCGGTTTTTTCCGATCAACACCAGGCGAATGCCGGAGCAGTACCCTAACAAACGGGTCGTGGACAGCGCGCGATCTTTCCTTCCTCTTCCTTGTCCAATCCTCACCCTTTACACATACACACACATACGTACACTTACACTAACATGCACTACACTACCACACATGCCGGGAGACCGGTCGGGGACTTAGAACTTGCCCCGCTGGTGGGAGATATGTGGCTGGGGAAAATCCCGCTAGGTCGAAAATCGACGGTAGCTCGGCGCCGGATCTCGACATCCAGTGGGAGAAGATCAACTCCCGATGACAGAAACTTTCACTGCACTTACGGGACTAATGACGCGCCCGGAATCACCAACAATCAATCAATGAAGCGAAGGAATCCAGAGCAGAGGTGGCAGCCGCTTGGCTCGTCGTTCCAGTCACGACCCCGCATGTGGACGTCCTCCGCCGTGCGCCTCGTTATTCCGCCGCTAGGGGAATTTGCTCATTTGCTCCTTCCGCGATGAAATTAGGCGATCGGTTCGCCCAGAGGCGATATGTGATGCCCTTCGCTGTGGAAGTACTTTATCGATCGTATCTTGCATAAATAGCCAATACTCGTATTTCGCCTGTGAAGAAAACAAGTCGGCGTCTGTTAAATGCAAAATGTATGTTTACAAATAATAAAAATGCTATTTTCATTATTATTTATTAGATTTGATATTATTTATTAAAATCATTAGAGATAATCCGATTATACAAATCTTTAAAAGCGCTAAACTAGTGAACATTATTTGAGCTTGGGGATCTCGCAATTATAAATGTACTTGAAAACGGAAAAAACTAGAAATATTACATTGAAATCAGTATAACAGTACTAGAGCGATAGTGATTTTTCTTGACTTACCCTTGATTTCTGGAAATTTTAGAAGAGGTTTTCAATAACATTGGAAGTTGATTCTAGATAAAAGTAGAACTTACAGAGATTGAAATTCAGAGAGAAAGAATAATGTGGATATTACTTGAGGAAAATTTCTAATTATTCTGTCCTCTGAATACAGATCTTAGCCAGTACTTTGAGGCAAATGCACGGAAATGTGTACTATTTTGGAAAGCAATGAAGTCATTATAAAACCAGATAAATAAATAATTTCTTATTAGAATTTTAAAAAACTCACTTACAATATTCGATTTATTTGATAAATCGCGTTATTTACTTTTTTGGAACATCCATGTTCTTCCTTTGCTTCTTTAGTGAATCGAATATATTAACGATGAACCGGAGATCTGTTTCGACACCAATGCTTTTTTCGGGCATTAGAAATTAGAAATAACTATTGATTCTGACCTCTTTGTACAGATCTTGGTACCTATATTTTCCAAATGTACGGAATACTACGTTGCAAATATACGGAATACTATGAGGTAAGCAATGAAACCAGATAAATAATTTTTAATTGAATTTTGAAAAACCTCACCCACCGTATTCGATGTATTTGATGAGTTGACTTATTCGCATTTGAAACCGATGTTTTTCATTTCCTTCTTTAAGGATTCGGATTTATTTTTGATTGAACAGATGTATTTCAACATTGATACTCATTTATGTCCGCATTGGAAATCACTCATAGGATCATGTAAATACCGATCTTGATGCAAATGTTCGGAATTGTGTACTATTTAGGAAAGCAATAAAAAAATAAACAATTTTAATCGAATTTTGAAAAACTCACTTATCATACAAGATGTATTTGAAGAGTCGCGTTATTTGGCGACGCTTTTCATTTGCTTCTTCAGTGAATCGGATACATGTAACACCGACGCTCAGGGGCAGAGCGCGGGCTGTGGGCTGTGGCTGGGGAGGCGACCGGGAGCTCGTCGCTTCGTCTCGCTCCGCCCTCCCCCCACCCTGCCGCCGCCGCCGCCGACCGCCTCTCATTACCCCATTAACTTTTCATTTGCGTTTCGGGATCGCGCATTATCTGAAATTAAAATCGTGACGCGCTGCCCGCGAGGCGGCGGGGGAGGGGCGGAGAGTGAGGGGGGAGGGAGGGGAGAGGAGGGAAGGGGAGGGGACGGGGTGCAAGCGCGGCGCTGCGCGGTTCGCGCGTTGCCGTCCCCACCGCACGCTGGCGCGAATTCTCTTGTGAAGGGACGAAAGAATTTCGACGACAAAATCGGTTTAGGTGGCTTTTATTTATTTATTTAGTCAAAAAACAGTCAAAAACTGTAGGTGACGTATGGGGGAGAAAATCATCTGCGCACGCTTTCTTGAGTTTCAGAATCCTTTCCCAACAATTTAACTATTAATAGTTGAAAGATGAATATTATTATTATTATTATTATTATTATTATTATTAACAACAACACATTTAAAAAAGCGGGGGACTAACATTTCAAAAACTAGATATTTTCGTTGCCAAATTATAGAAAACTTATTTTTAACGGTAAAGGAACAAACAGATTTGATTTTTCTGTATTGTTAACAAAATAGAAACTCACCCTAAGCTCTACTACCACTACAAGCAAAAGGAAAGTTCAACAAAACGTACGTATAATGAAGGTACGTCCAGAAGCAAATCAAGGGGCTATCTCAGCATTTGCTCAATGGATCAGGGAAACTGGACAAAACCCCGATCCAGATGGGGGTCATTGACCCGGAAGTACATTATTTGTTACAGGCATATTGAGTTTTGTTTAATTATATAATGCAAATGTAGACTAATTCATTATACTATATGCATCAGGCTCAGGGCATCAACTGCATGATGTCTGGCATCAACTGCAGTCACGATGGTGGCTGAACGTTTGTCACTAGCTAGATAGTTAGGCCGAGTTCAACCGCTGTGTGAAGGAGAATTCTAGCGGCCGGCTGCTCTGATCGGTAGTTCCCCGTGGTGTCTCCGATCAACACCAGGCGAATGCCGGAGTAGAATCCAAACAAACGAACCAGGGACCGCGTGCTATCTTTCCTTCCTCTTTCTTGTCCTAATTTCACCTCTCATGTACACACTTACACTTACATACAGTATCCTACCATCCATGCGGGAAGACAAGTCGGGGCTTAGAGCTTATCCGGGCTGGGACGGTGCATCGCCAGTGAGAGATACCTTGTTGAGCAAAGCGATCCCACAAGACGTCCTGCAGGTTGGAGCCAGATCTCGTCATCCAGCAGGGTAAATTCACCCCCTACCACCATAAAAACATGCACTACACTTGCAGGACCAATGGCCTTTGCACTTCAAGTTCCCGGAAACTAATCAATCAATCTATCTCGAATGAAATATCTTTCGTTCGGTGGATAATGATATAGATCAGTGAAAGTTAGTGCTTGATTTTGAAGAGGAAGAAAAAAATTAAATGTATAACCTGCTTCAGATGAATCATTCAACAATTTAGATTACATACGTCTCCTTGCGATAAGATAAGGGATAAAGGTCTATTTGTTCGGTTTGCCCCTGGTTCCTGCCAGCTCACGCAATAAGAGTACACCGTGCTTCTCTGGCGGCAAATTCTGGCAATTGTTGGAGTGCGGAAGTCTGGCATGACTCAACGCAGTTGCGTTCATCTAGTTGAAAAAGAAGTTTCTAATTGGCAGTGTCAAGGAAGATATCGCCCCTGTACCCATCTTAGTGTTCCTTAAATTGTACTAAAATTGACGTGAATTTCGGTCGTTTAAGCTCAGCCCAATCGTACTTCGCATATTCGTATTTTTAAATTAACTTTATCTAATTTCAAAATAATGTCGGGCATCTTCATCTCCAAAGATTACAGAGGATACTGTTCAATAACAACTGCCGAAGTTGCATAGGTGTGAAACACAGTACACTGTTAATCCAGAAGATAATTAAGAGGAATATTGTTGGTTGATTATAAACTTTTACTTTCTTCTTTCAATCAATTTATTTTCAAAATTACTAGAATTTTCACTGTATTAATTACCACGAGTGAAGTAATTTACTGTTTAAACTTTCCTCTTTTTGGTTTTGCTTTTCGTTTTTTTTCTTCTTATGCTTTTTCTTTTATTTTAAGACCAACCGATGTCGTTTCCAGGACAAAAAAAAAGGTATGAGGGACGTCAGAAGAAATGTGTACCTCCGCGGAATTTGTTTAAACCACGACACATTTTATTTTCTTATTTACGTTAACAACATACACGTGGTAGATAAAAAAGTGTGGAGTTATTACGCAGCTAATCATGAATTCAATATACTCTGATCATAAACTCCCAAAACCAAGGCAATCACAGAGATGAAAACGGTAGGTAGAGCAGTAATGGCGGAAAATAGTTTGCATATAGTCTCTCCTATAGATACCGAAATGCAGGTTCCCCGAGTTATACATAGTAGATCTATCATTCAGCTCGGGAACATCTTCAAAACATTTCTTGGCATGCACATTTTACTCGTTGACTGATGAAAGGTGGAAAAATTTTTTGTGGACATTATCATTTCACATTGCGAACATAGTTTAAAGAATGAATATCACGGTTGTAATATGTAATATTGAAAGCGTTATTAGTAAAGAACTTAAATTTGAATAAAACGTCTCAATATATTTGAAAGTAGAGAAGCCCACTGACCAATCCCTCACTTCAGATTTACTGGGAAGTCTATCTCTTCTTAGCGGGAGCGGGAGCTCAGTGCATCAACTGATGTCACTGCAGCACCTCTAACCGGGAGGTCCTGGGTTCGAGTCCTGACGGCGGCAGAATTTTCGACACTAGCTTTTCAGCTAGGTCAAATTCAGTCGCTGCCTGGAGGAGAATTCTAGCGGCCGGCTGCTCTGATCGGTAGTTTTCCGTGGTTTCTCCGATCAACACCAGGCGAATGCCGGAGCAGTACCCTACCAAACGGGCCACGGACCGCGCGCGATCTGTCCTTCCTCTTCCTTGTCCTATCCTCTCCCGTTACACATACACATGCACTAACAAACACTACACTATCACATATTCCGGGAGACCGGTCGGGAGCTTAGAACTTGTCCCGACTGGGGCGGTGCCCCGCTGGTTGGAGAGTCCTAGTTAGGGGGAAACCCCGCTAGCCGACGGTAGGTTGGCGCCGGATCTCGCCATCCAGAGGGGGAAGATCACCACCGTCTCCCGAGAAAAAACATGCACTACACAAACTAGACTAATGACCAAAGCAGTTGACGCGCCCAGAAACACGAAAAAATCAATCAATCAATCAATCAATCAATCAATCTACCTCTTCTTCTTCTTTGGACCCTCCGCCCCGACGTCGCGCCCACTGTGCCTCTCTTGTTCCGCCCGCGCGCGAGCCGGCGGCGAAGGAGGGCCCTCATCGAGAGTGAAATACGGAGGGGGAGGGGAGGGTCCGGCTGCTTCGCGCCCTGACAAACGACTTTCGGCGATCGCATCGGAATCAATACGTTTCTTTCGCCGCTGCGTCCACCTCCGCCCCCGCCCCCGCGCTCGCAGCGCTGCGCTGCCCAAGCTGTCACGAAGGACCCCGCGCCCAGTAGATCGGCAACGCGGGCGCAAGACAGGGAGCTGCAGGGCGTCTGTTGATGGCAGGGGTTTTTGGGGGCGCACGTACTGATGGCAAATTTTACCAAAACATCGATGTTTCGATACATCGCTACGGGATTTCGATGTCGATGAAAACATCGACGAGAAAACATCGATGTTTGAAATAGCAAGGTTGGAATTAGACTAATAAACATGCTATTTTGCTATACATTTTTCATTACAGTACTAAAAGGGAATTTTATTGTTTGGTTAACAGCATGTTAGTAGTATGTAAAAATTATTATCGAATGTAAAGAATAAGATTAACAATAAAGAACATCGTGTTTTGGTATCGATTTCGTGTTTCACTGTCGATTCAGGCAACAACACGCCTGGCGACATCATACATTCATAGCACGAGCAGCTACCAAACTTCCGCAGATTGCTCAAGCGAAATGTGCAGCGTGATAAAGAGGATGACGCAAAACAACGATATTGCTGTGGATTGCTGCT
This sequence comes from Teleogryllus oceanicus, assembly GCA_964035755.1. NCBI lineage: Eukaryota > Metazoa > Arthropoda > Insecta > Orthoptera > Gryllidae > Teleogryllus > Teleogryllus oceanicus. The sequence continues at coordinate 43,130,305 of CAXIVR010000009.1, forward strand.
ATTCTACATCGTGCTTAAAAACCTCTTTATTAAAAAAAATTGAAAATAAAAAGCATCGATTTCTTGCAACAAAATATCGATGTGAAGAAAACATCGAAAGCAAAGTATCGATGTTACTATGTAACAAAGTACGATGTTTTTGGTGGAAATCATCTGTAGGCACACAGCCAGCGCCACATGCGCGCTGGTGCTGACGAAGCAACCTATCGGCTCAGATGGCTCAGGGCACAGCTGTTGACACTGAAACGTCTCTGACCGGGATGTGCTAGGGTTCAAATCTCGACGGTGGAACACTTTTTGTACTGGCTATGTAGTTAGTTGAATTGAGAGGTTGTCGGGAGGAGAAGTGTAGTGGTCGACTGCTCTGATAGGTAGTGGCCCGTGGTGTGTCTGGTCAACCTGGCCAATGCCTGAGCAATACCCCCCAAGCTAGTAACGAACCACTCGCAATTTTTCCTTTCCCATCCTTGTGTCATTTCCCTTACACGCGCGCGGGCACACACACACACACATACACACATACACACATACACATACACATATACACACATACACATATACACACATACACATATACACACATACACATATACACACATATACACACCATAACACACACATACACATATACACACACATACACATACACATACACACACACACTCTTACAACATACATGTCGGAAACTTGTGTTTATTGTGGCTGAGGCTCTGTCTCGCTTCTGAAGGTATTTGGAGGGAGAAACCCCTCAAGTCGACATGTATGATGGTGCAGGATCCCATGTTCCATCGGGGAGGGAACACCGCCACCTTTCGTGTACAGCATATACCACTTACGGAAATAGCGATTCTAGCAGTTGACGCCCCTGAAAACTCGAAATATGCAAGCAATCGTCATGGAATCTCTGGCTCGTATTCTCGTAATTGAATGTCATTTCTACTTTCTCGCCTTTTTTCGTAAGTAGGAAAAGTATTGCAATTATGCGTCGGATATCGGAGATTTTACATCAGAAAAACTCTTGTTGCCGGTCCCTTGTAACAAAAAAAATTGCATTAATCTATTTCCTACATGTATCAAATAACTTCCTCTATCACATGTAGTGTGCATCCACGTTTTGTGGATCTTAAATATCAAAACATCTGTTGAAGGCAAAACATTTGTGTGTCCGTCCATTCCGTCTGTCTGTCGCCTATCGTCCGTCTCCTGTCTTCTTGTCTTTTTTCGCCTGTCTATCTGGCCAACTCTAGCGCCTAAATCTTTCAGACGATTTTCTCCAAAATTAATATTCCCTGATCGATCTAATCAAACTCATGGCTGTGCCTCTTTAAAACAGATATTTCGATTTGCGAGAGTTCTTTAAATAAACCTGGACATTTTCATTATTTTCTAAAAAGAAAAAAGCTCAACTCTTTTTTATTGATCTTTGCTTTCAGACACTGCAAAGAACTCTTTAAAAATGGCGTCGATCTCATTTTCGTTGATATCCCTGATTTTTCGAAACGTGCAAAACTTCAAAATGTCTTCAATGTAATCCTACAACTATACTATCGAAGATTACGATATTTTAACTTTAAGATATTAATAGAATAGAAGATTAAGATATTTTAATAAAAAACATTGTTCAAATACTGATCTTGAAATAAGGTCAAGTACAACATTGCAAAAATTGAAGTCCTTTTCGCGTAATTTGGCATGAAAAATAGACAATATTAAAAAAACTATTTTCTCAAAAAAGCACGTTTTTCCTCATATGTAACAAATGTTGATAAAAAAATTGTGGTTGGTAAAATTTTTGTCGATTTCTGTATTTTCGAAAATCAAAAAAAGAACAAAGCAAAAGTACAATATTGAACACAGAGGTTTTTTGGCTTGATGAAATCTATTCTAAAGAAATAGACCTTTAAAAATGCTCATGCATTTTTTAATAGAGAACTTTTTGCGTAACTTCTTCTTGAAGTTAATGGAATTTATTTAAAAAACATTTTCTCCTAAATGTCTCTAATTTGTTTCTTCAATTTTTTTCCTTATATTCCAAAAAAATCCTCTTAAAAAAGGACTCTTAACAAAAGGCGCAGGTCTGATTTTTGTTGAATTCTCTAAATTTTCGTAAATTGCCTGTTAGAGGCCTTCAGTTTCGTAAGCGGCGGCAAAAGTAAGCACGGTAGAGCGACTGCCTGGGGTATCGGTTATGCGCATAATGAGTTGACAACTTGGCCCAGAGATCGAGACTCCGCGCGGCGAAAAACATTTTGCTGGTTGGAAACACGTTTTAAGGTTCATAAAGTAGTGTAATGTTGCGGTGCCGTTTCACGTAAGGTGAGAAAGTAGATGCTTTTATTTGGCGACTAGTTTATTTCATGTTTACCCAAAACTACCTATCATAATTTTACGGTATCAAATAATCACTTTCATACTCCTATAAATCTATATTTCTCCATTAATATCTAAATGCCTTTTTCGCCCCATGCATAAATATGCGTTTGGGCAAGAAACAATATAACATTAATAAACGGTATTTATTCCGTTCTTAAAATATTTTCTAATAAAATATTTAATATATTATAATCAGACGCACGTGTTAAAATAGAAATATTTTCTTGCTATCAAATTTTTGTAACTGTGGAAAATCATAGCGGTTTTAGCATTACTTTTCCAATGTTTCATTTTCACTGATATAACTCAAAATTGGAAGCCGTTTAAAGGTAACAGCGACCAAAAATCCAAACACAACCAAGCCATAAACAAAATTAAAAGTTAAAATTAATTTAATTAAGTGCCATATTCCCGAATTTTAAGCTCTTGTAGATTTCTCAACATCATGGGTGCTCACAGCCAGCAGCGCTCCTCTAGAAAATACAACTTCGCATTACTGACAGCTAACGAGAGTGCATCCAAACTTAGTTGTAAAAATTAAAAAGAGTAACATATGGTATTATGGGCTAACAGACCACTCTAACACTCAAAAACCTCAGTAAAATACTGTCCCTTACCCAGAATTGAAGGTTAAGTTTTTGCAATTAATTTAAATGAACTTGCCTCCGGTTCTTTTTGATTGATCTTCACGATTTTAGGGGAGATTTAATCTATCTCACATACGCTTAAATAAAAAATGCACGCGTGTAGACAGGATTTCTCCCAAGGAGGGATTATAATCGTGTACTAGAGTTTCGCACCAAAATTAAACTAGTGGTACTACAAAATGACACAGACTTTCTCCTACTTATTAGTATTATCATCACTAGTCGGGGTTAGCATTTTGGTTTTGCACCACCACCTTCCTAGCTGTCATTTATTGCCGCCTAAATGACTTTTTTCACATTTTCTCAATTTTTCGGTCTCCTAATATTAGAATTGAAATATAGTTTTCGGAATATTACAAGAGAGTAAAATACTCTTATAAGCAAATTTTCGTTGACAAATTTGATGCCGTTCTTGAGAAAATGTCATGTGAGCGTTTCTTTAATTGCACAATTTTGAGCTCATTTTCACAAAAAAGTATTGAGTTGTCGATAAAGTTAATAGGAACACATTTGAAGAACGTCTGTTCACAAATGCATTAATGTACAGAAAATGACCCTACTGAAAATATTAACAATAGAAGGAATATTTAAAAAATACATTTGTGTACGTTTTAAAAAGAATTCTGAAGACTAAGTCAAAATGATGTTAGTGTCATTTTATTCAGTTTATTTAGCACTATCCCTATAAAACGATAAAGGAAAAAATAGAGCCGTGCTTGAAGAAATTGTCAAGTATTTCTGCAAATGCGGACATTTCAGCTCTTTTTCATGGAATAATATTGTTTTCAAGAAACTTGTATTCACAACTGCAATAATGAGTATAAATCACTGGTAATGTGAATATTGACGACGTGAGAGATATTTAAAAAGTAATAATTTGTAAAAACAAAATAAAATACAGCAAATAGGTGTTTGTGTCATCTGATTCAATGCATGTTGCAGTATCCGTACAAAGAAAAATAACTAACGAACGACTAACGATACAAATTTTCCACTTTGGATATTTATTGACGTAATATTTAATATATTATTGTAGTCTTGATCAATTTTCCTTCACTATCTGTGCTTGTTTTCTCTGTGGAATATTAGTGGGAAATACAATTGTTTCTTGTACATCGCCTTCAAATAATTCTTCTCCTTGTTCTTCAAATAGTCGATTGCTTCACGAAGAACCCAACAAATGATAAGAACCTAAATATTTAGCACATTTGCCGTTGCAAATAGTTTATATCGCATGGAAACAAATATTTCTTGCTTCCAAATTGTGCCATAAAGCCTTTGCTGCCTATATTTTCAATTTCAATTAATATAATAAAAAGGGAGGGTAAGGATTCTAGAGCTCAAGAATACGTGCACAAATTAGACTTCTCCCCCACAGTTTGTAATTGTTCTTTGACGTCAAATAAATAATAATTTTATTGTTAATTTTAGGCCATATTATAAGCGTAAATTTATAATCGTAATAATTTGCCACTGCCTTCCACACAAGCGTTCTAAATCAAATTTCCAGAGGATCCCATACGAAACCTATTGTACCAGAATATTCTACAACCGCCTCCACAGAAAGGTCGGTCTCTTACGTTTCTGGTGTGAAGGGATTGGTGAATCCAACTGCCTGGTGGTCTGGCTTCTCGCTGTTTCGGGAAGAATGTTTAAGGGAAATAAATGACCTAGGCGAACCTTTCCGGGTGACTTAGGGGTCGTGGCATATTATTCCAACTATCAGTCAATAGGAGGGAGTTTCATCCTGTTGGAATGGCAGGTGCAGCGTGAGGATCAAGAAGTTCCTGGTTCGAGACTAGCATTGCTGTTCGTATTGTGTGTATATGATGTGGATAACGTGCTAATCTTATCCTCGCTGTTATTGTATCGAAATATTCGACAATATGTTCTCTAGCTTTATTTCACTTACAATGCAATATTTATACACCTCCCTTTTCAAGAAAAAATAAACTGCTTCATACATTTATGACTTCCTTAACGTAATGAAATATATTTGCAAACTCTTGCACGCATTTCTTTAATATTTTTTTCTCCCAAAATATTCTACATCTGATAATATACTAAATACAGAAAATTTAAAACACTGTCTATCGATTACTAAACGCATCATTATAGCAGTTTTCTTTTCTTTAAAAACTTATTAACAGGTAATAAATTACTAAGAGAAAACATTTACCAAGTACTTTACAATACTTTCCCTTTTCTTTTTATGTTGACCGGTTCGTTCTTTTATTAAACGCTAGAGGGAGGTGCAAGCTGACAGCTCCCTCTAGATTTCTCAGCGCCACATCGGGGCGGTATCGCCCACATTCCCAGCCAACGATAGAACCCAGAAAACCGGCTGCTTGGGTCAAGTCAAAGGAGTGAATAACTTTTGTCCAGATCGCTCGCCTGCGGACCCGTGGCCTCCCTAAACAGGGCGTTGACGCCGGCCCTACTCGCCCCTGCGCGCGTCCCGCACTGGTCCACATGACGCACCGGGAGAGATGGCTCAGGGCACCAACTGATGTCACTTTAGTCCCTCTGACCGGGAGGTCCTAGGTTCCCAACAGGGGCAAGATGTTCGCCACTAGCTTCTCAGCTAGGTCAAATTAAGTCGCTGTCTGGGGGAGAATTCTAGCGGCCGGCTGCTCTGATCGGTAGTCTTCCGTGGTTTCTCCGATCAACACCAGGCGAATACCGGAGCAGTACCCTACCAAACGGGCCACGGACCGCGCGCGATATTTCATACCTCTTCCTTGTACTAGCCTCACCCCTTACAGACACTTACACTAACATGCACTACACCACACATGCCAGGAGACCAGTCGGGAGTTTAGAACTTGTCCTGGATGGGTGGTGCCCCGCTGGTGGGAGATACGTCGTTGAGGAAAACCTCGCTAGCCGACGGTAGGTCGGCGTCGGATCTCACCATACAGCGGGGTAAGACCACTGCCACCTCCCGAGCAAAAAACACGTACGGGACTAATGACCATACTAGTCGACGCGCCCGAAAACACTAACAATCAATCAATCCAAATGACGCGATTGCCACTTGCTCGGATATCTCAGTCGGCGCAGTACCATTCCTGATGTTAGGTTGGTCTATATTACAGAAATAAATGATAAAGTCAAACACGTGTTATTGGAGATGTCAAACTAGGCGATATGTCATGAAAAATATTTCTTTAATTTGATGTAATATTTTTAATTTAAATCGTACAATACAGTACATTAGTTTCAAATTCAAATATGTGTCGTAATATTTAATATTACACGTGATTAGTATTTTATAATGAGTATATTGCATACGATAATACTTATAAACTACTTTTCAATATTTTCTTCTTTCTTTTTTTTTGTGCTCACGAACTCGTAATTTTCATTTAACTCATTCCAGAAGCATCTCAGCCTATCACTTCCCTCAGGACAACGTCCACTTTTACAACTAACAGCATATCCCAAAAGCGAAGGCAAAACTAATATATACTTTTTCTCCAAATCGTTCGCCAGGCGGTCGTTTTGCCTCGCGAGAGCGGGCGTTAACGTGGACCTTCGTCAGGGACTGAGGGAACCAGCTCGGTGTGTCGGACCTCTTGGGCGGCGCTGTACCACGCCGGCCTCATCGCCGATCGGCGGGCGTCGGTAATATATAGATAAAAAGTGAAATTACATAGCAGCTAATGATAATGGTGACGCCGGCCGGACCGCGCGCCGCAACCACGTAATTTATGTCAAATAAATCACGGCTCGATGGGCCAGCGCCGAGGCGGCGGCCGCCGTGTTATTACCCGAAAACGCTACCGGATACACAAAAGGAGGAGCGGAGCGGTGCGGAGCGAAGAGGGAGGGGGCGGGGCGGGGAGAGGTGGGAATGCAGCCTCGCTCACGCCGGGGCGGCCGCTGCACGCCCACGGCCTGCGCCGAGCGGGCGAGCCCCTCGGGCGATTGCACGCGTCTGCAACAATGCGGTACAACTGCGCGGATTGCTGTTTGCGCGTCGCCTCCGGACTGGGTCCGCCCCCTTCCCGCCCCATTATCGTCCCGTCCTTGTCGACATTCCCGCCCCTTTCCCGCCCCCATCCCGCCCCAATCCCGCCCCAATCCCGCCCCAATCCCCGCCCCAATCCCCGCCCCAATCCCCGCCCCAATCCCCGCCCCAATCCCCGCCCCAATCCCCGCCCCAATCCCCGCCCCAAACCCCGCCCCAATCCCCGCCCCAAACCCGCCCCAATCCCCGCCCCAATCCCGCCCCAAAAACCCCGACCCAAACCCGACCCAAACCCGCCCAAACCCGCCCCAAACCCGCCCCAAACCCGCCCCAAACCCCCCCCCAAACCCCGCCCCAAACCCCGCCCCAAACCCCGCCCCAAACCCCGCCCCAAACCCCGCCCCAAACCCCGCCCCAAACCCCCTCATCCGTCATTCCATTCGTTCCCCGCCTCTCTCCCCATTTCCGCCTCATGACACTCGCCACCCTCGCCCCCTAACGCCGTCCCTTCTCACCTATCGACGTGCGCCAACTTGACAGATGAGCTTATGTAATGAGTAGAACTGCTGAGGGGGACTTTTGCACTCTTATCTACAACATTGTGGTGTTGTAGATACAACTGTGGGAGTTTTTTTTTCTCAATTTGGTTGGTTTCCGAAACCATTTTACAGTATGTATGGTTATGAAGAACAAATACATTCCATAAAAGTGAAATTAATGAAGAGACTCTGCTCTTCAGGTTCAGAATAAAGCAACTTCGTATGAATTTTATATTCTTAAGACTTCAAACCACTAGCCAAATTTTGTAATGACATTTTTGAATCTGAAAAACGTTTGAAAATCGATTGCCCGCATTCACTCCCAATTTTTCCTAGATTTGTGTCGGATGGGCGGGCAAGGTGGCAAGCTAATTGCTTTGGTAATTGATTTGATCAAACTTGAATCAATTCGTTGTGATAGATACAATTATCCGAATTTTTTTCGCATCGGCTGCGGATTGTCCACTCGTCGCCCGCTAGATCTCGAGAGAGGAAACTACTGTTTATCGTTTTTCGTAACTATCGTAGAAATAAAAGTCCTTCACTTGTGATGTTATTATCAAAGGTAATTCCACGAGTGGTTTGGAAATTGGGATTTATCGGCAATTTCCAAATCGCAAGTAAAATTTACTAAGACTATTTCAGGAATGAAATTTTATAAATATTATGTACTATTAATAATTAACATTGTTTTATTCAAATATATTTACATTGAACAGAAATATATACAAATGAGCAATTTTAAACAACAAAATAAACATTAGACAAACTAAGAGCGAAATTACTTGAAAAAACAGTTACTGAATACACAAAGTTTAAATTCAAAGTTTAAAGTTTGAATTCGAAGAAAACGTGTTTTGTTCACTTATTTTTAAGGAAGATGTTGAATTTGAAGCGCTACTGTGTCTTAATTTATTAATAATTCAAGAATGGTGTTCCTCATGCATTTGGAGATATATCTAGAGTGATGATGTGTTGGAGTGTCCTGTAATTTTTATTATTTCTTGCTCCTGTATGCCAACATGCAGCATTTCAGAAACTGCAGTTGAACATCAAGAATGATTAGTTCTTTCTATTTCTTGTATCAAATCCAACTTTAGCTGCGTACGTTTTCGTCCACGTAGACAACTGATTTTCCCCAACAGGGCAGTTCTTGTACCAAATACCTGACTTCTGGTAGGAAGGGTTAGGTGTGACAAAAAATCGATCAGTTTTAATGTTACCTTTGCGTTTTTCTGCCAAAAGTTAGTATAATTTCAAACAAAAGATACACACCCGGCTATGGAATAAAAATAATAGCAAAATTACATAACCTCTATCTGTAGAGAAAATAAGGCGCAAAATTTATCACCTCCTAGGAGGTGATAATCAATAACTGATAAATATGCATGGTAAAGTCGTCTCTAATTGGTTGGTAGGGTTCCAGTTCTTCCACGCTATTGGCTAAAATTTCATGAGTGGAATAGTCATTTTAAATTTTATTAACGCTCATGCACCTGCGATTAAAATGAAGAGCGAGTGGGCAGTTACTTTGTGGAAGCATTTGCACACTTTGTGTCAGTTTTCTTAACCTGAACATTACCTTCTTTTTTGTAAGTTTTTGAACTATGTACTTCAAACTATGTTTAATAAATTTTAGTATTACCTAAATTTATAAGAAGAAATAAAAGAGGTCATCTTCGTCGTTTATTTCTTCTTATAAGAACGTCAACAACACCCAATCAGAATTCCCACAATTACCTAAATTTTCCAAATGGTTTTCTATAAATATAACAGCCTCTCTCCTCGTACTTCTTCGTTTTCATCTTCTTACATGAATTACGTGATTTAAATTAACTTAATCCTTGACAAGAATATGGCATTCATACGGAAGAGTTGCACTACTCAAAAATGACGATTTTCAGGTAAGTTTAATAATTAATACGTATGGTACGTACGCCGCCATTAGCACGAAAATCATCACTCTCTAACTCGCAATTGATCCGCCACAAGAGTTTTATTGAACATTATTATTATTAACAGTTATTAGTGAACATGACATCTATTTGTATGTGTGTGTGTGTTATTTCTCAAATGCATTTTTGAGCTGTGTCTCTGTTCTTCCAGATGTTGGAGCTGTAATTTAGCTTTCATGTTGAACTGGAAGCGCCAATCAGAAGTGCTTTAATTTGGACGTAGGACATAGTTAGTGCTTGGGAAAATGAAAAATGTCCTTATTTTTTCCAATTCATTCAAATAATTTAAAATCTGCTTTTGTCAATGTTTTTGTACGTTTAGGAATTATTTTCCCATGCATGTTTAAGTGATGACTGATAATGAATAGCGTTCCTATTTTACAAACGTCTTTAGAAAGAAGAAGAAACCTACGTACTCACTCATCTTTCCACCATTTTTAATGGAAGGAAAGTTAATTTCTTACAAATTTATTAAATGTAACGATATATATTTAATAAAATGCAAAAATTCATATCTTTCGTACAAATACCATAACACATTATAGTGTCTTGAAGACTAGCACTAAGGAAAGATTAACCATAATCCTAAAAAAATATTAAAATCAACTTGTAATTCCTAGACGACACATATTTAACTTTGCCTTACAAAATTAATTGTTTAACAGAGGACACGAAAATAATCAAAAAAATTTATAAAAATACGATTATTATTTATATTATAGAAAAATTAAAAAGTGAATCATACTAACATGGCGACTATTTGAATGATAATGACGATGAAAGTGGTAATTAAATGAGACAAACGCTGCCTGCTACGGACGTATATTCTTCCCCACAGTCAGTCTCCTAACACGAGGAAAATTAATGGCCGCCCCATTTCAGGAGGAAGAGGAGGGAGAATTTAATCCCTCGGATCATTAGTTTCCAAACTTGTAGGTTCTGCACACCGGCTGACTGCCATCTGCATAACTACTATCCACATGTTTCCATGTACCTAAAAGTTGTCGGCATAAATCACATAAATTAACATTTCCAGTGTAGAAGTGAACTTTGCTGGTAGCAGATTTCATATAAATCTTCAAGAAGAATTTAATAAATGCGCGTTATATATCTGAAACGTGTGACTAGCGTTAATGATAAATTACAGCAGTTCTTGTGCAACTTTGTAGACGAACTTGACCACTTTTCGATTTTATCCATGGCTGCGAGAACAAACCGTTAATTATTTTAGACGTCTTTGCTAGTCACTATTCATCAATGTTACCGTTTTATAAGAGAAATATTATCAGATATTACTAACCATTGGAAAAATAGAACAATGAATAACAATATGTTACCCTGTTATTAGTTATTACGATTATTTTTCTTAGACTCACTTATATGTGTAAGAGAAACGAAAACTAACATTGTGAATGAATCGAAGAATCAAACAGTGATATTACAGCTACTGTGGCACAACCTCAAGTTCGTCCCTTATAATTATATTATTATACATATATTTATCATAATAATATGAAACTGCGAGAGAATCATAACAGATGCAAGGTCGCAAAATGTCTATTTCGATTCGGTATAATTCTCAGGAAAATATAACATATTTTTGAGTTTCACTTTCATTTTTGGAAAACATACCATGGTATAACCAGAGTAAAGAACTATAAACCAAGCAAGTTTAAGAGATAATGATACTAACAATCGGTTCATACCTTTCAACAACATAATGCTACAATCCTTGTATATTAGGAATCTCATACAATCCATTTAGTTTCTCCTGAGAGCCAAATGAGACCATTATAATCTTTTAAATATACTTGGTCTGTAGTTGTGTACCCTGACACCTAGATGTACCATTTGACGGTAATAATTACATGCAAACAATGCGAACAAGCTCTTCAGCATGTACTTCGCTTCTCAGTCTCTTCATAACGTTTCTTTTCTTTTTATCAGCCTATAAATAATCCGAGGTACTGTGTAGAGTAATTAAATGTTCGAAATATTTGTCTCTCAGAGTAATGCATTTTCACGTTTAAACTGGTTTCTAAAAAGACTTCTCGGTTCTCTAAGTCAGTGATCTCACCTCAAGAGGTTGAATGCATAGTGCATATACACGAACGGGACTAATGACCAAAGCAGTTGACGCGCCCGGAAACACGAAAAAAAAACAGTCAACGTCGTTTCATAATGTACTATTAAAATTTAAGTGTTATTGTCGAATAATTTATCGAAATATGAATAAGTGGAAATTGGTTAAAGCAGAATTTTAGAATGAGTAATTTTCAAGAAGTCATTTTTTCATTCCATGAAATTATCCTCAATAATTTCGATCCTTGGGCGTCGGTAGTTCGCCACCACAGATGTGTTTTACTCAGGGTATAAAGCGCACGTATCTTTTTAAATTCATTGTTTCCGCGTCAACTGCTAAGATAATTAGTCCCGTAAGTTTTGTGCATTTTTAACATGAGAGGTGGTGATGGTCTTCCCCCGCTGGATGACGAGATCGGTCGCCAACATCAACATTGGCTAGTGGTATTTCCCTCGACCAGATATCACCCATCAGCACAAGCTCTATGCTCCCGACATGTGTGGTAGTGTAGTGCATGTAAGTGTAAGAAGATAACATTTTGTGCCTCCCTGTTAACTAATAAGTGTATTTTTTCTTGCTTCTGTATGTAGTAAATTCCTTTCTCAAATACACAGCATACTAAGCTTTTACGTTTTGATAGTCGATACAAAAAAACTAGTTTTCGGCAAAATAATCTGTCCATCTGTGAACAACACTAAGACCATAACTGGACACTTGCGCGACACCTATGCTCTAAGATTATAAGACGTCATTGGGACTCATCGAATCTATTTTTCGTGGTTGCTTGTGCGTTTTTTATTTGCCCGTGTTCGAAATATTTTTGCTTTCTCCCAAAATCGCGCAGACTAAATGTGAAAGATCTGTGAAAACGAGTTTAAAAAGTATATGCGTTTTGTCCTTTGTCTGCCAAAGAGCAGAAAGAAGAAGGACTTTTTAAAATTCTGAACAAGGTAAATTTACAATCTATTTTACATTAAGAAACTAAGAAGGATAGCCCGGACTTCACGATTTCTATAGAAGACATGAATATTTCTAAAAAAAAAAAATATGTCGATGTGTTGTTAGAGTATGCCCAACGCGATCCGCTGCTAGTGAGTAGAGGAGATGTTTCTCTCGGTGGCAGACAGTTTTGTCACCATTCAGCGCTCATAAAATGTGTGTTATCACAAATCTGAGAGCTAGGAGATTGTGTGATCTGTGGAACTGCGAGCAGCCCGCCAGAGCCAGCGTGGGCTGTGCAGAAAGCGGAGCGCCAGTGCCATAGCCATAAAGATATCGTAAACGCTAATTGTAAATAAAAGGCAGACGGGTGATGTCCATATTTATTTTGAAGTTTTTTAGTGCTTATGACAATATTTTAATAGTTTAAGTGATGACATTGTCATGGTATTTTTGAGACCGTATTCTGTGAGCTTCATTATCGGACGAGATTGGATTGTGGGAAACAGGAGTATCGTCTTTTCGCATCATTAATATCTCCTTCAAAGCTCTCCCTACCGGGAGCGGAAGCTCATTGCATCAACTGATGTTACTGCAGCGTCTCTGACCGGGAGATCCTAGATTCGAGTTCTGACGGCGGCAGAATTTTCGACTCTAGCTTTTCAGCTACGTCGAATTCAGTCGCTGTCTGGAGGAGAATCCTAGCGGCTTGCTGCTCGGATCGGTAGTTTTCCGTGAATTCCCCGGTCAACACCAGGCGAATGGTGGAGCAGTACCCTACCAAACGGGCCACGGACCGCGCGCGATCTGTCCTTCCTCTTCCTTGTCCTATCCTCTCTCCTTACACACACACTTACACCAACATGCACTACACTACCACATATTCCGGGAGACAGGTCGGGAACTTAGAGATTGTTCGGCTGGGGCAGTGCCCCGCTGGTGGGAGAGTCCTGGTTAGGGGGAAACCCCACTAGGCGACGGTAGCCGACGGCGCCGGATCTCGCCCTCCAGCAGGGGAAGATCACAGCCATCTACCGAGAACAAACATGCACTACACTTACGAGACTAATGACCAAAGCAGTTGACGCGCCCGGAAACACGAAAACCCCAACCAACCAATCAAAGCTCTCCCCGAGAGGTGTAGTTAGGGAAGGGCGAGAGGGGGGGAGCGGTCCATCCCCGGTGAAACTATTTTGGGAGTGAAACCAATTTAAAAAATTTATAGTCGAAATTATATAATTAATTATTTAAAATTGTTTTTCCATTATTCTGAATTGCGAAACGCGGTTGTACATTCGGGAAATCATTAGTGTCATATGGGAATAACGAAGCTCCCTGCAAGTCTAACGGCCGGCTGGCGGGCTAAAGATTTTTGACTGTCTCAGGCTGTCGTAGATTGCATCCTGTTTCCGGCAATTCACAAATTAGTGTTTTTCTTCGATTTTATCCTAACAATATTTTTCGGAAATATTTATAATTAGAACTATCCCCAAAACTTGTAGAAAACTTTGGTTGTTGTAGAAGAAGAGAAATCATCAAGAAAGTACTTTGCAGTAACGAAGAGTTTCTTAAGAAAATGACATTTGTTTATCTAATTGAGGAAAAGACGATGGTGAGTTTTCTCACATGAAATTAATCATTTTGTAGTATTATTTTATATTACTTTTTGTGCTCGAACGTCAAATAAAAGTAATTAAAATGATTAAATTGAAATTATTACATACTAACATCATCAATTCAATTCTCGTATTAGATTGTGCCTTTAAAAATCCTAAATAGTTAACAGACAGTTGGTTGCTAAGTATTAAATTGAGAATTTAGTGATTTGAAAAGTTGTTCTAGAGAATGTCCAAGGAGGCCCTGAGTAGTTTTTTCGCAACAACTCGGAATTCAAAACGCAAGCTCGCCCTAGAATGTGAAGCATTCGCCACAGAGTGTAGCCCCGAAAGCTCGGGAAACAAACTAGGAAGAATCAGCGATTGTGCACTAGAATCTAAGAATGTTGTGTGATATGATTGCTCAGTGTGCAGCAAGACATTTAAAGTGAAGCTTCTTATCAAGTGGCTGTGAGAAATTATTCATTAAAGCAGCAGTGGGCAGGAAATGGGAACAAAAATAACATTTCCCCAGTTTATTCTAGACTTGATTTAGAAAAGGAATTTCCTTATCCCTTATTTTTACTCCCCAGAATCAAGGGATAGAGAATTTTAGAAATAATCAAGCTAGCTCTACAAGTTAGCTGTATCCCCAAACAGCTTCATTATCTGTAAGATTTTGGATGAATTTTTCGATTGAACCTAATTCACAAAAGGTGACTACTCTAATCCATTGTAAAAAATCAGAATAAGTTAATATATGTTAAGCATATGCCTTTCAGCACTCATGCACGGAAACAAATTCTTATCTGTTTGTTAGGTATACGTTACTTTGCGGCATACGTGCCAACGTGTACCGCAAAGACGTTATGGCCGTATAAATGATAAAACAACTGGGTACTGCAAAGTAAACAAAATACAAGAGCGAATGAAAGAACAAAGCAAATTGGACTTTGCCGTACGTATACCGCAAGGAATTCATAGCCATATTGTTGTAATCCAAGAACCCTGGACTTAGTTCTAATGTTGGAATCGGCATCCAGCGTCAGGGATAATAACATTGTTTGCAAACTCGAAAGTAAAAGAATACGCGTTGTTAGGACAACCGATCAACGACGTTTAATATTTCATGCTTGGCATCATAACGCATTGCAGATGGACACGGCCCAGAACACATTATATGGAAAAAGTGTAGAGAGAGCCTTGAGAGCTATGATCTTATGGAAGAACGCATGGGATCATTCTCTACAAAAATATTAGAACGAACGCACGTAAGCGTTGGGTGAGGTGCGAACGGATTTTCTGCATGGGATGGGTATTAAATAAATGATAGTGGGTAGGGAATTTATGATTAGTTCGAGGTTTGAGAGTTTGATATTGTGTAAGTTGTAATATTAAATTGTAATTGGGAATTTTATTAATGTAAAAGTTGGAATTTCGAAAAAATAGACTCCGTGTTTCGAGGAAATATACATTGGAGTAGCTCCGTAGATGGAAGAATTTTTCAATAAGTATCTGAATATAGTCAATTGCGATTAGGTGTTTCATACGAAACACAGATAGGGAAAGTCGCGACCGCGTACTAATTTTGTGGGAAATATTGTCCCATCAATAGCAAATCGTTGAGGACATTTGGAACATTTTTAATTTAGGCAAGACCGCAAGGATTGGTGTAACAAGGATTCCATGGACAACATTCTGCTAGTCAGCCGAGAAGCCATCTGTCAAGATATTATAGTAAGCTTACGAAATATAGTCAAACCCGTACGGTGTTTTAATGTTCAACGTTGAAATAAATACTCCTGAGATCAATAGAACTGTAATATAGAGGTTATAGGAATAAATGTTAAATTTTCATTGTTGAAAAAGGCTGATAATGTATATTAGTTGCTGTCAATATAATAATTGGTTTCAATCAATAGAACTTCCAAAAATCGTGATTCTGTATAGAATTACACGTCCACATGCAACAGGTACGGAGTAATATGTTATATGTTGAACCCACGGTTAAGTTGAAAGCAAATTTAATAATTCAGTGTTAATTTAATAGACGTGTTAAAATTTCACAATGTAAAATAAGTGGGTACTGCAAAGTAAATAAAATACACGAGCGAATGAAAAAACAAAGCAAATTGGACTTTGCCGTACGTGTACCGCAAAGAATTCATAACCAGACAAAACAAACTGGGTACTACAATGTAAACAAAACACTAGACGGTCATCAATATGGCTACTGGCCTTTTGAGACTGATTCTAAGATAATGCACTAATATGTTTTATGAACTCGCACAAAACAATAATTGTACATAGGTCGTACAATTCTGGAAGTGACTAGCGTACCCATTTCAAGATGGTGGACTCGACTGCTATCGTTGCCCCGCACGTCAATATTTCATTTGGGCGCCAAAACGGAACTATTTGCGTAAATAAGTATTTTGGGCTTCTTCTTCTCCGGTCTTTTCTACAGTAGTCTAACTCGTTTGCTGCTGCTTTCCTTCTTACCAATTTCCTGTTCTTCTTTAATAATAATTTCTTCATTATACATATCTGAAAATTTGCTTTGAATTTTTGAAAAGTTCGATAACACGACATAAGAATTATATTCATCAAATGCCAGTAACAACAACAGCTCGATACAAAAAATAACATTGATTACATGTACTTTTCAACACATTGCCAGATTACATTATAAAGAATAAAATCGGAAGTCAAGTTTATGTCCCAAGTAAAATAATTTCTTCTGTTTAACGTTCCTCAGCAATAAGGAACTATACTAAATGTCGAGAAAGAAAGTTATATTTATTTAAGTTATTAATGTGAAACTTACCATTTCACCTTTGAATGGCTTAGAGGAGTAACAGTCACGCCCCACCAACCGCAAGAAACCTCATGATTCTCGTTAATATCTACAAATGTTAACATCTCGATTTTGGTGAATCAGTAGTCTAATGTATACGATTGCCTTGTTCATATTTACGAAGGGTTTGGGGCAGCTACAAGATGAGACATTTCGTCCAAAATCGAGATACGAACATTTACGAATAGTGGGCGGATTGGTGTGGCTTATTATATTACTGCCCCAATTCCTTGAATTGTAACATACTAAATATCCATGTAACAAGTTCCTCTGCTTTTGTGTAAATGAATCCTAACCTCTTCAGGTTTTTCCTCCAATTTCCGTTAATTCTGGTTTATTCAATAAAATAATAAATCAATGAAAGGAAAACTTGTTTCTACTAAACATAGGTGTAGCTTCACACGTTGAAAAAGTACAATCAAATAATCGTCTCCATAGACTCGCAAAAGTAAGTCGACTTCTACACATGGGTGCGATCAGGTGAAAGCCAAATTCAGTAGCTCATTTCCTGTAGAAAATTGTACTTATTACTTGGTAACGAATATTTATTAATAACAAACTAAGACAAAACCTCTCTTCGCTACCTTTTTCATAATTCAACTTGTATAAGAACGAGGGTAGGTAAGATGAAGACGCCTTGCACATCCCCCCATACTCCGCACACACATTTTAACTGTTTTTATGCCAATAAATAAATGCAAAGGAAGCAAATATTGTGTGTCTTATGTCTGAAAACATGTGTGCGAAGAGATCCTTTTTGATGAGAAAATTATAGAACATTTTTTCAATATGAATCTCATTACATTCCTGACAAGAAAATCTCTTTGGTTCATATTTTAGAGATGTAGTAGATATTTTTTTCAGTGATAAATACTCTATTGCCTACTGATAAAGTTACTTACCTGCTAATATGCCGACTTACTACATATAACATTGTTTTACCGTAAGTGAGAGGCCTAAGAGGAGATTCGGAATGACACCGCACTCTTGTGATGATCATCCTAACTAATAATTCTCGAGTGCACTCTAGCGGGGAACTTGTGAACACCCAGAGCGGACTGACCGGACGGACGGGGCGGACCGTGCGCCATGATACTTGTATTGATTGCGTCATGCCACGGAACAGCAGCGGCTGACCGCAGCGGACCAGTGCAGTTCGCGCCGGACGGCGGACGAGTTGTGAAACACTTTTGATCGGAAATGGCTGATACAGAAAGATTAATTGAACTTGTGCGTAATCACATCCATTTGTATGATACGCGGCACGACGACTACAAAGATACGGTGAAAAAAGCCGAATCTTGGAAAGAAATTGCAGAGACACTGAATCAAACAAGTAAGTTTTATTTGAGTATTATTCTGTAGGTAGGTAGGTAGGATTATTTTAATTAAAAAAATTTGTTTCAAAATCGGCCACTCCAACTCCTTACTTTCAAAACCGTGTATGGTTAAAAGCAAGGGCTTGTCTCAAATCCGGCCAAGTCCAATCCCTTAGTTTCAGAATCGGATCAGTCTGAGCCGCTCTGCAGCGCGTCCGTAAAGAACCGCGCCCCTTCCTACAGTCCCCGACCAGCACCACTGAATGGGCAGATGCGATGGATTCGTACCACTGTGGGTAGGGATGCCAACACTGTTCAGATATACTACGGTTTTTACTTTGCTATGCCTGACGTTTGATCTGCTGTTACGGCACCGTCCAATCGAAACCTAATACGTCACTACTATGACGTCATAATGATGGCGTTCAGCCTTCCGATTGGATGACACTGTAGCAGCTGATTTACTTCAAACGCATCTCTGTAAAACAGCAGTATAAAAGCGAGGACACTTGGCAAGCTCCCTCCCCCCCCCCAAAAAAAAATTCAAAAAAACGCAACACATTTCTTTTGATAAATATTTAATTTAGACCATCAGCTGTATTTCTTTCTTCTCTCCATTCGCGTTTGAATTGAAAAGATTCGTTCACAAATTTTTTCTAATTCTCTTCTTCTCTCATGAAAATCTATGCATTAGAGACAAACAAGTTTCCTGGCAGGTTTGGACATTTTTGCTTTAGCAAAAACCTTACGATGAAGAATATCGCAACTCGATTCCTCCAAAGTTGCCGACAAATTAAATAGCAAACAATCATATATTAGATCCTGCGTCTGCCACCGGCGTTGTAGAGTGACATTGTCGTATTTCTAAATTTCTGCCCAGTTTTCTGTTAATTTTTTTTTTCAGTTTTGTTACAGATATTTAATAATACCGAAAGTATTAACTAAGTGCTATAGATGTGGTTGAAATATTATTTCAAAGAAATAATTACCCCCACTAAAATATTCTAACGAGCGTGACACACACCCATTTTCAAGAAGTCTTCCTTTTCTATATGGAAGTTGGTATTGTATAGTGTATTTCAATAGTTTGAAATGTAGTTCTATTTTATTTTATTAAATTATGATTTGCAGGTGAAGCTGTGAAATTGAAGTGGAAAAATTTGAGGGATTCATATATAAAGTATCTCAAGTTCTTAAATGGCATTGCTGGGTCTTCCAAGAAGTTTCAAAATTGGCCGTGGGCTGGACATTTGGAGTTCCTTCAAGATACAATATCTCTGCGTCTAACAATATCAGACGTTCTTCATCCAAATGTATCAATTCACTGTGACGGAGATTATAACGACGATGATAGTGTGCCAGATGAATCGCAAATGCTACCCCCTAAGAAAAAACTTAAGAATTCCAAGGAAGTCAGGGGAAGTGTCGACAAGATTATTAACTATCTACGAAACGAACAGGAAAACCAACTCCTAAAGAATCTCGATCACATAGATAACTTGTTCTTAAGCTACGCTGATACTTTCAAAAAATTTTCACCTAGAACTCAAGCTGTCATGAAACTGGAATTAGCCCAAATGTTTGGGAAGGCTGAACTTCGTGAACTAAATGATTCGAATCCACCTGTACCCGCCCCAACTTAAATTGTGGGGGTGTCCGTACGTCTGTGTGGTGGTTTGTTATTGTGTGGTTGGTTTAAAACATATTGATCAGATTGTATTCCTATTGTAACGTTACAACATATGTTGTGAATTGTATTAAACTGCAAAATATTAAGGTTTACGTCACAGTATCTGTAGACTGAGAAAAAAGATCATAAACTACTTCAGTATCGTATCACATTTTCTTTATAAAATCATGCATATTTTTATGGTCACGCTTATTGTTTGAATAAATTCTCAAGTCTTCAGTGTTTTTCACAAGACACCTTGATCTAATGTCAAACAAATCGTTAACCTTTCCTTTCTTCCCAAGAGGTCTCCTGTAGTGAGTGACAATCATTTATGTTTGCAAGGTGCATTCAATTTGAACTCTCCTCTTCTTTGTTAAATTTCGCACGCCCATTTGTTTTTCACATTTCATCATCAGACCGAGCAAACGGAAGAAGTTTATCGGAGAAACTTGTGGACAGATTTTAAATTATTTGTAAGTATAAAAATAAAATGCAACAATGTGTTCTTGCCTATTACTGACTTCATACTTGGCTGCCCTAAAGTTTACGCTTTCTATTTTAACCACAAAGTTGAAGAGGACTGCGACCGCCAATAGCACCTCATTTGCTTGTCAGTAGAACTTTTAGTATTTTCAACAATAGGAAGTGTTATTGTAAAAATCTGATGAGAATTAGTTTTAAGGAAAATCATTTAAAGATTCTTGTTGTTTGTAAAACCACATTTTCGTATTGAGAAAGGGCAAAAAATTGTACATTTTATATTAATACCCAATTAAACAAAAAAAACCCTCGATTGTTACTTATTTTTGGAAGAGGAAGCCATATTTAAGATATTAAATATCGGTTTTACGTAGAAAATTAGAGAATTGCACTATCACGAGTCGATCACATTCCTAGATGCGGACGGTCCAGATGGCCTGCTAAGGAATGTATTTTACAGTGAGCAGAAGGGAAAGGGATGGAGGGAGAGTTATGGGGTAATTTTAAAAATAAAATTGCACATGATCTTATTTAAAGGAATATTTTTCACGAACGGACTTTATTATCACGTCAATATCTATCTATATTATTATGTTTGTAGGAAGGAAAACCAAATTTTGCAATTGAGACTGCGTTTAAACTCGATCTAGTTGTCGATAAACCTACCACCGTCGGAGATCGAACCCTAGGACCTTGCGATTAAGTGACATCAATTGATGCCCCGAATCGGTTCGGGCCTCGACATTTCCGGAGGTAGACGAATTAAACATTCGTGGCCGTGACGTGAGCTGGAATGTACAAAGGTGATTAGGGACAGGATATAGGAGGTGGTTAATCGTAAAGGCGCTGTAACATTCAAGTAAATCTCCTTTCAAACTTAGTCAAATAAACCAAAAGTCCAGACTTCAAAAGAAAAAAAAACAAAAAACAATGAGACAAGAATACAATAAAAATATGACTAACACGGGAGGAAAAGCAGTGAAGAGATACAGCCCAGTTACCTGCTCCTGTGGCAGAAAATGGAAGATCCCCGCAAAGGAGTTCTGCGCCCAATATACGTGCAGTTTCTGAGAACAGGGGATCCAATCTTCCAGATAAACGCGATTGGATTCTGAGCATTAGGTCGAAACGAATATAGCACATGTCAAAGGAGTTAAATTTGTTTATTTCAAAGGTATCACTGGCAACAAACGTAAATAGCCCAAACTTTCACGCAGTGACATGGTCTCTATAAAATCACTTCGCCGTCCCCTGGAGAACTGCGGAAGATTGTAATTGGCAATTTGATTTAGTCCCGACATTTTTGACGGGTTATCCCTATTATAACGGGTTATCCCTATTATAACGGGTTATCCCTATTATAACGGGTTATCCCTATTATAACGGGTTATCCCTATTATAACGGGTTCTCCCTATTATTACGGGTTCTCCCTAATTATATTATGCTATACTCTTCAAAACCTTGTCCACTCCCAAAGACAATTACTAAAATGGATATATTACTACTGTAAAACTACACAAGACACTTTCTAGTTGTAATTGATCTTCAGCATGTAAGGTTTGTTATGCGTGAAAACACGCGGGCGGACTGGCGGGCGGAACCACTTTTTCGTTATTAGGGGTCCCCATAACCTGTACATCCGTTGAAATCTCGAAATCTATTATCCCCATCATACATAACTTTCTCTACACTAGGTATATACGTTTGTATACGAGGAAGTAGAAAGCAGCATGACGCCAGGTGTAATGCAGGGCCTCTGACCGGGAGCTCCTAGGTTCGAGTCCTGACGGCGGCAGGATTTTCGACACTAGCTTTTCAGCTAGGTCGAATTCAGTCGCTGTCTGAAGGAGAATTCCAGCGGCCGGCTGCTCTGATCGGTATTTTTCCGTGGTTTCTCCGATCAACACCAGGCGAATGCAGGAGCAGTACCTTATCAAACGGGCCACTGCGCGCGATCTGTCCTTCCCATTCCTTGTCCTATCCTCTCCCCTTACACACACACACACACACACACACACACACACTTACACCAACATGCACTACACTACCACATATTCCGGGAGACCGGTCGGAAGCTTTAAGAGCTTCTCCCGGCTGGGGTGGTGCCTCGCTGGTGGGAGAGTCCTGGTTAGGGGGAAAGCCCACTAACCGACGGTAGGTCGGCGCCGGATCTCGCCATCCAGCGAGGAAAGATCACCGCCATCTCTCGAGAAAATACATGCACTACACTAACGGGACTAATGACCAGAGCAGTTGACGCGCCCGGAAACACGAGAAAAAAAAACCAAACCAAACCAAACCATAACTTTCTCTACACTAGGTATATACCTGTGTATACGAGAAAGTAGAAAGCAGCATGACGCCAGGCGTAAATAGAAAAGCGAAAAGTGTGTTTTATTGCGGTCATCGGGCGAAGGTGAGCGAGCGCGTGCGGGGGTGCGGGGGCGGGGGCGCGTGCGCGCCGTCGTGCACGGACGGGGCGCTGGGCTGCGCCGCCAGTGCCTTGGGCGCGCGCGGCCGGAAGCGCAGGGCGCACTTCGTCTGGTGCTTCGCCAGCACCAGCGGCGCGTCCGACCCCTGCGCACACCACACACAAACACTCTTAACCCCTTAGTGCATAATTTTTTTTTCTTGCAATAATTATTTTTTATTACATTATTAAGGGAAAAATTTTAAAAAAATCAGGTGTTTAGGCGTAGAAACGGGTCTGATCTTCTGCCTGGTCCAGGGACCAGGGACTCGAGACGTGTGTGTTCAGGCGTTGAAAGGGGTCTGACATTCTGTGTGGTCTAATGACTCGAGACTTGTGTGTTTGCGTGTGTGTCCGTGTGCGTGCGTGCGCGTGCGTGTGCGTGCGTGTGCGTGTGCATGTGCGTGCGTGTGCGTGCGTGTCTGTGCGTGCGTGTGCGTGCGTGTGCGTGCGTGTGCGTGCGTGCGCGTGCGTGCGTGCGCGGCGTGTGCGTGTGCGTGTCGTTCTGAGCGTGTGTGTGTGCGTTGCAACGCGTCTGACCTTCCGCGAGGCGGGGCTTTGCGCGGACGGTGCGGCGGGGGCGTTGTCGGGCGGCAGCGGGAGCGCGGAGGAGGCGGCGGAGGCGGCCGGCCGGGGGACCGGCCGAGCCGGACGGCTCGTTGAGCAGCACGATGCGGCCGCCGCCGGGCAGCCCCACGCTGCTGAGGGCGGCGCCCGCCGGGGCGCTCAGCAGCCCCACGCCCAGCGGCGCTTGCGCCCGCCGCCGCGCCGCCCGCCGTGCGCGCCCGTCACCGCCCACGACAGCGAGGTGGGCGACGCGGTGGCCGGGCCCGTGGGGCGCGGGGGCTGCTTCCACGGCTGGTCGGGTTGGTGCGGCAGCGGGCCCGGCTGCACGTACTGGTCCTTCCTGACGGCACACGAGGGTTGTGCAGGGCTTGGAGCGAAACGGTCGCAGTTAGAGCTTTCATTCACATTCAGCTTTCTATCCAACTTGTGACCATGTTACTGAGTAACAATGTATTTTAATAATTAATTATTAAAATACATTGTTACTCAATAACATGGCCACAATTTGGATAGCTATGCGTCTGCGGAACATATTCTCCGAGCGTAAGTGCATCCAACAAGGTGACGGGCAGGTGACATTTATATACATACAAGGAGCGATAATCGCGCTCGTGATAACTGTTCAAAGAGTTGGTTGTCTCGGTAGCTTAGGGGTTAGAGCAGCTGGGCGTAAACCAGAAGGTCCGGATTCGAGTCCCGGTCGGAGCGACCCATTCTTTGAACTAATTTAATTATTCAGCTTTCCGTCACATTGTCCCTTATAGAGTGCGATTAGTTTGCGTATATTTAATAAATTTGTGAATTATTTTATGCATCTTTTATTTAATAAATAATTTTTAATATTAATTTTTTGATTAAAACATACTATTCGCTTTGTTCTCAATTATAGCAATGTCTATCAGTGATCGTCGAAAAATATACTGATGAAACGGATCGATATAATGTGATACGTGCGTTTTATCTTTCATTGTTCTGTGACGTCATGTTCTTAGAATCAGCTCAGGTTTTTTTAATGTTGTCATAACTATCTTCTCACGTAAGATGAATAAGTGCACCATTGTCGATTCTCAGAAGTTGATTTTGAGGGCCATGAATTAGCGTGACTGTACTTCGTACTAAATCAATATTTCTTCTTGATTGTCAATATATGTTTGCAAATAAAAGTATCCAAAGTTTTTAATGACAATCATTTATTTCAGCAATTCCACAACGTTTCGTAACTGGTTTTGTTACATCATCAGGTGCTTATTGAGGGAACTACTATCCCATTGAATTACATCTGCAGTAGAACCATCGAGGAAACATTACGAAATTAACTCACTCAGTTGATATCACATAACTTCGTACTGTTGGTTGACCGTGTAATAATAACTGGCAAGTAAGTGAATCTGTCGAAATAGTATTCGAAATGGATCAAGATTTTGTTTGGGTTAATAATGAAAGATTTGAAAGAAAAAGTACATCAGGAGAAAAACTTCTTTCGGTTATAGAAAATAGACCTATCAGAAACTGAGGATCTATCAGGTTTATAATGTGATGAAATGTGTGATGAAATATTGTCCATAAAACAGGTAACATGTTAGACTTTTCTACGAGTACTTTCTCATTCTGTAATGCTTTCCAAATATTTATTTGCTTTGTTATCTGAAATTGATGTATTTTTAGGTTATAAGGATGAACAAACTGATCTCATAGATCCTTCGCAACCAATAGCAATTCATGGTCAATCAAGTTTTGACCTGAATACGATTGCGCCCCAAGAGAGTGTGACACGTAATGATGAAACTCACTCCTTATCATTTTTGCCAATATGTGGCAGAATAGTTGATTCTCTGTGTACGAAGACCTCCCAAAATGCGAGAACGTCCTTCAGACCGAGAATGATCCAAGTCCCCCAGAGTAACACATCTAGGAGAGCAGCAATTACTAGGCCAATTGCAGAAATATGTTACAGTTTGACGGAGTAAACCATCATCCAGACTTTATTCACGTAAAGAGTTAAAATTATATATTTCAAAGTTGTAATACCAAAAGTTTGACCAAATACGTAAAATGTAACATAGCTTATGTGTATCACCGGAGAGATACCGTTTCAAAATATTTCATTTACAGTGGTAATTTAACTGGAAGAAAATGTGCATTTTTAGTTATAATTATCAGTAAATATTCTTTTTTATCTTTGCGTCTTTAATAATAATTAAATTAACCTAACACATTTCTTCCTAAAACCTTCGTCCGCAAAAAAATCTCAAACTCTCATCAAGTATAGTAATCACAGTGTCCTATATATGGGACGATCCAAATTTTGGACATACGTGAATCGAAATATTTTTTTGGAGATGGCAGGCGTTAAATTTAAATGAGAAAGTATATAAAATTTTAATTTTGTATCACTATAACTAAAAAAATCATGACTGAAAGGGGTTAAGTCTGTGTGTTCGAATGCGTTTGTGTTCGTCGTTGTGTGTATTTGTGGATGGGTGTTCATGGAGGTGAGGTGTTTGTGGGTATGTGAGTGTTCGAGGGCGCGTTTGTCTTCTGCCTGCAGGCAGATTATGCATCTTTACATGTTACATTTTTTCATTTTTGTTATAGCGTTCATAGAGAAATTTAGCATTCCATGGGTATGGTGTGAGCGCCAGTTTTGACATTCGATTTCAGTGCTTCAAAGACAATGCTATTGATTCTACACTTCCGGGCTTCTTCGTGGACAAATTGAATTCTACGTTGGTGTTCTTTAACTTAACGTAAGTTTAAATTTTGATGAGAACTAGGGTTCAAGGAACTTCAGCTTTATGTTCTTTTTAGGGCCGTTCAGACAGCCAATCGATTGCCTACACAAGAAAAATACATCGACTTTGATCACGTTTAAATCCCCGAATTCGGATTCCTAGTACGATGAGAAGCCATCACTACGCACGACCAAGTTTCATTCGCGATTTTGGCTTGTGCCGGTTGCAAATCAATCGCCGATGCATTGTTCTTTGTTGTGCGGCCAATGAAACAGCAACGGCGGTTATTTACAATCAACGCGAGGCCTGCCTCTGGGTGCCTCGCTTGATGTCGGCGTTCTGTATTGCACATAAATTGGTTTTTTCTAACCTGGCAGTTGACGTAAATCAGCTGTGACGGTGTCATCTCATCGAGGGCTAAAGCGCCATCACAGTGACGTCACTATGGTGACGTTTAAGCTCCCAATTGGACAAAACCGTCAACAGTACGCGTAGGCTTCCGCGGCTCAAGTCGAAGACTTCTTCGCTGTCCGGGTGACGCCGCGTGGTGGGCTGAGAGGCCGACGTTTCGCCTGACATGTCGCAGCTTCATCAATGCCGTGATGAAGCTGCGACATGTCAGGCGAAACGTCGGCCTCTCAGCCCACTACGCGGCGTCACCCGGACAGCGAAGAATCAAAACCTCAATAGCTGATTCACGTCAATAGCTGATTCACGTCAACCGGCAGGTTAGAAAATGCCAAGTATAAGGAGCGCTCACAGGGTGTGCAGGTTGGGCAGCGGGGCGTCGGGCGGGCAGGTGGAGAGGCGGGCCACGCAGTAGGGCTGCTGCAGGGCGGGCGCGGTGGGGCCCGCGCGCCCGCACCGGCCGGGTGCAGCCATGCGTCACGTCGCGTCACACGCACTCGCTCGTTCGGTGACTGTCTCATTCGGCTCATTCGGGATCGCGAACCGAGTGGGGTGGCGGACGACTGGGGTCGCGGACCGACTGGGGTTGTGGACCGTCTGGGGTCGTGAACCGAGTGGGGTTACGAACCGACTGGGGTCGCGAACCGAGTGGGGTGGCAAACGACTGGGGTCGCGGACCGACTGGGGTCGCACCGACTGGGGTTACGAACCGAGTGGGGTCGCGAACCGACTGGAGTTGCGAACCGACTGGGGTTGCGGACCGACTGGGATCGCGACCGACTGGGGTCCGAACCGAGTGGGGTCGTGAATCGACTGGGTTCGTGCGGACGACTGGAGTCGCGGACCGACTGGAGTCGCACACGGAGTGGGATCGCGAACCAAGTGAAGTCGTGAACCGTGCCAGGTCGCGAACAGAGTAAGGACATTTGTTCATAGAGTCACTTCTCTGAGCATTTTTTAATTCATTTACTGACTCATACAAACGTTCTGCATTCACTCACGAGTTCACTCACGTCCTTTATCGAAAACGTATGCTTCCGCGCTGGATGTCGATAGATTCTTGTCTATCCGGGGGACTCCGCGTCCTAGGCACCGTTCATCACGAAAATCCTTTCGCCCCGAGGAAGTTGGACCGGGAGCGGTAGCTCAGTGCATCAACTGATGTCACTGCAGCGCCTTTGACCGGGAGGTCCTAGGTTCGAGTCCTGACGGCGGCAGGATTTTCGACACTAGCTTCTCAGCTAGGTCGAATTCAGTCGCTGTCTGGAGGAGAATTCTAGCGGCCGGCTGCTCTGATCGGTAGTTTTCCGTGATTTCTTCGATCAACACCAGGCGAATACCGGAGAAATATCCTACCAAACGGGCCACGGACCGGGCGCATATTCCGGGAGACCAGTCGGGAGCTTAGAGCTTGTCCCGGCTGGGTCGGTACTTCGCTGGTGGGAGAGTCCTGGTTAGGGAGAAACCCCGCTAGCCGACGGTAGGTCGGTGCCGGATCTCTCCATCCAGCGGGGGAAGATCACTGCCATCTCCCGAGAACGAACATGCAGGAACACACTTACTGGACTACTGACCAAAGCAGTTGACGCGCCCGGAAACACGAAAAAACAATCAATCAATCAATCAATCAATCAACCGAGGAAGTTGGCGACGGTGCCCGAGTCCCCACAGCCCGTTTGGCCGGTCGCCTACAGTTCAGTTCTGATGTCTCCGGCTCTGTGACGTCATGCCATTTTGCTGTGTCAGTCGCAGAGCGAAGGAGAGGGGATAGAGTGGGGATACAGAAAGGAAGCGACGGTAGGGAGTGGGGGAAGAGACGGACACTACTATTGAGTTAAAGACATTGACCTTACCTAATCACTGTCCACCAATGAACTATCGCTATTTTGTGTCTTCACACTCGATATCCGAGTCCATATTTATAACAATACTGTCTATAATATCTGGCACTGGACCGTCCCTCCCCCAGTATTCATTTTCAAGTTCCATGACATGAGCGCAGTAACCCTTCTAGTCTTCAATAGTGACTTGAGTGATAGCCCAGTTTGTAAGCTCTAACAATTTCTTTGCTTTCCTTTATAAGTCTCTTAATTTTTCCCATGCCATTTCAATGGGCAGTTTTTGTAATAATGTTTCTCTCCCCACTTTTCAAAATTTTCTTGATTCATCTGACCATGGTAGTCGCCTGATGCAGAACCGACCTTCACTGTAAATTGTTGAATTCGATTTCCGCTTCGCCATTTCGCATCTAACATTCGCGCACTCTGAATCAAAACTGAGCTGATGTTTGCGAAACCCATGCATTGACCAAGCACGCGCTGGCGCTTTCCTACAGCCCATGTGTGACTCACGGACGTCTGTCAAACAAATCCTACAGCCCATCAACGTATCGCGCTCCCTTCACCCCTAGACCTCTCTCACAGGGCCGGAGAACTCGGAACCGAACAGTACTCACCGCCGAGACGAAGGGCCCCTCGTCCCGCGGCACGAACAGCCCCTTGAGCACGCCGGGCTCCGGCGGCGGCTGGTGGTCGTCGGCGTCGTACAGCTCGGTGCCGGGCATGTCCCTGGGGCACGTGCGCTGGCCCGAGTGCGGCAAGGACGCGGAGGTGGCGGTGGCGGTGCCCGCGCTGCCGGAGGGCGGCGCGGCGCGCGGGGGCGGCGGCGGGGCGGCGGCGGGTCGCGGCGCGGCCTTAGGATGTCCAGCAGCAGCGGCCGCCGCGGGTCCACCGGCTCCTCCGCCGCCCCCGCCCCCGCCGACGCCGCGGCGTCCGACGTGCGCGCCCCGCGCCGCAACGCTGCCGCCGCTGGACACGTTAGACAATTCATTCTTTAAACACGTTCATGTTGGTGTCCGTTCATGTTGGTGCCGGCTGGGGCGGTGCCCCGCTGATGGGAGAGTCCTGGTTAGGGGGAAACCCCACTAGCCGACGGTAGGTCGACGCCGGATCTCGCCATCCAGCGGGGAAGATCACCGCCATCTCCCGAGAAAAACATGCACTACACTAACGGGACTAATGACCGAAGCAGTTGACGCGCCCGGAAACACGAAAAAATCAATCAATCAACTAACAAGCATCGTCGTCACCAAATCAATGGCAGAGGAATAGGCGGGGGCGGGTTCACTTACCGTCGGTGGCGGCGGGCGGGACGATGGCGCCCTCGACCAGCGTCACCTCGCAGCTGGGGCGCGGGGTGCCGGGGAAGCGCGGGGTTTGCGCGGGCGTGGGGCGCGGGGCGGACGGCCCGCCGTCGCGCTCCAACTCGCCCTCGGATTCGCCCTCGCCCTCACTCTCGCCCTCGCCCGCGCCCTCGCCCTCGTACTCGCCCTCCAGCTCGCCCAGCGCCAGCGCCACCACTTCCGGGAAGGCGGCGAAGCTCGTCACCACGCCCACCGACCTCGAGCGCACTGGGCAGGCAGGCGGGGAGCAATAAGTATTATAAGTAGGGCCCGCATTTTAATGACTTAAATGTCAGCGAAATACGCAAGTATTGATGACCTACAACAGTAAATATGAACATAATAATAAAATATGACTTCATATATGTTTATTACAAAAACGTCTTATTTGTATCTTTATATTACGTAAATAAAAAATATCACTCCAGAACAAATTGTGAAGAAAATGTTCGTTCGTACTTACGTGTTACAGTAATTGATACTAACCAGAACTTGTTTTTAATTTTTTGCGGAAACGTTTTTCAAAATAACGATCAAAATCTCGGAACTTCATGCTTTAGGAGTACTGTACTTCCGGCCTCTTGAAACACACTGAGTTAAGTGGTCAAAATGATTAACGTGACTACGTCTGCTTTGCTTTTGTCGGAGGCCTTCCTTTTGCACTTCAAGAGCCAGCCGGAAAGTTGGTGGTTTTGAGCTGGCGAGACGAGTTTATCCAAGTCTTCGAAGTGTGTGTCACGATTTCCAGGATTCGGCACTGCGCTCCGGTGTATCCGGATACCAGCTCAAACGTACACTTGAACACTCGGGGGGGGGGATGATGATATGAACAATGTTCAGATGATCATCCTGGAAAGAAATCGCCTTTCCTGGGCTGGGACCTTATCTACGAACTGCATTTCTTCCAAGGTAGAAGTTTACTCGCGGTTGTCCTCACCTTCTGCTGACCCCAGGTTCAGAATTCGATCAGAACGTAGATGCGATGAGCCAACAAAATTGCTAATACGGCTCCAGATTCACTATTCGAACGAAATGTTATGCACTTGCACCAAAAATATACTAAAAGTTGAAGGCTAGCATTACGAAAGAAGAGCAACTAACTTAACCTGGTTGAAAGGACTGCGTGAGGTTCACCCCAGGCGTCGCTCTACGAAAGAAGAAGAGCAATTTATTTAACCTAATTTAAGGGAATAAAATATGTTGAAGAAACGAGACAAATTTTATCTGTACGAAGTGAATATTGAATGTAATGCAAGTCATTTTTGTTTGTGTGGTATGCCCACTCGCCTGGAGATATATGAGGCCATCCCGTGTTCATCCACTTTCGGTTCCTCGACCTCTGCTACTGTCATCTGGAGCGATATCAACCTGAAATAGGTCTCCTCAACCCCTAGATCTTTCTGTTTAGGATCCTAGAAAGGGCGCTTTCTCAGTTGTTTCTAGTTCTGAGGTTGGTCGAGTGAAAAGTATACTAATCCCTCAGATCAGGGGTCTAGACAAGTCCCAAGTAATCGGTAATGAGTGTGATTTCACGAATCAGTACACAAGTGGCACCCTCCCGGGGGAACACTGGAGCCCGTTCCCATTCACACTACTGCGGCGTCATAACAGTCGCCATATAAGGTAAATATTGGCTACGTGCATTCAGGCACAAGTAAGTAGGCTGCGACAGCGGGCAGCATGCAAGGGACGCCTCCCTGAACAAAGGGAGGCTATATTAGGGCGGAAAACCCCAGGGAGCCACCGTGACGTGCGTTGCCACGGGGCCAGATTTGTGAACCCGTGGTGCGGCTCTCTGGTAATCGCGGCTGGCGGAAGCGGCGAGATGACGCAGTTCTGTCAGCCGGGCCAGAGGGTGCGCGCGATGCGCGATGCGCGCCGCGGGATGCGCGATGCG
Source organism: Teleogryllus oceanicus (assembly GCA_964035755.1). Classification (NCBI taxonomy): domain Eukaryota; kingdom Metazoa; phylum Arthropoda; class Insecta; order Orthoptera; family Gryllidae; genus Teleogryllus; species Teleogryllus oceanicus. The sequence continues at coordinate 43,161,993 of CAXIVR010000009.1, forward strand.
GGATGCGCGCCTGCACACGACTCGTTCTTCTGATTCTCGAGCTCTTCGTGGGATGTCGTGTGAGGGTGCGCGGCACGTCGGGTAGGCTACGGGGCAAAGGGGTCTGGAGCCGGCGTGAATGCGTCGAGATTTTTAGAGAAGGGTGCATCACACCGCGGGAGTGAATCTTATCAGGCAAGCGGTTGTGGTGACCAGGTGAAGTTCCTCGTAGAAACAGGCTGTAGATATTGTAACCAGTAGATTCGGGTGTCGGAGGATATCTGTAAAATATATCAATATGACACTGTTCACGTCTGTTATTCATTGTTGCGGCAATGACGCCACACTACGCTGTTTTGGGCACAATGCCCTGGGCACCGCTGTGAAACTCAGAGATCGATTCGCGTTTTAGTGGTTTCCTCCAGGATCCCTCTTCCTGACCCTGTAAGACCCCTCCATCTCGCCCCAGCCCTTTCCAGTTTCTCACATCACGTCCTCCCCTCTCTTTCCCGCTCGGGCCCTTTGCTTCCCGCTCGGGCCCTTTGCTTCGACCCTTCCCACACGGCTCACCCCTACTCCGCCCATTCCCTTTGTGACCTATCCCCACCCACTTCGTTTGGTTCCGCTTCCCACCGTCCGAACATTCTGGCAACAATGCATTCAAGGTGCCTCACGGATTGCGTTAAAATAAATTCTGGAATAAACCTACTTTGGGGTTAATATTTACAATCGCATCTCTTTCTTTCGCGGTCACTGAAAAAAGTGTTTGTGCGAGAGTGCGAACAATCACGTACGTGATTCAAAATAGCCGGTGGATCACACACTCGTGCGTACACTTGAATACAGGGATAATAAAGAAAATATAAAGGAGATATGAATAGGCAGTCGAATTGTGTAAATTGGATGTTTTTTTTATTTCTGTGTTAATTTTTCTTCCTAAACAAATATATTCATTTCTTTTGTAAATAATAAACAATTTACATGTTTCTGGAGTGTTTATTCTTCAGCAATGCAAATTTTTGTCTAGAAATCATTTTTTCAAACCAGCTTTTGAGTGCTTATTGTGGCTTAGCCATTCAGAATATTCACGTAGTTTATTAAACAAAATACACTTAAAATTGTCTTACGAGATTATTTTCGACGTTTCCCCCCGGACATTCTGTATGATAAAAATGGGCGGATTTAGATGACCTAAAACATCGCCAAAAATGATCAATAAAATGCTCTTAAAATGCGTTAAAAATGCCCCAAAACCAAAGACGAATGACGTACAAATATGATCAAAACCAGTTCGTATGAACAACTCACGCTTTTGGATAAGTTACTGAAGTAATCGAGGCTTCTTCTGTTCGTTTGAGTGAACTCAGCATGCGGACTTTTGATTGGGACTGTTCTTTACCAGGACATCTCTATCTTTAGTTATGCCGAAATCGGCCGAACCGTCAGTGGCGCTGATGCACGTCACAAGAATTACATACAACGGGTGTCCAAACAATTTCTGAGCGAACAAATCGAATAGGGAACTGAGTTATTCCGTGAAGTACATTTGTTGCATATCGCAAGTATTATTTGAAGCAAAAAATGGATAAAAAATGAAAGGAAAATGTAAAAAATGACTTAAGTCGAAATCAACAAAAAATGCAAAATAATGATCTATAAAAATGGGACATTTCCTTTTGCCATAACATAAAATGAATTTCTGTACTAAATGGCATTGTTCAAAAGAGCAAAGAAAGCTAGAGCCAGTTAGACAGGGGTGTCTTCTATTTAGAAAAGATTGTACGCATTGTTTAGGCGCTAGCAGTGTTCACAGACGGACGGATAGACAGACTGACGGACGGACGGACGTTTTGAAAAAAATACACTTTTTCGGGATCAGGGGACCCCAAAACGTGTACATTACCGTTGAAGTCTCGAAATCGATTGTCCGTAGCATTACATAACATACTCTATACTACATATATTACTCCCGTATATACTTCCGAATGCGAGAAAGTAAAAATGACATTTTATTAAAATCCGCCCCCCCCCCCAAATGAGAAGGTGGTACCTCTGGGCTGGGTGGTGCGTTGGGCGCGGGCGACTTCCGCGGGGTCCGGGCAGGGCTGCGGGCGCGACGCCAGGCGGCAGCAGGGCCAGCAGCCGCAGCAGTTGCACACGCGACGCTTCTCCCCCTCCGCCTCGCCCTCGCCCTCCATCTCGCCCTCAGCCGCCGCCCCCGCCGACTCGACCCGCAGCCCCGACACCCGCTGCTGCGCACGCGCACAACGATCCCACAGGTTGAGCTCCTTGGTTCGAGGAATGTTTGTCGCACCCCATTGGCTTACGACAACATTGTTGAGAGCCGGCCTGACCTATGCTCCGTGAAACTCCGCCTTTAACTTCGATTTTTTCAAGATTCATTATCGTATCCGATCGTCTTTAACTTACGTGTCTAGAGTCTGTGAAATGGTTCTTTATTACAACCCTCTAATAAAGTCCCTACCAATTGTCACGATAAACAAGAAAACTGCTGCCGGAGAACTGAATAATATGATTGATCCAAACACATTATTTTATTGAAAAATAAAGGAATATACGTAGAAACACAATTATACTTAATAATTTATTAATGCAAATAACACATTTATGCGTAATACTCATCAAATAAAGCGTAATACACACTTTCGTTTACATTCCTATGAACCTATTTTAAATATTTGGTCCTTAGTTTCGCTGCAAAATAAGCTAGCATAATTTCCTCGCATACGTTCTTAATAATTCTTTCTCTCCTACACTCCTTAAAAATTTCGTATTCCTTTCGATATACGTATAGATTTCGATATATCTTTAGATTTACAGGAGAATAAATCTTCCACAGCTTTCGCATCTTCACTTTTAATACGTTTAGGAATATCTTCTATTTTCTCGCCACAGACAGAGATTGTTAACTCAAATAAACCCTCGAAGGTCTACACCATACCGCCGGAATTAATATAATTCCATTCATTATTACTTGTAGAAGAAAAAAAACTGAAAGTGTTCTAAAGGTGATCGGATAAGATAAAATGTATCTTACATGTGGCTGAAAATCCATTGCCTGCTTGTTAGTAATTATACACGCGCACTAACGCGCAAGTGAGCTCATAATGGTCTATTTTAGTCATGGATAATAATGTACTATTACTGGAGTGTAGGTGTCAGGAACGAAGATAACAGCACATGGCAGAGAACAAGTGGGAAAGTGTGCCCGTGAGTGTGCGTCTGCGTGCGAGTGTTTGCGCGTCTGCGTGTGAGTGTGTGCGCGAGATGCGTGCTCATGTGTATGCGCGTGTGCGTGTATGTACACGTGGGCGTGTGCGGAACATGCGTGTGCGCGTGTGCGGCGCATATATGTGTGCGCGTGTGCATGTGCGTATGTGCGCAAGTGCCGAGCGCGGGGGCGTGCTTGTGCGAGTGTACATGCGAGTGGGAATGCGCCTGCGCGTGCAAGTGCAAATGCGAGTGGCACCTGCGAGGGGCGCGAGCGGCGCCTGCTGCCCTTGGCGGCGCGCGGGGGGGGCGCGGGCGGGCGTCCTGCGACGGCTGCCGCTGCACTTGCGCCTGCTCTGGCGCCTGCGCCGGCCCCTCGTCTCCTTGCCCATCGTCCCTCCGAAGGATGCAGGGCACGCAGACGCCGGTGGCGCAGGGCGCGTGCGCGCACGGCTCTGGGCCGCCGCAGGGCGTCCGCATGCGCGCCTCGTCGTCCGTGCCCACTGCCTCGTCCGGCGGCGGCAGGCGCAGCGTCGGCATCACGCGGAACACCTGTGACCCCCCCCCCCATACACACACCAACAAATAGATACAGTGAACACAAAAAGAGACGTACGCGATGCGTACTATATATATATATATATATATATATATATATATATATATATATATATATTGTTTTGTGGTATTCCGTCGTGTTAAATAGTTTTAATAATGCGCTCTGTTATTTGGATATAACGCAATCAACTAAAGAACGAAAACCCATTCTTAACACCCAGCGTTCGTACGGGATTCGTTACAAACGAATGAGTTGAAGCTAAAGATGGCGTATGAGAGTTCAAATTTGAATAAAAGTATTTTGTTTCTTATACGGTTGTTCATTTAAGGTGTTGTTACAAAAGTATTGAACCATATCCTGGCGATGTAACTAATATCGAACTAGATTATAAACGTCCGTTATCACATCGGTTTTACAAAGTTCAACCGCGTCTATTTGCTCTTTATTACTCTAGTGACGTTAATAACTAGGTAGCGGATTTTGATGACCTAACATTTCCTAAAAATGATCAATAAAATGCTCTTAAAATTGTTTTTACAAAGCATTTAAACGAAAGAAAAATGACATAAAAAATGTGATCAAAACCAGTTTGAAAGAACAACCCAAACTATTAGATACATTACATGTAATTAAGGCTTCTTGTATTTGTTCAACTGAACTGAGCTTTCATGCTTTTGGCTTGGGACTGTCCTTTACCAGAAAATATCTGTCTTAGTTATCCCGACATCGGCTGAACCGCCAATTGGCGCTGACAAGCGTTATATAACCTCACAATGGCTGACTTCACAACGTACTAAGGTACTCAAGATTTCTGTGGAGAACAGTTGTTGCATCTTGTAATTATTTGAAGCAAGTTCCATTGAAATGATGTTAAAATTGATTAAATAAGCGAAAAACGCATAAAAAATGACCGAAAAGTTAAAAAATTATTTAACCGAAATCGACGAAAATGCAAAAAAATGACCAATTGTAATGGGTCATTTCATTTTGTCATAATATAAAATTAATTTCGGCATTTTTCTGAAATGAAAAGAAAAAAACATTTCATTAAAATCCGCCCCTGTTAATAACTATTCCGGCTTGCTCACCTGCTCGTTGTAGGGCACGCAGACGGGCCCCGGGTGCGGGGGCGGGCGCGGCAGCTTGCGCACGTCGCGCAGCATGAGCGCGTGCTGCAGCTGGCGCTGGCGGGCGGCGTCGCGGGTGGCGCCGGCGCCGGGCGCGGGGCGCGCGCCCCACCGGGCCCGCCCCGGGTGCTGGGCGACAGCGAGGGCGCGGTGGGCGGCGGCGGCGGCGGGTGCGGCCAGCCCTCGGGCGCCTTCACCACCGCCATCTCCCCGCGCCACTCCGCCGCCGCCTCCGCAAGCACGCGACCACGCCCTCACCTGCTTGCGTCGCTCAGTTCATTTCACTGCTGCCCTGAGCCTCGCATTGAGGGTACGAGATGGCTGGATTTTAGACACTAGTTACAGAGCTAGATGGAATTGAGTAGCTCTCTGGAGAAGAATCCTAACTGACGGCTGCTCTCATCGGTAGTTTTACGTGGTTTCTCCGATCAACACCAGGCGAATACCGAAGCAGTACCCAAACAAACGGGCCACGGACCGCACGCTATCTTTCTTTCCTATTCCTTCTCCTATCCCCACCCTTACTTATAGACATGTATATGCCCTACACTACCACACATGTCGGGAAACCTGTCAGGAGGTTAGAGCTTCTCCCGTCAGGAGCGGTGCTCCTATGGGAGGAGATACTTGGCCGAAGAAAACCCCACTAGCCGACTGGTAGGTCGGCGCCGGATTACGCCATCCCCCGGGCGAAATCACTGCCACCTCTCGCCACAAGACATGCACTACACTTACAGGGTTAATGACCTCAACAGTTCACGCGCCCGGAATCACTAATGAATCAGTTACTTCATTCACAGCAATGAAGTGTCAAAAAATCATGGACGATAACAATAGCGTATGTAGCATAAAAGCGCCAGTAATTAACAAATTTCAGAACATTTTACTAGTTTAATTAAAATTCTTGCAGTAATAAATTCGCTTTGTGAAACTCAATTGACGATTAGCTGAAATCCAGTGGCTACAAATGGATGCTTTTCAATTTTGATTCATTAATTTCTTAAAAAGAAGGAAAAGGAATTTTTATCTGCATCTCATCTGTAGAGCTGTCTGAGAAGCTTTATCTGCATCTCATCTGGCGTGAGTTCCACGTTTAGCAATTTAGAAGTTGTTGGAAGTGGCCCTTATGGAAGCAGTGGCAATTACTGGTGACGTGAACCCACGTATCGAATTATTATACAAAAATTCGCTTGTTTGGTTCGAACACGATCGAAGACGTTTTCCTGCAGCAACGTCGACCGGGGGTCCCTGGAAGTCCCCACGATGGCTGATTTTCCGCACTGGTTTCACAGCTGGGTCGAATTCACCCGTTGTCTGGTGGATAATTCTAGAGAGGACTCGAATCAGTCTTTTGCTACTATAGCCCATTAAAGCCAAATTTCGCTCTACTGCCTTAAAGGATACGTTCGTCGTACGTCCCAAATTACGTCACGCAAAGTTGCTTATCTGTTAGCATTGACAACTCTACGCAAACGCCTCTACTCTGACATTAAGTGAAGGCCATTGGACACTGCCTTGTCCTTGGTGAGAGGTTATACCTGAAATTCAACAGTGGACACACTCTTTACCCTGTAAATCTCGGAATATTGAATTTCCTTACTATTTCCGAAAAGGAATGTCCCATGTGTCTGGCTCAAATTAATATTCCACGTTCAGGATCCGATAATTCCCGTCGTGAGGCCATAATCACCTCAAAAACCTTTATTCACGAATCACTTGAATACAAATGGAAGCTCTGCCAATGTACTATTCTTTTACATATTTCGACTGTGATACTACAGCCATCTGCAAATTTGCATATTGCTATCTATGACTTTTGTCACCTCAATGTAAATCATCATCAGAATCCGAGCCCTTGATCAAATACACCCAGCCGTGGGAGAGTCGTAGAGCGTGAAGAATGACTCACGGCGATGCGGTCGAGGCCGAGGGCCTGCAGGGCGGCGAGGCGGCGCTGCCAGGGGCGGTCGCGGGGCGTGCGCGCCCCCGCCGTGGCCGTGGTCGCCTCCTCGCCGCCCGCCGCGCCGCGTCCCACGCCAGGGTGCCCGCGCTCACGTAGCTGCCGCGAGAGAAGGCCGCGTCCGCCGCCGCCACCGCGTCCTGCCCCGCCCCCCCCCCCTGACCACACGCCACCCTCCGTTACTAAAACACAGTTGGTGGTGAATATAAGTTTAAAAAGTAAAGAAAAGAAAGTAAATTACGTTTAATAAATAAATAAATAAATAATAAAAAAATAAATAAAAATAATAAATAAAAATAAATAAATAAAAATAAATAAATAAAAATAAATAAATAAAAATAAATAAATAAAAATAAATAAATAAAAATAAATAAATAAAAATAAATAAATAAAAAATAAAAATAAATAAGAAACTAATTTAAGAAACTTGATGACAGTGACTTTCTTTTTATCACTAACTAGTGGACCCGGCAATGCTTCGCTATTGCAATGTATTACACTTCACACGCTACTGGTAAAATGTGATTGTTAATCACATTTTACGCAAGCTATTTGGCTGACCGGGAGACGCCGCGTCCTAGGCAGAGGTGCCAACGTTTCGGTCTCCATTTTGCGGTCTTCCTCAGGGCGAAATGCGATTCGGATAGCATTTCGTCCTCAGGAAGGTCGCAGAATGGTGGCCGAGATGTTGGCACCTGTGCCTAGGACGCTGCGTCTCCCGGTCAGCCAAGTAGCTATTCACTCCGGCCGCGGTAGCCTACTCTCTCATGCTTTACGCTACGCTCTGCAAAAAGTTTAATAAATCAAAGACTTTCTCGTGAGTATGGGTTTGTTCTATGTCCTGGCTTGGATACGGTTGTCTAGTATCCTATTGTTAAAATGTTTTCGCTCAAGTTTGACCGTGCATTCACTATGACACTGGAAATTTGATGTTCTTGTCCGAGATAACGTTGAAGTAATAATTCCGGACGATATTTCACAACTGCAGGGGCAGAATGTGCAGGAAAGACGCGGTTAATACTTGAGGGTGCGGCGAGTAGGGTAGAGTTTATGTTCAGGGCCCTTGAGTCAGCATAAATGCATAAAAATATCAAGGCACGCCCATGTTTGACAGACGTAGGCGGATTCCCATTGTAGTGTGCGTATATTTTTTTGCGCAAGTGCAAGCAATCAGTGACAAAGGTTTAACACAATCGGATGAACGGTACAGCAGCACATAAAAACAAACATTGATTTTTAAAATTAGATTTAAATAGTTTCACTCGAGTTTAACATATAATTAATTTTTCAATGCGCGCGAAAATTGAAATAAATCTAAGCAGCCTCAGTCATGAGCGAGGTGAATATGGTTTTGTTACATACCATGGGAACTGGGGAAAATCCAAAAACAATTAAGCTGTTTCGATATTGGCTGAAAAATGAATATATTTGATTGTTTTACTGCCTATTCTCATAATGCGTGTGTGGACTTAATTCTTATAATGGGTGCGTCACTGCTTACGTCACAGCTCGGGTCGTTCGACAGCAAGACTCCAAGGTAGAGGTCGCCCGCCATTAAATATTCGCTACGTGTAGCCTTTTTTGGAGCAGCCGTACTTGGTTAATACTGGTATCTAAAGAACTATTCCAATAAGTATATTGTTTACCTATACTATACTATAGATTTCTAAATTCAATTCTTGTAACTGACATGTCATAGATGTTAACAATTTTAAAAGTTTCTTATACCTTCCCCATTGACACCGTTATCCATACCTACACTGTTACTTGGCGTCGTACGAACTCATAACTGATTATGGAGGTTCGGCAGACATGGCATGATGCCAGTAATCTGTTGCAACATAATGGTGGACATATGTCACAGCGTGTGTGAGTCAATAGCTTTGAAAGTGAGTCGTTGGAGTCGTAAATGCTTCTTGGTGTAGACCAAATAGATAAAGATTTGAGCGCGCACACAATATGAATGATAATTCGACTGTCAGGTCTGTTTGCCAACACCAGTGCAAACACAAGTGGAGTTCCCGTGGTCGGGAAAGAAAGAGTGAGGAACTTGTCCAAGAACAAAATTGCTATTTCAGAAATAAATTATTCAATATTTAAAAAACAAACTATTGAATTTGAAAATTAATGACAGGAATAGAAATGGAAGTGGCACAAATCAGCAACCGAGCTACATATAGTCCATAGTAGTCGACAAAAATAATGACTGTCGAGGTCGATTCTGCTGCTAGAGATGAACGCATCTAACGAAGAGAATCTTGTATACAGTAGTTTTTAATTCTTATTGTTAGCCATTCAAAGTTTCTCATTTGCTGCTTCTCAAGTGAAAGATTACTAAGGAAATTATAATAATTAAGGTAATAACTTAAAAACGCAATTAATCTATAAAAGATCATTTAATAAATATAATAGAGAAACCAATATTAATTATTACAATAAATATAAAATTATAGTATATTATAATTCAGAAAAATGATAATTGACTTAAAACATTTATAGTAACTACGGGTTAATTTATTGTTAAACGCGAGCGTACTAAAGGTAAAAGAGCCTATTTCTGGTTTTATTGGATATCCTACTGCACATCGTTATGTGAACCTGCCCACTCGTACGCACGAATACACACAAACAAACAAACAAACAAACAAACAAATACTAATAGACACACGTGCATATTCGCAACTCCAGAAACCAGTGTTCTTAAATAATCGTGAAAGCCTCAACGTGATTGCGAACATGTAGAAAGCATATAAAGTACCAAAACTAAATATTATGTATCCCTATCATATTTTGTCAAAAACGAATAGAAATCCATATTAAGATAAAATATGACAACAATAATATGCATTTATTAATTTATCAAACTTATTGTAATAATAAATTTGTTCTCAAAAAGTTAACATATACAATCTGACGTACCTTACTACGAAACCTCTTCGGCAAAAATAGAATTTTTTCAGATTGTTCATGTACTAACACAATTACTCAAACTTTGAACTTCAGCTTCCTTGAATATATTACTCGATGACAAATGCACGATCATCCACTGAAAGAAACCATAACCTCACAGATTTCCTTTGCTTAGCAAATGACCGTAACTATCGATGTTGACAATCGAGTCGTCGATGACCGACGACTAAAGCGCATAATGCAGTAAATGATTATTCCGTAAGTTTCAGTGTATCATAGTTACACGTTAAACAATTGCCTAATGATATATAACGAGCTATAAACTTGTATGGGATCATGTGCAGTGCTTCTAGCGTGGACTTCGTGAAAAACGACCGCCATGTTTGACGGTGTCCAAGTGTTTTGAATACCAGACACTGTTGAGTGGTATTGGCTTCCCCTTCATATGTATAAATACTTGTTCTGTATGGCAAAAGCTATAGATCTTTTTATTTCCCTCCTGTTAAGTATTTATGTAGTAAAGCGAAAGAAATGTAATGCAACGACAGAATGTGGCGATTTTTCAATAGAAAGACTCGTATTGTAGGTGAGTCACTGATTGCGAAAAAATGGATGAAACTTGCTCATATATTTAGTAAATTACTTTCTCTAATGCGTTGTGAGGTCATAATGTTTTGTGGATCCTTGATACTCGAGGTTCGGGGAATTTGAAACGGATAATTTGATTGTTGGAGTTTCATTATATTTTTTAACATTTTTTTTTCTCAAAAACGGCCCCAAAGTTTTGGATTTTTTTCGAACAGAGCAAAGGATGCTTGGAAAAATGGCGCAGATAACATTTTTGGTAAACTCTTTATATTTTCGAAAATTGCAAAAGTTTAAAATTGCAAAACTGAATTCTTATAATATAGATTTTTCCTAATTAAAATTTTTGATAATTCTTGCCTGAAATAAAAGTAATGAAAAATATTTTCTCAAAACACATTGAATTTTTTTTTTTTCTCGAATCAAATTAAATCAATTTTTTTGCTGAACGACGTTTTCCCAAAGTTTTTTAAAATTTTCTCTTTTCTTCCTTGTTTTGGAGCCCATTATCAAATACTTCTTGGTCATTGGTCATCGGTCATCTGACATCGAATGCAATTTTCCCTCATACTATCTAAAACAGTTTATAACAGTTTCTTGACGTAAAATAAATAAATGTGGTATCTTTATAATGACGACCTGCGTCATTCAATTGCCACCTCACATCGTTCTAATTTGTTATCTAATTTGTTCAGTTGGTACTCAGTTATTAAGTTGAGAAACTGTCACGGTTGTAATTATCAATCCGTTTCCACATCCCTAATTTACTACTATAATTGTTACTCTTATTTTCCAACAGTCTTAGCAACTTTCGGATTCCAAGGAATCCTTGAGCTGCCTGGTTGCTTGAATGGATCTGTGATTACTCCTTCTGAATTAAGTGTATTGTATTTGATTTTATCATCCAGTTAGTCATAGTTCATCTAGTAGACATAAAACCTTATCTATCCTCATATAACAATGCACAATCGCGCAAGTTGTCTTCATAGTCGGGCTCCCAGACTCCCCGCAACAGGTTAGAAAAAGACATTTCACTTGCAACGGCAGGATTTGTAGTTGTTTTCCTTGTAACCGGCATCCCGATATGCTCCACAAAGCAATCTCTCAAAGTCCCAGTTATCCCGTGAATATCTAAAAATTAAACAGAAAATTTCAATTTTTAATTTACGTTACATGTGCATTATTGTGAATATTATGACCTCTTCCCTGTTTCATGGACGCAAGCATATTTTAAGGATCGGGAATTCTTATAAGTTCGAACAGAAAAATTCAAGACTACCTTGTATCTATTACTACATTTTCCATTACCGCACCATACAAAAATGTATATTGTGTTTACTACACATCATCACATAATCCATTAATACGAATTACATTCCTCTCTGTTTAAAAGAATATACATCTACAGAGAAACCCTGAAAACAATTCAAAATGATTATGAACAGATATTTAATTTTACATTTTTCGTAAAAGTGTTCATACCTCAACCTTTGTCTTCTCATGTGAAAATTTTAAAAAATTCAAAATTAATATGAACAAGATATTTGTTAAAGAAATGTACCCATACTAATAATCTTACTAACTTTGTTATCTTGAAAAAGTAACACTCCAGTCATCACTCCAGCAATCACGTTTTTAAGTATCTTGTGAATCCTTAAAAGTAAACTGCCTGCACACATCAGTAGCAGCATGCACAATGCAACCGTACCACATGGACCTCTTTCTACAAAGTTTGCTTGGTTCACACTGTTAGTAATTTCATCCTTTCCTCTAGCGGCACATGTCCTCCACGGACACAGCGATGGATTCACCAGTCAAAAGAAAACATGAATCCATCTCTGCTTCGAGGAGGATTGATTTGAGTCCCTTCACTCCAAACTGTCACCCCTAACCTCAAAGCCTGTATTTTCAATTTTTGTTCTTCCTTCTCCGTATGTTTGCTATCAAAATAACTACATAAAATTCCTCCCTTGAATAATCTAAAATCTAAACGATCTTACTTGAATTAAGAGCTGTGTCGGCCATCTTCCTGCCTCAGTACCACGACGTCAGTCCTTTCACCTGTAGGAATCTGGTCTGTCCCATCGGTGACCAATAATCGTACATCACACCATCCAACACTGCAAAACTGCGCTTGTGCCTTCACGTCCAGGAAAAGCGTGATAACGATTTCCGAAGTTCTTCCCGTAACGTTAATTTCGGCCGCTTTCGATGTTCACCCGACTGAAGCGCTCTCTCCTTCCTGGTTGTCGGAACCTCTTTCCGTCACAACGTCAGATCTTTTCTCGCCGCGTGGGCATTCAAAGGATGTTGCATGTGACACGCTCCGACATTCAGATCGGGTCGGGAGGTCACAATACCAAGACATATTTATAACGAGTAATTTTGTTAGCAAACGCTTCGACGCATTATGTCAGATGAAAGTCTTTCTTTGCGCCAGTTGGTAGGCTTATAACAGTTGTGACGTTGCCCAAACCATCCTACCTTATTCAAGCGTCAGGAAAATAGTTATTGGTTTCCTGCAATGTATAAAAATTTAAAAAAAAGGGTTCATGAAGCAGTGAATACACGGATTAATAGACCACTGAGTATATGAATCATCGTATATACGAAAAATTCAGTATATGAATGATCGTGTACACGAATTAGTGAGTAAATGAATTCGCGAGCAAATGAACTCGCGAGCAAATGAACTCGCGAGCAAATGAACTCGCGAGCAAACGAACTCGCGAGCAAATGAACTCGCGAGCAAATGAACTCGCGAGCAAATGAACTGCGAGCAAATGAACTCGCGAGCAAATGAACTCGCGAGCAAATGAACTCCGAGCAAATGAACTCGCGAGCAAATGAACTCGCGAGCAAGAATGGAGACTCGCGAGCAGAAATGAACTCGCGAGCAAATGAACTCGCGAGCAAATGAACTCGCGAGCAAATGAACTCGCGAGCAAATGAACTCGCGAGCAAATGAACTCGCGAGCAAATGAACTCGCGAGCAAATGAACTCGCGAGCAAATGACTCGCGAGCAAATGAACTCGCGAGCAAAAATGAGACTTCGCGAGCAAATGAACTCGCGAGCAAATGAACTCGCGAGCAAATGAACTCGCGAGCAAATGAACTCGCGAGCAAATGAACTCGCGAGCAAATGAACTCGCGAGCAAATGAACTCGCGAGCAAATGAACTCGCGAGCAAATGAACTCGCGAGCAAATGAACTCGCGAGCAAATGAACTCGCGAGCAAATGAATTCGCGAGCAAATGAATTCGCGAGCAAATGTCGAGAATTCGCGAGCAAATGAATTCGCGAGCAAATGAGATTCGCGAGCAAATGAATTCGCGAGCAAATGTCGCAGAGCAAATGAATTCGCGAGCAAATGAATTCGCGAGCAAATGAATTCGCGAGCAAATGAATTCGCGAGCAAATGAATTGCGAGCAAATGAATCGCGAGCAAATGATTAAGGACATGAACCAGTGACTATATGTATCAACGTACATGAATTAGCAAGTACATCAATCAGCGTCTGCATAGAGCTAATACATGAATCAGTGAGTACACGAATCAGCGAGTATACGAATTAGGAAATACATGAAACAGCGAGTATACGAATTATAGGAAATACACGAATCAGCGAGTACACGGAATTAGCGATTCCACGAATAAGCGAGCGCATGCGTACCCTGGGGCTGCCATGCACGACGATGGCCTGCAGGTCGGGCTGCGCGGCGAGCTGCGCCCAGAAGGCGTCGCACTTGGCGCGCGCCGACGGCGACTCGCGCTGCAGCCACGGGTGCGCCTTGCTACGGTCCCCGGCGTGCGCGTGCGCGTGCGCGTGCGCATGCCCATGCGCGCGGTGCTCGAAGGAGATGCGCAGGCGGCGATGGCGGGACCCCTCGGGCGCCGTCACGGTTACATTGTGCGCGCCGGAGCGGCCGGACGCGTCGCCTACGGTTCAGGACACCGCACTACATTGCGGTGTTCACAGAGCTACGTTTGAAGCATATCAGCTATTTTGTGTTTTGTCCAATCGGGACTTTACACGTCACAACAGTGACGTCATAACGGTGGCGTTCAGCCTTCCGATTGGATGAAACTGAAACACCTGAAATCCTTCAAACGCAGCTCTTTGAAAACTGCAGTATATACTCAGATGTTTTTTTAACGTGGCGTCCCAAGGTCACGCGTGAAACAGGGAGTGTGAAGGCAGACTCCAAGAGGAAGCGTAAAATTCGGAGCTGGAGTGACGTTACAGGTCCCCATTGGAGTCCTCCTTCCCTCTCCCTTTTTCGCGCGTGACCTTGGGATGCCACGTTAAGAAAACCCAAGTATAGAGTCATGACCTCACCAGCAAAACATTCATGTTCCAAGACATTCATGTTCAAGATATCGAGGTTTAATATTAAAGCAATGTCAATAATACATCGTAACAAACATGCATACATGAATACATGCCTAAATACAGAAGTTTCAAAACGAAACCCGCCAACAAAAACTCGACTTTCCATTTTCACCGTTGGTGACTCATGTAAGAAAATATTAAATTTGTTGAGGTATAAAAATTATTGAAGCTTTTATGTTGATTACAATACTTTCTTTATTCGCAAATGACACTTCGACAACATAAAAAATATCCAGCATAAACATCTAAGTTAAGAATAATATCGGTTTTAAGTAATCCAATTTATTAACATAGTAACATAGATGTTATAAACATTCGAGGTCGCATCCCTACACCACACTAACTCCCACACAATTCAGTGGGTGATGGAAGTGGACGTGGAGGTTAAGGTTGAGTCGAAGTTGTGAAGACACTTCTAAAAATTGACGGAAAAAATATACTTTCCTTTTTACAGATACGTTAGTGCTTGTTATCTCCTTCGATACTCGATATAGACGGCGTAACTTACTTCGATCGAGGGGAACGTGGATACAAGGAAAATTTCAAAACAGTTTAATTATCCTACATGTTCTCTCTTAGAGTAAATTATGAAAGGGAATTTCGAGAGGGAAATATGGACAGACAAACTGAGCCAAATTAATATCTAGTTAGTTTGTAAATAAGTAAATCATAATCAATATTATTTGGTAAAAAATAAAATCATTTATGTACCACGGACGTTATCTGGTTCTAATGAACTCGGGAGAGAAAAAAAGCCACCGCTCGGTTATTTAACCTCATAACGCAATTGTTGTATAGATAACAATTATTTCATTCAATTCAAGAAAAACTCAAATTTGTTAAATTGACGGTATTTAGGTGCAAATTAGTGCAGTTAGTGTGCGCTAACATTAGAATGCACTAGATCTCGATATGAAGGCACTAGATCTCGATATGAATGCACTTCGTCTCCATATGAATTTGATCTCAATATGAGGTTGAAAAAGACATCTTGAGCCGATCCGGTGGCAGAGATCGCTAAGGCAGTAGGGTGTCCTACCCATGTCGGACCGAAGGGTCGCGGATTCGAGTCCCGCCTCGGGCATGGTTGCATTCGTCCTTTCACCCCTTATCATCACCATATCGTTTTACCGTCACAGTTACCATAATGCTAACTCCAATAGTGGTCGCTAATGACCTAGATGTTGATGCGACCTTAAATAAAAATTTAAAAAAATACCTTGTCCGTCTCCCGGAATGTCGTCGAGCGGGTGGTCGGCTAGCGAGCGGCCGCCCTTCTCCGGGAGGCTGTCGGCGCTGGCGAAGGCGCGCGCGTCGCCCCCCGCCGCCGGCGACTCCAACGGCGCGTTTAACGCCTTGAGCACGGCCTCGTCAACGCCCACGCCCACCGACACCTGCCAGGATTCGATGCAGCATTTCGTTGTCTGATTGTTAGTGATTCCGGGCGCATGAACTACTATGGTCATTAGTCCTGCAAATGTAGTGCGTGTGTTTGCTCGGGAGGTGGTGATGGTCTTCTCTAGCTGGATGGCCAGATCAGGTGCCGACCTACCGTCGCCTAGTGGGTTTTCCCCAAACCAGGACTCTCCCACCAGCGGGGCACCGCCCTAGCCGGGACAAGCTCTAAGTCCCCGACCGGTCTCCCGTTATGTGTGGTAGTATAGTGCATATTAGTGTAAGTGTGTGTGTAAGGTGTGAGGATAGGTCAAGGAAGAGGAAGGAAACATCGCGCGCGGTCCGTGGCCCGTTTGCTAGGGTACTGCTCCGGCATTCGCCTGGTGTTGATCGGAGAAACCACGGAAAACTACCGATCAGTGCAACCGGCCAGAACAGCGACTGAAATCGAGTTGGCTGAAAAGCCAGTGTCGAAAATACTGCCGCCGTCGGGACTAGAACCTAGGTCAGAGGCGCTGAAGTGACATCAGTTCACGCACTGAGCAACTTTTCCCGGTGATAATTTCGTCTTAACGGGCGCCTTAACTGCTACGTTCATCACTAGGGAGCGGATTTCTATAATTTTGCGTATTTTTGTCCATTGTTTCAGGGCATAACTAAGTGAAATTCCTTAGTATTTGGCTAGTATTGGATGCTGTGTAGTCTAACATGTTAGCGGATATTTGTTCATATTTGGCCTATTTTTCCTGTTGGCGCAGTGCCTACTCACTGGACCGGTAGCGGTAGCTCAGTGCATCAACAGGTCACTGCAGCGCCTCTGACCGGGAGGTCCTAGGTTCCAGTCCTGACGGCGGCAAGATTTTCGGGACTAATGACCAAGGCAGTTGACGCGCCCGGAAACACGGAAAAACCAATCAACCAACCAAGCAGCCTACTCACTGTCTGAGGACCCTTGGCGTCTCCTTCGGCCAGGGGTGAGTCCACCACCGTGACACTCTTACTGCCCTTCGCTGCGCCGGCCGCCCCGTCGCCCGCCCCGCGGCCACCTCCGCCGCCAGCCGCCGCAGAGCTGCGTTCGCCTACGGCTAGTGATGGCAAATTTTAACAACACATCGAAACATCGCTGAAGAGTGTTCGATGTCCATAAAAACATCCACGCAAAAACACCGATGTTTTAAGTATAAACTAATAAACAAGCCATTTGCGTATCCATTTTTAATTACAGTACGTAAAAGGGATATATTTCATTGTTTCATTACCAGCATGTGGGTAGTATTTAAAAATTATTATCGAATTTAGATAATAAAATTAACAATAAAGAATATCGTGTTTTGCTATAATTTCGTGTTTCGCTGTCGATTCAGACAGTGACACGCCTGGCAATAATATACATTCATAGCTCGAGCAGCACCCAAACTTCCTCAGAGTGCACAGGCGAAATGTGCAGCGTGATAAAGAGGGTGACGGAAAACAACGATATTGTTATGGATTGCTTCTACTCTACAACGTACTTAAACCCCTTTATTAAAAAAAAAAAATACAAATAAAAAAAACAATGTTTTTACAACAAAATATCGATGTGAAGAAAACATCGAAAGCAAAATATCGATGTTAATAAATCGATGTTTCTGGTGGAAAACATCGACTTTTTGCCATCCCTAGCTGCTATTCTACAACGTACCTAAAACCCTTTATTGAAGAAAAAATTCAAAAATCGGTGCTTTTGCATCAAAACATCGAAGTGAAGAAAACATTGAAAACAGAACATCGATGTTCATATATCGATGTTTCTGGTGGAAAACATCGATTTTTTGCAATCCCTAGCTGCTATTCTACAACGTGCCTAAAACCCTTTATTGAAAAAAAAAATTAAAAAATCGATGCTTTTGCATCAAAACATCGAAGTGAAGAAAACATTGAAAACAGAATATCGATGTTAGTATATCGATTTTTTTGGTGGAACACATCGATGGTTTTTGCCATTCCTACCCGCGGCGTGGTCGCTGCCGCCGGCGCTCGCGCGCTGGGAGCCGGCCCTGGCGGAGGCCGCCCCGGCGTCCGCGCCTTCGTAACCCGTCTCGGGAAGCGGAACCAGCGGTAGGTCGTCCCAACCGGCGTCGCCGCGTGCTCTCACCCCTGCGACAGGAAGGCGTTCCTCAGGGTCGCAAATTGTAGCAAAACATCCATACATCATCAAAAGCTTTTCGATGTCGATGAAAACATTGATGCTTAATTGACTGTTAGTGCTTCTGGGCGCATCAACGGCTAAGGTCGTTAGTCTCGTAAGTGTAGTGCATGTTTTCTTTTCAGGAGGTGGCGGTGATTTGTGCCCACTGGATGACTAGATCTGGCGCCGACCTAGAGTCGGTGAGCAGGGTTTTCCATAACCAGGTATCTCCAACCAATAGGACACCAACCCAGCCAAGACAAGTTCTAAGATCCCGACCGGTCTCCTGGCATGTGTGATAGTGTAGAGCATGTTAGTGTGAGTGTGTGTAAGAGTTGATGATACGACAAGAAAGAGAAAGGAAAGATTGCGCGTGGTTCGTGTCCCGTTTGTTAGTGTACTGCTCCGGCTTTCGCCAGGTGTTCATCGGAAAAAACACGGAAAACTACGGACCAGAGCAGTCGGTCATAGAATTGTCCTCCAGACAGCTACTGAATTCGACCTAGCTGTCAAGCTAGTGTCAAGAATCCTGCCACCGTTAGGACTGGAATCTAGGATCTCTCGGTCAGAGGCAGTCCAGTAACGTCAGTTGATGCCCTGAGTCACCTCGCCCGTTAAATGTTTTAAATATGATGAAATATTTCAAAGTGAAATTTCCTACTTCTAATGTGATACATAGCACATCAATATTAGTTTAAACTATATTCTGGCTTAAATTTGACTGTCATATTAATTTTTTAATCAATGTTCTATATAATCAAGGTTAAGATTTCAGTTCAGATTTCAACGATATTACCACGTACAAAATAATAAAAATGGTAACAACACTGGAGAAAGGTCGCAAATTGCAAACGCTTCCGTGCCGGTTGGGGATCGACAACAGTGATAGTTGTTGACTGCGAGCATCCGTAAATAAAACAGACACCGGAAATTTTATTTACACCATTTGACATCATGAACATTATTTTTGAAAACGTGGGTGTTTCTGGACAGATATATAGAGCTGAAAGAAACATCGACAGCAAAACATCAATGTCATAATCTCGATGTTTGTGCTTGAAAATATCCTTCCAATTATCTCTACAACAGGGTGAACGTTTGTTACGTCGGCGTTGCACAGGGTGTTTTACAATTATTTTTTTACATTATTGTATTTTCAGAATCTGCGTGTTTGGATTCTTCAATCATAACAATTTGGATTTTTTATAATTATTTTTTTCTTCTCAGAAACTTATAATTTTAATTTTAAACTGTATAAATGTAATGATAAAACAAAGAAAAACCGTTTTAAGAATCTGATTTGTTTGAGACACGCCACGTTCTGAGGACGATGCTGTTGCTGACTTTTCGATCATTATGCAACAGGCTTCTGGACAAATAACAATGAAGTATATTAGTGGCGTTTTAATAATGTTCATTACATGTGATCCGCAGCTTCCCTCAATATGGTCTGAAAATAATTGAAAATGCCTCAAAATTAGAATAATAAAATTAATTCTCTATCTCCATCCCCACACCGGACGGACTGTCTGTAAATAAAAATCTCTTACATCAATATTTACCAGCTATTTCGAAGCTTTCGTGTCTTAAGTTCAGAAAACGGTGAAGAGCCTTCCTTTCTTCCCTGACTCAATTTTCACCGGTACATTCTCTGCAAACCACTACAACCTCGATGGAAAAGCAATTTTTTGACATCTTTAACTCCCTCCCATAAATATCTCCCTACCATAAATTAAGTCAGAGGATAAATTACATGAGCTTTCAGAGGCAAAATAACGGACTTATAAATCGTACAACTAATACGTTCTTTACTGGAAAAGGTACGAAAATTGGCAAACCCCAACATTCTTCTCGTATATATTCCTTTTGTCGTCTAGTCTTCCTTCCCACAATTCCTTTCTATAAACCCATATACTACGAGGGTCAATCGAAACATAATGCCTCCTATGTTTTAACTTAAATAAAATTAGTTCAGTGAAAATTTGGAATTTGGCACTATTCCACAAATCTTTTTCTACAATCAACTGCAATCGAATCACACAAGGCTGTTCCATACAAACATGGATGTCGGCCATTTTGCCAACAGCTGCAATGCTACCACATGGAGACGCAGAAAGTTACTACTGCAATGAATTGTAAAAGTAGGTTTGAGGAATAGTGCCGAATTCTAATTTTTCAGTAAACTTATTTTATATAAGTTGACAAAAATACCCCGACCTGGATGGTCGAGGTGGCTAAGAGCATGTACCATCTCACCCATTCGGTCCAAAAGGTTTCGGGTTCGAGTCTCGCCTTGGACTTGGTTTTGTCTCTTGTCATGAATGAGTTGTCGCGGAGGTCCTCGCGTTCTGCTGACTTCAGATCAGAGGAGCCCGAAAATATATTGGTGACTAGTGTATTGTTGAATATTCATTCCATCGGAATGTGAAGGCTAACTGGCTAGATAAAAGCATTAGGAAAAACAAACATTTTAAAAAAATAGGAGGCTTCACTTTCTGCCTATCCTACATATCCAACCGTCTCTCTTCTCGCTCCCTTCCCATTCCATCACACTCACCCAGCAATCCAATACTAACGCAGACACTCATTCCCATTATTTTTAGTAGAAAGAGTACCATCAAGAAATCCCACATGAAGAATCTGCTCCGGAATAGATACACATATGAAGACGGAGAACGGGGTTACGCCTTGGGCTTGCACTAGTTCTGAATAATGTACAAAGATCGATGTTCGAAGTACGGGCAGTCAAACGTTAATAAAGTATTGCTGTTCTATTGATGGTGATCACCTAACATTCATAGAAACAAAAACAATTTAAAGTTTGGGAGGAAAGTTAAAATGTTTTGGAAAGCGATAAAAAGGCGTGAAAAATGAAGATTGCTACCATACACATTATCGACGTACTAAAATTTGCAAGCCTAACAGATAGCTCGAAAATGTAATAGCAAACAAAACTAGAGGTGCTACAGAATGGTACAGACTTTCACATAGTAAAGTTTTCTAATTTCCTTGGTGTCGAATGGTACTGTACAGTCTTGCCTCTCCTTCTTGCCTGCTGTCAACTAGCGCCGCACATAGTACATTTTTTGACATTTTCTCATCTTTTCGGTTTCTAAATAGTAGAACCGAAATGTTATTTCAAGAATATTAAAGAAGGTTAAAACCTGGTCTTAAATAACAATTTTCATTGTAAAATTTGAAGCAGATTTTAACAGAATTGCTTAAGCGTTACTGTAAATACGAAATTTGAAGCTTGTTTCCACAGGAATTTATTGAGTTTGCGAAAAACTTCATTTCAAGTCATTGGAAGTACTTCCTTTCACAAATTCAATAATGTATAAAAATTGGTGAAAATTTAACGGCGCGAGAGATATTTAGAAGAAATTATATTTGTATTACTTGTAAATATAAACTTTACGGTTATAAAATAATATATAAAGTTTTTATCCTAAATGATAAGTGTTCTTCCTCGAAGCAGAGAAATAGTGATGTTACATCTGATGTGTGTCAAGAGGTAACTCTTGTTCTGATACAGGAGGCCTTTGCTCGAAAGAGATTAATAGGCTTTATCATTTATTATTTAAACTGTGGACAATCATTTAGATTTATTGTTATTAGTATTTTATTATTTTATAATGTAGTCCTTAATATAATGTATAATATGTCATCCATTTGCACTATTTTTATTGATTAGATAGATAATCACATGTTTAATTTTTTTAAAATAACTATGTACATTAGCCAACAATGTAGAATTATTGTTATTATTATTATTATTGTTGTTTTAAACAATCTTGAAGGTAAGGATTCCCCAAATAATTTTATAGAGAGGCAATTGCATAAATAATGAAAATTTATGCTTGTCTATATAAGAAAAATAATAAAAGTAAAACAAAGAAAGTTTATTCAATTTTCTGTCTATAAAATTATTTGGGGACTTACCTTCAAGATTGTTTTAAAAATATTCCAAAAAAGACAGGCGGATTACATCTTTTGAAGATATTATTATTATTATTATTATTATTATTATTATTATTATAACTATTTCAAAACCATTTTAAGTTACATTATGTTAATGAATAAATATCTTTAGTAGTATGTAACTTCTACTCTTCTGACTCCAGATTTCAAAGAACTATTAGGAGAAATAATAAATATCTAATATCTCTCTATTAATATATCAAATCATCAATTTTTCACAATTGCTTAAATACAATGAAACCTTTGGTGATAATTAGGAAATGGAATTGTTATAAAAATGCAAAATGTGTACATGTTTACACATTTTTTTTAAATATATAGGAAGAAATAGAAAATGTAATAAACTTAATTGTCTATGATAATTGATAAGGAAAAATTCAAAAGAGTAATAAAACACAACGTTTAAGGAAAACCATATAAGTGGTTATTTGCAATAGTGCTTGGCAATACATTAAAAGGACTCTTGTATCCTACTAATGTTAATTACGCTAGTACGCCACTAGTTATTTCGACTCAGTTTTACCATGTAATGAAGCTATGCACTTCTTTGCGTATTTGCTGCCGAAAAAATGTTTTTTATGACTTCTTTTACTTAACATCGTGAAATTCGTGAGAGCACTTTAATTTAAACAATTAACACGTGTAAAAAATTAATAAGACCAGATATTATATTTGAAACATTTTTATTGTATTCTTTAAAAATTTGGACACATGCAAAACTTAAATATTATTAATTCTATTCATCTGACTCATTTCTTTCTAAGGTGATGAAAGAGTATAAACATCACATGAATATTTTTATTTCTGTATAAAAGTTTATGCCGTTCTGAATAAGCGAGCTTTGTAAAAATACGGCTAGTTCCTATTCGTTTAACGAAGAACCACAAACAAAGCTTTTTGCTAAAATGTGAGAAATAGTTTGGCCAAATACGCGGAGAAGAGTGTTACTGGGGTTTGCCTCGAGGGGGCGTCCCTGCTGCGATTACGCGTTTGGCAGAAGTGCTCCATGTACGTACACGGCAACGGCAATGTTGAATGGATGTTGCTGACAAGCGCACGTGGCAAGTGAAAGCCTCGATCCATGGTTGAACTCTCAAACAGGAAAAATCTTCTCACAAAGAAATACGTTTGTATTATCCGACTCTGCACTTTCAGTTGTTTGCATTGTCGATTTCACATCATACAGCAATGCCATCTGCACAAGCTTCGAGTTATGGAATGAACCAGAGCTATTGACACTCCTTTCGAGCAAATAATTCCGACACTGCTGTCGTGCATCACAAAAGGCTCCAAGGAAGAGCTTTATCCACTATTGAACATGTGCTATTTACGAAATGAAACAGTAACATTGTTTCTTCGTATGTAAATAACTGTTGTGTTGTACTCGTATGATAGGTTATTGCAGTATTCGTGAAGACTATTTTTGACAAAATATTTAATTTACTACAAGATTTACCAGTGTATGTGCTGCTACTCACAAAATAAATAATTATGTCAATGAATACAGTACATATAACTACAGCCTTGAAGCAGGGAAAATAAATGGCCGAAACGTTGGCACTATAAATAAAACAAACTTTTATTGACGTACCCTCACGATTCTCCACATATATTTTTTGTGTGACGAGGTCAATATCAACCTAACAACTAGTATGTTACTAATTCCTTTTGCGCGCAGAAATTTAAAGAAAAAATATGCAATGTCCAGCCTGTTGTGATGTGTCTAGGGTTCTAATTATGTTTACATATAATTAGAAAAAATGGAAAAGAGAAATGGTCAGGATTTTAGCAGGATATTTAATTTCCAAATAGACTTACTATATAATGTGTTTTCTTGTGATTGAAGATTTGTTATCGTTTTAAAACGATATGCAAGTCGTATCGTTTTGTTAACATCAGTATCAATATTTCCATTGACAAAGTGAAAGCTAGTGTAACTAAATTCTCTTCGTTTTTAGAATAATCTGCTAAATTGGTGATTCCTGCCAATTGCATCATGTTTGCCCTTCAACCCGAAATATTACGTATTAAAATAGTTTTATTTAGGTACATGTAATTTGCATATTTGTGTAATTCGTAATTACTCTCGTTAATCATCGCTTCACAATTTTCTTACATTAACTGGAAATCAGATTCTTCAAGAAAATGCTCTTCGCGTGTTCTGCTGGCTGGTTTACATGAGCTGGCTGCTGCCTGAAGCCACAATGCTGAAACCTACGCGATAACAAACCATCGGCTGCAAGCGGAGGGAGGTGCGTCGCATGGGTACTGTAAATATCGTTAATCAACCAATGAGAGCAGAGTAGAGTGCTGCCTCATCCCTTCCAGCGCTCACAGTCCTTTGGCTTCGACGCAAGCATTCAGCTCACATGCAGGAAAATAGCACAGCACCGTAGCTATTGCTTCCTGCCTGTTTATAAAGATTGATTTATTAATGTTTCCGGGCGCGTCAACTGCTCTGGTCATTAGTCCCGTTAGTGTAGTGCATGCTTTTTCCCGGGAGATGACGGTGATCTCCCCCCGCTGGATGGCGAGATCCGGCGCCGACCTACCGTCGGCTAGTGGGGTTTCCCCCTAACCAGGACTCTACCACCAGCAGGGCACCGGCCCGCACAATCTCTAAGCTCCCGACCAGTCTCCCGGGATATGTGGTAGTGTAGTGCATGTTAGTGTAAGTGTGTGTGTGTAAGGGGAGAGGATAGGACAAGGAAGAGGAAGAAAAGATCGCGCGCGCGGTCCGTGGCCCGTTCGGTAGGTTACTGCTCCGGCATTCGCCTGGTGTTGATCGGAGAAACCACGGAAAACTACCGATCAGAGCAGCCGGCCGCTAGAAATCTCCTCCAGACAGCGACTGAATGCAATCTAGCTGAAAAGCTAGTGTCGAATATCCTACCGCCGTCAGGACTCGAACCTAGGACCTAGGACCTTCCGGTCAGAGGCGCTGCAGTGACATCAGTTGATGCACTGAGCTACCGCTCCCGGTGTGTTAATAAAGATGTTTCTAATTTTCTTGCGCAGTAGATACCAACGAAATGTAATCAGTTTTATTGAATTAGGGGAAAATAGTATTTTAGGTTTATTGTCAATTTAAACAATAAACATTTTTGCATTATATTCATCACCGTCTTGGGGCTTTTCTGTTATCCGTTGACGATCCCTATTAATACCACTGATTTTTACACCCTGGAGTCCCTCCGCAGTGATTCGTAAGCCCATTTAGGCCGGGCATTGACCCCTGCTGCTTGTGGCTGATAAAACGTTTACAAGAAGGGAGGTTTGGAGGCGGCCAGATGGTCACATTTAATGATTGAAACTTTTACCAAAACATCTATAGGTCGCTAAATGGTTTCCGGTGTCGATGAAAACATTGACGGAAAAACATCGTTTTAATTGCAGACTAATAAACCTACTATTTTCCTATCCATTTTAAACTACACTACGTAAAAGAGATATATTTTATTGTTTGGTTACCGGCATGTTAGTAGTATGTGAATACAAATTATTATCGAATGTAAAGAATAAAATTAACGTTAAAGAAAATCGTGTTTTGCTACTTTACTCTTCAGTCACTTCCATTCCTACTCCATCGAAGTAAAACCCCTAATATACCCTCAGATTCCACCGGCGAAATGTTCAGGGTGATAAAGAGGTTGACGCAAAACAACGATATTGCTGTGGATTGCTGCTATTCTAAAACGTGCTAAAACCATTTATTAAAAAAAAATCGATGTTTTTGCAACAAAACATCGATGTGAAGAAAACATCGAAAGCAAAATATCGATGTTAATATATCGATGTTTCTGGTGGAAAACATGGATGTTTTTTCCTATCCCTAGTGACAATGCGGCCGGCCTTGGTATTGTCACGTGACGGTCACGTTGTGATCCGGCCTTTAATCCCATTACGGAGCTTCTTTATACTTAAAAAAAATATATTCTGTCACTTTAATGTGACAACGGTTCTCTTTTGAGCCAACGTTTTGGTGTAAGACGTGTTCTGGAGTAATCCTCCGTTAAACTTGATTTCCTTGCCTTCAGTTGTCCTTTCGCTCATCATTTGGGGGGACGAGGTTTCAACCCTCAACCTCCGCGATTTACACGGAACAACCTTGAGTCTGTGTAGCACCGTATAATTTCTAACGCAGCAAAATAATTTCCTGTTTCTATGTCAAAATACTCGCGAGCACACAAGACGCCTCGCTCTTGGAGAATCGGGTTACTTAATCCGGCGTCCCGTGGCAAATGCCAATGTTAACCATGTGTCCAAAATGATCCGTTTATCGTGACTCATACACACAACTCTTATCAAAAACGTACTGGTAAACCTGCAAATTAGCGCAAAAATTGCAAATTAGGTATGGATCGCTCTTTCGTCAAGACATTTCCATTTCCATAAACTATTAAAAGCTTGAAGTGTCATGGATACAGTATGGTTAAAGTATCAAATTGTTTTGGGACTAACTATAGAACAATTGTGATGTATAAAGGGGATCTCAGAATAAATGGGATGCATTTCTAGGGGTTGTAAGTGATCACGTTTTGCTAATGAGCATGTGGGAAATTTCATTTTGCAGAGTTACATATACTAAGCATGTCTTTGATTTTCAGGCAACTCCTTATGTCCTGGTAAGCGGCAGGTGACGATCTAACTCCCACTAGGATATTTCTTGAATCTGTCGAACATCTATGCATAGGAGGTTGCCTAGCAATAAAGATCAAATGGCACTTGTGTAACTCCATTACATGAAATTTCTAACTGTAAGTTCATTGGTACAAAGTGATGAGTTTAGACCCCTCTACATGATATATAAATTTGTAACATTTATTCTTAAACACTCTGTAGATAATTTTTAAACATATTTCAGTAAAATGTCAAGTATGAACATCAGTATATCATTGCATAGTCTATACCCTCTACAAGCGCGCTTCAAAGTATCGCGTAGCAAGCTATATCACTTGCTATTGCTCTTTATTATTAAACCGAAATTATTAAAGGTGTGTTTCTTTTCTTTCACAGGAAATGAATTTAATTTGTATTGGCAGTAACTGCACTTACATGAAGATAAAGAAAACACATCAGAATGACCGAGATCTTGGAGGTAAAAGTTAAACTGTTTAACATTTTTTAAAATAAAAGTAACATTTATGTTTCTCCGAGTATCAGAAATATACCCAATCTAACAATTTAACCATACCTTCCAATTTATATGCGAAATCGCCACTGTTTCTTCAAAAAGAAGATTGAGTATGCAATTAGTGGCTTATAACGCTTGGCGTTACTGTCTGGCCGGACTGCAGGGCACGCTGTCCCAGCACGTTGCTGAGCTACCAAGTACTTCGTATTCCCCGCCATTGTCAACTAGTCTGCCTGGGCTGCCATCTGTGCAATGAAGCGGCAACTAACTGAGCAGCCTGTGCTCTGGCGTCAAGTGCGCAAAGCTCTGACTGTGAAGATTATATTTTATGCTTGTAGATGTCGCTGAATCTACAAATGCAGCTTATTGTTGGAACATTTTCCCTTCCCTATACCACTTACTGTACGGAGATCAAAAGTATTGGAATCACCTCAACAATAAGATCTTGTATTTCCGGTCGCAAAATCCATGAATTAAGTTCTTTTGATCTGTAACTTCACTCACAGTCAGGATTAACCTGTATTAGTGCTGTTCCAAAAGCGGCTAAGATTACTGGTGGCGGTGAATACTTACTTACATTGGATTACCAGAAAATAAGGATGTCTGTATGAAAATACGCATCACTCATACCTCTGTCAGAGGCTTGAGTTGATACTTGGTAAGCACATCAAGGAGAAAGCTCTATTTGTACCGTTCTTCAGATCATTATATTATAATGTTTAGGAGTCTTTATACGAAACCCCTTGATATTTTCAAAATTTCCTGAAAAAGGACCGCAAGTGATTTCTATTTTTCTTTTTCTAGAATTGAGAAAAGTGAATTTACAATTCAGATTTTCATTTGAACCTCTGAAACTTCGAAAATTACGAAGTTCAAATGTGTCATACACCTCCAATATTAAGGACATATTTTATTATGAATAATTAATCAATCAATTTTAGATTTTTAAATGATTTCATCGTGATTTTCGTACAATTATCGGTAGTTAAGTAAGAGCATTAAGAAAAGGAAAAGTTTCAGAATGCCACTCACTTCCACTACTTTTCAAACACGTTGCTGGTGACAAGAATCAATTACAAACATTCAGCTATCGTATACATATTTAGTAACATTGTTCATGCCTGTTAACTTCAAGATCTACGTAAGATACTTCAAGGTAACAAAGGATGAAATGTAGTTTCTTAGACGCTTTGACGAATATTACTTACTAGAATTAAAGTAGAGTAGGCTACTAGAGTAGGCTTACTAGAATTAAAGTTACATACCCAAGAAAATTACCTAAAATCTATTCTAAACGATCGATTGAACTGTTGGCAAAATTTCTTCAAGTATGTAAGACATAAGAAAGGGAACAAAGAAAATATTCCAGCGATCTGCGGAGCTGACGGTTCGTTAATTACAAATGACAGTGAAAAGGCGGCTTGTTTAAATAGGCATTACGCGTCGGTTTTCAAGCCGAAGGATCAGATTTCAGTAAATAAATCAACACCCGTTATAGAAACCTTTAGAGTCGATGCAGGAATTATTAGAAAAAGGATTGCAAAAATTAGGAAAAATAAATCTGTAGGTCCTGACGGAATACCAGGAGAAATATTGAAATTGGGAGGGGAAGCCATGATTCCTTACCTTGCTAGGTTAATGGATGTCACTGTAAATAATAATACGATTCCTCAAAATTGGAAAGAGGCAATTGTAGTGCCGATTCACAAGGGAGGAGACAAAAGGATTGTTAATAATTACAGGCCTATAAGTTTGACATCAGTTGTATGCAAGCAGATGGAACACATGATTGCGGAATATATTAGACGAGTCTGGAATAAAACCGACTGGCTTTTTCAAAATCAACACGGTTTTCGTCCTAGCTATTCGTGCGACAGCCAGACTATTTCTTTATGTCAGGACATAGCAGATTCATTAGACGAAGGGAGTAGGGTAGATGCAGTAATATTAGACTTTTCTAAAGCATTTGATCTGGTTCCACATGGCCTTTTAATTGAAAAACTGTCAAAACTGGATTAGATATCGAATAATCTTGTGATAAAAAATTTCTACGGGCCGAACTCAAGCAGTCGAATAGGTGAAAACACTCGGAGTGTGTTAGGGCCATTGCTATTCTTAGCGTTTATTAATGATATTGCAACTGGAATAAAATCGAAAGTTAGACTTTTCGCTGATGATTGCATAATATATAGGAGTATTGGCGCGTCTTCGGATGAAAATGTTTTACAGAACGATCTTAACTGTTTATGGAACTGGGCGTGCAGAAATAAGATGGAATTAAATCCGGAAAAGAGTAAATTCATTTGTTTTACCAAATCTCGCTCGAATGTACACTCGAATTACAAGTTAGGAACTAACGATATACCGCGTGTAAAAAACTGTAAGTACTTGGGTTTGGTCCTGCGTAGCGACTTGGGTTGGTCGGATCATATTAACAATACGGTCAAAAAATCATGGAGGGCGCTACACTTTGTAATGCGCATTCTAAAAAACAGTAGTTCGAATGCCCGATCCTTGGCATATACTTCACTAGTTCGTCCTATTTTAGAGTACGGAGCGGCCTGCTGGGACCCGTACAGAAAAGGGCAAATCGAGGCGTTAGATAAAATTCAAAAACGGGCCGGGAAGTTTGTAAATCATGGAAGGACGAGATGAATGGGAACCCTTATCTAAGAGACGGGAACGGGCGCGTTTATGCGTAATGTACAAGACATACAAAGGGGACTCAGCATGGGCAGACATCAGTAAAAGATTACAGAAATCTGATTATAAAAGTAGAGGAGACCATCCCTGGAAAATACGATGTAGAAAGCAAAGAACTGATGTAGGCAAGTTCTCCTTTGTGAATCGTACTATAGTAGATTGGAACAAACTACCTGCAAAAGGACTAGAGACTCTTCCTTCTAATGTAGTGAAATTTAAAAATATACTTAATTCTATGTAGGTCATCATTAATAGCACTGGGACTTTTATTATTATTATTATTATTATTATTATTATTATTATTATTATTATTATTATTATTATTATTATTATTATTAGTTTCATTATTATAATCGTTAGTATTATTAATAATAGGAGGGGAGGGGAGTGTAGTGCAGCGCAGTGAAATGAAGTGAAGTGAAGTGAAGTGGAGTGAAGTGTTAGAAAAGCTATAAGTCAACATATAGATAACTCAAAATTAATTATAACTAGGATATTAATCTCTAATTCTAATTGTAATTATATTTGTAAATATTCGTAATAGTTTTGTAATTGTATATCTAATTGTAATAATGTTTGCCACCGAGCATTAGCTCAAAGCGAACTTTAATAAATCTATCTATCTATCTAATATTTAAGGTGTATATCAGCAGTTCTAAACATTGTATCAGCATGCAGAGGAAAATGTATTGATAGAATATAATTAAACTCTACAACTCTTTAAGAAGATTCACTTATAATGTGACAATCCGCCTGCAAATATGCATCCAATAAAAATAACTGTGTCGTGGAAAATATACTGAAGCAGGACGACGAATTTGCAAATGTAAATTCTTTGGTAGGCTAATCGTTATCGACCAAATTCCCAAACATCGAGGAACATGTTGGGTTTCTTTAGTTCCGCAATTCGGGTTGTAACTGACGTTTTGGTTGGGGCATTATATATTTCCTTTTATTCTAGGAATACTCACAATAATTAACGTTATTTTTCTAATTTTTTTCGCATCGTACTTTATCGTCTTATTGTATACGTGATAATTGTAATGCCGTGGGGATTTTTCGATTGAAAAACTCGTATTTTGCGATCTCAAATTGACAATGTGGGTAAATCTTGTTCCTAAATGCAGTAAATTACTTCCTCTACCTCATTGCGTAGTCAGAATTTACATTTTGTGGGTACCAAAAAGTCGATTATCATTAAAACGCCCCACTATCTGTCCGTCCGTCCGTCAATCAATCTATCTGTCAGTCTGTCCAACTGCCCGCCTGTCTCTGGTCAACGCTAGCACATAAACCATTCAGACTATTTTCTTCAAAATTGAAATTCCTCAATCGATTCACAGGAACTCAAGGTCAAGATTGAAATGGATATTTTGATAGTTCATGGTACTTTGCATGAAGCCTCAACATTTTCAATTTTTTTCTCATTACTCCAAATTGTTTAATTTAACTTTGGCCTTGGATTTAAACGACCCTTAAAGTAGTTCTTGCCTTATTTTCGTCGAAATATCTGAATTACCGAAAATCGCAACATATTTCGGAGTCTCTTTCAAATACAATATTGAAGATAAAGACATTTTCTTGAAGTCTGTTCTTCAATGACCGTTCTTTCAATAATTTCCAGTACAACTCTTCGAAAATATGAGTAGTTTTCGCGTGAGTTTGCATGAAAGACAGGCAATGTTTAAATAATTACTTTCTCAGAATAAGCTTCAAATTTTTTCTTCAAATTTTTCCCTCTTATATAGCAAAAGACGTTAAAAAATTGGAGCTGGCCGCATTTTCGGCGAAATCTCTGTATAGTAGGATGATGCATTATTTTCATTTGCATTCATCTCTTAATCATCTGTGAATGTACAGAATTTATTTTGAGTGAATCTTCACATGAAATATCTATGCCTACTTCAAAATTTTATACAAAATTGGCTTCAGTTTCTTCTCCACGATCTACATTCACAATTACTCGCATTATTTCCAATAAGTATCACTTATCAGAACTGATTATTTTAAAATATTAGAATCACATTGGACATAAAGTGTTTGGTGTTACCGATTTGAAGGTGAATGTAAGATTCCCGACGGTGAGCTTATCGTTAGAATTTTCCACAATCATTTGGAGGTCTTGCAAGGAGATCGTAGGTACGGTGGAGGTCATACGTACAAACAAAAGATATGTTCACATACTGTCTTCTCCAGCTGTGACGAAAACGAGTGAGTTCCAAAGACACAAAAGACATTTCAAGGAAGATAAAGTGATATTACTACGGAACGACGCATTTTAATATAATTAGTAATTTGAATGTTAGGTAGAAAGTTCAGTAAAAAGTTAGTAAAATGTATGTTTTATCGCGGAAAGCGGCTGTGTTAATCCCCCAATGCACGGTGATATCCAACACCGACCTACATGTCACATTGCGGAGAATATCTCCCCAAGCGGGCCACTGGACAGGGTCCAGCCCTAGGCTCCCGACTAATCTCCCGACGGATCTTCCGACGTGTGTGGTGGTGTAAAACTTGTGCATGTATAAGTAAGAGGAGAGGACAAGGAAGAGGAAGAATTGATTGCGCGGTCCATGGCTTGTTTCTTAAAGTGGTTCGTAGGTCTGTTCCGGCATTCGATTAGAATTCATCGGGGAAAACTACTGATCAGAGTAGCCGGCCGCTATAATTCTCCTCCAGATAGCGACTGAGTTTGACCTAGCTATTTAGCATGTGTTTAAAATCCGCACTGTCGTGACACGAACTTAGGGGAGTTGCTTCAGAGACAGCGGGAATGCAGGACTTAAGATGTAGTAAGTCGGTTTGAAATTTTTGAGTTAATTATGAATTGTGATCTTAAGTATGGAAAGTAATACTTCTGTCTCAATTTCTATATTTTGCTGTAGGAGCAATTCACCGTGTGAGTTACATTTTTTGTTTAACGTTATTTATTAACTTAAATTTAATCAATTAACATTGTCGATAGTTTATTAATGGTCTAGCGGTTAGCATATCGGACTGCTAGACCCAAGTTTGCGGGTTCAAACCCGATCGAAGCCGTGGATTTTTAAGGGCGAAAAATCCTTCGTACGCCTTCCTTCGGAGGGGAAGTAAAGCCGGCTGTCCCATGTTAGTACATTTACTGCATGTAAAAGATCCTCAAGCCTAAATGACGCCTCTGAGCTAAATTCAAATCGCCTGTTTCGTCGCCACCTTCGTTCTCCCCTAGTAGGTGAAAGGAGCGTAACGAAATTTGCGTGGTCAGACGGAAGAGCAGGCTTCATGGCCTGAGTCTCGCCACGTAAAATAAGGCAAATTCAATTCAATTAATATCACTTTCATTATTATATTGACTTCGACAAATGCCAGTACGTTCGGTAGTTATACGAGTTAACATACAGAACCTTTCATAACAATCGTTTTTCCCTTATGAAAACTATTTTCTAGGTTCACTTAGCCCGTGCTAACCATGGTAAATTTTACTCACCCCGCCGCGATTTTGTTCCGTACTCCCGTGCCCCTATTTCCTGCCAATTCTCCGTCTAGAAATGCTTCTGTTACTCAGTTTTCCTTCCCCCTTAATGCAAAGTAGTCGCCTGCTGCGCTTTGTTTAGATTCTGGAGTGGTCATCGTTAGCTTTACTGTAAGCATTTTTGTGAGTATATATTACTCATGCTTAGCATTCATGTAATGTGTTTCGGTAAAATATTATTGCACTTTGGTTATAATCGGTGGTATTAAATTAAACTGTTTACTATATTTATATTGCCTTTGGAACTACAATTATTACAGTACGGTTCACAGGTTAAGTTCTCTGTATTTTTTGCCAATAGACCTAAGCGATGGAAGATGAAGAGAGAATTCGGCTTGTATTAGACGAGCTGGATGAGGAAGACGAAGATGAAGAAGATGACTGTGAAAATCTCAACAGTGATAAATACGACAGCGAGTTAGACCCAACTTTTTGTCCTGGTGATAAAGAACCTGTTCAAGTGGAGGCAATAATGAATACTGAGAGGGAAAGGAATGAAGAATCAAGGAAAAAGACAAAGAGATAAGTATATGGTTTACATCGCCACAATCGAAGATATCTGCAAAGAAGTGAACTCGTGGCTCATAGCAAAGTCGCAAGCCTTTCACCACCTCCGGGTTCGATTCCCGTCGAATCTCATGTGAAATTTGTTCCAACAAAACGAGTTCAGCTGCTTCACAAGGGCTAGTCCAACCCCCTGTGAAGTGTCCTAAACCCTACCCCTATCCTTCCTAATTCTGGCCGCTGGATAGTGACGCAGGAGCGCGCGGTAGGAGGCGCGTACGCGGAGATGCTACCTGGCGGTCCTCTTGACAACCGACTACGACGAGACGCGACAGACAATGTTAACGGAGGATTACTCCATAAAACAAGCGCAGTAAGGGAGGATTACTCCGAGAAGCGCAAAGCGCTCAACGCCCCCCAAGGGGCTTGGAGACGCGTTGCGTCGAAGTAAACGCAACAAATTTAAAAAAAAGAAGTAAATGCTCTATTAGGATTGATAATTCTCTCGGCTGCTCTCAAGAACAATCATTTGTTGGCAAATACATTATTTGACAGTCAGTACTCGGTGATTTATATGGTCCAGCTAAGTCAAGAGAAAGGTTTAAGTTTTTTATAAACTGTTTGAGATTCGATGACGCTGCATCGAGAGCAGAAAGATGAGCTGCTAATAAATTGGCACCTATAAAATATATTTGGGATATATTTGTGTCAAACTACACATAAAATTATAAACCAAGTTCAAATTCTACCATCGACGAGCAGCTTGTTGGCTTCCGTGGCAGATGCCCTTTTAGGGTTTTCATGAGAAACAACCCAATAAGTATGGCCTGAAGATAGTCATGCTATGTGACAATGCCACGAAATATATGTACAAAGCCACTATGTATCTGCGGAATGAGTCAACTCCTGAAGGAGTAGTAGTTTCCAGCCACTTTGTGGAGAAACTCGTTGAAGATATGAATGACAGCCATAGAAATATAACCATGGATAATTGGTTTGTCAGCGTACCGATTGTTCACAAACTTTTTCAAGAATATGGTCTGTTCTTGGCACAGTTATGCAAAATAAACCAGAACTCCCTCCAGAATTAGTTAACTTGAAATTCATGAACAGAGAGTGGATTCATCTCTTTTCTTGTATTCTGGGGAGCTAACTGCAGTTTCTTTCAAACCAAAAAGCAAACTTGTAACTCTGCTCTCAAGCATGCATGATGAACCATCGGTTGAAGGTGAGTCGCAGAAACCTGAGATTGTTATCACATACTACCAAACAAATGGAAATATTTCTATAATGATAAATTGAAAATTATTCCTGATATACGTACACCAATTTTTCAAGAAGTCACACGGTGCAACTCGAATTGACCTGTCAAGGCAACAATTTATGAAGTTGCACAAGTTGTTAGCAGATCCGTGGAGAATGCAAAGAATTTCTTCGCCCAAGCTCAGCAAGAACATACAAACGACTATACACAAAGCGCTGGGAACATTACAAAAATCGGAACCTGAAGTTCAGAAAGGTTCAAGAAAGTATTGCGCCATGTGCCACTACACGAAGAGGAGGTACACAACAACTTACTGTACTGTATGTAAAAAACCAATTTGCGGTGAACACCAAAAGAAAGTATGCAATTCTTGCACATGAACTAGAAAAATCTTCTTGAATTCCCATTCCATTTTATGTGCTTTTTCATTTTTTCTATGTATTTGTTTTTTTTATCCATTTCAACTGTAAGTGTTCAAAATACAATGAATGATATAGTTTTGCATTAAAGAATATGTGCACTATAGGAATTTAATATTACTTATACAATTCGCCTTAACCTTAAAACGAGTGAGAAAATTTTACTCAACGTTATCATTAAGCAATATACAAATTATGGTTACCTTTCTATGGTTAATTAACTATGCTTAACGATTTACAGTTACTCTGTTCTCACAATTAAATACTAACAGTTACACTTATTACTAGAGAACGGAATTTATTGTAATTAAAAATGCAATATATATATATATATATATATATATATATATATATATGTACTTATGTTTTAGAAAACATGTAAGGAAAAAGAGAAATTATGTAAAGTAAATATTCATTATTGTGTTTAAAATTGTTCTTTACGAGCATTTTCCGACCATAAAACGTCGCCGATCAGTCCTTAACAAGGATTCGGAGTAGCTGAAAGTAGGTTCTGTCTCCACTGAAGTAATTGTACTCTAGACTTCACCACATGTGCCAGTGAACAGTGGAACCGTGTAGCGAGTGATGGTTCCCAAGGGAGTGTTCAAGGGTATATACCCCTCCCTCCAAATTGAACATCGCTGTAAGACAATTTACCGTAAAAATATTTTAGTTTTTGATCGAGTAACGAATGTGCGGTTTGAAACAAAAGCAAGAACATAGTTGAAATTTCTTTTGTTCACAAAAATACACCATGCTTTATTCAGAGTACGCGGTAAGCGGAGAGGGGGGGTAAGTTTGACAATTCATGGAGAATATATGGTCATAGAAGCGTAGCTGTACTACATTTGATTTGTAAGAAAGATGATTACGCAAAATATATTACAAACGTGCATCTGAAATGTTCCGTTTCGACGTATAAATGTATTAAAAGCAAGCGAAATATGTTGTAACTGGTAAAATATGTAAAAACATGTAATTATACCAATATATGTAAATAAAGTAAAATAAAAATAGTTCTAATTCATTCAGAATGTCTTGTGAACTCTAAAAAATATAATTGAATGCAGGAATCTAATTTCTGTAAAATCATGGAATCCGTTCCCTATTTATCACATACGTCATTGGGTCTCTTCTTATTTAAAACATGGTATCTTAGGCTTGATCTTCATATTTTTTGTTTCTTTGATGAATTCATTGCTTTGCAGCTCACAATAATATGTCAAATTTAATTGAGGCGTAGAATTTGCCAGACATCTGGAATATGCCTGCTCAATTTCATCGATTGTTTTGAATATTTTCGCCACAGATCCAGTTCATTGCATTCTTTCACTACACTCCTTCCAAAGGGGAAGCGCTACGGCCACACTGGTCCACATTACCGACGTACGGCCCGTCTTCCTCCGTCTCTGTTAACCTTCTCCCTCTCTGCCCCTGCGGTACGCCAGCCGAGCACGGCGCGCGCGCATACTCACCGGGTGGCACGCATCGGGAGCGCCGCCGGTGCAGCGGGCCCGCCGCCCGCCGCCCGCCGCCCGCCGCCCGCCGCCCGCCGCCGCCGCCGCCGCCGCCCGCCGCCCGCCGCCCGCCGCCCGCCGCCGCCGCCGCCGCCCGCCGCCCGCCGCCCGCCGCCCGCGTCTCGCCCCTCACACCTCTGCACCGGCCGCCCACAAACCCTCAAAGAGGTACGCAAGGGGAGAGGAGAGGATATCATATGACGGTCATATTGATAGGTACGATAAATTGTTGGTGTTTTTGGGTGCGTTATCTGCTAAAGTCTTTACCGCTGTTAGTGTAGTGCATGTATTATCGCAGGAGGTATTGATGATTTCCTATCTCTGAAACGGCGAGATCCGGCACCGACCAGCATGTCGACTTGCGAAGTTTTTCTCCAATCCGATATCTCCCACCAGCAGGGCACCTCCACAGCCGGAACCAGTTCGAAACTCCCGCCTCGTCTCCCGTCGTCTGCGGTGGTGTAGTGCATATAAATAAGAGTGAGGATAGGACAAGGAAGAGGAAGGAAAGATCGTGCGCGGTCTGTGGCCCCTTTTGCTAAGGTACTGCTCCGGCATTCGCCTGGCGTGGATCGGAGGAACCACAGAAAACTATCAACGAGAGTATCCGACCGCAAGAATTCTCGTTCAGAGAGAGTGATGGGGACGTGGTGGAAATGGTGGTGGCGGCTGATGGATACGAAAGGAGGGACGTGGATGCGATCTGCGGGGGCTTGCGGGGGTGCGGGGCCTGCGGGGCCTGCGGGGCCTGCGGGGCCTGCGGGGCCTGCGGGGCCTGCGGGGCCTGCGGGGGCGCGGGGGCGGGCAAGGGCGGGAAGGGCGGCCTAAAGAGGCAGAGGCGGCTGCGCAGCGGTGCGGAGGGGCTGACGGCGGCGGGGGCGGGGCGGGAGCGGGGCGGGGGCGGCGGCGGGGTTGGCGAACGTGCACGATCGGAATCGCGCAGCAGCAGGTGCGCCCCTGCCACGTGCGGCTTCCGCTTCCCCTCGCGGCCTCTGGGACGACGCGACACTTCGCCACTCACAAGCACGCCCACGAACGGACGCATTTCTAGTACACGAATAAAATCAGCGCTACTGAGAGAGGTTTCGTCGGGAATAGAAGAAATTATTCATTTGAAGTTTTCCTCATGTACTCTTGTGATTTGGTTATATGATTCCTCGAATCTATTTCAGTATATTGTAAATTTTTTTTTCTATTCATCAGATTTTCGGTGACATTAACAGTCCACAATAAATTTCCTTCTCATATAGTCTCCCTTTACGTACATTTTTGATCGTTTGGCAAATAGGTGATAATAATAATTGTCTCGTTATGATTCATTTCGTATTTCTCACTCTACTACCATACGTTTCATTGAAAACCTCCCCATAACATTCTATGAAAACTGTTCAGAAACTCCAATACTTTCAATTATTGTTAACCCGGCTGATCCATGTACTATCAAACCTAGTTTGACGTGAAAACCAGAATTCGAAAAGTTCGGACGCGGTAGTATGTAGGTTAGGGTGTCCCTTATATGGCAAAAAATTTTTTTTTTCAG
Organism: Teleogryllus oceanicus; assembly: GCA_964035755.1. Lineage (NCBI taxonomy): Eukaryota > Metazoa > Arthropoda > Insecta > Orthoptera > Gryllidae > Teleogryllus > Teleogryllus oceanicus. The sequence goes on from CAXIVR010000009.1 coordinate 43,200,874, forward strand.
AATTTCGAAACGCATACCCTCTACTTTTTTTATAAATGCCAAAACGTACTTAAATATGAAATTTCATATTTGTAGCATGATTGCAACCCGTGCCGACCGAGCTCTAAAGTTTAATAAAAAATGGTGTTTTGACCTAACATTTTGGTTTGATCCAAAACTAATTAAAATGCAACAAATAAAGTAAATATGAGTAAAAATAAAATAAGATCAACATAAACTTTTATTTAAATACAAATTATAATAATAATTAATTAGGTAACTTCTCTTTAGTGTAGTTTTTACAGTCTGGATACAGATTTCTATGTTCCTGAACACAACGCAACAAAAATTGTTTTTGCTCTTCTTCAGCCGTGATAAGTCCATTAAAATCTTGCATTAATTTAACAGCTCTTTCAGCATTGTCATTTACGACCTTCAAACGAATTATTTGTCTTCTAGCTTCCAAAAAAGTAGGATTGTCACCCCAAGAAGATACATCTTCCCGAAGAAAACTGTCGTCGATCTGCAGTCAAGATAGAAATTGTTTGCTTCTTTGAGTCACAAAATCATCCAGCGTCGTAACTGAAAGAAAGAAAAAACAGTTCAAATAAGCAAAAACTAAGCCACGAAACTTTGAAAAAACAAACAAGAAAATATTAAGCTTGCTAAACAAATTTTGCGTAATTTCTTCCTTCGATGGGACATAGCGTTTAGCGGAATCTGAACTTTCGTCTCTGTTTAAATTATTAATCATTTTTGTCTTGATTTTGGAATCAACTTCTTCATCAAAGAGTGATAACATGACTGTTTCTTCACGCAAATACCCTAAATGATGAACAAACTTGCTTATCGCCTTGGAACTTATCGCGTCTACTTTTTCGTATTCTTTTAAAGCTTTCAAAAACACAAGTCTTGGTTAGGTGCTTTTAATTGCCACTGTGCATTCGAGCCAAAGTTTAGTATACAAGGTGACGATAAATAAGCAAACGTCTTGTAGAGCATTTTTGTCCTTTGCAGTAATTTTAAGTTGCGATTGAAGCAAACATATTTTTATAGAATAGATCGCCCTAGCCATCCATCGCGCTTGATGCAAAGCTCCGGGGGTGTTAAATTTGGAAAATTTAAGTGTCTCCAGTTTTCTGTATTATGTGATGTGAACCCTCAAGAGAAGCCATCAATCATCTCAGAAGACCATCCGAGAAGAAAACACATCAATAGTTTATAAGGTTTATTCATGTAAATAGGTTTAACATGGTACCATATGAATAACTTTTTTCACCTTAATTTCTCTTAAAAGGTAATAGTTTACAGTTGAACTGTGATCTCATGGCCATGAGAAGGGTTTGAAAACCTGAGATTTTGTTAGTAAGAGCTAAGTTTTTGCCTCAGTGTGATCTGAGAAAAAATTCTTGTTTTATGCAACAATTTTTTCTCATTTCAAAACAGGTTTTTATTTATTATAAGAGAACCACTTGTTCTACCGGATTCTTATATCAAAATCCGGAATCTACATTAAATTTAGGACTATTTGGACACCTCATTTGCCTCTGTAGCTTCAGATTTAATGTTTTTTGATCAATTTAAAATATTTTTTCTTTGCCTTCAGAAGAGCAGTCACAGTGCCTGCGGACTCTAACAGGGTTCGCTGGCATCGCTCAGGTGTCGGAAGGGTCACATACCCTGCAGGCGCTACCTTTACGCATTCCTTGGCAAAGAGGTTCCAAATAGTCGATCGATACTCCCCACTAATGCGACCCCCCTCCTCGTGGCTGTTACCCCTTCAGCAGCCCTATAAAAGGCGTGCGCATCTCGCGCACAGCGCTCTTTCCCTTTTTGTGTTTGTTTTTGCGGTCACGTTCTGTGACGTGCCTTTGGTTTTTTTGCAGAGCCCGGCTCCCTCAGAGTCGTTACTATGATCAATTTTGTAAATAGTACGTTTTAAATTAGGATATAGCACCACTTTCTGTAGTTAGTTACATAGATCAGATCAAATTATGAAGATGAATTAATATTGTTTCTCATTTCGTCAGTGGTGCCTGAGCCATGGTTGTTGTTTTATTGTTGGTTCCCTTTGAACCAAACAATACTTTAATGAAATTGAGTGCATAGATGTATGTAATTTGTTGGTAATGTATGGACTTGGAAATGGAACTCTTAATTTGAAATGATTATGTTGTTAATGAAGTGTTAATGATTTACTAACGCTTGTGTTGTTTGCAGCTTGTTTACTTCGAATGTTATGTTCAATGTATGTCGCTGGCCTCCGATTGGTGTGGAGGTTCGGCTAATGTTCTGCACATTATTTATGAATGTTGTTAATGTTGCAGTTCCTGCCATGAGTAAGACGGCACTTGGCCGCATTTGGCAATTTATGGAAAGTTGCTCCCGCTGAGAGTAAGACGGCGCTTGGCCGCATTCGGCACTCGGGAGACTACGAAAGGCGTCTGCTAGGCCCGTGCGGTAGCTCGAACCGCGGCCCTTGGTTGCAACGTCACGGTCCCGTAGCCGGCAGAGAAGTCGGCTGGGCTACAGCTGTCACCGGCACCGAGCGATGGGGTCACTTGCCGACCTTGTCTTCGTGGCATGTTGATCGGCGCTCGTGTCAGGGCACAGCTTTGTTCGGCGAGTAGCGGGCGGGCGCTTTGGACCGCTCACTCTCGCCTACGTGTAAACTTGCTGCATTCCTATGTTGTATTGTTACGTAAGGTATAGTAAGAAATCCATTTCCAAGAATTTTGGTATTACGCACTCCTATGAAAGTTTGTTCCATGGCTCATAAGTAATTCTGTTTCTCACGAATGTTATGTACGAAAAGAAGGCCAAAATACGGCTTCTTTAGCAAATTTGTTTATGTATGTTTCTATCTACCTTGTCCTAAATTGGGCATTCTGAGGTAGATTATAAGACAGTAATTCTGTATGTGTCAGCGCAATGTTGTTGAAGCGCTGCTAAGTCTACGTGTTCACCTTTTTTGGGTTTATGTTTGAATTTTCAGCTTCCTCGCCCTAAAGTGGGTTTTGTTGAGAGGTCGACTGAAATTGTTAATTCTGTATGTCGGCGCATTTTGACGCGCCTTTGTTCATGTGAGACGGCCTCGACCGTCCTTCAATCTTGCTTTGTAAATTGTAATTCTGCTTTGTTTTTCCCGCAGCTGCTTTAGAACCTGCGTATCAGGAAAAACTAATTTATGTAAAATTGTTTATTGAATAAATGTGTTATGTTGAAAGTTATTTGATTGTCATATCTCCTGATTTGAGATCCTATAAAGTTGTGATACCTTTTCATTTAAAACCTGGGGCGTCCATTTGAAAAGTTCAAGTGTGACGACAATCTTTTGAAGTTCAATAGCTTAGAAGCTTTTGTGTTAGCTTTGCATAATTATTTCCTTAGGCAAATGCATGGTCAGTTCGCTATCTATTACGTAGCGAAAATTTATGTAATTAATGTGCTGTTTTCAACAGCTGGCGACCGTATAAAATAAATTGTTATTAATTAAGAGGTTAGCCAAGTTTGATATTTAACAGGGGGGCTGAGTTTTAGTTTATTCTCTGTATCTCCTCCTAAGAACACAACGCATAGTTCAACCAATTCGCGGTAATCGTCTCTAATAAAAGTTTTTTCCAGTTCAGTCTTATACAAAGTTAACAAAGATGTAATGTTTGTCTCAACAATATGTGCTTTAACGAAATTCAGAGGTGGCTCAATGTTATCGGTGTTAATATTTTTCCAATTATCTCTTAACTTTTTGAAAATTGGAATATCTGGGCTACTTGTAATTTGCTTTACCTTGGTTTCAAAAACAGCTTTAAGGACCAACTCATAAATATGATGACAAGCAAAAAGCAGCAATTCCCTTTCTAAAGTTTGCTCCAAAATAGCACAAGCTTCACTGAAACGGCCAGTATTTGAAGCTGTTGTGTCGCAGCACATTATCTGTACTTTATCATGGAGGTTCCACTCAAGAGTGCAGTTAAATGGCCTTAACTTGATGTTTTCCAGAAGAACTCTCCAATTTTAGTACTGCAAGAAGCTGTTCTCTATCGTCAAATGAAGCAATAATTGGCAAGCGTTCTTCTTTTGAACTTCGTACATCCAATCCAGGTAATAGTTTTCCATCCCAATGGACTGTGACTACGTCAGGCAAATTATTCTGGAAGTCAGTTTTTATTGCCTCTGCCCTGGATTTTCTCGCCTGAGTACGAATTCGCTGAATCCAGGATTTGTTAATACGGAAATCGTCGCTGTTCAGACCAAGCGCGTCTACAACCGCATGGAGAATGTAAACTGAGTCCCTTATGCTTAATTAGCATCGATCGAAAGCTGCTACCAGTTTAGGAGTTATGAAGCTTTTCGTGCCTCTTTTAGAACTTTTTTCAGGGCAAGGAATCTGAGTACTAAGTTCAGAGTTCGAAATCTGTTCCTCATCCGAATTCTCAAGACATTCCAAGCTATCTATCGAAGAAGTAGATGCAACAGCCAATAACTCTTTTTGTTTTACCTTTCTTTCCTCTTCTTCCAATCGTCTTTGCCTAACTCGTTCTTCTTTCTTCGCCAATTTTTTGTCAATTCCACCTAAGCAACCCGGTCGACCTGGCTCTCTCTGTTTCCTTAAACATTCTTTGTCTTCCTCTATCTTCATTCTGTCGAAAGCATCAGCATGTGCAATATCAAATAAGTTATCACGGTCTTTTACAAAATTATTTTCACGGTTCTTGGACGTCACCTGAGTTTTCTTACAGTTTTTTTGCAGCTTCCTCCAAACATAATATAAATCAACCAGTTTCTTCATGCAGTTAGGAAATGCCTTCGTAGGAATTCTAGCTTTTTCCCAAAATATAATGCACTCTCATATAACAAGATTCGCACTTTCACCATCAGTCATCTTGACTTCACGAATCTTGTAAAATAAAACGGTGAGAACTTGTCGATTAGATGGTAATTTTGCACCATTTATCTGGTGGCTTGGAAGTCCGATTAGGTAAATATTTTGTTTATCACTTCGTAATTCCACAGACATCTTCACACAATAAACAACAACGCATTAATAATGTTAGAAATCACGTATGAAATGACAATTGAAACTCGCTGTAACAAGTCACAGCGCTGCACCCGCGCAACTTGTATGGACAAGTTAAAAATTCAAGTCGGCACGGGTTATCGTTTATAAATCGGGCTAATATTTATTTCTAGACTATATTAGGTCAATACGAAAGCTTTTAGAAGGTATGCGTAAAAATATATTGAAATTGAAATTTAAGGGACACCCTAATGTAGGTATTGTAATGGCTTAAGAACCTAGCAGCATAGTAGCAAATTCTTTAATTTATATGTAGGGAACGGACCGAAAACAGCAAAAACTGAACATATATGTTCTTATTTTCTCAAAAATATATAAGAAAAATAGGAAATATGTGAAATTCGTTACTATGTTTACAATTCCATTCTTCAAGCGTTTTCCGAGCAGAGTACGTTGCCAATCAGAACTTTACATGAATTCAGAAAGGATGAATGAAAGTTTTACATCTACAGAAGCAATTATTCGCTAGTTTCATTCGAAACATATAATACTTTCGTATTACATACAATGTTGTTTATGAGAAGACGGAGCTCAAGTGAATAGTACCGTCTAGCCTGTGATAGAAGGGGTGGTAAAGGGAGCATACTCCACCCCAACTCCAGCAAAGGGATAAGACAATGATCTGATTTATTTATCGAGTTACGTATGGAGTCTATGAAACACGAGTAAGTACGTGGTTGAAGTTCCTTCTACTTCACATACTACATCTGCTCATCGTTGATCCTGTCTATGCTGTTTCCAAGAAGCAGTGGGGCGGGGGAGATAAATTTGGCAATTAATACCGATTGTCCGGTGTTAATACAAGCGCATTACTACATTTACATTTTTAAGTATTTCAGTAACTAAGTTAGTTTCCAAGTAAAGTATATTTCCAACATCACAAGTGAATTGTTTATTTTCGACCTATAAATATATTAAAATGAAACGAAATATGTAGCTATAGATAAAATATGTAAAAATATGTAACTATACAAAAATATGTAAAAATATGTAAAATAAAAATGGTTCCAATTAATTTAGAATGTCGTATTAAGTGTAAAAAATATTAGTGAATGCAGGTATCTTTTCTCTGTGAAAATATGTATTTACATGAAAATCCGTTCCCTACTTATTACACAATTACTCATATTATAATATTACTTCATAATTAAAGATGATTATTTCGAATTTACATAATTAAAAAACAAACTGAAATTCCTTGAGATTTATCTGTTAATGAGTCAAGGAATTATTTACATAGACATTTTCGAGGAAATTGAAAGATCCTTTCTCCGACAAATTTGGGCGGTGCATAATATCTCATGAAGATTCACCGACTCGACACATCTGGAAAGAATAAATTTGAGCCAAACTATTTCTCGAGATGTTACACATGATGATTAGTCGTAGTATACCATCCGTACAGTGTTTATTTTCCACTCAAAGATAACGTACGCTACATAATACTGAAAATGATCCAAAAAAGTCCGCATATTCTGTTGGTGACTCACCTCTCCAAAAGATGTTTCATCACAATGTACTGTTGCTGCTTATTCATGTTTGTTGTCGGATAGTATAAAGGACGTTTAAGAGAATGGTTTTGTCTCATGTAGATTGAAAACCCTGATTTTTCGAAGATTGCATAAGTTCAAAATTTTTTCAGTGTCTTCCTACACTAACATGCACTACACTATCACATATTCTGGGAGACCGGTCGGGAGCTTTGAGCTTGTTCCGGCTGGGGCGGTACCCCGTTGGTGGGAGAGTCCTGGCTAGGGGGAAACCCCGTTAGCCGACAGTAGATCGGCGCCGGATCTCGCCATCCAGCAGAGGAAAATCACCGCCGTCTCACGAGGATAAAGCATGCACTACACTTACGGGAGTAATTACCTAACTAAACTGTTGACGTGCCTAAAATCACTAACCAACCAACCTTGAAGCCATGTGACATTACGCGAAATCGAAGGCTACATTTTCTACTTGGTAGTCCGGGAGACGCCGCGTTCTAGGCGCAGATACCAACTTTTCGGCCGTCAACCTGCGACCTTCCTCGGAGCAAATTGGATACTGACACTGACGGCGGAAGCCTGCGCTTTGAAGGCTCGAAGGTTCGATCCCACATGAGACATAGACAACTTACATGGGTTGGTGTCGTGTTTGTTACACACCAGCAGGTATCACTTCTGAATGTTATTAATTACATCTAGCCTTTTGTCTGTTTTCAAGCTCAATGAAAATGAAAGAAGTAAATGGTATTATGGAATGCATGGGGCTCTCCGTACGTTTCCACTGCCCTTCACGCCACAATCTTATGGTGAAAACACTTGCTCTTCTCGCGGGATGGGTTCCCTCAACCTTTTGTTACGCACCGTACGAAGGCATCTCCATCGTCTATGAAAAATAGAATACAGGGGGTATCCTGTTTAAACATTATACCATTCATATAGTCATTATGTCTCGTGTCCATCGCACGTCCTCCATCCAGCGGTAAGAAATTTTTTAAGGAGTAGACCTCTGACCCTGCCCGTGTTTAGAATGGGTGAGGCGAGTGGAGAGGCGAGTGGAGAGGCGAGTGGAGAGGCGAGTGGAGAGGCGAGTGGAGAGGCGAGTGGAGAGGCGAGTTGATTGAATGGATCGAGTTGGGCGAGTGGAATGAGTATTTCGTGTGTCTGGGCGCGCTTCATCTTCTTTGGCACCGCCCCAGCCATGAGAAGCTCTAAGCTGTCGAGTAGTCTCCCGACATTTGTAATAGTGTAGTGCATATAAGTGGACGTTTCTGTAAGAGAAAAAAGGGGGGACAAGGATTAGGAAGAAAAGATCACGGACGGTACTTTGCTCGTTTGTTACGGTACTTCTCCGGCATACCGCCTGGTATTGATAATGGAAATACTATCAGAGAAGTTGGCTGCTAGAATTCTCCTCCAGGCAGCGGCTGAATTCGATCATCGGGACTCGATCTCGAGGACCTCCGAGTCAGGTTTCGAGTGTTATCATTGAACCATCTCAGTCTATATTCCCAAACTGAAAAATGAGAAGGGAACTCATCACCATTAGAGGAACGAATCCTTCGAGCAATAGAAGGTAAAAGCAAAACATCTCTGTATCCACCAATCCTGGAATAGGGAGTGTATAAGGTATGCGCCTACTCCTTTGCCTGCGATTAAAAATGAAAATGATACCCACCACACACACATTACAACAAACGGGTCAGAGATTTTGCCATCCTAGAGCGTTCCTAGGAGCAAATGCCCTATGCTAGGCGGCCGTGGCCTTGACCGCGCTGAGGTTGCGGGGGAATTGCGTAAGTGGTGGGATGGGGAGCTGTCGCGGACGCCGCTAATGGAAGTTGAATGGCTCGCGGGGGCTAGGGCCGGCGCGGCGCGGCACGGCGTGACGCGACGCGGAGCGTTGAAGCGAGGAGACAGTGCCGGAGCTAGACAAATTTTGACCCGGACAATGCTGAAAGCTGCTGATAGCCCCTCCCCCCTCCCCACGAAAGAATGAAAAATGTGCAAGTTGTAAAAAGTATGAGGTATTTTATTTCAACTAATAACAAAAATTACAACGTTTAAACAAGAAAAAGGTTTCGGAAACATTTTAAATTATAGTTTTAAGCAAAAGTATTTAGTAATTAAAGTAGTAATAATACAATTTTCACTGTGATCTTGGAAGAGGAAAAAATTTGAAGGATTGAAACCCTTTCATTGACAGCATTATTTTGTAAAACGTTCTGAATTGTCTGACATTTTTCATTTCATAAAATCTTACCTTATAAGTAATGACAATAATAAATATTTAAGGTAAAAATTTAATTGAAAATTTTCATGAAATATGAGGCTACTGTACCGTGACTTATAAAATTAAATTAACGATTTTCTGGAGTTCTAATTTCTTTTTAATTTTTTACTATTGTTTTCATCAGTCTGATCATTGGGCCTCTTTACTTTGGGGGGGGGGTGCGATCGTTCGGTCTGCCCATACCTAGGGCCGGCACTACGAGGAGCTGCGCTGTGGGAATTGCAAGCGACTGCGTGCAGACGTCTGGTGAAGGAAGAAACGGAGGCTGGCTGCTGTCGACAAAGGCTAGGTTTGCCAACCGTCCCTCACTTGGGAAGATAGTTCTCCGTAGACGTCAAATATACTCTCGCCCTTCTTTGTATTTTAAATGTACTCCTTGCAGTAATTTTTGAACAATTGTAATATACAGGCGATGTTAAAAACAATTTTTTTAAAAAACGGCTACAACTTTTTTGATGACACCGCTCCTATAACGAAAGTTTTTTTTCTTTGATGATATTCTAAAAGTCATAATTCAATTCTACCATTAAGCACCATTCAATTGCGAAAAGTGAAAAAGTGAACGTGTTTTTGCAGAAATACAAACATTATTTCAATCGATACATAGAGTAAATACGTTCTACAATATTTTCTTAATCTTTCCTGTTTGCTAATTTTGAGAAAGTTCATCGTTTTGAGTGCGGTGATGACAGCAATTTTGAGCGTGATTCTGACGCTAATGTATTTTTGTTTGCATTGTTGCATAGAAAATGGTGTCGAAGACATTCAGATACATAAATTGAATGTTTCAAAATTTAGTTTTAGTTATTATATTAGTTTAGCAAATTATTATACTTTTTCATAACCATAACATGTTTATAAATAGTACTTTCAAGAAGAACGGCCTTGTGAGGTACGGCTGTTGTGCAGTGGCGAAGGGTGGGTTCAAAACTTGGGGAGGCTCAGAAAAATTCAGGCCCGGAATCATATTATGAAATTGAAAGTCAATGACGTTTGGTTTACTGGTAAACTGTTATCGGCGACATTCCAAATAAAAGAATTATATTTCATTTTTCTCTTAGGATCTCTTCTCCGCGAAAACGGCACTTCCAGCAAAGATTTTATTGTGTCCACTGAAATGTCTGCCACACAATGCATCGCAACCACACAGCATCCACTTGTGGCGTCATACAGTCGCCATATACAGTAAATATTGGCTACGTGCATTTCATGCACAAGGTAGTAGGCTGCGACAGCGGGCAGCATGCAAGTGACGCCTCCCTGAACAAAGGGAGGCTATATTGGGACGGGAAACCCGGCTCTCGCATAGGACGAAGGGCAGGAAACCCCAGGGAGGCCGTGACGTGCGTTGCCACGGGGGCAGATTTGTGAACCCTGTAGTTCGGCTGTCTGGTAAACGCGGCTGGCGGAAGCGGCGAGATGACGCAGTTCCGTCAGCCGGGCCAGAGGGTATAAAAGCGCGCCCGCACACGACTCTTTCTTCTGATTCTCGAGCTCTTCGTGGGATGTCGTGTGAGGGTGCGCGGCACGTGGCACGTCGGGTAGGCTACGGGGGCAAAGGGTCAGGAGCCGGCGTGAATTCGTCGTGATTTAGAGAAGGATGCATCACACCGCGGGAGTGAATCTAATCAGGCAAGCGGTTGAGGTGACCAGGTGAAGTTCCTCCTAGAAACAGGCTGTAGATATTGTAAATAGTAGATTCGGGTGTCGGAGGATATCTTGAATAAATATCAATATTACACTGTTCACGTCTGTTATTCATTGTTGCGGCAATGACGCCACACACTGTCTGCCAATGTAACTCCAAAGCCAGAAGAAACGAAACTACTCTTTTATTGGTTGTTGGTTGTGGTTTTATTGGTTGAGGGACGTTGTCATGGCAACAGGGGAGACGCGCGTCAGCTTGGACCGCCGGTATCCCGCAGGCACAAGCAATGCTAGTACTAGGTGGAGCTACCTCTATGTAACGTATAGAACAGCTTGGGTCCGTCTTGAATTATACTTGTTTGCAGCAAGAGAAATGACTTATTTTAAATGTTTACCCGCCAGCCGTAAACATTTATGTCAATTTTAGACAAAGTTAATTCTAACAATTTTTAAATTCGAAAAATAAGCGGTGAAGTGCTGTGAAGTGCTGGTCAGTGTAATTCAAAGCAAAAACAGTGTAGTGTAGTGTAGTTCAGTGTAGTGGAGTGCAGTGCAGTTAAGTGTAGTGAACGCGATCAATGAATTAAAAAAAAAACTTAGCCAAACTTATGTAGCTTGTATTAAGTTTTAGCATCACCGACATATAATTATTGGATATCATGACAGAGTTGAAATATTGGTTATAATACCAATATACAAACCATTTGATGATTTTTCATATGTGATAGTATGATTATTGCATGTTTGGCTTGTACGGCTTGTACTATGCTCCTTTATTAATATTCTTCTTCTTATTATTGTTATTATTGTTAATATTGTTATTATTATTGTAATTATTGTTATTTAACTGCCACTGGGTCACACTCAATTGCAGTTCAAATAAATGTATGTATGTATGTATATATATATATATATATATCTTTTAGTGTTGCTAATCAATTTTGTGGAGAAACATGGCCTCCCTTGCCTCCTCTGAAAATCCGCCACTGGTGTTGTAGTAGATGAACCGAAGTACGTAATCATTATGCTGCGGTAACGGAATTCGCATTAGGTAAGAATGTTTCTCGACGACTACTCCAGAATATATACATATCTGCACGTTATCGGAAGCGGTACTGATGCGAATTCCACAAGCCGTTCGAGAATAATATGCTCACTCTGCTGTCGATCAATCTCATCTTACTTCATTTCGTTCTACACATTCGTCTTCCTTCATTTTACACGACAGATGGTTTTCGCAGTCGCCTACAGAGACACTGCGTGCTCTGCCGCGGCTGGTCGCAACTATCGCAAGACAGGTGAACCACGAAACAGTATGCGAGTTGGTGTTTGTTAGGGTCAGAGATGCAGTACAACATTGAGTGTTCTGTAGCCGATCTGTAAGGTTAAGACACCCATTTAGTATTTTTAAAATATCAATATCAAAGTCATAGAGGAAGAATAGTCTTCTACGCGTGTAGAATGGCTATTATTCACTCGTAGAAATTTCGACACTCGCTCCTACGTCCGCTCGTGTCGTAAACATCAACTCGTGAATAATAGCCATCGTTCTACGCTCGTTGAAAAATGTACTATTTAAGTTGTGTTCGTAACTTAGGGGTATTCTGAGTCCACCATGTGTTTCATATATTCCCTAATCCAATATAATCTTTTGACTTGGCAGCAACTGTGTTTGAAATCTCAATTTGTAATTGAGGAACTGCCTCCCTATACCCAGAACAAGCAGGGAGTACAAGCATTGAGATGGGGCTGGATACCAAGGACAATTACGTAAAAGATTTTTAGTTGTAACTGTCTAATAATCATAATAATAATAATAATAATAATAATAATAATAATAATAATAATAATAATAATAATAAATTATCCCAATAATTTTTTTCAAATGCTGATTGATACCAAGGCAAAATGTTCAATTAATGAAATAATTATCAACAGAGATTGATCACCTCGATCATTTATATTTTTTTAAGTAATTTAACAGGTGGGTCTCAAAATTATAATGTATACATACTCAATTAACTTGTTATGAATGTAATTTAAAATGTGAAAATATGTTATTAGATTGACGAGAACATCTTATATTGTGTACATATCCTTATAATGTGATCAACAATTGTATCAATTTGCTCTAGGTAATTAAAATTTAAAACATGTACCTAGAACACTCTCATGTAAAACATAAATGTTTACAAAAATATTTTTCAACTCTTGAATTTGACGAAAAAAAGTCGTCGAAACGTAGAGAAAATAAGAATTTGAACAATTGAAAATAAAAACACAACTATTATGTCATAAGTGTCTGAAAATTTATTGAGATAATTTAATAATAATTACGTAAAAGTTCTTGACCGAGATGGGCCTATGCGATGTTCTGGGAGCGCGAAGGTGCCGTTCACTGTGAATGTCGCTACAGGATAGGAAGGTTCTTGTAGGTTCTTTAGGCGACGATAGATTGCAACTGGAAAGAGAATGGAGCATCCCGCAAAGCTACCCGAGACTGAAGAGAATAGAAAACTGCTGGATAATGAGTTCAGATTAACAATTTACGATAATATCTCCGATCCAATAAATGTAATAGCTTTTAGCGTGTAAATACTCCGTTTTATTTCATTTATTGAATTACATCTTCGTTACTATTAACAACCACTCTTTTGTTTATCTTTGTATATCATATCAACGTGACCCACGAAGCCTATCGCATAACACGATAGTACATGATTACCAACAGAAACTAACAAGGCATTTGGGCTTAAGATACCCTCTGACATTTTTGCGAAAACATTATAGACTTTTCACACCTTTCTTATGAATGAATGCAAAAACTATACCACAATATCTCTCGAGTTCAAAAAAATTACAATGAAAATACATTCATACTTTATGTGTAGCCCACTCCGTTAGTCAATGCACGTTACACTTTTCTACCTAACGTGACGCTTATAAGTATTTGCGTCCAACCTCCTCAATTGTATGAGACAGTCCGTGCCATTCTGTGTGACTATTAGTTTTTTTGTTTTTGAGATTTTGCAGTTTTTTATTATTTATAAGCGAACATTATATCTTCATAGCAATGGATTACATTAAATTAAAAGCGCATTATCAAACAATGTATAACTTAATGCGTTAAGCTATCCAATATGTGCTCAATAGTGTTGAAGGCAGTTAACATGTTGCACACGGAGTTTGGGCAAAAATACTGTATTATTTAATAGTTTTGATAATCTGTTTTCCACTCTGCTAGCATGAATGGTTTAATACATTTAACCATTTAACTTCTGAAATCATTGGATTTATCTATATCTCATGACAGGCCGTAGATATTACACTTGAAATTGAATCACTCTGATTCTACATTTAGTTTATATACTATAAGTGGGTGAACAATGATTTATGTATCACACGATTTTCTTACTTACCAAATCTTTTTCTTCTTTCCGAAAACAGTTTTATTCATTTTAAGACATTCAGTAAATCAATTTGGTTAATTTTCTTCATTTGATCTAAAATGTGCAAACTGACATTAGAGAACGTGCTCATTCATTATATCAATAAGTTGCCAATACAAGCAAATAATTAACAAATATTTGTTTCTGAAATTGAACAGATATTACGACAATTTCCAAAGAAGGCAAATGGCTTTATTTGTTTTTGCCGACTTTCTTTGGAAGAGGTATCTCAAAAAAATCAATGAACGTATTCCAAGCAAAGTAAATAAATGTATAGGATCACTCTTATTTCTGAAAGGATTTTGGGTGCAAATAAAATAATACATACTAGTGTAAATATTTAATTTAACATATAGCCTTACAATATATCCTGGTACATCACATTCACCTTCTTGTGTGTATAATTATATAAAGATACAAATTCTCTATCGGAGGGCCATTAGGTAAGCTCTATTGGAGTTCACTACCTTATAAATATGGAAATTAAAGAGAACATTACAGGTTTTGAACAGAGTATCAGTACAAGATATTTGAAGTTATCATTTATCACATACTTAACCGGGGGTTGTGAGAGAGCAGTATTATTTTTGAATTGAGAATAATGGAAAATGAGTTCTGCGGCAATTCTCCAGAATAGTCATTTGTTTGTTGTCTTCACATTCGTGTCAATTATACCATTTGTTTTGTCGCGTACTACTGCTACATAGTATAGAGAGAGTATTGTAAAGATTCAGAACAAATGACAACTTTTTTTGACAGAAAATAGTAGTTGACGTAACACGGGCGTGGAATAGGTGAGTCGCACGAGTCGATTGATTGATTGATTTGTTTGTGTTTCCGGGCGCGTCAACTGCTTCGGTCATTAGTCCCGTTAGTGTAGTGCATGTTTTTCTTCCCGGGAGATGGCAGTGACCTTCCCCCGCTGGATGGCGAGATCCGGCGCCGACCCACCGTCGGCTAGTGGGGTTTCCCCCTAACCAGGACTCTCCCACCAGCGGGGCACCGCCCCAGTCGGGACAAGCTCTTAGCTCCCGACCGGTCTCCCGGAATATGTGGTAGTGTAGTGCATGTTAGTGTAAGTGTGTGTGTGTAAGAGGAGAGGATAGGACAAGGAAGAGGAAGGATAGATCGCGTGCAGTCCGTTGTTAGGGTACTCCTCCGGCATTCGCCTGATGTTGATCGAAGAAACCACGGAAAACTACCGATCAGAGCAGCCGGCCGCTAGAATTCTCCTCCAGACAGCGACGGAATTCGACCTAGCTGAATAGCTAGTGTCCAAAATCCTGCCGCCGTCAGGACCTAGAACCTCCCGTCGCACGAGTCGAGTTTGTCAAAGAGACAAAAGGCAGAGTGCAGGAAGTACCTCGCGCCCGTGTTGCGTATTCTACATTTTAACATGTCGTGAGCGAAACGCAGTTACGACAAGTAAAGGAATATAAATTAAATATTAAATAACCAGAAATACCTTACTTGTACAAAAGTAAATGGATTCCAGTCAGTGTCGTAAGCATATTGTTCGTAAATTATAAACATAATCGTCGTCGAGACGAAATAAAATAATAGCAAATCTTTACAGATGTTTCACATACGCTTCGCGATGTTTCGCACACTGTGAAAAGATTAGTTGCTTCGCACGCGGAAAACCAGCACGAGAAACCGCGTTTCGAGCCCGGCGTGTTAAAAACTCCTTTTGTGGGTCCCTTTTACTGAGAAAGAAGATCATTATAATTCGTATATATAGAATCTTTTTATAGCACTTTATACAGTCATAATCAACTTTTTGTGGATAATACCGAAAAATTGGTTAACGGCAAAACGTCTGTCAGTCTGTGAACAGGGTTAAAATGTAGGAATGATTTTCACCTAAGCTGATATTCCCTGATCCAATCGGCTGATGTCGCGTTCTCTTAAACTTGAAACAGATATTTTTGAGGGTATTTCACGTAAAGTGTCAAGAACATTTTCAAATTTTTTCTCAAAAATTGCTCCAATTTTTTTCTTTAATTTCTTTTTTAGATAGAAGAACATAGGTTGATCCAAATGGCGTTGATCTGAATTTATTGAACTCTCTGAATTTTCGAAAACTGGAAAAGGTAAATTTTCAAAAAAGTGGATTCTGGATAACTGGATTAATGGATATTTCACCCATACCTCAAGTATGCTTAAATTAAATAGTATTGTTTATTTTGAACTTTAATGAATAATTGATGAAGATATTTCATGAATGAAATGAAAGGGAATGGGAATGGGAAAAATGAAAGGGAAGAGTAACAATATTCGAGATGGAACCTTCGATAAACTTGAGAATTACCGCAACGCAACTGAATGAAATATTCATGTTGACGATGGTTCCATCTTCAACGCAAAACAATGCATGATAAATAGAAGGCACTTGGATGTCCTAGGGTTTCTAGCGTGTGTAATCTTTAATTACCAGTCAACTTGGGTTGATTAGGTTTACTGTTGAAATTGTCTTTAAACAGATCGTTTCACTGGTAAAATGATATCTCTTATCTGATAAAAGTTTTCAAATCAATTTTTAAATTTTATTTTGTTCCCTGTTTTCGTTTTATTTTACTCATACAACGTTGTTGATAATGTGTCCATAATTTGATTCATAATTTGATCTCCCAAACGTTGTATGAGTAAAACAAAACGGAAACAAAAAAACTGATTGTCTAAAAATTTATTTGGAAACTTTTATTAATAAAAGTGATGCAATTATTAAGTGATATAAAATATATCTCTTTGTGTTCACCAAATATTCTTGACAGATTTGAAATCGGAATATCACATTTAAAGTAGAGAGATCAAAATGATAAATACGAGTAAAAGGAAAAGCATATTTCTCAAAAATATATTCACTTTTGTTATCCCTCACTGAAGACCACAAGTCCTCCGATACCAACCTCTTCCACAGAATCTCAAAATACTTTGAACTGAAACACTCAAACACACAATATTTTATCTGTTCTTCCAAACAATTCTTAATCAATCACTCACCTAAAGCTATTGTAGAAAATCATAGTTCTTAAATTTTAAAAAAATCTTGAGCATGTAACTATAAGTTTCTGTATATTGGCAATCTCACAGAAAACTCGGATGTTTACAAAGCGAAAAATCTCCCACTGCACAATTTCGAAGCTTCTAAAACAAAACATTCATCATTGACAGCATACTGTAAAACAATGCTTTCTCTAAGCAATGCATCACACTGTATACAATACTTGCGATACAAAAAGTACTACTTAACCGCATTTCCCCTTCACCATGGTCTGTCTTCAAGAAGTCTATGAAGCAAACTGAATATCTGACCGCTGAGGTTTTCCTCTCAATGAGTGATGCTTGACAAATACCCACTATAAAAACGGTGATACCAGAGTGAAGTACTGGCTTCTCTACAGCAATGACACACCGATATGAAATACATGGAGCGCCCACACACACATGCACGCTAGACAAGGAAAATACTCAACACGTAGCGTTATTCCCCATGCATTTTCATTCCTTATTCACTTAAGCGTGATTCATTAGGCAAGATTTGTGAATTGTGATATTCATTGGGAAATGTCTAATCATTACTGAGTGGAAGATATTACATTTTTGAAATGAGGGTATTGAATTGATTAATGTCGTTCAATTTCTTTTTCAACTAATAATATGGAAGGTTAGTTTACTTGATATATGGTGCAAGTAGGTATGGCAAAATTTTCAAAAATGTCAGTGTAGCTATCTTCCAATACATTAAAAGACGAAAACGTATAATTCAGTATGTATTGAAGGACGTCTTTCTTGTGTATAAAATAGTATTTCCATGTACCAGATTATAATCGAAGATACAACACGAAGTGAAAAAAAAAAAAAAAAAAAGAAATGATCTGTGTACCCCAGGAATAATTTTTGACGTCACTAGATTTAGCACCTCTGTGGGTTGAGAAAGACTTGCTGTGAAATAAAATAAATGGATTTTTTTGAGATTTAATAACAATAACTTTCTGAAATACTCGATATGAGTCAATGTTATTGACTCATATCGAGTATCAATATACTATCATATTAATAAATCACAAGTTTTGAGGACCAATACATTGCTGCCATCTCTACTCGCAAAATGTTATTTTAGATATCTGTTGCGGCTGTGTCCGCCACACCAAAGTGCGCGCCGCGGAGTCGGCACGCCGTGACGTCAGCGAGCGTGAGCTGGGCAGCCGTGCAAAGAAGGAGCCGGCCAAGGAGGACGGGTAGCGGCATACCAGTGTACCGAGTGTAATTTGAGCTTTGATTGTGTTGAGTATTGTGATTGCGACCCGGCAGTGTAATAGGTGATTTCTTCTGATTAACTGTGGTGAACTCGGCTTTGGACTGCTACGGAACATCTGGTGACTCGGCTATGTTATATAGCTTATTCTCTTTTGGATTTTAGTGCAAGTTTTTGTAAAGCCAGCGAAGATAAAATCTTGTTATTGTTAATTTGCTGATTTCCATACATAACAATATCTACTGTTCAATGCTGTGGTCGTGATATTATGAGATCTACGTGCCCCAGGCATTAACACGAACCTTTAATTCTGATGGTAGAACTCTTTGGGAGACTAGGTTACTCTGTTACACACTCAACAAAAATATCACAGATCGACAATGTTTTTACCCTATTATTGTCATAGTAAGAGAGCATCCGACGGTGGAGAGTCTAAACCGTTGAAACTTCCGAACAGTCGCTGCAAATGCCTCCTGATAGCCGTAGGTATGCGGTAGTGAAAAGAGGAAATGTCTCAAAACAGAAGAATGTCAGTACACGTTCCTCTTCACACACCGCACGTTCAATGTGCTTTATTTCGCTAACAAAAAAAAAAAAAAAAAAAAAAAAAAAAAAAAAAAAGAGACCATCATTCAGCATTCGAACTACTTTTCGGCAAAGTTTGGATGGTGGCGATAAAAAGAATCGATAGCTAAATTAAAATGTGCGATAAAATTGGCTATAGTTTATCTCCGATTACAATTAGATTATTAGACGTGCTTTTTAAGGCACAAGTTTTGATAATGTGACCCACTAGAGTGTGAAAAAGGAAGGCTGTTATTGAGACCTTGAATTTCTCCCATAGTGAATGTTGGACGTGAGACTTGAAATAGGTAGTGGAGAACTTTAAACGTGCCAAAATATCATAATACATTCGTATGTGATCTGAAAAAATACGTTGATAAGGATTCTTATTTCAGAGGCTTGAATGAGAAAACCTCCACCTCATGACGCATATAGAAAATCCCAACAAAAATAACTATTTTTCTGCCCTACCTCACATTCTTTGATTTGGCATTTGATAGCGTCAAACACGATTCAAAATTAATCGTAGAGACTTTTTCTACAGCTGGAGAATCACAGATGTTTGACAAGTCTCCTCTCATACAAAATTTAGTCCATAGATCAGTTCTTGAGTTATGTTTCTTGCAAACTTTTACGAACAACATTTACTAAATACGGCCCACATCAAAAAATACAATTAGAACATCTTCAGCCCTTTCAGCCCTTAAATAACGTTCTACGTAGGCGTCTGTCTGTCGAATAACACGAACGGGATAAAAGAAACACGGAGCGTGATTGGCTCCTCACCGGAAGTGCCTCTTGATGAGGCGCCCCACGTACGCGATGGTGGGGAATCGGCTTCGTGTGGAGAGTCGCCACCGCAGCAGCACGTAGGACGCGGCGCGGAAGGCCACGAAGGACGCGATGAGGCCGGAAAACGCTTGCAGGACCGACGTGTCCTCCAGGCCCGTCTCCCGCAGGATCTGCTTCGGGTGGCGGTACGGGCAGTACTCCTCCTCCAGCGGGCACTGGAGCTTGCCGCGCCCGAAGCCGTACACGGCCAGCACCAGCCCCTCCAGGCCGTAGCGCATGTACGAGAAGTGCATGGCGATGCGCGTCAGGATGGGCAGCCCGGCCAGCCCCGTGCCCAGACCCTGCACCGCCAGCAGGATGAAGGGCACCGTGGATGCAGACCCGATGAACATGCCGTTCTGCAAAAGAGAATTGCGATGTTGATGATTGGACATCTGCATTCATTCATAATGAAACACAGGTTGCGGTCAGAGAGGGGGTACCGTAGCCCCAGGCCCGATAAACAAGCTGTTCTGCAAAAGAGAATTGCGATGTTGATGATTGGGCATCTGCATTCATTCATAATGAAACACAGGTTGCGGTCAGAGAGGGGGTACCGTAGCCCCAGGCCCGATAAACATGCCGTTCTGCAAAAGAGAATTGCGATGTTGATGATTGGACATCTGCATTCATTCATAATGAAACACAGTTTGCGGTCAGAGAGGGGGTACCGTAGCCCCAGGACCGATAAACATGCCGTTCTGCAAAAGAGAATTGCGATGTTGATGATTGGACATCTGCATTCATTCATAATGAAACACAGTTTGCGGTCAGAGAGGGGGTACCGTAGCCCCAGGACCGATAAACATGCCGTTCTGCAAAAGAGAATTGCGATGTTGATGATTGGACATCTGCATTCATTCATAATGAAACAGTTTGCGGTCAGAGAGGGACCACCATGGACGCTATTCGATGAACAAGCTGTTCTGCAAAAGAAAATTGCGATGTTGATGATTGGGCATCTGCATTCATTCATAATGAAACAGTTTGCGGTCAGAGAGGGACCACCATGGACGCATATTCGATGAACAAGCTGTTCTGCAAAAGAGAGTTGCGATGTTGATGATTGGGCATCTGCATTCATTCATAATGAAACACAGTTTGCGGTCAGAGAGGGGGTACCGTAGCCCCAGGACCGATTAACATTCTGTTCTGCAAAAGAAAATTGCGATGTTGATGATTGGGCTCTACATTCATTCATAATGAAACACTTGCGGTCAGAAGGGACTGGACGCATGTTCGATGAACAAGCTGTTCTGCAAAAGAGAATTGCGATGTTGATGATTGGGCATCTGCTTTCATTCATAATGAAACACAGGTTGCGGTCAGAGAGGGGGTACCGTAGCCCCAGGCCCGATAAACATGCCGTTCTGCAAAAGAGAATTGCGATGTTGATGATTGGGCATCTGCATTCATTCATAATGAAACACAGTTTGCGGTCAGAGAGGGGGTACCGTAGCCCCAGGCCCGATAAACATGCCGTTCTGCAAAAGAGAATTGCGATGTTGATGATTGGGCATCTGCATTCATTCATAATGAAACACAGCTTGCGGTCAGAGAGGGGGTACCGTAGACTCAGGACCGATAAACATGCCGTTCTGCAAAAGAAAATTGCGATGTTGATGATTGGGCGTCACATTCATTCATAATGAAACACAGTTTGCGGTCGAGAGGTACGTAGCCCCAGGCCGATAAACATGCCGTTCTGCAAAAGAGAATTGCGATGTTGATGATTGGACATCTGCATTCATTCATAATGAATGCAGATGTCCAATCTTCAACATCGCAATTCTCTTTTGCAGAACGGCATGTTCATCGGTCCTGGGGTAGGTACCTTCTGACCGCAACGTGTTTCATTATGAATGAATGAGATGTCCAATCATCAACATCGCAATTCTCTTTTGCAGAACGGCATGTTCATCGAACATGCGTCCATGGTGGTCCCTTTCTGACCGCCAACAGTGTTTCATTATGAATGAATGTAGACGCCCAATCATCAACATCGCAATTCTCTTTTGCAGAACGGCATGTTTATCGGGCCTGGGGCCATGGTACCCCCTCTCTGACCGCCAACCTGTGTTTCATTATGAATGAATGATTGTGCATCGACACTCATTCACAGTGAAACGCAGATGGCTGACAAAGAGATAGCTGTTCGCTAGCTGCGATCTAAAAAGGACCACAAACAAAGCCATTGAGTCGGGCAGCGGAAGTTAATTAATAAATGTGAGTTTATGGAAAAGTGAAAATTTTGTGCCATTATTGTAAATCATAGTATATTTCAAAAATGTTAAATTCATACAATTTAATAGTAGTTTTTTTTATGTTCCACTACCTGAAAGCCACAATTGTTACTCAATTTCCCTAACAAATCCCTTAACAATCTTCATCCAAATTTTCTGAAGCGAAGAATGTTTTGAATACAATACCAAAGCATTTGCGCCGTCTCGACAGTTCTTGTCATTTCGGATGTTTTCGAGTGATTATCGAAGGTGCGATCTATTTTTTGAGTTAAAATACTTTTGAGGAAGAGATTCATCTCCGACGTACTGGATAAGCTAGTCATTTCCTTAGAAATTTTTCTTCTTTTTCATTTTCGCATAATTTCTTTTAGAAAATAAAAGAATGTTCAGAAAAATATATTTTAAAGGTATTTAGCAGAAATGTCTATATTTTTAGTTGAGAAAGATATGTTTATAAGTGAGAATATTGATTCGAATTATATGGCTCTATTAATTTACTGCCTCATGCCACTGTTTTTCTCTGCATGACTAAGTGATATGTTTCTAAGTGGGAATAATTGATTCGAATTAAAACGCCCCATTAATTTATTGCCCCTATCCCCTTGCTTTTCTCTGCGTGACTACTGAAACGTAGTCGTAAATATAAACAAACTCCAAAGCTTTATTTGATTTCATTTAATTTATTTCCAATAATTAACATTAAAAACTCTATGCTATGTACGAAGGAGATATATAATCTGCGTAGTTTCTTGATCTCTATTATCTCTTCCCCACCCCATAGTTGAATGATGAGTAAAAAAGTACCAACAAAGCGAGGTTAGCAACATTTGAAAACTAGACACTTTCGCTTCTTAGTTATAGAATACTCATATTTATCGGTAAACGAACTACAGTTTTGGTGGAAGAAATTTCGGAAACAAACATCGAGTCGATTTTGTTTGGGAAATGTATACTTTTGAATTGTGTGCTCTTAGTTCTTCGTGATATCCACCGCAATTCTCGAAAAGTGTTGGTTCAAGAGACTTGCAACTTTTACCGTACTGACGGATGGGACCAGCTTCGCGTCATTGGACTGAAGCGTTTACAACTCTGAACGTTAACGTAAAAATGAACAGAAACTTAACATGTTACTCTAAAAGTTCGCAAAGTCAAACAAAATGTTTTACGTTTACGTTTATGTGGTTTGAGTACATTATCGCACTGCGCATCAACATCCAACTAAAATGTAGCATTTTCGTAACGTATAAGCTATTGCAGTTTGTAAGAGCATAAATTGTCTTTCGGAATGCTCATTATTCAAAGAACTTTCCATGAATCACTTGTCGCCCCGTGATACGATTGTCTCTCGAACGTGATTGCGTATCTTCTGCTTAATGTCTATTGCTTGTATTGCATGCAGAATGTATGCAAAATATCTGTGTCGAATACTTATTGCATTGATACGCTATTACACCGATGAGTGGTTGTGCATGTTTACGTTCGCAGCCATTGTGAATGAGGAACTTCCATATCTGTGTTAAATACATGTGTATGTACTCACGTATACGTCAGCATCTTAGTTGTGAATGAGCCTTAAACGATGCTAGTAGGATTTATTAATACCTTGTTCAGTGTTTTCCTGCCTCGGTGGCGATGAGGTTTCGAGCTACATTTAAGTAGGTGGGGGCAAAGGCTGCGGTTCCATTCACTATCTTGAGAACTTGTATACGGACAGAAACCGGTATTTTATTGCGAGATTGTTGTTAAACATAATATTTTAGAACCAAACAAAAGGGTATTAAATAAGTTAATTTGTATTTAAACTATTTTCAATGCTTCCAAAATTATCAATTTAATTTTATCAATTATTACTTTCTTGTATAAGCTACTACTTGCATAGTGTAGAGAAAGTATTGCAATACTGTGTTCAAAAATGGCGATTTTGCGGCAGAAAAGTATTGTGGGGCGTTGATACCGAACAAGTCGATAGTGGATCTTGTTCCAGAAAGTAGTAAATTACTTCCCCTAGCAGGTTGAGTATTTAGAATCCACTTTTTATGAGTTCTTGGTCCCGAAAAATTGGTTTACGGTAAAACGTCCGTCCGTCCGTGTATTTGATTGTTGGAGAACTTCACATGAAACTTCGACATTTTGAAAATGTTCACTAAAATGGCTCCTAAATTCTTTAATGTTTTATCGAGTATAAAGAGTATCGAGCATCAAAACGCATAAAAATGGAGGCACGTCAGTTTCGTTGAATTCTTTGAATTTCGAAAAATACAAAATTTCAATTTTTTTTCCAGCGTCTTCATACAACGACAATATTGAAGATAGAGATTTTTCTTCAAATCAAGTTTGTTTACTACAATTATTTATTTTAATGTCCAGTTTTGTTCCCATATTTTAGTAGTTCTCGCAATTTTGAATGAAGAAGGGCAATATTCAATCAATATTTTCCCAAAAATGACTCCTAATTTTTTCTTTAAACTCTTTGTACGGATATACTGAATAAAATGAGATAAACCTCATTTTGAAGTATTTTTTGACTTTTCAAAAATTAACCAACTCTACTTTTTTAAATATCTCTCACGTTTTTAATATTTACACTACGGGCATTTTTATACATTATTGCACTTATGACTGGAAGTGCTTCGATGAATTTATATGAAGTTTCTGTTTTCAGAAAGTTTTCTGTGCAAATGAGCTCTTTGCGCATTTTCAGAAACGCACAACGCTATTTTCTAAAATCTAATGGTGTTCACAGATGGATGGACAGACGGACGGACGTTTTGAAAAAAACACTTTTTTGGTATCAGGGGATCTCAAAATGTGTATTTCCGTTGAAATCTCGAAATCGATTTTCCGCAGCATTACATTGCTTTCTTCAGGGCCACGTATATACATATATACATACATGTATAAATATATATACGTATACGAGAAAGTAAAAATTTACACTTAATACGAGTTTTAAATTTTCTGAATTTAGTGTTAATGAGGATTTTAAATTTTCCTAGTGTAGATTAGTAAGAATTCTTGCTAAATGGAATTGATATAGTAACTACCGATCCCGTACGGAAATTTTGCAGTCTGCAACAAGTCAAAGATACAGTATGATAAAAATGTGGGGTGATAGGATGATGATTTATAAGAGTTAGATAAAGTCATTAATTTAAAATGCGGAATGTGAGCATTCTGATAAATTTACTTAGGTGCGCCTGACGTACGAAACAGTGGCGACCGGTGGGTTGTGAATTAGGTGGGGCGGCGTGTATGTTTTATTTCACATCTTCAAAAATATTTCTTGAATGAGGAAAACCATGGTGTGATGAGTACAACCGATTTGTACCTATCGGGTTTTTAATTCTTGTCTAAGAAAACTTTTACATTGACAACGGACGATATAATTGTGCTCACGCAAAAATAGAAATATTTTAAAAAGCATTTCCAACAAACAAAACAGTAATTTACGAAATCGGATGAAAGGGTCGATATTCATAGCTTAATTAATAGGCGCGGGCTCTACAAACAAAATCCTAGAGCGGCACGCTGTCCCCAACTAACTCTCAGTCCCCACACTCTTCCTCAAACTTCCATTGCCACGCATGCACCTGCTACGGACGGACTCCCGATAGTCAACGATGATACCCATTCCAAAAACATACAAATTAAAAGTAAATTCGGCCTCAAAACTTGCGCTGGTGGAATGCTCAAATTGAAGGAGTCAATTTATTGCAAGTTGAATATGTTTTGCAACTTTCCCCGAGGTTGGTTTTCCCAGAGAAGGCGCCACCCTACAGCCCTTAGGAAAAGCCGTACTGGTATGAAGCCCTAGTGCATTGACCTTGTGAGTAGGGAGAGAGACTCACCACTACAGACCGGAAAAATATGTTGTACGAAACGTCAAAATATGTACATAAATATGTCATTAAAATATTAAGTTAAATAAGTTATAAATATGTAAAATAGGATGTAATACGTAATATTAAAAAATATTATAGAACACATTTACATAATACGAAATTGCAATTATAACATTTTTCCTAAACAAACTTTTAAAATAATACAAACGATTTAAAAGTTATTTGCAGAACATAAGTTGGTACCTTCGCACCATACAACTTTCCCGTCAGTCGTAAAAATTTCATCCATTGCTATCCAGGACTGTTAGCAGCCAGACTAGACGCAACAGGTGCCATCTGGCGATATCTATGACCAGCAAATAATCGCTGCGGCGTGCAGCATCCTCATCGAAGTGTTACACATCGGCAATCGCTAAAGTTTCTCTAGAATTAAGGTTAAAGGTCACAAAATGCGATATCAGAGATACTTTTCACACCCAAAGTGAAAATGATCTGTCGCTGACGCGCACTTCCCACCACTGAGGAAACTAAAACAGGCGTGCCAGAATATGAGAACATCCGACCGCGTATTCACGTTGCGTACTTCGAGTAGACAGCACGTTGTAATAGAGTAGGAAAAAGTGCTTATTATTTAAAAATACTTCTTTTCATATAAAAATTGTAATAAAATTGAAGAATATTGAGAGAATAAAATATTTTTTGAAAATAACAAAATATGTAAAATATGTAATATAGCACTAAATATGTAAAAATATGTAACGAAAAAATCTGATATGGAGTTAGGACGACGACGATTCGCCAAGATTACAATTTTGAGAACGATAAGTAGAAAGACAAAAGTAATTACATAAAAATGAATTTATGTAATTACATAATTTTTTATGTAATTAATAAAAATTCGGTCTCTGCTCACCACCATGGAGAGCGCGGAGGCGATGGCGAGTCCCCAGCCCTCGGAGACCGACGCGATGAGCAGACACGTGCTCAGGAAGATGGCGGCGCGCGTTGGCTCCAGGGGCTGCGCCGTCATCACGTACACGATGCACACGTACAGCGTGTTGAAGAGCAGCAGCGCGGGCAGGCGCGCCACCGTCGACGCCAAGAAGTACGCGTTGAACGAATACCAGCGGTTGAAGTACTCGCGCTTCAGCAGCTTCACCTCCTGCGGATCTGCAAAGCAAAGTACCATAATAGTCAGAGTGAATACGTGTGTACACATGCACCACCGTAGACGCCTCCTAGTACTCATTAGACCAATACCAGCGGTTGAAGTACTCGCGCTTCAGCAGCTTCACCTCCTGCGGATTTGCAAAGCAACACAATATGCATGAAGACCAGAAATTGCTAGAGCACGAACACGTGCATTATCATGATCAGAATGAGAATAAGGTATTCTCTACAATCTAGAAGGTAAGGAGTCCTACAATAATTTTATAGACTTTTTTTTTAAATGTATTTCTTCCCGTTCGACTTTCGTCTTTCGGGGATTTTGACGGGTACAATGTTACATACAATGAATTTACTTGGCCATACTCAGGCAAATGCAGGTCTCAGTATTTTTAAAATTTCATATTTGTATCACTTGACTAAGGGAAGTTTGCATTTATTGTTTGGAAGTGGAGGGGTGTGTTTTGTGGGAAATTGTGGGGACTGATTTTTATGAATTAGGGAGGACGAAAGACGTCTTTGGGGTCTCTGGATCTAATGCGTGAAATATGATGAACGTTTTGACCGAGATTGAGTGTGTGAGAGATTGAGTGTGTTGGGACATGCTGGGAGGAGAGAGTAATATTTTTGATAGATTTGTGAGGAATCCTGAGAGGAGAGGTATTTGAAGTTCTCGCTATATTTGTGAGTTTGAAATGAACCAGGGGGCTTTCAAAGTTTGTCTTATATATTTGTTTTGAACTTTCTGCAAAATGAATAGGTTGGTTGGTGCTGTGTTGCGCAATATTGGGTAAGCATATGTCATTGTGGGTCTTATTATCATTTTATAGATGAGCACCCCAATATACTAAGGTGGAGTTTCTATTGATAAACGGGTAGAATTTTAAAACTTTTGCTCGTGTTTTATGGGCTATTGATTGAATGTGCGGTTTCCAAGTTAACCGTTTGTCCAGTAAGACACCTAGGTATTTGGTTGGGAAAGAATGAGAAAGCCAGGGTACATCCGTGTTATTTATTTGTAAGGGTCTAGGGAAGGGAGGACGTCTGAGTGTGAAAATTTTGGATTGTGATTTTGAGGGGTTGATTTTAATTCTCCATTTTTTGGTCCAATTCGTATAACGGTAAATGTATGTTTATATGTAATCATAGGCTAAGTTGATATCGGTATGTAAAGTGAAGAGAGCAGTATCGTCAGCATAACGAGCTATACTTGCTTCATGTGGGGTTGGATAGTCTGCTGAAAAAAATTGAGAACAGTGTTGGTGAAAGAACCGAGCTTTGTGGAACAGACAATTAGATAATAATTTCTTTATTTCGAGAGTCTCGTCTTTACTTGCAACAGTTTCGGGGAAATATAAAATTTTAAATTACTCACTGAAATACGATATCCCCAAAATACTAATATTTTAAAATGAAATTTGCATTCAAACTTTAAAAGCATAAACATTAAACAACATTTTAATGAAAACAAAACTGTTGCAAATAATGACGAGATTTAAGAAATAAAGAAATATCTAATTGCTTATAAAATTATTATGGAACTCTGTACCTTCAAGATTGTTAAATATACATTATATCTTAATATAATATAATGTAAGACTGGCTCATTCTAATTATTTAAAAATGAGAATAAGCTTATGCATGTCTGCAATCATGCCTAATTCTCATTCAATCAGTATATTATCTTTATTCCATTCCTAAGTCCAATATCTTTGTGTAATGACTAATAACTTGTGAAAATTCTTGTAGTAATTGCAGAAATGGGACATTCATGTAAACTCATATTTACTTGCTTTTTAGAAGCCGGGAAATCATTTTTGAATTAGTATACTGATAAATTTGTTTCACTCATATCAACTATCTACCGTGTTCATTACTAGATTGAACATGAAATATTTCTTAACAGGTTTACTTATTTACACAAGTACTGCTGTAAATGCATTTTTATTAATTTTTAGGTGCGAAAAATTCTTTAGTACGAATAGTCTTGGAAAGGCTTTCTGCCGAGCTTCGTTGCATCGCAACTGTAAGGGGATACACAAGACCTCATGACGGCACAGATACATACATCATTTTCTGGTTCCATTTCACAGAATTAAAAATTTTTGCAGAACCTGTACTCTGATAAAATGATGACTGTTGCCCATTTCGCAGTAGGCGAGTAAAATAACCGTGTAGGAGTTAATTTCTACATTATTGAATTTTATTTCTCACAGTTTTTTTATCTAATTGTATAAAACTTGTATGAAGTAGCAAGTAATTAATTTAATCTTCGCACGTCAGTAATAACCGTGCTCCATGTCATTTAATTCACTGTGGGTCTCATGAAATGCACTTGGTAAAAACGTGTGAAGGTTATTCTAGTGTTCGTTCATCATTCCTTTGTACTTATGTGTTAGGTGTTTGTATTTTGCATTGTCATGAAGTTTCACAAATATACATTCACGTTGTAAAGAGGAAAAATGCAACATATCACTCACTACCACCATAAGAGACCGTCTTACAAAATGAATTCCAGAAGCATTTTCGTCTATTATTTTCTGTAACTTAACATTCATTTTTCAGCTTAAGTTTCCACATTTGGTGTCAATACTCACATTGCAGTAACACTGGCAGCATAGGCACGAATTGACAGGCGATGGTACAGCAGTAGCAGAAGCCGAAGTTGAAAATGGTCTTTGAGCCGTCTTCGCCGAAGTTCAGGAACATCATCCCCACCATCAGCGACATGAAGAAGTACATCCCTATCTTCAAGCAGAGATGATCCTGGCAGACACAACACCGTTCATGAAAGTATTAGTAAGAATCATGTTAGTCATCTACCGAGATCTGTCACGAACTTGTTCAGACTGCTATTGTTTTTTCAAAACTCATTGATGTATACAAGTGTCTTAGAATAAATGTTACGAACTTCTAGAACGTAGAAGAGATGGAAAATGATCGCCTTTTTGCCAATGAACATATTGTGGAAAATTTTGTTCAACGGTGTTTTATGTATAAACACATGTGGCGTTTGTCCCTAATTTTTGGGTATGCCTGTTCACAAAGATCTTCAGCAAGACACGTTCTGACTACAAATATAATTGGCAATAAATGGCAATTTTTATTGAAAAACTTTTAACCGTTTTCAAGAAAATTGCGTTTCACCGTTACTGTAAATGCGCAATTTGAAGCACTTTTCACAGGAATAGATTGAGTTTTCGAAAAACTTCATTTGAAGTCATTTAAGCCACCCATCAGAAATGAAATAATGTTAAAAAAAATATTAACGGGTGAGAATATTTAAAAAAATTATATTTGTGTAATTTTTGAAAAACAAAAGAATAACCAAAATTAACTTTAGGTCATATTAAATAGTGCAATTAGCTTTATCCATTGGGAAAGTTTGAAGAAAACATGTGGTGACATTTTTGAGAAAATGGTATTAGAGCGTTTCTGAAAATGCGGAATTTTCAGCTTATTTTCACAAAAACCTTTTGAGCTTTCGAGAAATTTTATTTGATATTATTTAAAACATATGTACACATAATTAAAATAATGTGAACAAATTGCAGATAATGTAAATATGAGCGACATGAGAGAAGTCCAAAAATTACATTTTGTAATTTTCGAAAAAAATACAGAATAGAGCATTATGGTGCTTATGACATCGTATGAAACGCATAAAGAAAAAATTTGGAGCCGTTCTCGAGAAAATCTTATTTTTGTTATTTGTTAAGTATTGCACGTACCACTGCACGAAAGTTCTAAAATTTTCAAAAAACCTTCATGAAAGAACTAGTTATGGACAACAAATTTCATTTGTAGGAAAAATCTCTGCCTTCAGTTTTATAATTAGTACTGAATGGGCCCGGTAATTAATTTTTTCTGCCGAAAATCCGCCGTTTTTCGCGCAGCATTATATTACATTCCCAATACTAAGCATATTACTCCGTATATACTTACGTATACGAGACAGTAAAAATAGGTTATGTTTGGGTTAAAGAACTATTCTCTAGTAAATTCAAACATTCAAAATCATCCCAGTAGGTTTCCCTGCGTTATGCGTACGGCCTGAAATCACGTATGGTTCCTTTCCTCCCACCGTTCCAGAGCAGCCGGGAAATTTGCCTGGATCAACAATACGGGGAAGTAGGTGAGGATTACTCGAGTATAGTAAATTCAACTCACAACCATATGAACGGTTTTATTTTGTAGGCTTTTAGGCCTTGTGAGTTGGACACACCTGGTCTAGATAGAAATACTACGGTAGTTTCGCATGTGCGCGCCCGACATGCCAAGGCTCAAATTGAAGATGAAGTTGGCGATGGAGGAGAAGATGGTAACGGAAGGGAAGATGGTGTCGGTGGCAATTTTTTAAGGTGGTGGAATTGGGAAGGAAGGATGGTGAAGAATGTGGTATGAAAACGATGGTTATGAACACGGTGACGGAGACGATAATGGCGAACACAGTATTGGAGGTGAAGACGGTAGTTGAAATTAGCGATGGTGACGGCGATAAAGACGCAGATGGCGATAATTATGGTGATAAAGTTGGTGATGGTGATAAAGGTGGTGATGGTGGTAAAGTTGATGATGGTGGTAAAGTTGGTGATGGTGGTAAAGTTGGTGATGGTGGTAAAGTTGGTGATGGTGGTCAAAAGGGTTTATTTCAAAAAGTGGGTGATGGTGGTAAAGTTGGTGATGGTGGTAAAGTTGGTGATGGTGGTAAAGTTGGTGATGGTGATAAATTGAAATGATGGAAGGCGTTGTCATTGTCAACAAAAGTATTTATTTCAATAATAGCAGCTTTGGATGGCTTAGCCATCATCATCAGTTTTCTGATACACGGAAAAATATAAAATAAGAATTAACATAGTTACCTAATTTAAAAAACATCTTAAGAAATGAAAGGAGAAGAATTAAAGAAAAGAAAGAATGAAAGAAAGAAGGGGATGGTGATAAAGTTGGAGATGATGATAAAGTTGGTGATGGGATAAAGTTGGTGATGGGGATAAAGTTGGTGATGGGGATAAAGTTGGTGATGGGGATAAAGTTGGTGATGGGGATAAAGTTGGTGATGGGGATCAAGTTGGTGATGGGGATCAAGTTGGTGATTGGTGATCAAGTTGGTGATGGTGCGGTGATAAAGTTGGTGATTGTGACGGTGATAGAGGGGGATCAAGTTGGTGATTGTGACGGTGATAAAGTTGGTGATTGTGACGGTGATAAAGTTGGTGATTGTGGCGGTGATAAAGTTGGTGATTGTGACGGTGATAAAGTTGGTGATTGTGACGGTGATAAAGTTGGTGATTGTGACGGTGATAAAGTTGGTGATTGTGACGGTGATAAAGTTGGTGATTGTGCCGGTGATGTAGTTGGTGATGGAAATGGCAAAGTAGCCTCACCCTATCCCTCCAAGACTGCAGCAGGTGCCTGTAGACGAGCGTGCGGAACTGCGTGGTCCAGGGCGCGGAGAAGGCCTGCTGGCCCTGGCGGTAGCTCGCGAAGGCGCCGCGCGACGGCGTGGCGTGGGCGGAGGCGGGGCCGAAGGCGGGGAGGCGTCGGCCAGCGGCAGGGCCAGCGCGTCGCCCAGCGAGGGCGGCCGCCAGCGGAAGCCCTCGCCGCCCTCCAGCGCCCCGCTCATGCGCTCGATGTTGTCCGCGGGCTCCAGGCTCGTCACCTCGATCACTACAGCACGCACCCAAAAACACTTCAGTAGACATTATGGAGAACGAAATGACTGGGGACCGGATTTCATTGCAAATCCATGTTGTTTTCTTTTCAGCAGTCGGTTCCCTTGCTAAGCGTATCCCCTCTCTCAGAATGTATTTTTACTATAGTTTCATTATAATGTTTTTAATAAATATCATATTTTTGCAAATTGATGAATATTGAATATTTTCCTTAAAAAAGTTTTTATTTCAATTTTGTTTTTTTTTGATTTTGT
Source organism: Teleogryllus oceanicus (assembly GCA_964035755.1). NCBI lineage: Eukaryota > Metazoa > Arthropoda > Insecta > Orthoptera > Gryllidae > Teleogryllus > Teleogryllus oceanicus. The sequence goes on from CAXIVR010000009.1 coordinate 43,233,637, forward strand.
ATTGTTTAGAAGTACATGGTTCACTATAGCTAATTTAGATTGACTTTCTGTCGGTGACGTAAGATATTAGAGTTAGACCACGGGATAGCGGAAAGCGCTATCGATCTTCTGCGCATGAACAGATGCACTAAAGTGGGTCGAATCTTGAACTGCGCATGTGCAGAAGAGCGATAGTGCTTTAACGTTCGAGGGTGCACAAATTCTCTATTAATCTGATAAATAACGATATTTTCCAGTAATACGTGTCGTAAGGTCAGTGTTGAAGTTTGGCAGCACTAATGAACCCATTATCGCGACCCCTAACCTCACCCGTCACAGCGGAGGGACATGCCCCACAAATAGGAATGCAACGTGGAGCGTAACACAAAGAGAATGACCATTTACGGAATTAATTAATTAATTAATTAATTAATTAATTAATTTTTTATTTATTTTACGTCAATAAACAGTTAAAAACTGCGTATGACGTGCTATGGGGAAAAGTGAATTGTGTGCACATTTTCAAAATTCTGTGATCCCTACACTAAGTCATATACTACTTAAATTTTGAATTTTTGAAAGGGAGAAAAAAACCCAAAAAACTCCCATATAATAAAATCTATTTTCAAGGATAAATAAGCAATAAATTTTGAATTTTGAAAGGTCCTGAAAAACAAAAAAACTCCCATGTAATAAAATCTATTTTCAAAGATAAATAAGCAATAAATTTTGGCTCTTATTACTTCCTGCCGCGACAACATGGAAACGATAATTTGAATAATTGTATTTCCCACTGAATTCTAGAAGACGTGCACAGAAAATGAAGTTACATGTATGTCCAGAAGCAAAACAAGGGGTTAAATGAAGGTTTATGACTAGACATCCGATGTTCAGGCATAAAAAATCGTCATTTAGTTGCCTAAAAAGGCACTAAAAATATCAAGAATAAGGAGAAAAAAGGCGCTATAATAAGTTACAAACACAATGAAATGAAAAATTGATTGTAATTTTTGTCTATATTATTTTATTAACATCAAATCTATAAAATAAGGAAGTACATTTTAATGTAAAAATAGATTTTCATATTTACAACTCTTCTACATTTTATTCTTAATAGTTTGCGTTAATCAGAAATATTCGCATATCGCCACTAACTTTTCAAGAATCACAGTGTCAAATTTGCGACGATTGGCAGACAAAATCAGATTGAATGAGAAGAATCTGTCAACATCTACTGATGTGACTGGCATACATTTTAGGAGTCCAACATTAGCAACACTGAAACTTCCTGGCAATTAACATTTGTTTCCACTTAAAATTTCGGTGCCCTTGGTGTACTGTGAATGGACCACGTTCTGAGGAAATAATGAAATAGCGAAAAGGAGAAAAATCTGTTGCCATACTTTTAGGAATTATCTTGTATTTTAAAATAGAAAGACGCGAATTAAAGATTTCATAATGAATGATTTCGTTGGACAATGGCCATTTTTGTGATATCCTTTGTATAAAAAGTAATAAATAAAAGGCCAAAAACTTCTAAAAAAGGTATTTATACAAAAAAAGCATTTATGCTTAAAAAAGCAAATATAAATATTAAAAAAACTTCGGTCATATGTCATCATTTCTTATGATTCACGCACATATATTATCAGCATTTAAAGAAGTTCGCTATAATAAAATAGACATTTCCGTAAATATCCGATGTCTATTTATGCACACTTTAGAACATATTTTCGAAGTTTTTCCGTCATAAATACATTGATTATTAGAGTCCCGTAGCAATCAAGTACCTGTATCAACCTGTAACAAGTATTGTATTGTATTGTAGCCTCCGAGTCAATGACCCCCATCTCGATCAAGTTTTTCGTCCAGTTTCCCTGATCCATTGAGCAAATGCTGAGATGGCCCCTTGTTTTGCTTCTGGACATAAATGTAACTTCATTTTCTGTGCACGTCTTCTAGAATTCAGTGGGAAATACAATTATTCAAATTATCGTTTCCATGTTGTCGCGGCAGGAAATAATAAGAGCCAACATTTATTGCTTATTTATTCTTGAAAATAGATTTTATTACATGGGAGTTTTTTTGTTTTTTTTTCTCCCTTTCAAAATTCAAAATTTATTGCTTATTTATCCTTGAAAATAGATTTTATTACTTGGGAGTTTTTGATGTTTCTTTCTTCCCTTTCAAAATTCAAAATTTAAGTAATATATGACTTAGTGTAGGGATCACAGAATTTTGAAAATGTGCACAGAATTTCCTTTTCCCCATAGCACGTCATACGCAGTTTTTAACTGTTTTTTTACGTAAAATAAATAAAATCACACCTTTCCATGGTCGTGCGTGTACTCACCGTAGTCGGCGGGGTTGTAGTGCGTGGGGCAGGCGAGCCCCACGTGCGAGAGGAAGGGCACGAGGTGCGGCACGCTGCCGCGGTAGACGCACGTGCCGGCGGCCACCACGTACACGTGGTCGAACATGGCGAAGAGGCGCGCGGAGGGCGTGTGGATGGAGCAGACGACGGTGCGGCCGCCCCGCGCCAGCGCCCGCAGCGCCGCCACGCACTGCGCGCCCGACTGCTCGTCCAGCCCCCTGCGCAACGAACCATTGATTCATTGATTTTTTTTTCGTGTTTCCGGGAGCGTCAACTGCTTTGGTCATTAGTCCCGTTAGTGTAGAGCATGTTTGTTTCTCGGGAGATGGCGGTGATCTTCCCCCGCTGGATGGCGAGATCCGGCGCCGACCTACCGTCGGCTAGTGGGATTTCCCCCTAACCAGGACTCTCCCACCAGCGAGGCACCGCCCCGCTCCCGACTGATCTCCCGAAATATGTGGTAATGTGGTGCATGTTAGTGTAGGTGTGTGTGTGTGTGTGTGTGTGTGTGTGTAAGGGGAGAGGATAGGACAAGGAAGCGGAAGGAAAGATCGCGCGCGGTCCGTGACCCGTTTGTTAGGGTACTGCTCCGGCATTCGCCTGGCGTTGATCGGAGAAACCACGGAAAAATACCGATCAGAGCAGCCGGCCTCTAGAATTCTAAGACAGAACTTGATCTTGTACAGAAGCTAATTTTAATCTTTCTTCTCCTGCAAATGGGAATTTCATAACAAAAAAAACAAAGTTTCATGAACTTCCCTTTTGCCGAAAACGCTGTAATCCGCAGCAAACCATTGTTGCGCGCCGTCCTCGCTGTATATTACGCAGCGTCCTCCAAATCCATCCTCCCGCAGCGTTTCTCCATCACCCCACACATTACCAAAACTTTCTTGAACTCGCAAATATCTTCTTAGCATGTCTTTTCATTCCCGTATCATCTTATTTTCATTACGCAACTAGTAACGCGATTATCTGTCTATCGTGTGCTATATTTCCTCCAAAATGTCCTATTATTGAATATACTGCGACACATAAAATATTTCCGCCTTACGCATTGTTATTACGAACATCATTGCCTAAACTCACTATATCCATCCATGTTCACCGTGTTTCTCGCACAATTGCATACTAAAATTTTATCTTTTTTCGGAGCGCTGTTCCCCACGTCTCACTTCGCCTACACATCATCCTCCCGGTCATTGTTGCGTTGTGTCTTCAACTTTCTTTTTCTGGAACATTTACCAATCGTTTACGTGTTTTACCAAAAATATCATACCATTTTACTTCCTTTTTTTTTTTTCTACTTTTTTTACATCTTATTACTATTTCTTTTACGATTTCCTAATGTTTATTAACGCCAAAATTGCTTAATTTCCGTCGCTCGGTGTCTTGACGTAGTTGTGACGTCAGCGCGACGCATCATTGTTCTCTCGTAAAAATTCCAAATATACAATTTCAATTTGCATCACTACTGCAGCTCCTCGATATTTTTCAGAGTTGCGAGTAATGTCATAATTTTCCGCGTGATTTCCTTTGTTAATTCCGAAAGTTTCATTTCAATCGCTTTACGCGTTCTCTTAATTTTTAGGAAAAAACCGCTCCTTTACATTACCTTTCTTATGATAACAATGGCTGTAAATTCCTAGTTATATCGTCAAAAGTGTACTTTCAAAATCACTTATATCTTTTAAACCCCTAATGCGATTTGCTTCGGATAACTTTTGAAATGATATTGATTCGTACCGTCCAAATCGGGATTTTGTCGCGTCTTCTTTAATTGATAAAAAAATTATTAGTGCGCGACACCGCTTTCTTCTGTTTTTCCATCTCCTACTCATGCCATTCCTTGTTATGTTTGTTCTTTGCATCTAAATTGTTCGTGGAGATCTTAGATTGTTACAGTACATGCATTTTTAAGTAAAAATTGAAAAACTGTTTCAAATAAAATGGAATCAGAGAAATCGTAATTATAATGAGACATTATAGGTATTGGTCGTGTGAGAAGGCAAAGTGAGTCACCGCCTTATAAGCAAGTCAACGTACGCACGGATACAAGGGGGTGGGGACACAGAGGTCGTGACCTCCGAAGAATCTTTCGGAAGACAAACTTTATATTTTTGATCTTGAATGTACATATTTAAATATCTTTATTAACACAGAATATCATCAAATATCTCAACTGGTCTCAAAATAACTTTTTACTAAATTACTCCCCGATTTTGTGTTTATTCATCTTTTGAAAATTAGAAAACCATAACTGTTACGCCTAATCAGAGAATATGGTAAAGATTCTTTGATTCCATATTTAAGATTGTTTGGAACCCTGTGAAGTAGTGTCTTCTCTCCAGCAAATAAAAATCGAAAAAACCAGAATCGCCTCAGAAAAAACATTTTTTGAACGAGCATGTTACTATTGAAACAATTGCCACTATAAATAAATTATTTATCTTTGTGTATTTTTGTTGATAAAATTCATCTTTGATGTTAACAATATTAACTACTACAATAATAATACAAAATCATATTTAAGATTGTTGTACATGACAATATTGAAAAAACGAGTAAATGTCATCTGTTATAGTTACGCGTCCTGTATAAACTTCTTCCTTACCGCCTATCTTCATTCCATCGTAGTTTTTTTTTAGCACATGCACTAGTTGTGACTCACTGTTATGCTTCGGGTCAAAACAGCGACACTGTACACAGATAATCTCACTGCATATAATATTCAGTGATCCCTACACTAATTCCCCCGATGGTGAATTTATTTATTTATTTTACGTAAAAAAAAACAGTTCAAACTGCGCATGACGTGCTATAGGAAAAGTAAATTGTGTGCACATTTTCAAAATTCTGTGATCCCTACACTAAGTCATATACTACTTAAATTTTGAAAAAGAAAAAAAAAGCTCCCATGTAATAAAATCTATTTTCAAGGATAAAAAGGCAATAAATTTTGGCTCTTAACCATGCTCCTACTTATTTCCTATCCTACTATCTTCCACGAATATAGGGTAATCTGAATTGCCATGTAATCTGTAAGTCTTCGTTTTAATATTCTAGTTCATGCCATTATTTCATAATACTCCTTCTACTTTTTTCTTCCGATTTCTAATATCTCTGTGCCACGCAATTAGATTCTCAGAAATGATCACGGAAAAGGCAATTATGGTCATGATTGGGAGAAGAACAAGAAGGTTAAATTTAGCTCAGATCCAACATTGCCTCTGCCTGTACAGCAACTCTTATCCCAAGTTCGTAGGGTTCGAGTGCTAACGAAAGCGAATTTTCGACACTGGCTTCTTATCCAGCTTGAATTCAACCGCTGTCTCGAGGAGAATTCCAGCGGCCGCGTGTTCTGATCGATAGTTTTCCATGGCTTCTCCGATTAATCCCAGACGAATGCCGGAGCAGTACCATTACAAACAGGTCACGGACCGTGCACGATACCTCCTTTCTCTTCCTTGCCTTATTCTCACCCCTTACTCTTACATGCACTACACTCCCACAATGTCGGGCGACCAGTCGGAAGCCTATAACTTGTCTCGGCTGGGGTGGTGCTCCCGCTGGGGGAGGTACCTGGAGGAGAAATATCCTGCAAGCCGACGTGTAGTTCAGAACCGGATCTCAAATTTCAGCGGGAAGGGAACACCGCCCGCTAATCAACATAACTAATTTCATACCTGGAAACAACAATCAAAAAAGGAGAAAGGTGGAAAAGTAACTTTAAAAAATCGGAAAGAACGGGGTGGAAAAGAAAAGGAAACTGATAAGAAAAAGGATATGCGAACAAATTCGCAGTTGTAGTAGGGGGCATGTTTGAAGAAATAATGTTGAGGACGAAAAACAATAAATGAGTTTTCCGAGGTAATGTGCAGCGAAACTCTCTTTGAAATAGGAATATTTTCCCTATAAAGTCATTGACCTACGTTGCATAAACTTTGTTCATTTTCTATTTCTCCGCAGAAACCGCCTTATCAGAATCGTTACGTCCTATAAAGAATACTGACTGTCAGACTACTTGGCACCACGAAAGAGATTTTACTAAAGAACATGACACGCCTTTCACACGATTAAGTGCTTCATAAGATCAATGTGCTGATGGAAGTCATACGGGAGATGAAATTAAATAAGTATTTACCCGATGGATTAAAAGCTTTTGACAATCGTTTTCCAATAGTGACGTACGAGTAAGCACAATAATAACCGATGACCGAAATGAATAATGAAATTTTACACTGTAATTCAGTCTAAATCGAATACACACACAGTCAAATAAAGGCAGTTCATTAATGCATTACTTATATAGATAATACTAATTACATTATGACTCTAACGTGCATAACTGTTTTCATTTACTTCTGACGTACAAAATATTCATCATGACAATTGCTTTATTGTATAATTGTCTGATCTGAGTATACTTTTAAGAAAATAAAAATAATGTAACTACGACTAATTAACAATAAAATATGGACATTTTTAGTAATAATTATGGAAATCATTTGAATAAGATTTTGGAACTTCATAATGTTTTGATATAGTTGATGAATAATTAGAATATTATTGCTAGAGCACGGAAGTTTGGCAAATACCTCTTTGCTAATTTAAGATTTTTAACAATAGGAATCATTTAATTGTAATACTGAAGTTGTTTTAGTATATTTTCATTTTGCCATTTCTTGCCTATTTTATCTTCTGATGCCAATTTTTAGAATTTTGTCTTATTTTTGTCTTTTTTTTGCATTATTCTTTGTTTTTTGACATTATTTTCTATTTCTTCTCGATCGTTGCTGCAAACTTGCAACCCTGGACATCACGAAATCACGGGTTTTGTCTTTCGGGTCGGGTTTTATCTTTCTCTGCAAGCGACTGCTCCAGAACCGGGAAGTGCTCAAAACCCAAATGAAGATGGTACCAGTCAAGTTGTTTTTTAAATATCTTTTATTGATGTTGACAGACTTTGTTCGCTCACGAGTAAACCCGTCGTAATCTTGATTATGGCCTCTAGTCCTCTTTCAAGACAGAGCTGGCTGTGTATGTTATTCGATGCGACCCTTATCAGCTATTATACAAGTGCGGAGCAGCTATCATAAAAGCTATTTTACATGTGCGAAGAACGAAAACTATAATCGCGTTTTTACCGATGCCATTCGAAGGTTCAAAAATAAGGTCACAATAATATTTCGTAGAGAGAGCGTCACGAGTGAAAGAAATTCATGGTTATCATACCAGGTGGCAATTGAGATTACGTAGGGCATTCAATAATTAAAGAGACAAATTGGCCTGGAGAAAAAACAGTTGGTAGGACAAGTTTGCTAATTGTAGCACTTTAAATAGGCATCACTGGGAGGATCTCTGACCATCTGGATGATCAGCATTGTGTTCATAACCTCAAAATTAAGTTCAACAATAGCGAGTCGACATGAAAATCCCAAATTGAATGAACAATGTTCTGTGATTTGATTTTTACTTGATGAATGTGAAAAAAGAGCTAATATATACCCTAGAATAACTTAAGTGTATGGTGAAAGTTGTACGAACCTCGGGAATTTCTACAAGTGGGTAGAACAGTTGAAAAGTGGTCGGGACTCAGTAACTGACGAACACGTTCTGGCTGCATCAGCAATTTCTTGGTGTTGTGTCCTGTTGATTGTTTGGGGAAGCTGTAGGTGCGTTTGTTTGTGATTATCTCGATGAACAGCGTTCAATAAGCAACCAATTAGAATTGGTTTTAAAGATATGCTTTTAAACAAGGTGAAGCCAATCATGAAAGAGAAACGTGGTGAATCTCAGAGGAGATATATGATTTTGCAGTAAGACAACGCACGTCCTCACACTGTTCAACAAAGCTGTGAAACCATCGACAAAATGGTGTGGAAGGTATTGCTTCATCCCCTCTACAGCTCCACTTTAGCACCATCCGATTTCCATTGTTTGGTTCACTGAAGGAGATATTACGTGGGAACCAGTTCTAGGATAAGGAAGAAGTCAAAAAAATTGTGGAAAATTGGTTCAAACACCAAGATAAAGAGTTCTGTGCAGCGGGTTAAAAAAAGCAGGTAACGCGCGGGGACAAGTGCATAAATGGGGAGTATTTTGAAAAGTGGGAAACTGTTTTGTAAAAATAAATAATTTATTCCTCCAGAGCAATTTGTCTCTTTAATTATTGAATGTCCCTCGTAAATAGAAAATATATTTCCATCCAAGTCAGTGCTGATGTAAATTTTAGAGATAGTATAACATTTTGAATCATTTTAATTATTAATTTTTTACAGTAAATCCTTTTAAATAGAGATTTTTCATTCCTTAAATGCTTCTTTGCACCCATTCTTTAGCCAGAATTAATACCTTTTTGCGTGCCTATTTTTGTAAAAATAAATGACTTTTTGCCTGCCAATTTTAGGTAAAATAAATGCCTTAACTTCGGTCTCTGGTTATTGCGGACAATTGGAATACTGTTTTTGAAAAGTGAATATCTCAAGTATTTCTAAGAGAGCAAAACATATTGACCTTTTCCCATGCATTAAAGTACCAAATTATTTTATCTCCACAGACGGTTCCTTCTTTATGTTAGGACCCACAATTTAGCTCCCATATAAAGAGATTGTCTTGAGTGCTGATAAACGATTTGAGATGACGTCTGCTCGGCTTAAGAGCGTTTTCGACCTTATGATAAGCGACCTAATCAGTCTTGTTGTACTCTTCAGTTGACAGCCGTCTTCGTGAATCAACATCAAAACCTGTGAATGGCGTTTCGTGATAGTGTTATGAAGGTCCCCGTTTTTCCTTAAGCCTCTTTCTATCAAAAAACGTCTCGGAAGCAGACGCTCTAGGCCACCTTGGTGACTGCTGCAGGAGCATGCTAAAGCAGCCGCAGTCGCGAGTGGGTGGACGGTGCTTCTCGAAGACCAAGCCATCGGAGGGCGGAACAGTCCGGACCTGGTGCTGGTTCCGAAGTGTGACTTCAGCAAGTTCTCTTAATAGCCGTTAATTCAAAACTTTTATAGATTGCCTATCTATTCACACTTATATAGTTTATTTTGACAACTTGACACTCGCATTGTTTCAAGCAATTCAATGTTTACAAATTTCTGTAAAAGAAGAGGTTGTTTAGAATGTATACGATACTACAATGTATACGATACATTGTAGATTACTGTATATTCTGTACTATATATTATTGTACATTGCACTGTCTCAACCTACCTCAATTTTTGTACAAATTCAAACTCCAATGTTTTCTAGTCACTTTGTCTATTACACGGATTAAGGATAATGCATGTACCTTGTCATCTTTACCACTTTAGTTACCGATTTCTCCCAAATATTTCACCAATGTTCAGAACTAACAAATCCCCACCGTTCATACAGGGACATTACATAACCTTATT